>CAJZCY010000006.1:10020000-11220000 GCA_914969975.1 Anopheles atroparvus | reverse complement strand
GAACAAACTTCCTAAGACCATGCCAAAACACTTGCAAACTTGGTACAAATTTAATAAGACCATGTCAAAACACTTGCAAACTTGGTACAAATTTAATAAAACCATGCCAAACACTTGCAAACTTGGAACAAACTTCCTAAGACCATGCCAAAACACTTGCAAACTTGGTACACATTTAATAAGACCATGCCAAAACACTTGCAAACTTGGAACAAACTTCCTAAGACCATGCCAAAACACTTGCAAACTTGGTACAAATTTAATAAGACCAAGCCAAAACACTTGCAAACTTGGAGCAAATTTAATAAGACCATTCCAAAACACTTGCAAGCTTGGTACAAATTTAATAAGACCATGCCAAAACACTTGCAAACTTGGTACAAATTTAATAAGACCATGCCAAAACACTTGCAAACTTGGTACAAATTTAATAAGACCATGCCAAAACACTTGCAAACTTGGAACCAACTTCCTAAGACTATGCCAAAACACTTGCAAACTTGGTACAAATTTAATAAGACCAAGCCAAAACACTTGCAAACTTGGAGCAAATTTAATAAGACCATTCCAAAACACTTGCAAACTTGGTACAAATTTAATAAGACCATGCCAAAACACTTGCAAACTTGGTACAAATTTAATAAGACCATGCCAAACACTTGCAAACTTGGAACAAACTTCCTTAGACCATGCCAAAACACTTGCAAACTTGGTACAAATTTAATAAGACCATGCCAAAACACTTGCAAACTTGGTACAAATTTAATAACACCATGCCAAAACACTTGCAAACTTGGTACAAATTTAAAAATACCATGCCAAAACACTTGCAAACTTGGTAAAAATTTAATCAGACCATGCCAAAACACTTGCAAACTTGGAACAAATTTAATAAGACCATGCCAAAACACTTGCAAACTAGGTACAAATTTAATAAGACCATGCCAAAAATCTTGCAAACTTGGTACAAATTTAATAAGACCATGCCAAAACACTTGCAAACTAGGAACAAATTTAATAAGACCAAGCCAAAACACTTGCAAACTTGGAACAAATTTAATAAGACCATGCCAAAACACTTGCAAACTTGGCACAAATTTAATAAGACCATGCCAAAACACTTGCAAACTTGGTACAAATTTAATAACACCATGCCAAAACACTTGCAAACTTGGTACAAATTTAAAAATACCATGCCAAAACACTTGCAAACTTGATACAAATTTAATAAGACCATGCCAAAACACTTGCAAACTTGGTACAACTTTAATAAGACCATGCCAAACACTTGCAAACTTGGAACAAACTTCCTAAGACCATGCCAAAACACTTGCAAACTTGGTACAAATTTAATAAGACCATGCCAAAACACTTGCAAACTTGGAACAAACTTCCTAAGCCCATGCCAAAACACTTGCAAACTTGGTACAAATTTAATAACACCATGCCAAAACACTTGCAAACTTGGTACAAATTTAATAAAACCATGCCAAAACACTTGCAAACTTGGTACAAATTTAATAAGACCACGGCAAAACACTTGCAAACTTCGAACAAATTTCCTAAGACCATGCCAAAACACTTGCAAACTTGGTACAAATTTAATAACACCATGCCAAAACACTTGCAAACTTGGTACAAATTTAATAAGACGATGCCAAACACTTGCAAACTTGGAACAAACTTCCTAAGACCATGCCAAAACACTTGCAAACTTGGTACAAATTTAATAAGACCATGCCAAAACACTTGCAAACTTGGAACAAACTTCCTAAGACCATGCCAAAACACTTGCAAACTTGGTACAAATTTAATAAGACCAAGCCAACACACTTGCAAACTTGGAACAAATTTAATAAGACCATGCCAAAACACTTGCAAACTTGGTACAAATTTAATAAGACCATGCCAAACACTTGCAAACTTGGTACAAATTTAATAAGACCATGCCAAAACACTTGCAAACTTGGTACAAATTTAATAAGACCATGCCAAAACACTTGCAAACTTGGTACAAATTTAATAAGACCATGCCAAAACACTTGCAAGCTTGGTACAAATTTACTAAAACCAAGCCAAACACTTGCAAACTTGGAACAAACTTCCTAAGACCATGCCAAAACACTTGCAAACTTGGTACACACTTAATAAGACCATGCCAAAACACTTGCAAACTTGGTACAAATTTAATAAGACCATGCCAAAACACTTGCAAACTTGGTACAAATTTAATATGACCATGCCAAACACTTGCAAACTTGGAACAAACTTTCTAAGACCATGCCAAAACACTTGCAAACTTGGTACAAATTTAATACGACCATGCCAAACACTTGCAAACTTGGAACAAACTTCCTAAGACCATGCCAAAACACTTGCAAACTTGGTACAAATTTAATAAGACCATGCCAAAACACTTGCAAACTTGGTACAAATTTAATAAGACCATGCCAAAACACTTGCAAACTTGGTACAACTTTAATAAGACCATGCCAAACACTTGCAAACTTGGAACAAACTTCCTAAGACCATGCCAAAACACTTGCAAACTTGGTACAAATTTATTAAGACCATGCCAAAACACTTGCAAACTTGGTACAAATTTAATAAGACCATGCCAAAACACTTGCAAACTTGGTACAAATTTAATAAGACCATGCCAAACACTTGCAAACTTGGAACAAACTTCCTAAGCCCATGCCAAAACACTTGCAAACTTGGTACAAATTTAATAAGACCATGCCAAAACACTTGCAAACTTGGTACAAATTTAATAAAACCATGCCAAAACACTTGCAAACTTGGAACAAGTTTAATAAGACCACGGCAAAACACTTGCAAACTTGGTACAAATTTAATAAGACCATGCCAAAACACTTGCAAACTTGGTACAAATTTAATAAGACCATGCCAAAACACTTGCAAACTTGGTACAAATTTAATAAGACGATGCCAAACACTTGCAAACTTGGAACAAACTTCCTAAGACTATGCCAAAACACTTGCAAACTTGGTACAAATTTAATAAGACCATGCCAAAACACTTGCAAACTTGGTACAAATTTAATAAGACCATGCCAAAACACTTGCAAACTTGGTACAATTTTAATAAGACCATGCCAAACACTTGCAAACTTGGTACAAATTTAATAAGACCATGCCAAAACACTTGCAAACTTGGTACAAATTTAATAAGACCATGCCAAAACACTTGCAAACTTGGTACAAATTTAATAAGACCATGCCAAAACACTTGCAAACTTGGTACAAATTTACTAAGACCAAGCCAAACACTTGCAAACTTGGAACAAACTTCCTAAGACCATGCCAAAACACTTGCAAACTTGGTACACACTTAATAAGACCATGCCAAAACACTTGCAAACTTGGTACAAATTTAATAAGACCATGCCAAAACACTTGCAAACTTGGTACAAATTTA
This sequence comes from Anopheles atroparvus, assembly GCA_914969975.1. Lineage (NCBI taxonomy): Eukaryota > Metazoa > Arthropoda > Insecta > Diptera > Culicidae > Anopheles > Anopheles atroparvus. Next base: position 11,216,558 of record CAJZCY010000006.1, on the reverse strand, counting down.
ATATGACCATGCCAAACACTTGCAAACTTGGAACAAACTTTCTAAGACCATGCCAAAACACTTGCAAACTTGGTACAAATTTAATACGACCATGCCAAACACTTGCAAACTTGGAACAAACTTCCTAAGACCATGCCAAAACACTTGCAAACTTGGTACAAATTTAATAAGACCATGCCAAAACACTTGCAAACTTGGTACAAATTTAATAAGACCATGCCAAAACACTTGCAAACTTGGTACAACTTTAATAAGACCATGCCAAACACTTGCAAACTTGGAACAAACTTCCTAAGACCATGCCAAAACACTTGCAAACTTGGTACAAATTTATTAAGACCATGCCAAAACACTTGCAAACTTGGTACAAATTTAATAAGACCATGCCAAAACACTTGCAAACTTGGTACAAATTTAATAAGACCATGCCAAACACTTGCAAACTTGGAACAAACTTCCTAAGCCCATGCCAAAACACTTGCAAACTTGGTACAAATTTAATAACACCATGCCAAAACACTTGCAAACTTGGTACAAATTTAATAAAACCATGCCAAAACACTTGCAAACTTGGAACAAGTTTAATAAGACCACGGCAAAACACTTGCAAACTTGGTACAAATTTAATAAGACCATGCCAAAACACTTGCAAACTTGGTACAAATTTAATAAGACCATGCCAAAACACTTGCAAACTTGGTACAAATTTAATAAGACGATGCCAAACACTTGCAAACTTGGAACAAACTTCCTAAGACTATGCCAAAACACTTGCAAACTTGGTACAAATTTAATAAGACCATGCCAAAACACTTGCAAACTTGGTACAAATTTAATAAGACCATGCCAAAACACTTGCAAACTTGGTACAATTTTAATAAGACCATGCCAAACACTTGCAAACTTGGAACAAACTTCCTAAGCCCATGCCAAAACACTTGCAAACTTGGTACAAATTTAATAACACCATGCCAAAACACTTGCAAACTTGGTACAAATTTAATAAAACCATGCCAAAACACTTGCAAACTTGGTACAAATTTAATAAGACCACGGCAAAACACTTGCAAACTTCGAACAAATTTCCTAAGACCATGCCAAAACACTTGCAAACTTGGTACACATTTAATAAGACCATGCCAAAACACTTGCAAACTTGGTACAAATTTAATAAGACGATGCCAAACACTTGCAAACTTGGAACAAACTTCCTAAGACCATGCCAAAACACTTGCAAACTTGGTACAAATTTAATAAGACCATGCCAAAACACTTGCAAACTTGGTACAAATTTAATAAAACCATTCCAAACACTTGCAAACTTGGAACAAACTTCCTAAGACCATGCCAAAACACTTGCAAACTTGGTACACATTTAATAAGACCATGCCAAAACACTTGCAAACTTGGAACAAACTTCCTAAGACCATGCCAAAACACTTGCAAACTTGGTACAAATTTAATAAGACCAAGCCAAAACACTTGCAAACTTGGAGCAAATTTAATAAGACCATTCCAAAACACTTGCAAGCTTGGTACAAATTTAATAAGACCATGCCAAAACACTTGCAAACTTGGTACAAATTTAATAAGACCATGCCAAAACACTTGCAAACTTGGAACAAACTTCCTAAGACCATGCCAAAACACTTGCAAACTTGGTACACATTTAATAAGACCATGCCAAAACACTTGCAAACTTGGTACAAATTTAATAAGACCATGCCAAAACACTTGCAAACTTGGAACAAACTTCCTAAGACCATGCCAAAACACTTGCAAACTTGGTACAAATTTAATAAGACCAAGCCAAAACACTTGCAAACTTGGAACAAATTTAATAAGACCATGCCAAAACACTTGCAAACATGGTACAAATTTAATAAGACCATGCCAAAACACTTGCAAACTTGGTACAAATTTAATAAGACCATGCCAAAACACTTGCAAACTTGGAACCAACTTCCTAAGACTATGCCAAAACACTTGCAAACTTGGTACAAATTTAATAAGACCAAGCCAAAACACTTGCAAACTTGGAGCAAATTTAATAAGACCATTCCAAAACACTTGCAAACTTGGTACAAATTTAATAAGACCATGCCAAAACACTTGCAAACTTGGTACAAATTTAATAAGACCATGCCAATCACTTGCAAACTTGGAACAAACTTCCTTAGACCATGCCAAAACACTTGCAAACTTGGTACAAATTTAATAAGACCATGCCAAAACACTTGCAAACTTGGTACAAATTTAATAACACCATGCCAAAACACTTGCAAACTTGGTACAAATTTAAAAATACCATGCCAAAACACTTGCAAACTTGGTACAAATTTAATCAGACCATGCCAAAACACTTGCAAACTTGGAACAAATTTAATAAGACCATGCCAAAACACTTGCAAACTAGGTACAAATTTAATAAGACCATGCCAAAAATCTTGCAAACTTGGTACAAATTTAATAAGACCATGCCAAAACACTTGCAAACTAGGAACAAACTTCCTAAGACCATGCCAAAACACTTGCAAACTTGGTACAATTTTAATAAGACCATGCCAAACACTTGCAAACTTGGAACAAACTTCCTAAGACCATGCCAAAACACTTGCAAATTTGGTACAAATTTAATAAGACCAAGCCAAAACACTTGCAAACTTGGTACAAATTTAATAAGACCATGCCAAAACACTTGCAAACTTGGTACAAATTTAATAAGACCATGCCAAAACACTTGCAAACTTGGAACAAACTTCCTAAGACCATGCCAAAACACTTGCAAACTTGGTACAAATTTAATAAGACCATGCCAAAACACTTGCAAACTTGGTACAAATTTAATAACACCATGCCAAAACACTTGCAAACTTGGTACAAATTTAAAAATACCATGCCAAAACACTTGCAAACTTGGTAAAAATTTAATCAGACCATGCCAAAACACTTGCAAACTTGGAACAAATTTAATAAGACCATGCCAAAACACTTGCAAACTAGGTACAAATTTAATAAGACCATGCCAAAAATCTTGCAAACTTGGTACAAATTTAATAAGACCATGCCAAAACACTTGCAAACTAGGAACAAACTTCCTAAGACCATGCCAAAACACTTGCAAACTTGGTACAATTTTAATAAGACCATGCCAAACACTTGCAAACTTGGAACAAACTTCCTAAGACCATGCCAAAACACTTGCAAATTTGGTACAAATTTAATAAGACCAAGCCAAAACACTTGCAAACTTGGTACAAATTTAATAAGACCATGCCAAAACACTTGCAAACTTGGTACAAATTTAATAAGACCATGCCAAAACACTTGCAAACTTGGAACAAACTTCCTAAGACCATGCCAAAACACTTGCAAACTTGGTACAAATTTAATAACACCATGCCAAAACACTTGCAAACTTGGTACAAATTTAATAAGACCATGCCAAACACTTGCAAACTTGGTACAAATTTAATAAGACCATGCCAAAACACTTGCAAACTTGGTACAAATTTAATAAGACCATGCCAAAACACTTGCAAACTTGGTACAAATTTAATAACACCATGCCAAAACACTTGCAAACTTGGTACAAATTTAATAAGACCATGCCAAAACACTTGCAAACTTGGAACAAACTTCCTAAGACCATGCCAAAACACTTGCAAACTTGGTACAAATTTAATAAGACCATGCCAAAACACTTGCAAACTTGGTACAAAATTAAGAAAACCATGCCAAACACTTGCAAACTTGGAACAAACTTCCTAAGACCATGCCAAAACACTTGCAAACTTGGTACAAATTTAATAAGACCATGCCAAAACACTTGCAAACTTGGTACAAATTTAATAAGACCATGCCAAACACTTGCAAACTTGGAACAAACTTCCTTAGACCATGCCAAAACACTTGCAAACTTGGTACAAATTTAATAAGACCATGCCAAAACACTTGCAAACTTGGTACAAATTTAATACGACCATGCCAAACACTTGCAAACTTGGAACATACTTCCTAAGACCATGCCAAAACACTTGCAAACTTGGTACAAATTTAATAAGACCATGCCAAAACACTTGCAAACTTGGTACAAATTTAATAAGACCATGCCAAAACACTTGCAAACTTGGTACAAATTTAATGAGACCATGCCAAAACACTTGCAAACTTGGTACAAATTTAATAAGACCATGCCAAAACACTTGCAAACTTGGTACAAATTTAATAAGACCATGCCAAAACACTTGCAAACTTGGAACAAACTTCCTAAGACCATGCCAAAACACTTGCAAACTTGGTACAATTTTAATAAGACCATGCCAAACACTTGCAAACTTGGAACAAACTTCCTAAGACCATGCCAAAACACTTGCAAACTTGGTACAAATTTAATAAGACCATGCCAAAACACTTGCAAACTTAGTACAAATTTAATAAGACCATGCCAAAATACTTGCAAACTTGGAACAAACTTCCTAAGACCATGCCAAAACACTTGCAAACTTGGTACAAATTTAATAAGACCATGCCAAAACACTTGCAAACTTGGTACAAATTTAATACGACCATGCCAAACACTTGCAAACTTGGAACATACTTCCTAAGACCATGCCAAAACACTTGCAAACTTGGTACAAATTTAATAAGACCATGCCAAAACACTTGCAAACTTGGTACAAATTTAATAAGACCATGCCAAAACACTTGCAAACTTGGTACAAATTTAATAAGACCATGCCAAACACTTGCAAACTTGGAACAAACTTCCTAAGGCCATGCCAAAACACTTGCAAACTTGGTACAAATTTAATAAGACCATGCCAAAACACTTGCAAACTTGGTACAATTTTAATAAGACCATGCCAAAACACTTGCAAACTTGGTACAAATTTAATAAGACCATGCCAAAACACTTGCAAACTTGGAACAAACTTCCTAAGACCATGCCAAAACACTTGCAAACTTGGTACAAATTTAATAAGACCATGCCAAAACACTTGCAAACTTGGTACAAAATTAAGAAAACCATGCCAAAACACTTGCAAACTTGGAACAAACTTCCTAAGACCATGCCAAAACACTTGCAAACTTGGTACAAATTTAATAAGACCATGCCAAAACACTTGCAAACTTGGTACAAATTTAATAAGACCATGCCAAACACTTGCAAACTTGGAACAAACTTCCTTAGACCATGCCAAAACACTTGCAAACTTGGTACAAATTTAATAAGACCATGCCAAAACACTTGCAAACTTGGTACAAATTTAATAACACCATGCCAAAACACTTGCAAACTTGGTACAAATTTAAAAATACCATGCCAAAACACTTGCAAACTTGGTACAAATTTAATAAGACCATGCCAAAACACTTGCAAACTTGGTACAAATTTAATAAGACCATGCCAAAACACTTGCAAACTTGGTACAAATTTAATAACACCATGCCAAAACACTTGCAAACTTGGTACAAATTTAATAAGACCATGCCAAACACTTGCAAACTTGGTACAAATTTAATAAGACCATGCCAAAACACTTGCAAACTTGGTACAAATTTAATAAGACCATGCCAAAACACTTGCAAACTTGGTACAAATTTAATAACACCATGCCAAAACACTTGCAAACTTGGTACAAATTTAATAAGACCATGCCAAAACACTTGCAAACTTGGTACAAATTTAATAAGACCATGCCAAACACTTGCAAACTTGGAACAAACTTCCTAAGACCATGCCAAAATACTTGCAAACTTGGTACAAATTTAATAAGACCATGCCAAAACACTTGCAAACTTGGTACAAATTTAATAAGACCATGCCAAAACACTTGCAAACTTGGTACAAATTTAATAAGACCATGCCAAAACACTTGCAAACTTGGAACAAACTTCCTAAGACCATGCCAAAACACTTGCAAACTTGGTACAAATTTAATAAAACCATGCCAAAACACTTGCAAACTTAGTACAAATTTAATAAGACCATGCCAAACACTTGCAAACTTGGAACAAACTTCCTTAGACCATGCCAAAACACTTGCAAACTTGGTACAAATTTAATGAGACCATGCCAAAACACTTGCAAACTTGGTACAAATTTAATAAGACCATGCCAAAACACTTGCAAACTTGGTACAAATTTAATAAGACCATGCCAAAACACTTGCAAACTTGGAACAAACTTCCTAAGACCATGCCAAAACACTTGCAAACTTGGTACAATTTTAATAAGACCATGCCAAACACTTGCAAACTTGGAACAAACTTCCTAAGACCATGCCAAAACACTTGCAAACTTGGTACAAATTTAATAAGACCATGCCAAAACACTTGCAAACTTAGTACAAATTTAATAAGACCATGCCAAAATACTTGCAAACTTGGAACAAACTTCCTAAGACCATGCCAAAACACTTGCAAACTTGGTACAAATTTAATAAGACCATGCCAAAACACTTGCAAACTTGGTACAAATTTAATACGACCATGCCAAACACTTGCAAACTTGGAACATACTTCCTAAGACCATGCCAAAACACTTGCAAACTTGGTACAAATTTAATAAGACCATGCCAAAACACTTGCAAACTTGGTACAAATTTAATAAGACCATGCCAAAACACTTGCAAACTTGGTACAAATTTAATAAGACCATGCCAAACACTTGCAAACTTGGAACAAACTTCCTAAGGCCATGCCAAAACACTTGCAAACTTGGTACAAATTTAATAAGACCATGCCAAAACACTTGCAAACTTGGTACAATTTTAATAAGACCATGCCAAAACACTTGCAAACTTGGTACAAATTTAATAAGACCATGCCAAAACACTTGCAAACTTGGAACAAACTTCCTAAGACCATGCCAAAACACTTGCAAACTTGGTACAAATTTAATAAGACCATGCCAAAACACTTGCAAACTTGGTACAAAATTAAGAAAACCATGCCAAACACTTGCAAACTTGGAACAAACTTCCTAAGACCATGCCAAAACACTTGCAAACTTGGTACAAATTTAATAAGACCATGCCAAAACACTTGCAAACTTGGTACAAATGTAATAAGACCATGCCAAACACTTGCAAACTTGGAACAAACTTCCTTAGACCATGCCAAAACACTTGCAAACTTGGTACAAATTTAATAAGACCATGCCAAAACACTTGCAAACTTGGTACAAATTTAATAACACCATGCCAAAACACTTGCAAACTTGGTACAAATTTAAAAATACCATGCCAAAACACTTGCAAACTTGGTACAAATTTAATAAGACCATGCCAAAACACTTGCAAACTTGGTACAAATTTAATAAGACCATGCCAAAACACTTGCAAACTTGGTACAAATTTAATAAGACCATGCCAAAACACTTGCCAACTTGGTACAAATTTAATAAGACCATGCCAAACACTTGCAAACTTGGAACAAACTTCCTAAGACCATGCCAAAACACTTGCAAACTTGGTACAAATTTAATAAGACCATGCCAAAACACTTGCAAACTTAGTACAAATTTAATAAGACCATGCCAAAATACTTGCAAACTTGGAACAAACTTCCTAAGACCATGCCAAAACACTTGCAAACTTGGTACAAATTTAATAAGACCATGCCAAAACACTTGCAAACTTGGTACAAATTTAATACGACCATGCCAAACACTTGCAAACTTGGAACATACTTCCTAAGACCATGCCAAAACACTTGCAAACTTGGTACAAATTTAATAAGACCATGCCAAAACACTTGCAAACTTGGTACAAATTTAATAAGACCATGCCAAAACACTTGCAAACTTGGAACAAATTTAATAAGACCATGCCAAACACTTGCAAACTTGGAACAAACTTCCTAAGGCCATGCCAAAACACTTGCAAACTTGGTACAAATTTAATAAGACCATGCCAAAACACTTGCAAACTTGGTACAATTTTAATAAGACCATGCCAAAACACTTGCAAACTTGGTACAAATTTAATAAGACCATGCCAAAACACTTGCAAACTTGGAACAAACTTCCTAAGACCATGCCAAAACACTTGCAAACTTGGTACAAATTTAATAAGACCATGCCAAAACACTTGCAAACTTGGAACAAAATTAAGAAAACCATGCCAAACACTTGCAAACTTGGAACAAACTTCCTAAGACCATGCCAAAACACTTGCAAACTTGGTACAAATTTAATAAGACCATGCCAAAACACTTGCAAACTTGGAACAAATGTAATAAGACCATGCCAAACACTTGCAAACTTGGAACAAACTTCCTTAGACCATGCCAAAACACTTGCAAACTTGGTACAAATTTAATAAGACCATGCCAAAACACTTGCAAACTTGGTACAAATTTAATAACACCATGCCAAAACACTTGCAAACTTGGTACAAATTTAAAAATACCATGCCAAAACACTTGCAAACTTGGTACAAATTTAATAAGACCATGCCAAAACACTTGCAAACTTGGTACAAATTTAATAAGACCATGCCAAAACACTTGCAAACTTGGTACAAATTTAATAAGACCATGCCAAACACTTGCAAACTTGGAACAAACTTCCTAAGACCATGCCAAAACACTTGCAAACTTGGTACAAATTTAATAAGACCATGCCAAAACACTTGCAAACTTGGTACAAATTTAATAAGACCATGCCAAAACACTTGCAAACTTGGTACAAATTTAATAAGACCATGCCAAAACACTTGCAAACTTGGAACAAACTTCCTAAGACCATGCCAAAACACTTGCAAACTTGGTACAAATTTAATAAAACCATGCCAAAACACTTGCAAACTTAGTACAAATTTAATAAGACCATGCCAAACACTTGCAAACTTGGAACAAACTTCCTTAGACCATGCCAAAACACTTGCAAACTTGGTACAAATTTAATGAGACCATGCCAAAACACTTGCAAACTTGGTACAAATTTAATAAGACCATGCCAAAACACTTGCAAACTTGGTAAAAATTTAATAAGACCATGCCAAAACACTTGCAAACTTGGAACAAACTTCCTAAGACCATGCCAAAACACTTGCAAACTTGGTACAATTTTAATAAGACCATGCCAAACACTTGCAAACTTGGAACAAACTTCCTAAGACCATGCCAAAACACTTGCAAACTTGGTACAAATTTAATAAGACCATGCCAAACACTTGCAAACTTAGTACAAATTTAATAAGACCATGCCAAAATACTTGCAAACTTGGAACAAACTTCCTAAGACCATGCCAAAACACTTGCAAACTTGGTACAAATTTAATAAGACCATGCCAAAACACTTGCAAACTTGGTACAAATTTAATACGACCATGCCAAACACTTGCAAACTTGGAACATACTTCCTAAGACCATGCCAAAACACTTGCAAACTTGGTACAAATTTAATAAGACCATGCCAAAACACTTGCAAACTTGGTACAAATTTAATAAGACCATGCCAAAACACTTGCAAACTTGGTACAAATTTAATAAGACCATGCCAAACACTTGCAAACTTGGAACAAACTTCCTAAGGCCATGCCAAAACACTTGCAAACTTGGTACAAATTTAATAAGACCATGCCAAACACTTGCAAACTTGGAACAAACTTCCTAAGGCCATGCCAAAACACTTGCAAACTTGGTACAAATTTAATAAGACCATGCCAAAACACTTGCAAACTTGGTACAAATTTAATAAGACCATGCCAAAACACTTGCAAACTTGGTATCAATTTAATAAGACCATGCCAAACACTTGCAAACTACGAACAAACTTCCTAAGACCATGCCAAAACACTTGCAAACTTGGTACAAATTTAATAAGACCATGCCAAAACACTTGCAAACTTGGTACAAATTTAATAAGACGATGCAAAACACTTGCAAACTTGGTACAAATTTAATAAGACCATGCCAAAACACTTGCAAACTTGGAACAAACTTCCTAAGACCATGCCAAAACACTTGCAAACTTGGTAAACATTTAATAAGACCATGCCAAAACACTTGCAAACTTGGTACAAATTTAATAAGACCATGCCAAAACACTTGCAAACTTGGAACAAACTTCCTAAGACCATGCCAAAACACTTGCAAACTTGGTACAAATTTAATAAGACCAAGCCAAAACACTTGCAAACTTGGAACAAATTTAATAAGACCATGCCAAAACACTTGCAAACATGGTACAAATTTAATAAGACCATGCCAAAACACTTGCAAACTTGGTACAAATTTAATAAGACCATGCCAAAACACTTGCAAACTTGGAACAAACTTCCTAAGACCATGCCAAAACACTTGCAAACTTGGTACAAATTTAATAAAACCATGCCAAAACACTTGCAAACTTGGTACAAAATTAAGAAAACCATGCCAAACACTTGCAAACTTGGAACATACTTCCTAAGACCATGCCAAAACACTTGCAAACCTGGTACAAATTTAATAAGACCATGCCAAAACACTTGCAAACTTGGTACAAATTTAATAAGACCATGCCAAACACTTGCAAACTTGGAACAAACTTCCTTAGACCATGCCAAAACACTTGCAAACTTGGTACAAATTTAATAAGACAATGCCAAAACACTTGCAAACTTGGTACAAATTTAATAACACCATGCCAAAACACTTGCAAACTTGGTACAAATTTAAAAATACCATGCCAAAACACTTGCAAACTTGGTACAAATTTAATCAGACCATGCCAAAACACTTGCAAACTTGGAACAAATTTAATAAGACCATGCCAAAACACTTGCAAACTAGGTACAAATTTAATAAGACCATGCCAAAACACTTGCAAACTTGGTACAAATTTAATAAGACCATGCCAAAACACTTGCAAACTAGGAACAAACTTCCTAAGACCATGCCAAAACACTTGCAAACTTGGTACAATTTTAATAAGACCATGCCAAACACTTGCAAACTTGGAACAAACTTCCTAAGACCATGCCAAAACACTTGCAAATTTGGTACAAATTTAATAAGACCATGCCAAAACACTTGCAAACTTGGAACAAACTTCCTAAGACCATGCCAAAACACTTGCAAACTTGGTACAAATTTAATAAGACCAAGCCAAAACACTTGCAAACTTGGAACAAACTTCCTAAGACCATGCCAAAACACTTGCAAACTTGGTACAAATTTAATAAGACCAAGCCAAAACACTTGCAAACTTGGAACAAATTTAATAAGACCATGCCAAAACACTTGCAAACTTGGAACAAACTTCCTAAGACCATGCCAAAACACTTGCAAACTTGGTACAAATTTAATAAGACCATGCCAAAACACTTGCAAACTTGGAACAAACTTCCTAAGACCATGCCAAAACACTTGCAAACTTGGTACAATTTTAATAAGACCATGCCAAACACTTGCAAACTTGGAACAAACTTCCTTAGACCATGCCAAAACACTTGCAAACTTGGAACTCATTTAATAAGACCATGCCAAAACACTTGCAAACTTGGTACAAATTTAATAAGACCATGCCAAAACACTTGCAAACTTGGAACAAACTTCCTAAGACCATGCCAAAGCACTTGCAAACTTGGTACAAATTTAATAAGACCAAGCCAAAACACTTGCAAACTAGGTACAAATTTAATAAGACCATGCCAAAACACTTGCAAACTTGGTACAAATTTAATAAGACCATGCCAAACACTTGCAAACTTGGAACAAACTTCCTAAGGCCATGCCAAAACACTTGCAAACTTGGTACAAATTTAATAAGACCATGCCAAACACTTGCAAACTTGGAACAAACTTCCTAAGGCCATGCCAAAACACTTGCAAACTTGGTACAAATTTAATAAGACCATGCCAAAACACTTGCAAACTTGGTACAAATTTAATAAGACCATGCCAAAACACTTGCAAACGTGGTATAAATTTAATAAGACCATGCCAAACACTTGCAAACTTGGAACAAACTTCCTAAGACCATGCCAAAACACTTGCAAACTTGGTACAAATTTAATAAGACCATGCCAAAACACTTGCAAACTTGGTACAAATTTAATAAGACGATGCAAAACACTTGCAAACTTGGTACAAATTTAATAAGACCATGCCAAAACACTTGCAAACTTGGAACAAACTTCCTAAGACCATGCCAAAACACTTGCAAACTTGGTAAACATTTAATAAGACCATGCCAAAACACTTGCAAACTTGGTACAAATTTAATAAGACCATGCCAAAACACTTGCAAACTTGGAACAAACTTCCTAAGACCATGCCAAAACACTTGCAAACTTGGTACAAATTTAATAAGACCAAGCCAAAACACTTGCAAACTTGGAACAAATTTAATAAGACCATGCCAAAACACTTGCAAACATGGTACAAATTTTATAAGACCATGCCAAAACACTTGCAAACTTGGTACAAATTTAATAAGACCATGCCAAAACACTTGCAAACTTGGAACAAACTTCCTAAGACCATGCCAAAACACTTGCAAACTTGGTACAAATTTAATAAAACCATGCCAAAACACTTGCAAACTTGGTACAAAATTAAGAAAACCATGCCAAACACTTGCAAACTTGGAACATACTTCCTAAGACCATGCCAAAACACTTGCAAACCTGGTACAAATTTAATAAGACCATGCAAAAACACTTGCAAACTTGGTACAAATTTAATAAGACCATGCCAAACACTTGCAAACTTGGAACAAACTTCCTTAGACCATGCCAAAACACTTGCAAACTTGGTACAAATTTAATAAGACAATGCCAAAACACTTGCAAACTTGGTACAAATTTAATAACACCATGCCAAAACACTTGCAAACTTGGTACAAATTTAAAAATACCATGCCAAAACACTTGCAAACTTGGTACAAATTTAATCAGACCATGCCAAAACACTTGCAAACTTGGAACAAATTTAATAAGACCATGCCAAAACACTTGCAAACTAGGTACAAATTTAATAAGACCATGCCAAAACACTTGCAAACTTGGTACAAATTTAATAAGACCATGCCAAAACACTTGCAAACTAGGAACAAACTTCCTAAGACCATGCTAAAACACTTGCAAACTTGGTACAATTTTAATAAGACCATGCCAAACACTTGCAAACTTGGAACAAACTTCCTAAGACCATGCCAAAACACTTGCAAATTTGGTACAAATTTAATAAGACCATGCCAAAACACTTGCAAACTTGGAACAAACTTCCTAAGACCATGCCAAAACACTTGCAAACTTGGTACAAATTTAATAAGACCAAGCCAAAACACTTGCAAACTTGGAACAAACTTCCTAAGACCATGCCAAAACACTTGCAAACTTGGTACAAATTTAATAAGACCAAGCCAAAACACTTGCAAACTTGGAACAAATTTAATAAGACCATGCCAAGACACTTGCAAACATGGTACAAATTTAATAAGACCATGCCAAAACACTTGCAAACTTGGTACAAATTTAATAAGACCATGCCAAAACACTTGCAAACTTGGAACAAACTTCCTAAGACCATGCCAAAACACTTGCAAACTTGGTACAAATTTAATAAGACCATGCCAAAACACTTGCAAACTTGGAACAAACTTCCTAAGACCATGCCAAAACACTTGCAAACTTGGTACAATTTTAATAAGACCATGCCAAACACTTGCAAACTTGGAACAAACTTCCTTAGACCATGCCAAAACACTTGCAAACTTGGAACTCATTTTATAAGACCATGCCAAAACACTTGCAAACTTGGTACAAATTTAATAAGACCATGCCAAAACACTTGCAAACTTGGAACAAACTTCCTAAGACCATGCCAAAGCACTTGCAAACTTGGTACAAATTTAATAAGACCAAGCCAAAACACTTGCAAACTTGGAACAAATTTAATAAGACCATGCCAAAACACTTGCAAACATGGTACAAATTTAATAACACCATGCCAAAACACTTGCAAACTTGGTACAAATTTAATAAGACCATGCCAAAACACTTGCAAACTTGGAACAAACTTCCTAAGACCATGCCAAAACACTTGCAAACTTGGTACAAATTTAATAAAACCATGACAAAACACTTGCAAACTTGGTACAAAATTAAGAAAACCATGCCAAACACTTGCAAACTTGGAACAAACTTCCTAAGACCATGCCAAAACACTTGCAAACTTGGTACAAATTTAATAAGACCATGCCAAAACACTTGCAAATTTGGTACAAACTTCCTAAGACCATGCCAAAACACTTGCAAACTTGGTACAAATTTAATAAAACCATGACAAAACACTTGCAAACTTGGTACAAAATTAAGAAAACCATGCCAAACACTTGCAAACTTGGAACAAACTTCCTAAGACCATGCCAAAACACTTGCAAACTTGGTACAAATTTAATAAGACCATGCCAAAACACTTGCAAACTTGGTACAAATTTAATAAGACCATGCCAAACACTTGCAAACTTGGAACAAACTTCCTTAGACCATGCCAAAACACTTGCAAACTTGGTACAAATTTAATAAGACAATGCCAAAACACTTGCAAACTTGGTACAAATTTAATAACACCGTGCCAAAACACTTGCAAACTTGGTAAAAATTTAAAAATACCATGCCAAAACACTTGCAAACTTGGTACAAATTTAATCAGACCATGCCAAAACACTTGCAAACTTGGAACACATTTAATAAGACCACGGCAAAACACTTGCAAACTTGGTACAAATTTAATAAGACCATGCCAAAACACTTGCAAACTTGTAACAAATTTAATAAGACCATGCCAAAACACTTGCAAACTTGGAACAAACTTCCTAAGACCATGCCAAAACACTTGCAAACTTGGTACAAATTTAATAAGACCATTCCAAAACACTTGCAAACTTGGTACACATTTAATAAGACCATGCCAAAACACTTGCAAACTTGGAACAAACTTCCTAAAAACATGCCAAAACACTTGCAAACTTGGTACGAATTTAAAAAGACCATGCCAAAACACTTGCAAACTTGGAACAAATTTAATAAGACCATGCCAAAACACTTGCAAACTTGGTACAAATTTAATAAGACCATGCCAAAACACTTGCAAACTTGGTACAAATTTAATAAGACCATGCCAAAACACTTGCAAACTTGGAACAAACTTCCTAAGCCCATGCCAAAACACTTGCAAACTTGGAACAAATTTAATAAGACCATGCCAAAACACTTGCAAACTTGGTAAAAAATTTAATAAGACCATGCCAAACACTTGCAAACTTAGAACAAACTTCCTTAGACCACGCCAAAACACTTGCAAACTTGGTACAAATTTAATAAGACCATGCCAAAACACTTGCAAACTTGGTACAAATTTAATAAGACCATGCCAAAACACTTGCAAACTTGGTACAAATTTAATAAGACCAAGCCAAAACACTTGCAAACTTGGAACATTTTTCCTAAGACCATGCCAAAACACTTGCAAACTTGGTACAAATTCAATAAGACCATGCCAAAACACTTGCAAACTTGGTACAAATTTAATAAGACCATGCCAAACACTTGCAAACTTGGAACAAACTTCCTTAGACCATGCCAAAACACTTGCAAACTTGGTACAAATTTAATAAGACCATGCCAAAACACTTGCAAACTTGGTACAAATTTAATAACACCATGCCAAAACACTTGCAAACTTGGTACAAATTTAAAAATACCATGCCAAAACACTTGCAAACTTGGTACAAATTTAATCAGACCATGCCAAAACACTTGCAAACTTGGAACAAATTTAATAAGACCATGCCAAAACACTTGCAAACTAGGTACAAATTTAATAAGACCATGCCAAAACACTTGCAAACTTGGTACAAATTTAATAAGACCATGCCAAAACACTTGCAAACTTGGAACAAACTTCTTAAGACCATGCCAAAACACTTGCAAACTTGGAACAATTTTAATAAGACCATGCCAAACACTTGCAAACTTGGAACAAACTTCCTAAGACCATGCCAAAACACTTGCAAATTTGGTACAAATTTAATAAGACCATGCCAAAACACTTGCAAACTTGGAACAAACTTCCTAAGACCATGCCAAAACACTTGCAAACTTGGTACAAATTTAATAAGACCAAGCCAAAACACTTGCAAACTTGGAACAAACTTCCTTAGACCATGCCAAAACACTTGCAAACTTGGTACAAATTTAATAAGACCATGCCAAAACACTTGCAAACTTGGTACAAATTTAATAAGACCATGCCAAAACACTTCCAAACTTGGTACAAATTTAATAAGACCATGCCAAACACTTGCAAACTTGGAACAAACTTCCTAAGCCCATGCCAAAACACTTGCAAACTTGGTACAAATTTAATAACACCATGCCAAAACACTTGCAAACTTGGTACAAATTTAATAAAACCATGCCAAAACACTTGCAAATTTGGTACAAATTTAATAAGACCAAGCCAAAACACTTGCAAACTTGGAACACATTTGCAAACTTGGTACAAATTTAATAAGACCATGCCAAAACACTTGCAAACTTGGTACAAATTTAATAAGACCATGCCAAAACACTTGCAAACTTGGAACAAACTTCCTAAGACCATGCCAAAACACTTGCAAACTTGGTACAAATTTAATAAGACCATTCCAAAACACTTGCAAACTTGGTACACATTTAATAAGACCATGCCAAAACACTTGCAAACTTGGAACAAACTTCCTAAAACCATGCCAAAACACTTGCAAACTTGGTACAAATTTAATAAGACCATGCCAAAACACTTGCAAACTTGGAACAAATTTAATAAGACCATGCCAAAACACTTGCAAGCTTGGTACAAATTTAATAAGACCATGCCAAAACACTTGCAAACTTGGTACAAATTTAATAAGACCATGCCAAAACACTTGCAAACTTGGTACAAATTTAATAAGACCAAGCCAAAACACTTGCAAACCTGGAACAAATTTCCTAAGACCATGCCAAAACACTTGCAAACTTGGTACAAATTTAATAAGACCATGCCAAAACACTTGCAAACTTGGTACAAATTTAATAAGACCATGCCAAAACACTTGCAAACTTGGTACAAATTTAATAAGACCATGCCAAACACTTGCAAACTTGGAACAAACTTCCTAAGCCCATGCCAAAACACTTGCAAACTTGGTACAAATTTAATAACACCATGCCAAAACACTTGCAAACTTGGTACAAATTTAATAAAACCATGCAAAAACACTTGCAAACTTGGTACAAATTTAATAAGACCATGCCAAAACACTTGCAAACTTGGAACAAACTTCCTAAGACCATGCCAAAACACTTGCAAACTTGGTACAAATTTAATGAGACCATGCCAAAACACTTGCAAACTTGGTACAAATTTAATAAGACCATGCCAAACACTTGCAAACTTGGAACAAACTTCCTAAGACCATGCCAAAACACTTGCAAACATGGTACAAATTTAATAAGACCATGCCAAAACACTTGCAAACTTGGTACAAATTTAATAAGACCATGCCAAACACTTGCAAACTTGGAACATACTTCCTAAGACCATGCCAAAACACTTGCAAACTTGGTACAAATTTAATAAGACCATGCCAAACACTTGCAAACTTGGAACAAACTTCCTAAGACCATGCCAAAACACTTGCAAACTTGGTACAAATTTAATAAAACCATGACAAAACACTTGCAAACTTGGTACAAAATTAAGAAAACCATGCCAAACACTTGCAAACTTGGAACAAACTTCCTAAGACCATGCCAAAACACTTGCAAACTTGGTACAAATTTAATAAGACCATGCCAAAACACTTGCAAACTTGGTACAAATTTAATAAGACCATGCCAAACACTTGCAAACTTGGAACAAACTTCCTTAGACCATGCCAAAACACTTGCAAACTTGGTACAAATTTAATAAGACAATGCCAAAACACTTGCAAACTTGGTACAAATTTAATAACACCGTGCCAAAACACTTGCAAACTTGGTAAAAATTTAAAAATACCATGCCAAAACACTTGCAAACTTGGTACAAATTTAATCAGACCATGCCAAAACACTTGCAAACTTGGTACAAATTTAATAAGACCATGCCAAAACACTTCCAAACTTGGTACAAATTTAATAAGACCATGCCAAACACTTGCAAACTTGGAACAAACTTCCTAAGCCCATGCCAAAACACTTACAAACTTGGTACAAATTTAATAACACCATGCCAAAACACTTGCAAACTTGGTACAAATTTAATAAAACCATGCCAAAACACTTGCAAATTTGGTACAAATTTAATAAGACCAAGCCAAAACACTTGCAAACTTGGAACACATTTAATAAGACCACGGCAAAACACTTGCAAACTTGGTACAAATTTAATAAGACCATGCCAAAACACTTGCAAACTTGTAACAAATTTAATAAGACCATGCCAAAACACTTGCAAACTTGGAACAAACTTCCTAAGACCATGCCAAAACACTTGCAAACTTGGTACAAATTTAATAAGACCATTCCAAAACAGTTGCAAACTTGGTACACATTTAATAAGACCATGCCAAAACACTTGCAAACTTGGAACAAACTTCCTAAAAACATGCCAAAACACTTGCAAACTTGGTACGAATTTAAAAAGACCATGCCAAAACACTTGCAAACTTGGAACAAATTTAATAAGACCATGCCAAAACACTTGCAAACTTGGTACAAATTTAATAAGACCATGCCAAAACACTTGCAAACTTGGTACAAATTTAATAAGACCATGCCAAAACACTTGCAAACTTGGAACAAACTTCCTAAGCCCATGCCAAAACACTTGCAAACTTGGAACAAATTTAATAAGACCATGCCAAAACACTTGCAAACTTGGTAAAAAATTTAATAAGACCATGCCAAACACTTGCAAACTTAAAACAAACTTCCTTAGACCACGCCAAAACACTTGCAAACTTGGTACAAATTTAATAAGACCATGCCAAAACACTTGCAAACTTGGTACAAATTTAATAAGACCATGCCAAAACACTTGCAAACTTGGTACAAATTTAATAAGACCAAGCCAAAACACTTGCAAACTTGGAACATTTTTCCTAAGACCATGCCAAAACACTTGCAAACTTGGTACAAATTCAATAAGACCATGCCAAAACACTTGCAAACTTGGTACAAATTTAATAAGACCATGCCAAACACTTGCAAACTTGGAACAAACTTCCTTAGACCATGCCAAAACACTTGCAAACTTGGTACAAATTTAATAAGACCATGCCAAAACACTTGCAAACTTGGTACAAATTTAATAACACCATGCCAAAACACTTGCAAACTTGGTACAAATTTAAAAATACCATGCCAAAACACTTGCAAACTTGGTACAAATTTAATCAGACCATGCCAAAACACTTGCAAACTTGGAACAAATTTAATAAGACCATGCCAAAACACTTGCAAACTAGGTACAAATTTAATAAGACCATGCCAAAACACTTGCAAACTTGGTACAAATTTAATAAGACCATGCCAAAACACTTGCAAACTTGGAACAAACTTCTTAAGACCATGCCAAAACACTTGCAAACTTGGTACAATTTTAATAAGACCATGCCAAACACTTGCAAACTTGGAACAAACTTCCTAAGACCATGCCAAAACACTTGCAAATTTGGTACAAATTTAATAAGACCATGCCAAAACACTTGCAAACTTGGAACAAACTTCCTAAGACCATGCCAAAACACTTGCAAACTTGGTACAAATTTAATAAGACCAAGCCAAAACACTTGCAAACTTGGAACAAACTTCCTTAGACCATGCCAAAACACTTGCAAACTTGGTACAAATTTAATAAGACCATGCCAAAACACTTGCAAACTTGGTACAAATTTAATAAGACCATGCCAAAACACTTCCAAACTTGGTACAAATTTAATAAGACCATGCCAAACACTTGCAAACTTGGAACAAACTTCCTAAGCCCATGCCAAAACACTTGCAAACTTGGTACAAATTTAATAACACCATGCCAAAACACTTGCAAACTTGGTACAAATTTAATAAAACCATGCCAAAACACTTGCAAATTTGGTACAAATTTAATAAGACCAAGCCAAAACACTTGCAAACTTGGAACACATTTGCAAACTTGGTACAAATTTAATAAGACCATGCCAAAACACTTGCAAACTTGGTACAAATTTAATAAGACCATGCCAAAACACTTGCAAACTTGGAACAAACTTCCTAAGACCATGCCAAAACACTTGCAAACTTGGTACAAATTTAATAAGACCATTCCAAAACACTTGCAAACTTGGTACACATTTAATAAGACCATGCCAAAACACTTGCAAACTTGGAACAAACTTCCTAAAACCATGCCAAAACACTTGCAAACTTGGTACAAATTTAATAAGACCATGCCAAAACACTTGCAAACTTGGAACAAATTTAATAAGACCATGCCAAAACACTTGCAAGCTTGGTACAAATTTAATAAGACCATGCCAAAACACTTGCAAACTTGGTACAAATTTAATAAGACCATGCCAAAACACTTGCAAACTTGGTACAAATTTAATAAGACCAAGCCAAAACACTTGCAAACCTGGAACAAATTTCCTAAGACCATGCCAAAACACTTGCAAACTTGGTACAAATTTAATAAGACCATGCCAAAACACTTGCAAACTTGGTACAAATTTAATAAGACCATGCCAAAACACTTGCAAACTTGGTACAAATTTAATAAGACCATGCCAAACACTTGCAAACTTGGAACAAACTTCCTAAGCCCATGCCAAAACACTTGCAAACTTGGTACAAATTTAATAACACCATGCCAAAACACTTGCAAACTTGGTACAAATTTAATAAAACCATGCAAAAACACTTGCAAACTTGGTACAAATTTAATAAGACCATGCCAAAACACTTGCAAACTTGGAACAAACTTCCTAAGACCATGCCAAAACACTTGCAAACTTGGTACAAATTTAATGAGACCATGCCAAAACACTTGCAAACTTGGTACAAATTTAATAAGACCATGCCAAACACTTGCAAACTTGGAACAAACTTCCTAAGACCATGCCAAAACACTTGCAAACATGGTACAAATTTAATAAGACCATGCCAAAACACTTGCAAACTTGGTACAAATTTAATAAGACCATGCCAAACACTTGCAAACTTGGAACATACTTCCTAAGACCATGCCAAAACACTTGCAAACTTGGTACAAATTTAATAAGACCATGCCAAACACTTGCAAACTTGGAACAAACTTCCTAAGACCATGCCAAAACACTTGCAAACTTGGTACAAATTTAATAAAACCATGACAAAACACTTGCAAACTTGGTACAAAATTAAGAAAACCATGCCAAACACTTGCAAACTTGGAACAAACTTCCTAAGACCATGCCAAAACACTTGCAAACTTGGTACAAATTTAATAAGACCATGCCAAAACACTTGCAAACTTGGTACAAATTTAATAAGACCATGCCAAACACTTGCAAACTTGGAACAAACTTCCTTAGACCATGCCAAAACACTTGCAAACTTGGTACAAATTTAATAAGACAATGCCAAAACACTTGCAAACTTGGAACAAACTTCTTAAGACTATGCCAAAACACTTGCAAACTTGGTACAAATTTAATAAGACCATGCCAAAACACTTGCAAACTTGGTACAAATTTAATAAGACCATGCCAAAACACTTGCAAACTTGGTACAAATTTAATAAGACCATGCCAAACACTTGCAAACTTGGAACATACTTCCTAAGACCATGCCAAAACACTTGCAAACTTGGTACAAATTTAATAAGACCATGCCAAACACTTGCAAACTTGGAACAAACTTCCTAAGACCATGCCAAAACACTTGCAAACTTGGTACAAATTTAATAAAACCATGACAAAACACTTGCAAACTTGGTACAAAATTAAGAAAACCATGCCAAACACTTGCAAACTTGGAACAAACTTCCTAAGACCATGCCAAAACACTTGCAAACTTGGTACAAATTTAATAAGACCATGCCAAAACACTTGCAAACTTGGTACAAATTTAATAAGACCATGCCAAACACTTGCAAACTTGGAACAAACTTCCTTAGACCATGCCAAAACACTTGCAAACTTGGTACAAATTTAATAAGACAATGCCAAAACACTTGCAAACTTGGAACAAACTTCTTAAGACTATGCCAAAACACTTGCAAACTTGGTACAAATTTAATAAGACCATGCCAAAACACTTGCAAACTTGGTACAAATTTAATAAGACCATGCCAAAACACTTGCAAACTTGGTACAAATTTAATAAGACCATGCCAAACACTTGCAAACTTGGAACAAACTTCCTAAGACCATGCCAAAACACTTGCAAACTTGGTACAAATTTAATAAGACCATGCCAAAACACTTGCAAACTTGGTAAAAAATTTAATAAGACCATGCCAAACACTTGCAAACTTGGAACAAACTTCCTTAGACCACGCCAAAACACTTGCAAACTTGGTACAATTTTAATAAGACCATGCCAAACACTTGCAAACTTGGTACAAATTTAATAGGACCATGCCAAAACACTTGCAAACTTGGTACAAATTTAATAAGACCAAGCCAAAACACTTGCAAACTTGGAACAAATTTCCTAAGACCATGCCAAAACACTTGCAAACTTGGTACAAATTTAATAAGACCATGCCAAAACTCTTGCAAACTTGGTAAAAAATTTAATAAGACCATGTCAAACACTTGCAAACTTGGAACAAACTTCCTTAGACCACGCCAAAACACTTGCAAACTTGGTACAAATTTAATAAGACCATGCCAAAACACTTGCAAACTTGGTACCAATTTAATAACACCATGCCAAAACACTTGCAAACTTGGTACAAATTTAAAAATACCATGCCAAAACACTTGCAAACTTGGTACAAATTTAATAAGACCATGCCAAAACACTTGCAAACTTTGTACAAATTTAATACGACTATGCCAAACACCATGCCAAAACACTTGCAAACTTGGTACAAATTTAATAAGACCATGCCAAAACACTTGCAAACTTGGTACAAATTTAATAAGACCATGCCAAAACACTTGCAAACTTGGTACAAATTTAATAAGACCATGCCAAACACTTGCAAACTTGGAACAAACTTCCTAAGACCATGCCAAAACACTTACAAACTTGGTACAAATTTAATAAGACCATGCCAAAACACTTGCAAACTTGGTACAAATTTAATAAGACCATGCCAAAACACTTGCAAACTTGGTACAAATTTAATAAGACCATGCCAAACACTTGCAAACTTGGAACAAACTTCCTAAGCCCATGCCAAAACACTTGCAAACTTGGTACAAATTTAATAACACCATGCCAAAACACTTGCAAACTTGGTACAAATTTAATAAAACCATGCAAAAACACTTGCAAACTTGGTACAAATTTAATAAGACCATGCCAAAACACTTGCAAACTTGGAACAAACTTCCTAAGACCATGCCAAAACACTTGCAAACTTGGTACAAATTTAATGAGACCATGCCAAAACACTTGCAAACTTGGTACAAATTTAATAAGACCATGCCAAACACTTGCAAACTTGGAACAAACTTCCTAAGACCATGCCAAAACACTTGCAAACATGGTACAAATTTAATAAGACCATGCCAAAACACTTGCAAACTTGGTACAAATTTAATAAGACCATGCCAAACACTTGCAAACTTGGAACAAACTTCCTAAGACCATGCCAAAACACTTGCAAACTTGGTACAAATTTAATAAGACCATGCCAAAACACTTGCAAACTTGGAACAAACTTCCTAAGACCATGCCAAAACACTTGCAAACTTGGTACAAATTTAATAAGACCAAGCCAAAACAATTGCAAATTTGGAACAAATTTAATAAGACCATGCCAAAACACTTGCAAACTTGGTACACATTTAATATGACGATGCCAAAACACTTGCAAAGTTGGAACAAACTTCCTAAGACCATGCCAAAACACTTGCAAACTTGGTACAAATTTAATAAGACCATGCCAAAACACTTGCAAACTTGGTACAAATTTAATAAGAGCATGCCAAACACTTGCAAACTTGGAACAAACTTCCTAAGACCATGCCAAAACACTTGCAACCTTGGTACAAATTTAATAAGACCATGCCAAACACTTGCAAACTTGGAACAAACTTCTTAAGACTATGCCAAAACACTTGCAAACTTGGTACAAATTTAATAAGACCATGCCAAAACACTTGCAAACTTGGTACAAATTTAATAAGACCATGCCAAAACACTTGCAAACTTGGTACAAATTTAATAAGACCATGCCAAACACTTGCAAACTTGGAACATACTTCCTAAGACCATGCAAAAACACTTGCAAACTTGGTACAAATTTAATAAGACCATGCCAAACACTTGCAAACTTGGAACAAACTTCCTAAGACCATGCCAAAACACTTGCAAACTTGGTACAAATTTAATAAAACCATGACAAAACACTTGCAAACTTGGTACAAAATTAAGAAAACCATGCCAAACACTTGCAAACTTGGAACAAACTTCCCAAGACCATGCCAAAACACTTGCAAACTTAGTACAAATTTAATAAGACCATGCCAAAACACTTGCAAACTTGGTACAAATTTAATAAGACCATGCCAAACACTTGCAAACTTGGAACAAACTTCCTTAGACCATGCCAAAACACTTGCAAACTTGGTACAAATTTAATAAGACAATGCCAAAACACTTGCAAACTTGGAACAAACTTCTTAAGACTATGCCAAAACACTTGCAAACTTGGTACAAATTTAATAAGACCATGCCAAAACACTTGCAAACTTGGTACAAATTTAATAAGACCATGCCAAAACACTTGCAAACTTGGTACAAATTTAATAAGACCATGCCAAACACTTGCAAACTTGGAACATACTTCCTAAGACCACGCCAAAACACTTGCAAACTTGGTACAAATTTAATAAGACCATGCCAAACACTTGCAAATTTGGTACAAACTTCCTAAGACCATGCCAAAACACTTGCAAACTTGGTACAAATTTAATAAAACCATGACAAAACACTTGCAAACTTGGTACAAAATTAAGAAAACCATGCCAAACACTTGCAAACTTGGAACAAACTTCCTAAGACCATGCCAAAACACTTGCAAACTTGGTACAAATTTAATAAGACCATGCCAAAACACTTGCAAACTTGGTACAAATTTAATAAGACCATGCCAAACACTTGCAAACTTGGAACAAACTTCCTTAGACCATGCCAAAACACTTGCAAACTTGGTACAAATTTAATAAGACAATGCCAAAACACTTGCAAACTTGGTACAAATTTAATAACACCGTGCCAAAACACTTGCAAACTTGGTAAAAATTTAAAAATACCATGCCAAAACACTTGCAAACTTGGTACAAATTTAATCAGACCATGCCAAAACACTTGCAAACTTGGTACAAATTTAAAAAGACCATGCCAAAACACTTCCAAACTTGGTACAAATTTAATAAGACCATGCCAAACACTTGCAAACTTGGAACAAACTTCCTAAGCCCATGCCAAAACACTTACAAACTTGGTACAAATTTAATAACACCATGCCAAAACACTTGCAAACTTGGTACAAATTTAATAAAACCATGCCAAAACACTTGCAAATTTGGTACAAATTTAATAAGACCAAGCCAAAACACTTGCAAACTTGGAACACATTTAATAAGACCACGGCAAAACACTTGCAAACTTGGTACAAATTTAATAAGACCATGCCAAAACACTTGCAAACTTGTAACAAATTTAATAAGACCATGCCAAAACACTTGCAAACTTGGAACAAACTTCCTAAGACCATGCCAAAACACTTGCAAACTTGGTACAAATTTAATAAGACCATTCCAAAACACTTGCAAACTTGGTACACATTTAATAAGACCATGCCAAAACACTTGCAAACTTGGAACAAACTTCCTAAAAACATGCCAAAACACTTGCAAACTTGGTACGAATTTAAAAAGACCATGCCAAAACACTTGCAAACTTGGAACAAATTTAATAAGACCATGCCAAAACACTTGCAAACTTGGTACAAATTTAATAAGACCATGCCAAAACACTTGCAAACTTGGTACAAATTTAATAAGACCATGCCAAAACACTTGCAAACTTGGAACAAACTTCCTAAGCCCATGCCAAAACACTTGCAAACTTGGAACAAATTTAATAAGACCATGCCAAAACACTTGCAAACTTGGTAAAAAATTTAATAAGACCATGCCAAACACTTGCAAACTTAGAACAAACTTCCTTAGACCACGCCAAAACACTTGCAAACTTGGTACAAATTTAATAAGACCATGCCAAAACACTTGCAAACTTGGTACAAATTTAATAAGACTGTTATAAACGTCCAGCGTATAACGGGCACTCCTGTCGCTGAACACTTCCACTGGACTGGAGTGGTGGGTGATTGCCGATCGGGAGGATGGCGGGATCGGCACTCACCAAAGTAAATGTTATAAAAAGGGGCCGAAGGACGCGCCTTCGGCAAGAAGGAAGCAATTAAAGGACAAATAAAGACTAATTTTTTGGTCTCTCCATCGCGAGGGCTACCTAATCAATTCTTTACTTTTTTGCTTCCGTTGCGTTTGCAACAATCCAAAAAATTAATATGGTCTATAATTAATTACGCGATCGTAAGTAAATCGAGTTCGGTTCCGCGTAGCGTAAAAATGTCGGTCGATACATCCAGAACGTGTTCGAGGTTTATAAAGTGATCAAAAGGTGCAACGAGGAATCGACGAGCGAGTACTGCGGCAGAGAACGCGATAGCGTCGGTGAAAGAACGCCATGCCGATCTACTCGAATCGTTTGCCAACGTGCCGAGAATCACTGGGGAGTGAACGCGCAGCGAGTTCGACGATGAGACGCGAGGGCGTCGGTGCAAGCAGCACAATTCCGTGGAGCGGGATGGAGACCCTTACGCGCAAAAGGGACACGAGTTTGTTTGACGATGGATTATCATATCGAAGAAGTGATATGGTGCAGTTTGGAGAAGTGAGCCAGCCGTGGCAAAATCGATGGCCGGGCCGAGAAGAGGACCGCTGGATGGCGCAAAGGACGCCACAGCCAAGATATGTCCCGTCGGCGCACTCGGAGGCGAGTCGGTCAATCACCTTCGAAGGAAGGCACGAGCTGCACATTGCGCTCAAATTAGCAGAGCAGAGGCTGGAACAAGCCGAAAGGGCGTACGAAGTCCGTCGGAAGGAGTTTAAGCGGCGAGAGGCCGAGCAGCGAGAAATGATGGAGCGAGAAACACGCAGCTACAGCGTTTCTCGTCCGATTTCTCAACCGGTTGAAAAAAGTTGTGAGAAAATACCTTTTTTCACCAGTGAGCAGATTTATGCCCGTCAGACGATGGATTGGGCATTGCCAATATTTTCGGGTGCCACAGCACAGTGGCCGAAGTTTATTTCGTGCTACGAAAGCTCCACGGCAGCTTGCGGATTCGATGATATAGAAAATTGTGCACGCTTGCGAGAAGCGATTAAAGGAGAAGCGCGCAGAAGAGTAAGTGATTTACTCATATTCCCGGGGACGGTGCAACTCGCTATATCGGAGTTGAAGCGTATCTACGGCTTCACCGGGATGCAACCAGCGATCGCACGATCACACATCGATGCGAAACGTACAATGTACGCGGTCCTACCGGCACCAATGACCGCTGCCTTTAACGGTCAACAGAAGTTGGTGAAGCAAAATCACACTGCTGTGTCAGTTCAACCAGCTACAAACAAAGCCGATGCCAGAGCGGCAGCAACTATAGCTGGAATGAAAGCAGAAGAGAATGTTCGGTTTATCGGGCCGGCCTGTACCAACGAGCAGCAGTGCGTCGAAAGTTTCGCTCGGGAACAAAGCCAAAGTGTTCCGAACGACCGCCGACAATTGGAGTGTTTGCCAGTTCAGTGTTTGTCAGTGAAAATCCCTTGCACCAGTGCCGAAAGCAGCGACGACGAATTGCTTGAACCACAGGGCGATATTCGTGATACGGCTATACAAAATGTTCCTGCGTTTGTCGTTAACCCTTCGGTGCCAGGCGAATATTCAAACACCTTAGGCGAACACCTTTGTGTGAGCCGATCGTGTAAGGAGGCGATCGATCGCATGGACGACAGCATCGACGGACTTTTCGGGGACGACGACGGCGGCAAGGGCGAAAACAATAGCGGAAGAAGCGATCTCACTGACGGCGATAACCACGACCAGCCACAGTCGATGCAGCTTGAGTTCCAATTGCAGAAGGTGCAGCTGAAGCAGCCATTGCATTTGCAACCGTCGAAGCAACAGCAGTTGCCGCTACGCCAACCGCAAAGGGAACAGCAACAGCATCAGACGGTACACCTGCAGCCACAACAATTGCAGACTATGCAGCAGATGCAATCGGCGCAGCAGAAGCAGTCGCTGTATCCGCAATTACAGCAGCAGCAACAGCGCCAGCAGCAGCATCAGTGGCAGTTACAGCAGCCGCTACTACCATGGCCACCGCAGCAGGATCAGCCGGATCACCAGCAGCACCAGCAGCAACCGGACCAGCAGCTGCAAACGACGCATCAACAGAAGCAGCAGCAATCGCGGCTGCCGTTATCAGCAGCAGCTGGAACCGCAGCAACCGCTGCAACAGTTGGAGCTACGGCACCTGCAGTCTGAGAAGCAGTTGCAGTCGGAGCGCCAGTCGCAACCAGAGCTGCCAACGGGGCCTATCCTTTTAGATAGGATAAAGAATTGGCGGCGTAAAAGGTGGAAATTCCGATGTACGGGGATGGAAGATTCCAGTGTCAGTAGTGCCAAAATATCTGTAGAAAACAACGCTTGTTCAAGAGTGTTTTATACGGGGGGGAGAATGTTATAAACGTCCAGCGTATAACGGGCACTCCTGTCGCTGAACACTTCCACTGGACTGGAGTGGTGGGTGATTGCCGATCGGGAGGATGGCGGGATCGGCACTCACCAAAGTAAATGTTATAAAAAGGGGCCGAAGGACGCGCCTTCGGCAAGAAGGAAGCAATTAAAGGACAAATAAAGACTAATTTTTTGGTCTCTCCATCGCGAGGGCTACCTAATCAATTCTTTACTTTTTTGCTTCCGTTGCGTTTGCAACAAAGACCATGCCAAAACACTTGCAAACTTGGTACAAATTTAATAAGACCAAGCCAAAACACTTGCAAACTTGGAACATTTTTCCTAAGACCATGCCAAAACACTTGCAAACTTGGTACAAATTCAATAAGACCATGCCAAAACACTTGCAAACTTGGTACAAATTTAATAAGACCATGCCAAACACTTGCAAACTTGGAACAAACTTCCTTAGACCATGCCAAAACACTTGCAAACTTGGTACAAATTTAATAAGACCATGCCAAAACACTTGCAAACTTGGTACAAATTTAATAACACCATGCCAAAACACTTGCAAACTTGGTACAAATTTAAAAATACCATGCCAAAACACTTGCAAACTTGGTACAAATTTAATCAGACCATGCCAAAACACTTGCAAACTTGGAACAAATTTAATAAGACCATGCCAAAACACTCGCAAACTAGGTACAAATTTAATAAGACCATGCCAAAACACTTGCAAACTTGGTACAAATTTAATAAGACCATGCCAAAACACTTGCAAACTTGGAACAAACTTCTTAAGACCATGCCAAAACACTTGCAAACTTGGTACAATTTTAATAAGACCATGCCAAACACTTGCAAACTTGGAACAAACTTCCTAAGACCATGCCAAAACACTTGCAAATTTGGTACAAATTTAATAAGACCATGCCAAAACACTTGCAAACTTGGAACAAACTTCCTAAGACCATGCCAAAACACTTGCAAACTTGGTACAAATTTAATAAGACCAAGCCAAAACACTTGCAAACTTGGAACAAACTTCCTTAGACCATGCCAAAACACTTGCAAACTTGGTACAAATTTAATAAGACCATGCCAAAACACTTGCAAACTTGGTACAAATTTAATAAGACCATGCCAAAACACTTCCAAACTTGGTACAAATTTAATAAGACCATGCCAAACACTTGCAAACTTGGAACAAACTTCCTAAGCCCATGCCAAAACACTTGCAAACTTGGTACAAATTTAATAACACCATGCCAAAACACTTGCAAACTTGGTACAAATTTAATAAAACCATGCCAAAACACTTGCAAATTTGGTACAAATTTAATAAGACCAAGCCAAAACACTTGCAAACTTGGAACACATTTGCAAACTTGGTACAAATTTATTAAGACCATGCCAAAACACTTGCAAACTTGGTACAAATTTAATAAGACCATGCCAAAACACTTGCAAACTTGGAACAAACTTCCTAAGACCATGCCAAAACACTTGCAAACTTGGTACAAATTTAATAAGACCATTCCAAAACACTTGCAAACTTGGTACACATTTAATAAGACCATGCCAAAACACTTGCAAACTTGGAACAAACTTCCTAAAACCATGCCAAAACACTTGCAAACTTGGTACAAATTTAATAAGACCATGCCAAAACACTTGCAAACTTGGTACAAATTTTATAAGACCAAGCCAAAACACTTGCAAACTAGGAACACATTTAATAAGACCACGGCAAAACACTTGCAAACTTGGTACAAATTTAATAAGACCATGCCAAAACACTTGCAAACTTGGTACAAATTTAATAAGACCATGCCAAAACACTTGCAAACTTGGAACAAACTTCCTAAGACCATGCCAAAACACTTGCAAACTTGGTACAAATTTAATAAGACCAAGCCAAAACACTTGCAAACTTGGAACATTTTTCCTAAGACCATGCCAAAACACTTGCAAACTTGGTACAAATTCAATAAGACCATGCCAAAACACTTGCAAACTTGGTACAAATTTAATAAGACCATGCCAAACACTTGCAAACTTGGAACAAACTTCCTTAGACCATGCCAAAACACTTGCAAACTTGGTACAAATTTAATAAGACCATGCCAAAACACTTGCAAACTTGGTACAAATTTAATAACACCATGCCAAAACACTTGCAAACTTGGTACAAATTTAAAAATACCATGCCAAAACACTTGCAAACTTGGTACAAATTTAATCAGACCATGCCAAAACACTTGCAAACTTGGAACAAATTTAATAAGACCATGCCAAAACACTTGCAAACTAGGTACAAATTTAATAAGACCATGCCAAAACACTTGCAAACTTGGTACAAATTTAATAAGACCATGCCAAAACACTTGCAAACTTGGAACAAACTTCTTAAGACCATGCCAAAACACTTGCAAACTTGGTACAATTTTAATAAGACCATGCCAAACACTTGCAAACTTGGAACAAACTTCCTAAGACCATGCCAAAACACTTGCAAATTTGGTACAAATTTAATAAGACCATGCCAAAACACTTGCAAACTTGGAACAAACTTCCTAAGACCATGCCAAAACACTTGCAAACTTGGTACAAATTTAATAAGACCATGCCAAAACACTTGCAAACTTGGAACAAACTTCCTTAGACCATGCCAAAACACTTGCAAACTTGGTACAAATTTAATAACACCATGCCAAAACACTTGCAAACTTGGTACAAATTTAATAAAACCATGCCAAAACACTTGCAAATTTGGTACAAATTTAATAAGAC
The DNA here is from genome assembly GCA_914969975.1 of Anopheles atroparvus. Taxonomy (NCBI): domain Eukaryota; kingdom Metazoa; phylum Arthropoda; class Insecta; order Diptera; family Culicidae; genus Anopheles; species Anopheles atroparvus. The sequence continues at coordinate 11,184,795 of CAJZCY010000006.1, read as the reverse complement.
CAAGCCAAAACACTTGCAAACTTGGAACACATTTGCAAACTTGGTACAAATTTAATAAGACCATGCCAAAACACTTGCAAACTTGGTACAAATTTAATAAGACCATGCCAAAACACTTGCAAACTTGGAACAAACTTCCTAAGACCATGCCAAAACACTTGCAAACTTGGTACAAATTTAATAAGACCATTCCAAAACACTTGCAAACTTGGTACACATTTAATAAGACCATGCCAAAACACTTGCAAACTTGGAACAAACTTCCTAAAACCATGCCAAAACACTTGCAAACTTGGTACAAATTTAATAAGACCATGCCAAAACACTTGCAAACTTGGAGCAAATTTAATAAGACCATGCCAAAACACTTGCAAGCTTGGTACAAATTTAATAAGACCATGCCAAAACACTTGCAAACTTGGTACAAATTTAATAAGACCATGCCAAAACACTTGCAAACTTGGTACAAATTTAATAAGACCAAGCCAAAACACTTGCAAACCTGGAACAAATTTCCTAAGACCATGCCAAAACACTTGCAAACTTGGTACAAATTTAATAAGACCATGCCAAAACACTTGCAAACTTGGAACAAACTTCCTAAGACCATGCCAAAACACTTGCAAACTTGGTACAAATTTAATAAGACCATGCCAAAACACTTGCAAACTTGGTAAAAAATTTAATAAGACCATGCCAAACACTTGCAAACTTGGAACAAACTTCCTTAGACCACGCCAAAACACTTGCAAACTTGGTACAATTTTAATAAGACCATGCCAAACACTTGCAAACTTGGTACAAATTTAATAAGACCATGCCAAAACACTTGCAAACTTGGTACAAATTTAATAAGACCAAGCCAAAACACTTGCAAACTTGGAACAAATTTCTTAAGACCATGCCAAAACACTTGCAAACTTGGTACAAATTTAATAAGACCATGCCAAAACTCTTGCAAACTTGGTAAAAAATTTAATAAGACCATGTCAAACACTTGCAAACTTGGAACAAACTTCCTTAGACCACGCCAAAACACTTGCAAACTTGGTACAAATTTAATAAGACCATGCCAAAACACTTGCAAACTTGGTACCAATTTAATAACACCATGCCAAAACACTTGCAAACTTGGTACAAATTTAAAAATACCATGCCAAAACACTTGCAAACTTGGTACAAATTTAATAAGACCATGCCAAAACACTTGCAAACTTTGTACAAATTTAATACGACTATGCCAAACACCATGCCAAAACACTTGCAAACTTGGTACAAATTTAATAAGACCATGCCAAAACACTTGCAAACTTGGTACAAATTTAATAAGACCATGCCAAAACACTTGCAAACTTGGTACAAATTTAATAAGACCATGCCAAACACTTGCAAACTTGGAACAAACTTCCTAAGACCATGCCAAAACACTTACAAACTTGGTACAAATTTAATAAGACCATGCCAAAACACTTGCAAACTTGGTACAAATTTAATAAGACCATGCCAAAACACTTGCAAACTTGGTACAAATTTAATAAGACCATGCCAAACACTTGCAAACTTGGAACAAACTTCCTAAGCCCATGCCAAAACACTTGCAAACTTGGTACAAATTTAATAACACCATGCCAAAACACTTGCAAACTTGGTACAAATTTAATAAAACCTTGCAAAAACACTTGCAAACTTGGTACAAATTTAATAAGACCATGCCAAAACACTTGCAAACTTGGAACAAACTTCCTAAGACCATGCCAAAACACTTGCAAACTTGGTACAAATTTAATGAGACCATGCCAAAACACTTGCAAACTTGGTACAAATTTAATAAGACCATGCCAAACACTTGCAAACTTGGAACAAACTTCCTAAGACCATGCCAAAACACTTGCAAACATGGTACAAATTTAATAAGACCATGCCAAAACACTTGCAAACTTGGTACAAATTTAATAAGACCATGCCAAACACTTGCAAACTTGGAACAAACTTCCTAAGACCATGCCAAAACACTTGCAACCTTGGTACAAATTTAATAAGACCATGCCAAACACTTGCAAACTTGGAACAAACTTCTTAAGACTATGCCAAAACACTTGCAAACTTGGTACAAATTTAATAAGACCAAGCCAAAACAATTGCAAATTTGGAACAAATTTAATAAGACCATGCCAAAACACTTGCAAACTTGGTACACATTTAATATGACGATGCCAAAACACTTGCAAAGTTGGAACAAACTTCCTAAGACCATGCCAAAACACTTGCAAACTTGGTACAAATTTAATAAGACCATGCCAAAACACTTGCAAACTTGGTACAAATTTAATAAGAGCATGCCAAACACTTGCAAACTTGGAACAAACTTCCTAAGACCATGCCAAAACACTTGCAACCTTGGTACAAATTTAATAAGACCATGCCAAACACTTGCAAACTTGGAACAAACTTCTTAAGACTATGCCAAAACACTTGCAAACTTGGTACAAATTTAATAAGACCATGCCAAAACACTTGCAAACTTGGTACAAATTTAATAAGACCATGCCAAAACACTTGCAAACTTGGTACAAATTTAATAAGACCATGCCAAACACTTGCAAACTTGGAACATACTTCCTAAGACCATGCCAAAACACTTGCAAACTTGGTACAAATTTAATAAGACCATGCCAAACACTTGCAAACTTGGAACAAACTTCCTAAGACCATGCCAAAACACTTGCAAACTTGGTACAAATTTAATAAAACCATGCCAAAACACTTGCAAACTTGGTACAAATTTAATAAGACCATGCCAAAACACTTGCAAACTTGGTACAAATTTAATACGACCATGCCAAACACTTGCAAACTTGGTACAAATTTAATAAGACCATGTCAAACACTTCCAAACTTGGAACAAACTTCCTAAGACCATGCCAAAACACTTGCAACCTTGGTACAAATTTAATAAGACCATGCCAAAACACTTGCAAACTTGGTACAAATTTAATAAGACGATGCCAAACACTTGCAAACTTGGAACAAACTTCTTAAGACTATGCCAAAACACTTGCAAACTTGGTACAAATTTAATAAGACCATGCCAAAACACTTGCAAACTTGGTACAAATTTAATAAGACCATGCCAAAACACTTGCAAACTTGGTACACATTTAATATGACGATGCCAAAACACTTGCAAAGTTGGAACAAACTTCCTAAGACCATGCCAAAACACTTGCAAACTTGGTACAAATTTAATAAGACCATGCCAAAACACTTGCAAACTTGGTACAAATTTAATAAGACCATGCCAAACACTTGCAAACTTGGAACAAACTTCCTAAGACCATGCCAAAACACTTGCAACCTTGGTACAAATTTAATAAGACCATGCCAAAACACTTGCAAACTTGGTACAAATTTAATAAGACGATGCCAAACACTTGCAAACTTGGAACAAACTTCTTAAGACTATCCCAAAACACTTGCAAACTTGGTACAAATTTAATAAGACCATGCCAAAACACTTGCAAACTTGGTACAAATTTAATAAGACCATGCCAAAACACTTGCAAACTTGGTACAAATTTAATAAGACCATGCCAAACACTTGCAAACTTGGAACATACTTCCTAAGACCATGCCAAAACACTTGCAAACTTGGTACAAATTTAATAAGACCATGCCAAACACTTGCAAACTTGGAACAAACTTCCTAAGACCATGCCAAAACACTTGCAAACTTGGTACAAATTTAATGAGACCATGCCAAAACACTTGCAAACTTGGTACAAATTTAATAAGACCATGCCAAACACTTGCAAACTTGGAACAAACTTCCTAAGACCATGCCAAAACACTTGCAAACATGGTACAAATTTCCTAAGACCATGCCAAAACACTTGCAAACTTGGTACAAATTTAATAAGACCATGCCAAACACTTGCAAACTTGGAACAAACTTCCTAAGACCATGCCAAAACACTTGCAAACTTGGTACAAATTTAATAAGACCATGCCAAAACACTTGCAAACTTGGAACAAACTTCCTAAGACCATGCCAAAACACTTGCAAACTTGGTACAAATTTAATAAGACCAAGCCAAAACAATTGCAAATTTGGAACAAATTTAATAAGACCATGCCAAAACACTTGCAAACTTGGTACACATTTAATATGACGATGCCAAAACACTTGCAAAGTTGGAACAAACTTCCTAAGACCATGCCAAAACACTTGCAAACTTGGTACAAATTTAATAAGACCATGCCAAAACACTTGCAAACTTGGTACAAATTTAATAAGACCATGCCAAACACTTGCAAACTTGGAACAAACTTCCTAAGACCATGCCAAAACACTTGCAACCTTGGTACAAATTTAATAAGACCATGCCAAAACACTTGCAAACTTGGTACAAATTTAATAAGACGATGCCAAACACTTGCAAACTTGGAACAAACTTCTTAAGACTATGCCAAAACACTTGCAAACTTGGTACAAATTTAATAAGACCATGCCAAAACACTTGCAAACTTGGTACAAATTTAATAAGACCATGCCAAAACACTTGCAAACTTGGTACAAATTTAATAAGACCATGCCAAACACTTGCAAACTTGGAACATACTTCCTAAGACCATGCCAAAACACTTGCAAACTTGGTACAAATTTAATAAGACCATGCCAAACACTTGCAAACTTGGAACAAACTTCCTAAGACCATGCCAAAACACTTGCAAACTTGGTACAAATTTAATAAAACCATGCCAAAACACTTGCAAACTTGGTACAAATTTAATAAGACCATGCCAAAACACTTGCAAACTTGGTACAAATTTAATACGACCATGCCAAACACTTGCAAACTTGGTACAAATTTAATAAGACCATGCCAAACACTTCCAAACTTGGAACAAACTTCCTAAGACCATGCCAAAACACTTGCAACCTTGGTACAAATTTAATAAGACCATGCCAAAACACTTGCAAACTTGGTACAAATTTAATAAGACGATGCCAAACACTTGCAAACTTGGAACAAACTTCTTAAGACTATGCCAAAACACTTGCAAACTTGGTACAAATTTAATAAGACCATGCCAAAACACTTGCAAACTTGGTACAAATTTAATAAAACCATGCCAAAACACTTGCAAACTTGGTACAAATTTAATAAGACCACGGCAAAACACTTGCAAACTTCGAACAAATTTCCTAAGACCATGCCAAAACACTTGCAAACTTGGTACACATTTAATAAGACCATGCCAAAACACTTGCAAACTTGGTACAAATTTAATAAAACCATGCCAAAACACTTGCAAACTTGGTACAAATTTAATAAGACCACGGCAAAACACTTGCAAACTTCGAACAAATTTCCTAAGACCATGCCAAAACACTTGCAAACTTGGTACACATTTAATAATACCATGCCAAAACACTTGCAAACTTGGTACAAATTTAATAAGACGATGCCAAACACTTGCAAACTTGGAACAAACTTCCTAAGACCATGCCAAAACACTTGCAAACTTGGTACAAATTTAATAAGACCATGCCAAAACACTTGCAAACTTGGTACAAATTTAATAAGACCATGCCAAACACGTGCAAACTTGGAACAAACTTCCTAAGACCATGCCAAAACACTTGCAAACTTGGTACAAATTTAATAAGACCATGCAAAACACTTGCAAACTTGGAACAAACTTCCTAAGACCATGCCAAAACACTCGCAAACTTGGTACAAATTTAATAAGACCATGCCAAAACAATTGCAAACTTAGAACAAACTTCCTAAGACCATACCAAAACACTTGCAAACTTGGTACAAATTTCATAAGACCATGCCAAAACACTTGCAAACTTGGTACAAATTTAATAAGACGATGCCAAACACTTGCAAACTTGGAACAAACTTCCTAAGACCATGCCAAAACACTTGCAAACTTGGTACAGATTTAATAAGACCATGCCAAAACACTTGCAAACTTGGTACAAAATTTATAAGACCATGCCAAACACTTGCAAACTTGGAACAAACTTCCTAAGACCATGCCAAAACACTTGCAAACTTGGTACAAATTTAATAAGACCATGCCAAACACTTGCAAACTTGGAACAAACTTCCTAAGACCATGCCAAAACACTTGCAAACTTGGTACAAATTTAATAAGACCATGCCAAAATACTTGCAAACTTGGAACAAACTTCCTAAGACCATGCCAAAACACTTGCAAACTTGGTACAAATTTAATAAGACCAAGCCAAAACACTTGCAAACTTGGAACAAATTTAATAAGACCATGCCAAAACACTTGCAAACTTGGTACAAATTTAATAAGACCATGCCAAAACACTTGCAAACTTGGTACAAATTTAATAAGACCATGCCAAAACACTTGCAAACTTGGTACAAATTTAATAAGACCTTGCCAAAACACTTGCAAACTTGGTACAAATTTACTAAGACCATGCCAAACACTTGCAAACTTGGAACAAACTTCCTAAGACCATGCCAAAACACTTGCAAACTTGGTACAAATTTAATAAGACCATGCCAAAACACTTGCAAACTTGGTACAAATTTAATAACACCATGCCAAAACACTTGCAAACTTGGTACAAATTTAATAAGACCATGCCAAACACTTGCAAACTTGGAACAAACTTCCTAAGACCATGCCAAAACACTTGCAAACTTGGTACACATTTAATAAGACCATGCCAAAACACTTGCAAACTTGGAACAAACTTCCTAAGACCATGCCAAAACACTTGCAAACTTGGTAAAAATTTAATAAGACCAAGCCAAAACACTTGCAAACTTGGAATAAATTTAATAAGACCATGCCAAAACACTTGCAAGCTTGGTACAAATTTAATAAGACCATGCCAAAACACTTGCAAACTTGGTACAAATTTAATAAGACCATGCCAAAACACTTGCAAACTTGGAACAAACTTCCTAAGACCATGCCAAAACACTTGCAAACTTGGTACACATTTAATAAGACCATGCCAAAACACTTGCAAACTTGGTACAAATTTAATAAGACCATGCCAAAACACTTGCAAACTTGGAACAAACTTCCTAAGACCATGCCAAAACACTTGCAAACTTGGTACAAATTTAATAAGACCAAGCCAAAACACTTGCAAACTTGGAACAAATTTAATAAGACCATGCCAAAATACTTGCAAACATGGTACAAATTTAATAAGACCATGCCAAAACACTTGCAAACTTGGTACAAATTTAATAAGACCATGCCAAAACACTTGCACACTTGGAACAAACTTCCTAAGACCATGCCAAAACACTTGCAAACTTGGTACAAATTTAATAAGACCATGCCAAAACACTTGCAAACTTGGTACAAAATTAAGAAAACCATGCCAAACACTTGCAAACTTGGAACAAACTTCCTAAGATCATGCCAAAACACTTGCAAACTTGGTACAAATTTAATAAGACCATGCCAAAACACTTGCAAACTTGGTACAAATTTAATAAGACCATGCCAAAACACTTGCAAACTTGGTACAAATTTAATAAGACCAAGCCAAAACACTTGCAAACTTGGAACAAATTTAATAAGACCATGCCAAAACACTTGCAAGCTTGGTACAAATTTAATAAGACCATGCCAAAACACTTGCAAACTTGGTACAAATTTAATAAGACCATGCCAAAACACTTGCAAACTTGGAACAAACTTCCTAAGACCATGCCAAAACACTTGCAAACTTGGTACACATTTAATAAGACCATGCAAAAACACTTGCAAACTTAGTACAAATTTAATAAGACCATGCCAAAACACTTGCAAACTTGGAACAAACTTCCTAAGACCATGCCAAAACACTTGCAAACTTGGTACAAATTTAATAAGACCAAGCCAAAACACTTGCAAACTTGGAACAAATTTAATAAGACCATGCCAAAACACTTGCAAACATGGTACAAATTTAATAAGACCATGCCAAAACACTTGCAAACTTGGTACAAATTTAATAAGACCATGCCAAAACACTTGCAAACTTGGAACAAACTTCCTAAGACCATGCCAAAACACTTGCAAACTTGGTACAAATTTAATAAGACCATGCCAAAACACTTGCAAACTTGGTACAAAATTAAGAAAACCATGCCAAACACATGCAAACTTGGAACAAACTTCCTAAGACCATGCCAAAACACTTGCAAACTTGGTACAAATTTAATAAGACCATGCGAAAACACTTGCAAACTTGGAACAAATTTAATAAGACCATGCCAAAACACTTGCAAGCTTGGTACAAATTTAATAAGACCATTCCAAAACACTTGCAAACTTGGTACACATTTAATAAGACCATGCCAAAACACTTGCAAACTTGGAACAAACTTCCTAAGACCATGCCAAAACACTTGCAAACTTGGTACAAATTTAATAAGACCATGCCAAAACACTTGCAAACTTGGAACAAACTTCCTAAGACCATGCCAAACACTTGCAAACTTGGAACAAACTTCCTTAGACCACGCCAAAACACTTGCAAACTTGGTACAAATTTAATAAGACCATGCCAAAACACTTGCAAACTTGGTACAAATTTAATAAGACCATGCCAAAACACTTGCAAACTTGGTACAAATTTAATAAGACCAAGCCAAAACACTTGCAAACTTGGAACAAATTTCCTAAGACCATGCCAAAACGCTTGCAAACTTGGTACAAATTTAATAAGACCATGCCAAACACTTGCAAACTTGGAACAAACTTCCTTAGACCATGCCAAAACACTTGCAAACTTGGTACAAATTTAATAAGACCATGCTAAAACACTTGCAAACTTGGTACAAATTTAATAACACCATGCCAAAACACTTGCAAACTTGGTACAAATTTAAAAATACCATGCCAAAACACTTGCAAACTTGGTACAAATTTAATCAGACCATGCCAAAACACTTGCAAACTTGGAACAAATTTAATAAAACCATGCCAAAACACTTGCAAACTAGGTACAAATTTAATAAGACCATGCCAAAACACTTGCAAACTTGGTTCAAATTTAATAAGACCATGGCAAAACACTTGCAAACTTGGAACAAACTTCCTAAGACCATGCCAAAACACTTGCAAACTTGGTACAATTTTAATAAGACCATGCCAAACACTTGCAAACTTGGAACAAACTTCCTAAGACCATGCCAAAACACTTGCAAATTTGGTACAAATTTAATAAGACCATGCCCAAACACTTGCAAACTTGGAACAAACTTCCTAAGACCATGCCAAAACACTTGCAAACTTGGTACAAATTTAATAAGACCAAGCCAAAACACTTGCAAACTTGGAACAAACTTCCTAAGACCATGCCAAAACACTTGCAAACTTGGTACAAATTTAATAAGACCATGCCAAAACACTTGCAAACTTGGTACAAATTTAATAAGACCATGCCAAAACACTTCCAAACTTGGTACAAATTTAATAAGACCATGCCAAACACTTGCAAACTTGGAACAAACTTCCTAAGCCCATGCCAAAACACTTGCAAACTTGGTACAAATTTAATAACACCATGCCAAAACACTTGCAAACTTGGTACAAATTTAATAAAACCATGCCAAAACACTTGCAAATTTGGTACAAATTTAATAAGACCAAGCCAAAACACTTGCAAACTTGGAACACATTTAATAAGACCACGGCAAAACACTTGCAAACTTGGTACAAATTTAATAAGACCATGCCAAAACACTTGCAAACTTGGTACAAATTTAATAAGACCATGCCAAAACACTTGCAAACTTGGGACAAACTTCCTCAGACCATGCCAAAACACTTGCAAACTTGGTACAAATTTAATAACACCATGCCAAAACACTTGCAAACTTGGTACACATTTAATAAGACCATGCCAAAACACTTGCAAACTTGGAACAAACTTCCTAAAACCATGCCAAAACACTTTCAAACTTGGTACAAATTTAATAAGACCATGCCAAAACACTTGCAAACTTGGAACAAATTTAATAAGACCATGCCAAAACACTTGCAAGCTTGGTACAAATTTAATAAGACCATGCCAAAACACTTGCAAACTTGGTACAAATTTAATAAGACCATGCCAAAACACTTGCAAACTTGGTACAAATTTAATAAGACCAAGCCAAAACACTTGCAAACTTGGAACAAATTTCCTAAGACCATGCCAAAACACTTGCAAACTTGGTACAAATTTAATAAGACCATGCCAAAACACTTGCAAACTTGGTACAAATTTAATAAGACCATGCCAAAACACTTGCAAACTTGGAACAAACTTCCTAAGACCATGCCAAAACACATGCTAACTTGGTACAAATTTAATAAGACCATGCCAAAACACTTGCAAACTTGTAAAAAAATTTAATAAGACCATGCCAAACACTTGCAAACTTGGAACAAACTTCCTCAGACCACGCCAAAACACTTGCAAACTTGGTACAATTTTAATAAGACCATGCCAAAACACTTGCAAACTTGGTACAAATTTAATAAGACCATGCCAAAACACTTGCAAACTTGGTACAAATTTAATAAGACCAAGCCAAAACACTTGCAAACTTGGAACAAATTTCCTAAGACCATGCCAAAACACTTGCAAACTTGGTACAAATTTAATAAGACCATGCCAAAACACTTGCAAACTTGGTAAAAAATTTAATAAGACCATGCCAAACACTTGCAAACTTGGAACAAACTTCCTTAGACCACGCCAAAACACTTGCAAACTTGGTACAAATTTAATAAGACCATGCCAAAACACTTGCAAACATGGTACAAATTTAATAACACCATGCCAAAACACTTGCAAACTTGGTACAAATTTAAAAATACCATGCCAAAACACTTGCAAACTTGGTACAAATTTAATCAGACCATGCCAAAACACTTGCAAACTTAGAACAAATTTAATAAGACCATGCCAAAACACTTGCAAACTTGGTACACATTTAATAAGACCATGCCAAAACACTTGCAAACTTGGTACAAATTTAATAAGACCATGTCAAAACACTTGCAAACTTGGAACAAACTTCCTAAGACCATGCCAAAACACTTGCAAACTTGGTACAAATTTAATAAGACCAAGCCAAAACACTTGCAAACTTGGAACAAATTTCCTAAGACCATGCCAAAACACTTGCAAACTTGGTACAAATTTAATAAGACCATGCCAAAACACTTGCAAACTTTGTACAAATTTAATACGACCATGCCAAACACTTGCAAACTTGGAACAAACTTCCTAAGACCATGCCAAAACACTTGCAAACTTGGTACAAATTTAATAAGACCATGCCAAAACACTTGCAAACTTGGTACAGATTTAATAAGACCATGCCAAAACACTTGCAAACTTGGTACAAATTTAATAAGACCATGCCAAACACTTGCAAACTTGGAACAAACTTCCTAAGACCATGCCAAAACACTTACAAACTTGGTACAAATTTAATAAGACCATGCCAAAACACTTGCAAACTTGGTACAAATTTAATAAGACCATGCCAAAACACTTGCAAACTTGGTACAAATTTAATTAGACCATGCCAAACACTTGCAAACTTGGAACAAACTTCCTAAGCCCATGCCAAAACACTTGCAAACTTGGTACAAATTTAATAACACCATGCCAAAACACTTGCAAACTTGGTACAAATTAAATAAAACCATGCCAAAACACTTGCAAATTTGGTACAAATTAAATAAGACCAAGCCAAAACACTTGCAAACTTGGAACAAACTTCCTAAGACCATGCCAAAACACTTGCAACCTTGGTACAAATTTAATAAGACCTTGCCAAAACACTTGCAAACTTGGAACAAACTTCCTAAGACCATGCCAAAACACTTGCAAACTTGGTACAAATTTAATAAGACCATGCCAAAACACTTGCAAACTTGGTACAAATTTAATAAGACCATGCCAAAACACTTGCAAACTTGGTACAAATTTAATAAGACCATGCCAAACACTTGCAAACTTGGAACAAACTTCCTAAGACCATGCCAAAACACTTGCAAACTTGGTACAAATTTAATAAAACCACGCCAAAACACTTGCAAACTTGGAACAAACTTCCTAAGACCATGCCAAAACACTTGCAAACTTGGTACAAATTTAATAAGACTTAGCCAAAACACTTGCAAACTTGGAACAAATTTAATAAGACCATGCCAAAACACTTGCAAACTTGGTACAAATTTAATAAGACCATGCCAAAACACTTGCAAACTTGGTACAAATTTAATAAGACCATGCCAAAACACTTGCAAACTTGGTACAAATTTAATAAGACCATGCCAAAACACTTGCAAACTTGGAACAAAATTCCTAAGACCATGCCAAAACACTTGCAAACTTGGTACAAATTTAATAAGACCATGACAAAACACTTGCAAACTTGGTAAAAATTTAATAAGACCATGCCAAAACACTTGCAAACTTGGTACAAATTTAATAAGACCATGGCAAACACTTGCAAACTTGGAACAAATTTCCTAAGATCATGCCAAAACACTTGCAAACTTGGTACAAATTTAATAAGACCATGCCAAAACACTTGCAAACTTGGTACAAATTTAATAACACCATGCCAAACACTTGCAAACTTGGAACAAACTTCCTAAGAAAATGCCAAAACACTTGCAAACTTGGTACAAATTTAATAAGACCATACCAAAACACTTGCAAACTTGGTACAAATTTAATAAGACCATGCCAAAACACTTGCAAACTTGGTACAAATTTAATAAGACCATGCCAAACACTTGCAAACTTGGAACAAACTTCATTAGACCATGCCAAAACACTTGCAAACTTGGAACAAACTTCCTAAGACCATGTCAAAACACTTGCAAACTTGGAAAAAACTTCCTAAGACAATGCCAAAACACCTGAAAACTTGGTACAAATTTAATAAGACCATGCCAAAACACTTGCAAACTTGGAACAAACTTCCTAAGACCATGCCAAAACACTTGCAAACTTGGTACAAATTTAATAAGACCATGCCAAACACTTGCAAACTTGGAACAAACTTCCTAAGACCATGCCAAAACACTTGCAAACTTGGTAAAAATTTAATAAAACCATGCCAAAACACTTGCAAACTTGGTACAAATTTAATAAGACCATGCCAAAACACTTGCAAACTTGGTACAAATTTAATACGACCATGCCAAACACTTGCAAACTTGGTACAAATTTAATAAGACCATGCCAAACACTTGCAAACTTGGAACAAACTTCCTAAGACCATGCCAAAACACTTGCAACCTTGGTACAAATTTAATAAGACCATGCCAAAACACTTGCAAACTTGGAACAAACTTCCTAAGACCATGCCAAAACACTTGCAAACTTGGAACAAACTTCCTAAGACCATGCCAAAACACTTGCAAACTTGGTACAAATTTAATAAGACCATGCCAAACACTTGCAAACTTGGAACAAACTTCCTAAGACCATGCCAAAACACTTGCAACCTTTGTACAAATTTAATAAGACCATGCCAAAACACTTGCAAACTTGGAACAAACTTCCTAAGACCATGCCAAAACACTTGCAAACTTGGTACAAATTTAATAAGACCATGCCAAACACTTGCAAACTTGGAACAAACTTCCTAAGACCATGCCAAAACACTTGCAAACTTGGCACAAATTTAATAAGACCATGCCAAAACACTTGCAAACTTGGAACAAACTTCCTAAGACCATGCCAAAACACTTGCAAACTTGGAACAAACTTCCTAAGACCATGCCAAAACACTTGCAAACTTGGTACAAATTTAATAAGACCATGCCAAACACTTGCAAACTTGGAACAAACTTCCTAAGACCATGCCAAAACACTTGCAACCTTGGTACAAATTTAATAAGACCATGCCAAAACACTTGCAAACTTGGAACAAACTTCCTAAGACCATGCCAAAACACTCGCAAACTTGGCACAAATTTAATAGGACCATGCCAAAACACTTGCAAACTTGGTACAAATTTAATAAGACCATGCCAAAACACTTGCAAACTTGGTACAAAATTAATAAGACCATGCCAAACAGTTGCAAACTTGGAACAAACTTCCTAAGACCATGATAAACACTTGCAAACTTGGAACAAACTTCCTAAGACCATGCCAAAACACTTGCAAACTTGGTACAAATTTAATAAGACCATGCCAAAACACTTGCAAACTTGGTACAAATTTAATAAGACCATGCCAAAACACTTGCAAACTTGGTACAAATGTAATAAGACCATGCCAAAACACTTGCAAACTTGGAACAAACTTCCTAAGACCATGCCAAAACACTTGCAAACTTGGTACAAACTTCCTAAGACCATGCCAAAACACTTGCAAACTTGGAACAAACTTCCAAAGACCATGCCAAAACACTTGCAAACTTGGTACAAATTTAATAAGACCATGCCAAACACTTGCAAACTTGGTACAAACTTCCTAAGACCATGCCAAAACACTTGCAACCTTGGTACAAATTTAATAAGACCATGCCAAAACACTTGCAAACTTGGAACAAACTTCCTAAGACCATGCCAAAACACTTGCAAACTTGGCACAAATTTAATAGGACCATGCCAAAACACTTGCAAACTTGGTACAAATTTAATAAGACCATGCCAAAACACTTGCAAACTTGGTACAAAATTAATAAGACCATGCCAAACAGTTGCAAACTTGGAACAAATTTAATACGACCATGCCAAACACTTGCAAACTTGGAACAAACTTCCTAAGACCATGCCAAAACACTTGCAAACTTGGTACAAATTTATTAAGACCATGCCAAAACACTTGCAAACTTGGTACAAAATTAATAAGACCATGCCAAACAGTTGCAAACTTGGGACAAACTTCCTAAGACCATGCCAAACACTTGCAAACTTGGAACAAACTTCCTTAGACCATGCCAAAACACTTGCAAACTTGGTACAAATTTAATAAGACCATGTCAAAACACTTGCAAACTTGGAACAAACTTCCTAAGACCATGCCAAAACACTTGCAAACTTGGTACAAATTTAATAAGACCAAGCCAAAACACTTGCAAACTTGGAACAAATTTCCTAAGACCATGCCAAAACACTTGCAAACTTGGTACAAATTTAATAAGACCATGCCAAAACACTTGCAAACTTTGTACAAATTTAATACGACCATGCCAAACACTTGCAAACTTGGAACAAACTTCCTAAGACCATGCCAAAACACTTGCAAACTTGGTACAAATTTAATAAGACCATGCCAAAACACTTGCAAACTTGGTACAAAATTAAGAAAACCATGCCAAACACTTGCAAACTTGGAACAAACTTCCTAAGACCATGCCAAAACACTTGCAAACTTGGTACAAATTTAATAAGACCATGCCAAAACACTTGCAAACTTGGAACAAATTTAATAAGACCATGCCAAAACACTTGCAAGCTTGGTACAAATTTAATAAGACCATTCCAAAACACTTGCAAACTTGGTACACATTTAATAAGACCATGCCAAAACACTTGCAAACTTGGAACAAACTTCCTAAGACCATGCCAAAACACTTGCAAACTTGGTACAAATTTAATAACACCATGCCAAAACACTTGCAAATTTGGTACAAATTTAATAAGACCAAGCCAAAACACTTGCAAACTTGGAACACATTTAATAAGACCACGGCAAAACACTTGCAAACTTGGTACAAATTTAATAAGACCACGCCAAAACACTTGCAAACTTGGAACAAACTTCCTAAGACCATGCCAAAACACTTGCAAACTTGGTACAAATTTAATAAGACCAAGCCAAAACACTTGCAAACTTGGAACAAACTTCCTAAGACCATGCCAAACACTTGCAAACTTGGTACAAATTTAATAAGACCATGCCAAAACACTTGCAAACTTGGTACAAATTTAATAAGACCATGCCAAAACACTTCCAAACTTGGTACATATTTAATAAGACCATGCCAAACACTTGCAAACTTGGAACAAACTTCCTTAGACCATGCCAAAACACTTGCAAACTTGGTACAAATTTAATAAGACCATGCCAAAACACTTGCAAACTTGGTACAAATTTAATAACACCATGCCAAAACACTTGCAAACTTGGTACAAATTTAAAAATACCATGCCAAAACACTTGCAAACTTGGTACAAATTTAATCAGACCATGCCAAAACACTTGCAAACTTGGAACAAATTTAATAAAACCATGCCAAAACACTTGCAAACTAGGTACAAATTTAATAAGACCATGCCAAAACACTTGCAAACTTGGTACAAATTTAATAAGACCATGGCAAAACACTTGCAAACTTGGTACAAATTTAAAAATACCATGCCAAAACACTTGCAAACTTGGTACAAATTTAATCAGACCATGCCAAAACACTTGCAAACTTGGAACAAATTTAATAAAACCATGCCAAAACACTTGCAAACTAGGTACAAATTTAATAAGACCATGCCAAAACACTTGCAAACTTGGTACAAATTTAATAAGACCATGGCAAAACACTTGCAAACTTGGAACAAACTTCCTAAGACCATGCCAAAACACTTGCAAACTTGGTACAATTTTAATAAGACCATGCCAAACACTTGCAAACTTGGAACAAACTTCCTAAGACCATGCCAAAACACTTGCAAATTTGGTACAAATTTAATAAGACCATGCCAAAACACTTGCAAACTTGGAACAAATTTCCTAAGACCATGCCAAAACACTTGCAAACTTGGTACATATTTAATAAGACCATGCCAAACACTTGCAAACTTGGAACAAACTTCCTTAGACCATGCCAAAACACTTGCAAACTTGGTACAAATTTAATAAGACCATGCCAAAACACTTGCAAACTTGGTACAAATTTAATAACACCATGCCAAAACACTTGCAAACTTGGTACAAATTTAAAAATACCATGCCAAAACACTTGCAAACTTGGTACAAATTTAATAACACCATGCCAAAACACTTGCAAACTTGGTACAAATTTAAAAATACCATGCCAAAACACTTGCAAACTTGGTACAAATTTAATCAGACCATGCCAAAACACTTGCAAACTTGGAACAAATTTAATAAAACCATGCCAAAACACTTGCAAACTAGGTACAAATTTAATAAGACCATGCCAAAACACTTGCAAACTTGGTACAAATTTAATAAGACCATGGCAAAACACTTGCAAACTTGGAACAAACTTCCTAAGACCATGCCAAAACACTTGCAAACTTGGTACAATTTTAATAAGACCATGCCAAACACTTGCAAACTTGGAACAAACTTCCTAAGACCATGCCAAAACACTTGCAAATTTGGTACAAATTTAATAAGACCATGCCCAAACACTTGCAAACTTGGAACAAACTTCCTAAGACCATGCCAAAACACTTGCAAACTTGGTACAAATTTAATAAGACCAAGCCAAAACACTTGCAAACTTGGAACAAACTTCCTAAGACCATGCCAAACACTTGCAAACTTGGTACAAATTTAATAAGACCATGCCAAAACACTTGCAAACTTGGTACAAATTTAATAAGACCATGCCAAAACACTTCCAAACTTGGTACAAATTTAATAAGACCATGCCAAACACTTGCAAACTTGGAACAAACTTCCTAAGCCCATGCCAAAACACTTGCAAACTTGGTACAAATTTAATAACACCATGCCAAAACACTTGCAAATTTGGTACAAATTTAATAAGACCAAGCCAAAACACTTGCAAACTTGGAACACATTTAATAAGACCACGGCAAAACACTTGCAAACTTGGTACAAATTTAATAAGACCACGCCAAAACACTTGCAAACTTGGTACAAATTTAATAAGACCATGCCAAAACACTTGCAAACTTGGGACAAACTTCCTCAGACCATGCCAAAACACTTGCAAACTTGGTACAAATTTAATAAGACCATTCCAAAACACTTGCAAACTTGGTACACATTTAATAAGACCATGCCAAAACACTTGCAAACTTGGAACAAACTTCCTAAAACCATGCCAAAACACTTTCAAACTTGGTACAAATTTAATAAGACCATGCCAAAACACTTGCAAACTTGGAACAAATTTAATAAGACCATGCCAAAACACTTGCAAGCTTGGTACAAATTTAATAAGACCATGCCAAAACACTTGCAAACTTGGTACAAATTTAATAAGACCATGCCAAAACACTTGCAAACTTGGTACAAATTTAATAAGACCAAGCCAAAACACTTGCAAACTTGGAACAAATTTCCTAAGACCATGCCAAAACACTTGCAAACTTGGTACAAATTTAATAAGACCATGCCAAAACACTTGCAAACTTGGAACAAACTTCCTAAGACCATGCCAAAACACATGCTAACTTGGTACAAATTTAATAAGACCATGCCAAAACACTTGCAAACTTGGTAAAAAATTTAATAAGACCATGCCAAACACTTGCAAACTTGGAACAAACTTCCTTAGACCACGCCAAAACACTTGCAAACTTGGTACAATTTTAATAAGACCATGCCAAAACACTTGCAAACTTGGTACAAATTTAATAAGACCATGCCAAAACACTTGCAAACTTGGTACAAATTTAATAAGACCAAGCCAAAACACTTGCAAACTTGGAACAAATTTCCTAAGACCATGCCAAAACACTTGCAAACTTGGTACAAATTTAATAAGACCATGCCAAAACACTTGCAAACTTGGTAAAAAATTCAATAAGACCATGCCAAACACTTGCAAACTTGGAACAAACTTCCTTAGACCACGCCAAAACACTTGCAAACTTGGTACAAATTTAATAAGACCATGCCAAAACACTTGCAAACTTGGTACAAATTTAATAACACCATGCCAAAACACTTGCAAACTTGGTACAAATTTAAAAATACCATGCCAAAACACTTGCAAACTTGGTACAAATTTAATCAGACCATGCCAAAACACTTGCAAACTTGGAACAAATTTAATAAGACCATGCCAAAACACTTGCAAACTTGGTACACATTTAATAAGACCATGCCAAAACACTTGCAAACTTGGTACAAATTTAATAAGACCATGTCAAAACACTTGCAAACTTGGAACAAACTTCCTAAGACCATGCCAAAACACTTGCAAACTTGGTACAAATTTAATAAGACCAAGCCAAAACACTTGCAAACTTGGAATAAACTTCCTAAGACCATGCCAAACACTTGCAAACTTGGTACAAATTTAATAAGACCATGCCAAAACACTTGCAAACTTGGTACAAATTTAATAAGACCATGCCAAAACACTTGCAAACTTGGTACAAATTTAATAAGACCATGCCAAAACACTTCCAAACTTGGTACAAATTTAATAAAACCATGCCAAAACACTTGCAAATTTGGTACAAATTTAATAAGACCAAGCCAAAACACTTGCAAACTTGGAACACATTTAATAAGACCACGGCAAAACACTTGCAAACTTGGTACAAATTTAATAAGACCACGCCAAAACACTTGCAAACTTGGTACAAATTTAATAAGACCATGCCAAAACACTTGCAAACTTGGGACAAACTTCCTCAGACCATGCCAAAACACTTGCAAACTTGGTACAAATTTAATAAGACCATTCCAAAACACTTGCAAACTTGGTACACATTTAATAAGACCATGCCAAAACACTTGCAAACTTGGAACAAACTTCCTAAAACCATGCCAAAACACTTTCAAACTTGGTACAAATTTAATAAGACCATGCCAAAACACTTGCAAACTTGGAACAAATTTAATAAGACCATGCCAAAACACTTGCAAGCTTGGTACAAATTTAATAAGACCATGCCAAAACACTTGCAAACTTGGTACAAATTTAATAAGACCATGCCAAAACACTTGCAAACTTGGTACAAATTTAATAAGACCAAGCCAAAACACTTGCAAACTTGGAACAAATTTCCTAAGACCATGCCAAAACACTTGCAAACTTGGTACAAATTTAATAAGACCATGCCAAAACACTTGCAAACTTGGAACAAACTTCCTAAGACCATGCCAAAACACATGCTAACTTGGTACAAATTTAATAAGACCATGCCAAAACACTTGCAAACTTGGTAAAAAATTTAATAAGACCATGCCAAACACTTGCAAACTTGGAACAAACTTCCTTAGACCACGCCAAAACACTTGCAAACTTGGTACAATTTTAATAAGACCATGCCAAAACACTTGCAAACTTGGTACAAATTTAATAAGACCATGCCAAAACACTTGCAAACTTGGTACAAATTTAATAAGACCAAGCCAAAACACTTGCAAACTTGGAACAAATTTCCTAAGACCATGCCAAAACACTTGCAAACTTGGTACAAATTTAATAAGACCATGCCAAAACACTTGCAAACTTGGTAAAAAATTTAATAAGACCATGCCAAACACTTGCAAACTTGGAACAAACTTCCTTAGACCACGCCAAAACACTTGCAAACTTGGTACAAATTTAATAAGACCATGCCAAAACACTTGCAAACTTGGTACAAATTTAATAACACCATGCCAAAACACTTGCAAACTTGGTACAAATTTAAAAATACCATGCCAAAACACTTGCAAACTTGGTACAAATTTAATCAGACCATGCCAAAACACTTGCAAACTTGGAACAAATTTAATAAGACCATGCCAAAACACTTGCAAACTTGGTACACATTTAATAAGACCATGCCAAAACACTTGCAAACTTGGTACAAATTTAATAAGACCATGTCAAAACACTTGCAAACTTGGAACAAACTTCCTAAGACCATGCCAAAACACTTGCAAACTTGGTACAAATTTAATAAGACCAAGCCAAAACACTTGCAAACTTGGAACAAACTTCCTAAGACCATGCCAAACACTTGCAAACTTGGTACAAATTTAATAAGACCATGCCAAAACACTTGCAAACTTGGTACAAATTTAATAAGACCATGCCAAAACACTTCCAAACTTGGTACAAATTTAATAAGACCATGCCAAACACTTGCAAACTTGGAACAAACTTCCTAAGCCCATGCCAAAACACTTGCAAACTTGGTACAAATTTAATAACACCATGCCAAAACACTTGCAAACTTGGTACAAATTTAATAAAACCATGCCAAAACACTTGCAAATTTGGTACAAATTTAATAAGACCAAGCCAAAACACTTGCAAACTTGGAACACATTTAATAAGACCACGGCAAAACACTTGCAAACTTGGTACAAATTTAATAAGACCACGCCAAAACACTTGCAAACTTGGTACAAATTTAATAAGACCATGCCAAAACACTTGCAAACTTGGGACAAACTTCCTCAGACCATGCCAAAACACTTGCAAACTTGGTACAAATTTAATAAGACCATTCCAAAACACTTGCAAACTTGGTACACATTTAATAAGACCATGCCAAAACACTTGCAAACTTGGAACAAACTTCCTAAAACCATGCCAAAACACTTTCAAACTTGGTACAAATTTAATAAGACCATGCCAAAACACTTGCAAACTTGGTACAAATTTAATAAGACCATGCCAAAACACTTGCAAACTTGGTACAAATTTAATAAGACCAAGCCAAAACACTTGCAAACTTGGAACAAATTTCCTAAGACCATGCCAAAACACTTGCAAACTTGGTACAAATTTAATAAGACCATGCCAAAACACTTGCAAACTTGGTACAAATTTAATAAGACCATGCCAAAACACTTGCAAACTTGGAACAAACTTCCTAAGACCATGCCAAAACACATGCTAACTTGGTACAAATTTAATAAGACCATGCCAAAACACTTGCAAACTTGGTAAAAAATTTAATAAGACCATGCCAAACACTTGCAAACTTGGAACAAACTTCCTTAGACCACGCCAAAACACTTGCAAACTTGGTACAATTTTAATAAGACCATGCCAAAACACTTGCAAACTTGGTACAAATTTAATAAGACCGTGCCAAAACACTTGCAAACTTGGTACAAATTTAATAAGACCAAGCCAAAACACTTGCAAACTTGGAACAAATTTCCTAAGACCATGCCAAAACACTTGCAAACTTGGTACAAATTTAATAAGACCATGCCAAAACACTTGCAAACTTGGTAAAAAATTTAATAAGACCATGCCAAACACTTGCAAACTTGGAACAAACTTCCTTAGACCACGCCAAAACACTTGCAAACTTGGTACAAATTTAATAAGACCATGCCAAAACACTTGCAAACTTGGTACAAATTTAATAACACCATGCCAAAACACTTGCAAACTTGGTACAAATTTAAAAATACCATGCCAAAACACTTGCAAACTTGGTACAAATTTAATCAGACCATGCCAAAACACTTGCAAACTTGGAACAAATTTAATAAGACCATGCCAAAACACTTGCAAACTTGGTACACATTTAATAAGACCATGCCAAAACACTTGCAAACTTGGTACAAATTTAATAAGACCATGTCAAAACACTTGCAAACTTGGAACAAACTTCCTAAGACCATGCCAAAACACTTGCAAACTTGGTACAAATTTAATAAGACCAAGCCAAAACACTTGCAAACTTGGAACAAATTTCCTAAGACCATGCCAAAACACTTGCAAACTTGGTACAAATTTAATAAGACCATGCCAAAACACTTGCAAACTTTGTACAAATTTAATACGACCATGCCAAACACTTGCAAACTTGGAACAAACTTCCTAAGACCATGCCAAAACACTTGCAAACTTGGTACAAATTTAATAAGACCATGCCAAAACACTTGCAAACTTGGTACAGATTTAATAAGACCATGCCAAAACACTTGCAAACTTGGTACAAATTTAATAAGACCATGCCAAATACTTGCAAACTTGGAACAAACTTCCTAAGACCATGCCAAAACACTTACAAACTTGGTACAAATTTAATAAGACCATGCCAAAACACTTGCAAACTTGGTACAAATTTAATTAGACCATGCCAAAACACTTGCAAACTTGGTACAAATTTAATAAGACCATGCCAAACACTTGCAAACTTGGAACAAACTTCCTAAGCCCATGCCAAAACACTTGCAAACTTGGTACAAATTTAATAACACCATGCCAAAACACTTGCAAACTTGGTACAAATTTAATAAAACCATGCCAAAACACTTGCAAATTTGGTACAAATTAAATAAGACCAAGCCAAAACACTTGCAAACTTGGAACAAACTTCCTTAGACCACGCCAAAACACTTGCAAACTTGGTACAAATTTAATAAGACCATGCCAAAACACTTGCAAACTTGGTACAAATTTAATAAGACCTGGCCAAAACACTTTCAAACTTGGAACAAACTTCCTAAGACCATGCCAAAACACTTGCAAACTTGGTACAAATTTAATAAGACCATGCCAAAACACTTGCAAACTTGGTACAAATTTAATAAGACGATGCCAAACACTTGCAAACTTGGAACAAACTTCCTAAGACCATGCCAAAACACTTGCAAACTTGGTACAAATTTAATAAGACCAAGCCAAAACAATTGCAAATTTGGAACAAATTTAATAAGACCATACCAAAACACTTGCAAACTTGGTACACATTTAATATGACGATGCCAAAACACTTGCAAAGTTGGAACAAACTTCCTAAGACCATGCCAAAACACTTTCAAACTTGGTACAAATTTAATAAGACCATGCCAAAACACTTGCAAACTTGGTACAAATTTAATAAGACTTAGCCAAAACACTTGCAAACTTGGAACAAATTTAATAAGACCATGCCAAAACACTTGCAAACTTGGTACAAATTTAATAAGACCATGCCAAAACACTTGCAAACTTGGTACAAATTTAATAAGACCATGCCAAAACACTTGCAAACTTGGAACAAAATTCCCAAGACCATGCCAAAACACTTGCAAACTTGGTACAAATTTAATAAGACCATGCCAAAACACTTGCAAACTTGGTACAAATTTAATAAGACCATGCCAAACACTTGCAAACTTGGAACAAACTTCCTAAGACCATGCCAAAACACTTGCAAACTTGGTACAAATTTAATAAAACCACGCCAAAACACTTGCAAACTTGGAACAAACTTCCTAAGACCATGCCAAAACACTTGCAAACTTGGTACAAATTTAATAAGACTTAGCCAAAACACTTGCAAACTTGGAACAAATTTAATAAGACCATGCCAAAACACTTGCAAACTTGGTACAAATTTAATAAGACCATGCCAAAACACTTGCAAACTTGGTACAAATTTAATAAGACCATGCCAAAACACTTGCAAACTTGGTACAAATTTAATAAGACCATGCCAAAACATTTGCAAACTTGGAACAAAATTCCTAAGACCATGCCAAAACACTTGCAAACTTGGTACAAATTTAATAAGACCATGACAAAACACTTGCAAACTTGGTAAAAATTTAATAAGACCATGCCAAAACACTTGCAAACTTGGTACAAATTTAATAAGACCATGGCAAACACTTGCAAACTTGGAACAAACTTCCTAAGATCATGCCAAAACACTTGCAAACTTGGAACAAACTTCCTAAGACCATGCCAAAACACTTGCAAACTTGGAACAAACTTCCTAAGACCATGCCAAAACACTTGCAAACTTGGTAAAAATTTAATAAGACCATGCCAAAACACTTGCAAACTTGGTACAAATTTAATAAGACCATGCCAAAACACTTGCAAACTTGGTACAAATGTAATAAGACCATGCCAAAACACCTGCAAACTTGGAACAAACTTCCTAAGACCATGCCAAAACACTTGCAAACTTGGTACAAACTTCCTAAGACCATGCCAAAACACTTGTAAATTTGGAACAAACTTCCTAAGACCATGCCAAAACACTTGCAAACTTGGTACAAATTTAATAAGACCATGCCGAACACTTGCAAACTTGGAACAAACTTCCTAAGACCATGCCAAAACACTTGCAAACTTGGAACAAACTTCCTAAGACCATGCCAAAACACTTGCAAACTTGGTACAAATTTAATAAGACCATGCCAAACACTTGCAAACTTGGAACAAACTTCCTAAGACCATGCCAAAACACTTGCAAACTTGGCACAAATTTAATAAGACCATGCCAAAACACTTGCAAACTTGGAACAAACTTCCTAAGACCATGCCAAAACACTTGCAAACTTGGAACAAACTTCCTAAGACCATGCCAAAACACTTGCAAACTTGGTACAAATTTAATAAGACCATGCCAAACACTTGCAAACTTGGAACAAACTTCCTAAGACCATGCCAAAACACTTGCAACCTTGGTACAAATTTAATAAGACCATTCCAAAACACTTGCAAACTTGGAACAAACTTCCTAAGACCATGCCAAAACACTCGCAAACTTGGCAAAAATTTAATAGGACCATGCCAAAACACTTGCAAACTTGGTACAAATTTAATAAGACCATGCCAAAACACTTGCAAACTTGGTACAAAATTAATAAGACCATGCCAAACAGTTGCAAACTTGGAACAAACTTCCTAAGACCATGATAAACACTTGCAAACTTGGAACAAACTTCCTAAGACCATGCCAAAACACTTGCAAACTTGGTACAAATTTAATAAGACCATGCCAAAACACTTGCAAACTTGGTACAAATTTAATAAGACCAGGCCAAAACACTTGCAAACTTGGTACAAATGTAATAAGACCATGCCAAAACACTTGCAAACTTGGAACAAACTTCCTAAGACCATGCCAAAACACTTGCAAACTTGGTACAAACTTCCTAAGACCATGCCAAAACACATGCAAACTTGGAACAAACTTCCAAAGACCATGCCAAAACACTTGCAAACTTGGTACAAATTTAATAAGACCATGCCAAACACTTGCAAACTTGGTACAAACTTCCTAAGACCATGCCAAAACACTTGCAACCTTTTTACAAATTTAATAAGACCATGCCAAAACACTTGCAAACTTGGTAAAAATTTAATAAGACCATGCCAAAACACTTGCAAACTTGGTACAAATTTAATAAGACCATGCCAAAACACTTGCAAACTTGGTACAAATGTAATAAGACCATGCCAAAACACCTGCAAACTTGGAACAAACTTCCTAAGATCATGCCAAAACACTTGCAAACTTGGTACAAACTTCCTAAGACCATGCCAAAACACTTGCAAACTTGGAACAAACTTCCTAAGACCATGCCAAAACACTTGCAAACTTGGTACAAATTTAATAAGACCATGCCAAAACACTTGCAAACTTGGTACAAATTTAATAAGACGATGCCAAACACTTGCAAACTTGGAACAAACTTCCTAAGACCATGCCAAAACACTTGCAAACTTGGTACAAATTTAATAAGACCAAGCCAAAACAATTGCAAATTTGGAACAAATTTAATAAGACCATGCCAAAACACTTGCAAACTTGGTACACATTTAATATGACGATGCCAAAACACTTGCAAACTTGGAACAAACTTCCTAAGACCATGCCAAAACACTTGCAAACTTGGTACAAATTTAATAAGACCAAGCCAAAACAATTGCAAATTTGGAACAAATTTAATAAGACCATGCCAAAACACTTGCAAACTTGGTACACATTTAATATGACGATGCCAAAACACTTGCAAAGTTGGAACAAACTTCCTAAGACCATGCCAAAACACTTTCAAACTTGGTACAAATTTAATAAGACCATGCCAAAACACTTGCAAACTTGGTACAAATTTAATAAGACTTAGCCAAAACACTTGCAAACTTGGAACAAATTTAATAAGACCATGCCAAAACACTTGCAAACTTGGTACAAATTTAATAAGACCATGCCAAAACACTTGCAAACTTGGTACAAATTTAATAAGACCATGCCAAAACACTTGCAAACTTGGAACAAAATTCCTAAGACCATGCCAAAACACTTGCAAACTTGGTACAAATTTAATAAGACCATGCCAAAACACTTGCAAATTTGGTACAAATTAAATAAGACCAAGCCATAACACTTGCAAACTTGGAACAAACTTCCTTAGACCACGCCAAAACACTTGCAAACTTGGTACAAATTTAATAAGACCATGCCAAAACACTTGCAAACTTGGTACAAATTTAATAAGACCTGGCCAAAACACTTTCAAACTTGGAACAAACTTCCTAAGACCATGCCAAAACACTTGCAAACTTGGTACAAATTTAATAAGACCATCCCAAAACACTTGCAAACTTGGTACAAATTTAATAAGACGATGCCAAACACTTGCAAACTTGGAACAAACTTCCTAAGACCATGCCAAAACACTTGCAAACTTGGTACAAATTTAATAAGACCAAGCCAAAACAATTGCAAATTTGGAACAAATTTAATAAGACCATGCCAAAACACTTGCAAACTTGGTACACATTTAATATGACGATGCCAAAACACTTGCAAAGTTGGAACAAACTTCCTAAGACCATGCCAAAACACTTTCAAACTTGGTACAAATTTAATAAGACCATGCCAAAACACTTGCAAACTTGGTACAAATTTAATAAGACTTAGCCAAAACACTTGCAAACTTGGTACAAATTTAATAAGACCATGCCAAAACACTTGCAAACTTGGAACAAACTTCCTAAGACCATGCCAAAACACTCGCAAACTTGGCACAAATTTAATAGGACCATGCCAAAACACTTGCAAACTTGGTACAAATTTAATAAGACCATGCCAAAACACTTGCAAACTTGGTACAAAATTAATAAGACCATGCCAAACAGTTGCAAACTTGGAACAAACTTCCTAAGACCATGATAAACACTTGCAAACTTGGAACAAAATTCCTAAGACCATGCCAAAACACTTGCAAACTTGGTACAAATTTAATAAGACCATGACAAAACACTTGCAAACTTGGTAAAAATTTAATAAGACCATGCCAAAACACTTGCAAACTTGGTACAAATTTAATAAGACCATGGCAAACACTTGCAAACTTGGAACAAACTTCCTAAGATCATGCCAAAACACTTGCAAACTTGGAACAAACTTCCTAAGACCATGCCAAAACACTTGCAAACTTGGAACAAACTTCCTAAGACCATGCCAAAACACTTGCAAACTTGGTAAAAATTTAATAAGACCATGCCAAAACACTTGCAAACTTGGTACAAATTTAATAAGACCATGCCAAAACACTTGCAAACTTGGTACAAATGTAATAAGACCATGCCAAAACACCTGCAAACTTGGAACAAACTTCCTAAGACCATGCCAAAACACTTGCAAACTTGGTACAAACTTCCTAAGACCATGCCAAAACACTTGTAAATTTGGAACAAACTTCCTAAGACCATGCCAAAACACTTGCAAACTTGGTACAAATTTCATAAGACCATGCCGAACACTTGCAAACTTGGAACAAACTTCCTAAGACCATGCCAAAACACTTGCAAACTTGGAACAAACTTCCTAAGACCATGCCAAAACACTTGCAAACTTGGTACAAATTTAATAAGACCATGCCAAACACTTGCAAACTTGGAACAAACTTCCTAAGACCATGCCAAAACACTTGCAAACTTGGCACAAATTTAATAAGACCATGCCAAAACACTTGCAAACTTGGAACAAACTTCCTAAGACCATGCCAAAACACTTGCAAACTTGGAACAAACTTCCTAAGACCATGCCAAAACACTTGCAAACTTGGTACAAATTTAATAAGACCATGCCAAACACTTGCAAACTTGGAACAAACTTCCTAAGACCATGCCAAAACACTTGCAACCTTGGTACAAATTTAATAAGACCATGCCAAAACACTTGCAAACTTGGAACAAACTTCCTAAGACCATGCCAAAACACTCGCAAACTTGGCACAAATTTAATAGGACCATGCCAAAACACTTGCAAACTTGGTACAAATTTAATAAGACCATGCCAAAACACTTGCAAACTTGGTACAAAATTAATAAGACCATGCCAAACAGTTGCAAACTTGGAACAAACTTCCTAAGACCATGATAAACACTTGCAAACTTGGAACAAACTTCCTAAGACCATGCCAAAACACTTGCAAACTTGGTACAAATTTAATAAGACCATGCCAAAACACTTGCAAACTTGGTACAAATTTAATAAGACCAGGCCAAAACACTTGCAAACTTGGTACAAATGTAATAAGACCATGCCAAAACACTTGCAAACTTGGAACAAACTTCCTAAGACCATGCCAAAACACTTGCAAACTTGGTACAAACTTCCTAAGACCATGCCAAAACACTTGCAAACTTGGAACAAACTTCCAAAGACCATGCCAAAACACTTGCAAACTTGGTACAAATTTAATAAGACCATGCCAAACACTTGCAAACTTGGTACAAACTTCCTAAGACCATGCCAAAACACTTGCAACCTTGGTACAAATTTAATAAGACCATGCCAAAACACTTGCAAACTTGGTAAAAATTTAATAAGACCATGCCAAAACACTTGCAAACTTGGTACAAATTTAATAAGACCATGCCAAAACACTTGCAAACTTGGTACAAATGTAATAAGACCATGCCAAAACACCTGCAAACTTGGAACAAACTTCCTAAGATCATGCCAAAACACTTGCAAACTTGGTACAAACTTCCTAAGACCATGCCAAAACACTTGCAAACTTGGAACAAACTTCCTAAGACCATGCCAAAACACTTGCAAACTTGGTACAAATTTAATAAGACCATGCCAAAACACTTGCAAACTTGGTACAAATTTAATAAGACGATGCCAAACACTTGCAAACTTGGAACAAACTTCCTAAGACCATGCCAAAACACTTGCAAACTTGGTACAAATTTAATAAGACCAAGCCAAAACAATTGCAAATTTGGAACAAATTTAATAAGACCATGCCAAAACACTTGCAAACTTGGTACACATTTAATATGACGATGCCAAAACACTTGCAAACTTGGAACAAACTTCCTAAGACCATGCCAAAACACTTGCAAACTTGGTACAAATTTAATAAGACCAAGCCAAAACAATTGCAAATTTGGAACAAATTTAATAAGACCATGCCAAAACACTTGCAAACTTGGTACACATTTAATATGACGATGCCAAAACACTTGCAAAGTTGGAACAAACTTCCTAAGACCATGCCAAAACACTTTCAAACTTGGTACAAATTTAATAAGACCATGCCAAAACACTTGCAAACTTGGTACAAATTTAATAAGACCATGCCAAAACACTTGCAAACTTGGAACAAATTTAATAAGACCATGCCAAAACACTTGCAAACTTGGTACAAATTTAATAAGACCATGCCAAAACACTTGCAAACTTGGTACAAATTTAATAAGACCATGCCAAAACACTTGCAAACTTGGAACAAAATTCCTAAGACCATGCCAAAACACTTGCAAACTTGGTACAAATTTAATAAGACCATGCCAAAACACTTGCAAATTTGGTACAAATTAAATAAGACCAAGCCAAAACACTTGCAAACTTGGAACAAACTTCCTTAGACCACGCCAAAACACTTGCAAACTTGGTACAAATTTAATAAGACCATGCCAAAACACTTGCAAACTTGGTACAAATTTAATAAGACCTGGCCAAAACACTTTCAAACTTGGAACAAACTTCCTAAGACCATGCCAAAACACTTGCAAACTTGGTACAAATTTAATTAGACCATGCCAAACACTTGCAAACTTGGAACAAACTTCCTAAGCCCATGCCAAAACACTTGCAAACTTGGTACAAATTTAATAACACCATGCCAAAACACTTGCAAACTTGGTACAAATTAAATAAAACCATGCCAAAACACTTGCAAATTTGGTACAAATTAAATAAGACCAAGCCAAAACACTTGCAAACTTGGAACAAACTTCCTAAGACCATGCCAAAACACTTGCAACCTTGGTACAAATTTAATAAGACCTTGCCAAAACACTTGCAAACTTGGAACAAACTTCCTAAGACCATGCCAAAACACTTGCAAACTTGGTACAAATTTAATAAGACCATGCCAAAACACTTGCAAACTTGGTACAAATTTAATAAGACCATGCCAAAACACTTGCAAACTTGGTACAAATTTAATAAGACCATGCCAAACACTTGCAAACTTGGAACAAACTTCCTAAGACCATGCCAAAACACTTGCAAACTTGGTACAAATTTAATAAAACCACGCCAAAACACTTGCAAACTTGGAACAAACTTCCTAAGACCATGCCAAAACACTTGCAAACTTGGTACAAATTTAATAAGACTTAGCCAAAACACTTGCAAACTTGGAACAAATTTAATAAGACCATGCCAAAACACTTGCAAACTTGGTACAAATTTAATAAGACCATGCCAAAACACTTGCAAACTTGGTACAAATTTAATAAGACCATGCCAAAACACTTGCAAACTTGGTACAAATTTAATAAGACCATGCCAAAACACTTGCAAACTTGGAACAAAATTCCTAAGACCATGCCAAAACACTTGCAAACTTGGTACAAATTTAATAAGACCATGACAAAACACTTGCAAACTTGGTAAAAATTTAATAAGACCATGCCAAAACACTTGCAAACTTGGTACAAATTTAATAAGACCATGGCAAACACTTGCAAACTTGGAACAAATTTCCTAAGATCATGCCAAAACACTTGCAAACTTGGTACAAATTTAATAAGACCATGCCAAAACACTTGCAAACTTGGTACAAATTTAATAACACCATGCCAAACACTTGCAAACTTGGAACAAACTTCCTAAGAAAATGCCAAAACACTTGCAAACTTGGTACAAATTTAATAAGACCATACCAAAACACTTGCAAACTTGGTACAAATTTAATAAGACCATGCCAAAACACTTGCAAACTTGGTACAAATTTAATAAGACCATGCCAAACACTTGCAAACTTGGAACAAACTTCATTAGACCATGCCAAAACACTTGCAAACTTGGAACAAACTTCCTAAGACCATGTCAAAACACTTGCAAACTTGGAAAAAACTTCCTAAGACAATGCCAAAACACCTGAAAACTTGGTACAAATTTAATAAGACCATGCCAAAACACTTGCAAACTTGGAACAAACTTCCTAAGACCATGCCAAAACACTTGCAAACTTGGTACAAATTTAATAAGACCATGCCAAACACTTGCAAACTTGGAACAAACTTCCTAAGACCATGCCAAAACACTTGCAAACTTGGTAAAAATTTAATAAAACCATGCCAAAACACTTGCAAACTTGGTACAAATTTAATAAGACCATGCCAAAACACTTGCAAACTTGGTACAAATTTAATACGACCATGCCAAACACTTGCAAACTTGGTACAAATTTAATAAGACCATGCCAAACACTTGCAAACTTGGAACAAACTTCCTAAGACCATGCCAAAACACTTGCAACCTTGGTACAAATTTAATAAGACCATGCCAAAACACTTGCAAACTTGGAACAAACTTCCTAAGACCATGCCAAAACACTTGCAAACTTGGAACAAACTTCCTAAGACCATGCCAAAACACTTG
The DNA here is from genome assembly GCA_914969975.1 of Anopheles atroparvus. Classification (NCBI taxonomy): domain Eukaryota; kingdom Metazoa; phylum Arthropoda; class Insecta; order Diptera; family Culicidae; genus Anopheles; species Anopheles atroparvus. The sequence goes on along the minus strand of CAJZCY010000006.1, from coordinate 11,152,218 downwards.
CAAACTTGGTACAAATTTAATAAGACCATGCCAAACACTTGCAAACTTGGAACAAACTTCCTAAGACCATGCCAAAACACTTGCAACCTTTGTACAAATTTAATAAGACCATGCCAAAACACTTGCAAACTTGGAACAAACTTCCTAAGACCATGCCAAAACACTTGCAAACTTGGTACAAATTTAATAAGACCATGCCAAACACTTGCAAACTTGGAACAAACTTCCTAAGACCATGCCAAAACACTTGCAAACTTGGCACAAATTTAATAAGACCATGCCAAAACACTTGCAAACTTGGAACAAACTTCCTAAGACCATGCCAAAACACTTGCAAACTTGGAACAAACTTCCTAAGACCATGCCAAAACACTTGCAAACTTGGTACAAATTTAATAAGACCATGCCAAACACTTGCAAACTTGGAACAAACTTCCTAAGACCATGCCAAAACACTTGCAACCTTGGTACAAATTTAATAAGACCATGCCAAAACACTTGCAAACTTGGAACAAACTTCCTAAGACCATGCCAAAACACTCGCAAACTTGGCACAAATTTAATAGGACCATGCCAAAACACTTGCAAACTTGGTACAAATTTAATAAGACCATGCCAAAACACTTGCAAACTTGGTACAAAATTAATAAGACCATGCCAAACAGTTGCAAACTTGGAACAAACTTCCTAAGACCATGATAAACACTTGCAAACTTGGAACAAACTTCCTAAGACCATGCCAAAACACTTGCAAACTTGGTACAAATTTAATAAGACCATGCCAAAACACTTGCAAACTTGGTACAAATTTAATAAGACCATGCCAAAACACTTGCAAACTTGGTACAAATGTAATAAGACCATGCCAAAACACTTGCAAACTTGGAACAAACTTCCTAAGACCATGCCAAAACACTTGCAAACTTGGTACAAACTTCCTAAGACCATGCCAAAACACTTGCAAACTTGGAACAAACTTCCAAAGACCATGCCAAAACACTTGCAAACTTGGTACAAATTTAATAAGACCATGCCAAACACTTGCAAACTTGGTACAAACTTCCTAAGACCATGCCAAAACACTTGCAACCTTGGTACAAATTTAATAAGACCATGCCAAAACACTTGCAAACTTGGAACAAACTTCCTAAGACCATGCCAAAACACTTGCAAACTTGGCACAAATTTAATAGGACCATGCCAAAACACTTGCAAACTTGGTACAAATTTAATAAGACCATGCCAAAACACTTGCAAACTTGGTACAAAATTAATAAGACCATGCCAAACAGTTGCAAACTTGGAACAAATTTAATACGACCATGCCAAACACTTGCAAACTTGGAACAAACTTCCTAAGACCATGCCAAAACACTTGCAAACTTGGTACAAATTTATTAAGACCATGCCAAAACACTTGCAAACTTGGTACAAAATTAATAAGACCATGCCAAACAGTTGCAAACTTGGGACAAACTTCCTAAGACCATGCCAAACACTTGCAAACTTGGAACAAACTTCCTTAGACCATGCCAAAACACTTGCAAACTTGGTACAAATTTAATAAGACCATGTCAAAACACTTGCAAACTTGGAACAAACTTCCTAAGACCATGCCAAAACACTTGCAAACTTGGTACAAATTTAATAAGACCAAGCCAAAACACTTGCAAACTTGGAACAAATTTCCTAAGACCATGCCAAAACACTTGCAAACTTGGTACAAATTTAATAAGACCATGCCAAAACACTTGCAAACTTTGTACAAATTTAATACGACCATGCCAAACACTTGCAAACTTGGAACAAACTTCCTAAGACCATGCCAAAACACTTGCAAACTTGGTACAAATTTAATAAGACCATGCCAAAACACTTGCAAACTTGGTACAAAATTAAGAAAACCATGCCAAACACTTGCAAACTTGGAACAAACTTCCTAAGACCATGCCAAAACACTTGCAAACTTGGTACAAATTTAATAAGACCATGCCAAAACACTTGCAAACTTGGAACAAATTTAATAAGACCATGCCAAAACACTTGCAAGCTTGGTACAAATTTAATAAGACCATTCCAAAACACTTGCAAACTTGGTACACATTTAATAAGACCATGCCAAAACACTTGCAAACTTGGAACAAACTTCCTAAGACCATGCCAAAACACTTGCAAACTTGGTACAAATTTAATAAGACCATGCCAAAACACTTGCAAACTTGGTAAAAAATTTAATAAGACCATGCCAAACACTTGCAAACTTGGAACAAACTTCCTTAGACCACGCCAAAACACTTGCAAACTTGGTACAAATTTAATAAGACCATGCCAAAACACTTGCAAACTTGGTACAAATTTAATAAGACCATGCCAAAACACTTGCAAACTTGGTACAAATTTAATAAGACCAAGCCAAAACACTTGCAAACTTGGAACAAATTTCCTAAGACCATGCCAAAACACTTGCAAACTTGGTACATATTTAATAAGACCATGCCAAACACTTGCAAACTTGGAACAAACTTCCTTAGACCATGCCAAAACACTTGCAAACTTGGTACAAATTTAATAAGACCATGCCAAAACACTTGCAAACTTGGTACAAATTTAATAACACCATGCCAAAACACTTGCAAACTTGGTACAAATTTAAAAATACCATGCCAAAACACTTGCAAACTTGGTACAAATTTAATCAGACCATGCCAAAACACTTGCAAACTTGGAACAAATTTAATAAAACCATGCCAAAACACTTGCAAACTAGGTACAAATTTAATAAGACCATGCCAAAACACTTGCAAACTTGGTACAAATTTAATAAGACCATGGCAAAACACTTGCAAACTTGGAACAAACTTCCTAAGACCATGCCAAAACACTTGCAAACTTGGTACAATTTTAATAAGACCATGCCAAACACTTGCAAACTTGGAACAAACTTCCTAAGACCATGCCAAAACACTTGCAAATTTGGTACAAATTTAATAAGACCATGCCCAAACACTTGCAAACTTGGAACAAACTTCCTAAGACCATGCCAAAACACTTGCAAACTTGGTACAAATTTAATAAGACCAAGCCAAAACACTTGCAAACTTGGAACAAACTTCCTAAGACCATGCCAAACACTTGCAAACTTGGTACAAATTTAATAAGACCATGCCAAAACACTTGCAAACTTGGTACAAATTTAATAAGACCATGCCAAAACACTTCCAAACTTGGTACAAATTTAATAAGACCATGCCAAACACTTGCAAACTTGGAACAAACTTCCTAAGCCCATGCCAAAACACTTGCAAACTTGGTACAAATTTAATAACACCATGCCAAAACACTTGCAAATTTGGTACAAATTTAATAAGACCAAGCCAAAACACTTGCAAACTTGGAACACATTTAATAAGACCACGGCAAAACACTTGCAAACTTGGTACAAATTTAATAAGACCACGCCAAAACACTTGCAAACTTGGTACAAATTTAATAAGACCATGCCAAAACACTTGCAAACTTGGGACAAACTTCCTCAGACCATGCCAAAACACTTGCAAACTTGGTACAAATTTAATAAGACCATTCCAAAACACTTGCAAACTTGGTACACATTTAATAAGACCATGCCAAAACACTTGCAAACTTGGAACAAACTTCCTAAAACCATGCCAAAACACTTTCAAACTTGGTACAAATTTAATAAGACCATGCCAAAACACTTGCAAACTTGGAACAAATTTAATAAGACCATGCCAAAACACTTGCAAGCTTGGTACAAATTTAATAAGACCATGCCAAAACACTTGCAAACTTGGTACAAATTTAATAAGACCATGCCAAAACACTTGCAAACTTGGTACAAATTTAATAAGACCAAGCCAAAACACTTGCAAACTTGGAACAAATTTCCTAAGACCATGCCAAAACACTTGCAAACTTGGTACAAATTTAATAAGACCATGCCAAAACACTTGCAAACTTGGAACAAACTTCCTAAGACCATGCCAAAACACATGCTAACTTGGTACAAATTTAATAAGACCATGCCAAAACACTTGCAAACTTGGTAAAAAATTTAATAAGACCATGCCAAACACTTGCAAACTTGGAACAAACTTCCTTAGACCACGCCAAAACACTTGCAAACTTGGTACAATTTTAATAAGACCATGCCAAAACACTTGCAAACTTGGTACAAATTTAATAAGACCATGCCAAAACACTTGCAAACTTGGTACAAATTTAATAAGACCAAGCCAAAACACTTGCAAACTTGGAACAAATTTCCTAAGACCATGCCAAAACACTTGCAAACTTGGTACAAATTTAATAAGACCATGCCAAAACACTTGCAAACTTGGTAAAAAATTCAATAAGACCATGCCAAACACTTGCAAACTTGGAACAAACTTCCTTAGACCACGCCAAAACACTTGCAAACTTGGTACAAATTTAATAAGACCATGCCAAAACACTTGCAAACTTGGTACAAATTTACTAACACCATGCCAAAACACTTGCAAACTTGGTACAAATTTAAAAATACCATGCCAAAACACTTGCAAACTTGGTACAAATTTAATCAGACCATGCCAAAACACTTGCAAACTTGGAACAAATTTAATAAGACCATGCCAAAACACTTGCAAACTTGGTACACATTTAATAAGACCATGCCAAAACACTTGCAAACTTGGTACAAATTTAATAAGACCATGTCAAAACACTTGCAAACTTGGAACAAACTTCCTAAGACCATGCCAAAACACTTGCAAACTTGGTACAAATTTAATAAGACCAAGCCAAAACACTTGCAAACTTGGAATAAACTTCCTAAGACCATGCCAAACACTTGCAAACTTGGTACAAATTTAATAAGACCATGCCAAAACACTTGCAAACTTGGTACAAATTTAATAAGACCATGCCAAAACACTTGCAAACTTGGTACAAATTTAATAAGACCATGCCAAAACACTTCCAAACTTGGTACAAATTTAATAAAACCATGCCAAAACACTTGCAAATTTGGTACAAATTTAATAAGACCAAGCCAAAACACTTGCAAACTTGGAACACATTTAATAAGACCACGGCAAAACACTTGCAAACTTGGTACAAATTTAATAAGACCACGCCAAAACACTTGCAAACTTGGTACAAATTTAATAAGACCATGCCAAAACACTTGCAAACTTGGGACAAACTTCCTCAGACCATGCCAAAACACTTGCAAACTTGGTACAAATTTAATAAGACCATTCCAAAACACTTGCAAACTTGGTACACATTTAATAAGACCATGCCAAAACACTTGCAAACTTGGAACAAACTTCCTAAAACCATGCCAAAACACTTTCAAACTTGGTACAAATTTAATAAGACCATGCCAAAACACTTGCAAACTTGGAACAAATTTAATAAGACCATGCCAAAACACTTGCAAGCTTGGTACAAATTTAATAAGACCATGCCAAAACACTTGCAAACTTGGTACAAATTTAATAAGACCATGCCAAAACACTTGCAAACTTGGTACAAATTTAATAAGACCAAGCCAAAACACTTGCAAACTTGGAACAAATTTCCTAAGACCATGCCAAAACACTTGCAAACTTGGTACAAATTTAATAAGACCATGCCAAAACACTTGCAAACTTGGAACAAACTTCCTAAGACCATGCCAAAACACATGCTAACTTGGTACAAATTTAATAAGACCATGCCAAAACACTTGCAAACTTGGTAAAAAATTTAATAAGACCATGCCAAACACTTGCAAACTTGGAACAAACTTCCTTAGACCACGCCAAAACACTTGCAAACTTGGTACAATTTTAATAAGACCATGCCAAAACACTTGCAAACTTGGTACAAATTTAATAAGACCATGCCAAAACACTTGCAAACTTGGTACAAATTTAATAAGACCAAGCCAAAACACTTGCAAACTTGGAACAAATTTCCTAAGACCATGCCAAAACACTTGCAAACTTGGTACAAATTTAATAAGACCATGCCAAAACACTTGCAAACTTGGTAAAAAATTTAATAAGACCATGCCAAACACTTGCAAACTTGGAACAAACTTCCTTAGACCACGCCAAAACACTTGCAAACTTGGTACAAATTTAATAAGACCATGCCAAAACACTTGCAAACTTGGTACAAATTTAATAACACCATGCCAAAACACTTGCAAACTTGGTACAAATTTAAAAATACCATGCCAAAACACTTGCAAACTTGGTACAAATTTAATCAGACCATGCCAAAACACTTGCAAACTTGGAACAAATTTAATAAGACCATGCCAAAACACTTGCAAACTTGGTACACATTTAATAAGACCATGCCAAAACACTTGCAAACTTGGTACAAATTTAATAAGACCATGTCAAAACACTTGCAAACTTGGAACAAACTTCCTAAGACCATGCCAAAACACTTGCAAACTTGGTACAAATTTAATAAGACCAAGCCAAAACACTTGCAAACTTGGAACAAACTTCCTAAGACCATGCCAAACACTTGCAAACTTGGTACAAATTTAATAAGACCATGCCAAAACACTTGCAAACTTGGTACAAATTTAATAAGACCATGCCAAAACACTTCCAAACTTGGTACAAATTTAATAAGACCATGCCAAACACTTGCAAACTTGGAACAAACTTCCTAAGCCCATGCCAAAACACTTGCAAACTTGGTACAAATTTAATAACACCATGCCAAAACACTTGCAAACTTGGTACAAATTTAATAAAACCATGCCAAAACACTTGCAAATTTGGTACAAATTTAATAAGACCAAGCCAAAACACTTGCAAACTTGGAACACATTTAATAAGACCACGGCAAAACACTTGCAAACTTGGTACAAATTTAATAAGACCACGCCAAAACACTTGCAAACTTGGTACACATTTAATAAGACCATGCCAAAACACTTGCAAACTTGGAACAAACTTCCTAAAACCATGCCAAAACACTTTCAAACTTGGTACAAATTTAATAAGACCATGCCAAAACACTTGCAAACTTGGTACAAATTTAATAAGACCATGCCAAAACACTTGCAAACTTGGTACAAATTTAATAAGACCAAGCCAAAACACTTGCAAACTTGGAACAAATTTCCTAAGACCATGCCAAAACACTTGCAAACTTGGTACAAATTTAATAAGACCATGCCAAAACACTTGCAAACTTGGTACAAATTTAATAAGACCATGCCAAAACACTTGCAAACTTGGAACAAACTTCCTAAGACCATGCCAAAACACATGCTAACTTGGTACAAATTTAATAAGACCATGCCAAAACACTTGCAAACTTGGTAAAAAATTTAATAAGACCATGCCAAACACTTGCAAACTTGGAACAAACTTCCTTAGACCACGCCAAAACACTTGCAAACTTGGTACAATTTTAATAAGACCATGCCAAAACACTTGCAAACTTGGTACAAATTTAATAAGACCGTGCCAAAACACTTGCAAACTTGGTACAAATTTAATAAGACCAAGCCAAAACACTTGCAAACTTGGAACAAATTTCCTAAGACCATGCCAAAACACTTGCAAACTTGGTACAAATTTAATAAGACCATGCCAAAACACTTGCAAACTTGGTAAAAAATTTAATAAGACCATGCCAAACACTTGCAAACTTGGAACAAACTTCCTTAGACCACGCCAAAACACTTGCAAACTTGGTACAAATTTAATAAGACCATGCCAAAACACTTGCAAACTTGGTACAAATTTAATAACACCATGCCAAAACACTTGCAAACTTGGTACAAATTTAAAAATACCATGCCAAAACACTTGCAAACTTGGTACAAATTTAATCAGACCATGCCAAAACACTTGCAAACTTGGAACAAATTTAATAAGACCATGCCAAAACACTTGCAAACTTGGTACACATTTAATAAGACCATGCCAAAACACTTGCAAACTTGGTACAAATTTAATAAGACCATGTCAAAACACTTGCAAACTTGGAACAAACTTCCTAAGACCATGCCAAAACACTTGCAAACTTGGTACAAATTTAATAAGACCAAGCCAAAACACTTGCAAACTTGGAACAAATTTCCTAAGACCATGCCAAAACACTTGCAAACTTGGTACAAATTTAATAAGACCATGCCAAAACACTTGCAAACTTTGTACAAATTTAATACGACCATGCCAAACACTTGCAAACTTGGAACAAACTTCCTAAGACCATGCCAAAACACTTGCAAACTTGGTACAAATTTAATAAGACCATGCCAAAACACTTGCAAACTTGGTACAGATTTAATAAGACCATGCCAAAACACTTGCAAACTTGGTACAAATTTAATAAGACCATGCCAAATACTTGCAAACTTGGAACAAACTTCCTAAGACCATGCCAAAACACTTACAAACTTGGTACAAATTTAATAAGACCATGCCAAAACACTTGCAAACTTGGTACAAATTTAATTAGACCATGCCAAAACACTTGCAAACTTGGTACAAATTTAATAAGACCATGCCAAACACTTGCAAACTTGGAACAAACTTCCTAAGCCCATGCCAAAACACTTGCAAACTTGGTACAAATTTAATAACACCATGCCAAAACACTTGCAAACTTGGTACAAATTTAATAAAACCATGCCAAAACACTTGCAAATTTGGTACAAATTAAATAAGACCAAGCCAAAACACTTGCAAACTTGGAACAAACTTCCTTAGACCACGCCAAAACACTTGCAAACTTGGTACAAATTTAATAAGACCATGCCAAAACACTTGCAAACTTGGTACAAATTTAATAAGACCTGGCCAAAACACTTTCAAACTTGGAACAAACTTCCTAAGACCATGCCAAAACACTTGCAAACTTGGTACAAATTTAATAAGACCATGCCAAAACACTTGCAAACTTGGTACAAATTTAATAAGACGATGCCAAACACTTGCAAACTTGGAACAAACTTCCTAAGACCATGCCAAAACACTTGCAAACTTGGTACAAATTTAATAAGACCAAGCCAAAACAATTGCAAATTTGGAACAAATTTAATAAGACCATACCAAAACACTTGCAAACTTGGTACACATTTAATATGACGATGCCAAAACACTTGCAAAGTTGGAACAAACTTCCTAAGACCATGCCAAAACACTTTCAAACTTGGTACAAATTTAATAAGACCATGCCAAAACACTTGCAAACTTGGTACAAATTTAATAAGACTTAGCCAAAACACTTGCAAACTTGGAACAAATTTAATAAGACCATGCCAAAACACTTGCAAACTTGGTACAAATTTAATAAGACCATGCCAAAACACTTGCAAACTTGGTACAAATTTAATAAGACCATGCCAAAACACTTGCAAACTTGGAACAAAATTCCCAAGACCATGCCAAAACACTTGCAAACTTGGTACAAATTTAATAAGACCATGCCAAAACACTTGCAAACTTGGTACAAATTTAATAAGACCATGCCAAACACTTGCAAACTTGGAACAAACTTCCTAAGACCATGCCAAAACACTTGCAAACTTGGTACAAATTTAATAAAACCACGCCAAAACACTTGCAAACTTGGAACAAACTTCCTAAGACCATGCCAAAACACTTGCAAACTTGGTACAAATTTAATAAGACTTAGCCAAAACACTTGCAAACTTGGAACAAATTTAATAAGACCATGCCAAAACACTTGCAAACTTGGTACAAATTTAATAAGACCATGCCAAAACACTTGCAAACTTGGTACAAATTTAATAAGACCATGCCAAAACACTTGCAAACTTGGTACAAATTTAATAAGACCATGCCAAAACATTTGCAAACTTGGAACAAAATTCCTAAGACCATGCCAAAACACTTGCAAACTTGGTACAAATTTAATAAGACCATGACAAAACACTTGCAAACTTGGTAAAAATTTAATAAGACCATGCCAAAACACTTGCAAACTTGGTACAAATTTAATAAGACCATGGCAAACACTTGCAAACTTGGAACAAACTTCCTAAGATCATGCCAAAACACTTGCAAACTTGGAACAAACTTCCTAAGACCATGCCAAAACACTTGCAAACTTGGAACAAACTTCCTAAGACCATGCCAAAACACTTGCAAACTTGGTAAAAATTTAATAAGACCATGCCAAAACACTTGCAAACTTGGTACAAATTTAATAAGACCATGCCAAAACACTTGCAAACTTGGTACAAATGTAATAAGACCATGCCAAAACACCTGCAAACTTGGAACAAACTTCCTAAGACCATGCCAAAACACTTGCAAACTTGGTACAAACTTCCTAAGACCATGCCAAAACACTTGTAAATTTGGAACAAACTTCCTAAGACCATGCCAAAACACTTGCAAACTTGGTACAAATTTAATAAGACCATGCCGAACACTTGCAAACTTGGAACAAACTTCCTAAGACCATGCCAAAACACTTGCAAACTTGGAACAAACTTCCTAAGACCATGCCAAAACACTTGCAAACTTGGTACAAATTTAATAAGACCATGCCAAACACTTGCAAACTTGGAACAAACTTCCTAAGACCATGCCAAAACACTTGCAAACTTGGCACAAATTTAATAAGACCATGCCAAAACACTTGCAAACTTGGAACAAACTTCCTAAGACCATGCCAAAACACTTGCAAACTTGGAACAAACTTCCTAAGACCATGCCAAAACACTTGCAAACTTGGTACAAATTTAATAAGACCATGCCAAACACTTGCAAACTTGGAACAAACTTCCTAAGACCATGCCAAAACACTTGCAACCTTGGTACAAATTTAATAAGACCATTCCAAAACACTTGCAAACTTGGAACAAACTTCCTAAGACCATGCCAAAACACTCGCAAACTTGGCAAAAATTTAATAGGACCATGCCAAAACACTTGCAAACTTGGTACAAATTTAATAAGACCATGCCAAAACACTTGCAAACTTGGTACAAAATTAATAAGACCATGCCAAACAGTTGCAAACTTGGAACAAACTTCCTAAGACCATGATAAACACTTGCAAACTTGGAACAAACTTCCTAAGACCATGCCAAAACACTTGCAAACTTGGTACAAATTTAATAAGACCATGCCAAAACACTTGCAAACTTGGTACAAATTTAATAAGACCAGGCCAAAACACTTGCAAACTTGGTACAAATGTAATAAGACCATGCCAAAACACTTGCAAACTTGGAACAAACTTCCTAAGACCATGCCAAAACACTTGCAAACTTGGTACAAACTTCCTAAGACCATGCCAAAACACATGCAAACTTGGAACAAACTTCCAAAGACCATGCCAAAACACTTGCAAACTTGGTACAAATTTAATAAGACCATGCCAAACACTTGCAAACTTGGTACAAACTTCCTAAGACCATGCCAAAACACTTGCAACCTTTTTACAAATTTAATAAGACCATGCCAAAACACTTGCAAACTTGGTAAAAATTTAATAAGACCATGCCAAAACACTTGCAAACTTGGTACAAATTTAATAAGACCATGCCAAAACACTTGCAAACTTGGTACAAATGTAATAAGACCATGCCAAAACACCTGCAAACTTGGAACAAACTTCCTAAGATCATGCCAAAACACTTGCAAACTTGGTACAAACTTCCTAAGACCATGCCAAAACACTTGCAAACTTGGAACAAACTTCCTAAGACCATGCCAAAACACTTGCAAACTTGGTACAAATTTAATAAGACCAAGCCAAAACACTTGCAAACTTGGAACAAATTTAATAAGACCATGCCAAAACACTTGCAAACTTGGTACAAATTTAATAAGACCATGCCAAAACACTTGCAAACTTGGTACAAATTTAATAAGACCAAGCCAAAACACTTGCAAACTTGGAACAAATTTCCTAAGACCATGCCAAAACACTTGCAAACTTGGTACAAATTTAATAAGACCATGCCAAAACACTTGCAAACTTGGTACAAATTTAATAAGACCATGCCAAAACACTTGCAAACTTGGAACAAACTTCCTAAGACCATGCCAAAACACATGCTAACTTGGTACAAATTTAATAAGACCATGCCAAAACACTTGCAAACTTGGTAAAAAATTTAATAAGACCATGCCAAACACTTGCAAACTTGGAACAAACTTCCTTAGACCACGCCAAAACACTTGCAAACTTGGTACAATTTTAATAAGACCATGCCAAAACACTTGCAAACTTGGTACAAATTTAATAAGACCGTGCCAAAACACTTGCAAACTTGGTACAAATTTAATAAGACCAAGCCAAAACACTTGCAAACTTGGAACAAATTTCCTAAGACCATGCCAAAACACTTGCAAACTTGGTACAAATTTAATAAGACCATGCCAAAACACTTGCAAACTTGGTAAAAAATTTAATAAGACCATGCCAAACACTTGCAAACTTGGAACAAACTTCCTTAGACCACGCCAAAACACTTGCAAACTTGGTACAAATTTAATAAGACCATGCCAAAACACTTGCAAACTTGGTACAAATTTAATAACACCATGCCAAAACACTTGCAAACTTGGTACAAATTTAAAAATACCATGCCAAAACACTTGCAAACTTGGTACAAATTTAATCAGACCATGCCAAAACACTTGCAAACTTGGAACAAATTTAATAAGACCATGCCAAAACACTTGCAAACTTGGTACACATTTAATAAGACCATGCCAAAACACTTGCAAACTTGGTACAAATTTAATAAGACCATGTCAAAACACTTGCAAACTTGGAACAAACTTCCTAAGACCATGCCAAAACACTTGCAAACTTGGTACAAATTTAATAAGACCAAGCCAAAACACTTGCAAACTTGGAACAAATTTCCTAAGACCATGCCAAAACACTTGCAAACTTGGTACAAATTTAATAAGACCATGCCAAAACACTTGCAAACTTTGTACAAATTTAATACGACCATGCCAAACACTTGCAAACTTGGAACAAACTTCCTAAGACCATGCCAAAACACTTGCAAACTTGGTACAAATTTAATAAGACCATGCCAAAACACTTGCAAACTTGGTACAGATTTAATAAGACCATGCCAAAACACTTGCAAACTTGGTACAAATTTAATAAGACCATGCCAAATACTTGCAAACTTGGAACAAACTTCCTAAGACCATGCCAAAACACTTACAAACTTGGTACAAATTTAATAAGACCATGCCAAAACACTTGCAAACTTGGTACAAATTTAATTAGACCATGCCAAAACACTTGCAAACTTGGTACAAATTTAATAAGACCATGCCAAACACTTGCAAACTTGGAACAAACTTCCTAAGCCCATGCCAAAACACTTGCAAACTTGGTACAAATTTAATAACACCATGCCAAAACACTTGCAAACTTGGTACAAATTTAATAAAACCATGCCAAAACACTTGCAAATTTGGTACAAATTAAATAAGACCAAGCCAAAACACTTGCAAACTTGGAACAAACTTCCTTAGACCACGCCAAAACACTTGCAAACTTGGTACAAATTTAATAAGACCATGCCAAAACACTTGCAAACTTGGTACAAATTTAATAAGACCTGGCCAAAACACTTTCAAACTTGGAACAAACTTCCTAAGACCATGCCAAAACACTTGCAAACTTGGTACAAATTTAATAAGACCATGCCAAAACACTTGCAAACTTGGTACAAATTTAATAAGACGATGCCAAACACTTGCAAACTTGGAACAAACTTCCTAAGACCATGCCAAAACACTTGCAAACTTGGTACAAATTTAATAAGACCAAGCCAAAACAATTGCAAATTTGGAACAAATTTAATAAGACCATACCAAAACACTTGCAAACTTGGTACACATTTAATATGACGATGCCAAAACACTTGCAAAGTTGGAACAAACTTCCTAAGACCATGCCAAAACACTTTCAAACTTGGTACAAATTTAATAAGACCATGCCAAAACACTTGCAAACTTGGTACAAATTTAATAAGACTTAGCCAAAACACTTGCAAACTTGGAACAAATTTAATAAGACCATGCCAAAACACTTGCAAACTTGGTACAAATTTAATAAGACCATGCCAAAACACTTGCAAACTTGGTACAAATTTAATAAGACCATGCCAAAACACTTGCAAACTTGGAACAAAATTCCCAAGACCATGCCAAAACACTTGCAAACTTGGTACAAATTTAATAAGACCATGCCAAAACACTTGCAAACTTGGTACAAATTTAATAAGACCATGCCAAACACTTGCAAACTTGGAACAAACTTCCTAAGACCATGCCAAAACACTTGCAAACTTGGTACAAATTTAATAAAACCACGCCAAAACACTTGCAAACTTGGAACAAACTTCCTAAGACCATGCCAAAACACTTGCAAACTTGGTACAAATTTAATAAGACTTAGCCAAAACACTTGCAAACTTGGAACAAATTTAATAAGACCATGCCAAAACACTTGCAAACTTGGTACAAATTTAATAAGACCATGCCAAAACACTTGCAAACTTGGTACAAATTTAATAAGACCATGCCAAAACACTTGCAAACTTGGTACAAATTTAATAAGACCATGCCAAAACATTTGCAAACTTGGAACAAAATTCCTAAGACCATGCCAAAACACTTGCAAACTTGGTACAAATTTAATAAGACCATGACAAAACACTTGCAAACTTGGTAAAAATTTAATAAGACCATGCCAAAACACTTGCAAACTTGGTACAAATTTAATAAGACCATGGCAAACACTTGCAAACTTGGAACAAACTTCCTAAGATCATGCCAAAACACTTGCAAACTTGGAACAAACTTCCTAAGACCATGCCAAAACACTTGCAAACTTGGAACAAACTTCCTAAGACCATGCCAAAACACTTGCAAACTTGGTAAAAATTTAATAAGACCATGCCAAAACACTTGCAAACTTGGTACAAATTTAATAAGACCATGCCAAAACACTTGCAAACTTGGTACAAATGTAATAAGACCATGCCAAAACACCTGCAAACTTGGAACAAACTTCCTAAGACCATGCCAAAACACTTGCAAACTTGGTACAAACTTCCTAAGACCATGCCAAAACACTTGTAAATTTGGAACAAACTTCCTAAGACCATGCCAAAACACTTGCAAACTTGGTACAAATTTAATAAGACCATGCCGAACACTTGCAAACTTGGAACAAACTTCCTAAGACCATGCCAAAACACTTGCAAACTTGGAACAAACTTCCTAAGACCATGCCAAAACACTTGCAAACTTGGTACAAATTTAATAAGACCATGCCAAACACTTGCAAACTTGGAACAAACTTCCTAAGACCATGCCAAAACACTTGCAAACTTGGCACAAATTTAATAAGACCATGCCAAAACACTTGCAAACTTGGAACAAACTTCCTAAGACCATGCCAAAACACTTGCAAACTTGGAACAAACTTCCTAAGACCATGCCAAAACACTTGCAAACTTGGTACAAATTTAATAAGACCATGCCAAACACTTGCAAACTTGGAACAAACTTCCTAAGACCATGCCAAAACACTTGCAACCTTGGTACAAATTTAATAAGACCATTCCAAAACACTTGCAAACTTGGAACAAACTTCCTAAGACCATGCCAAAACACTCGCAAACTTGGCAAAAATTTAATAGGACCATGCCAAAACACTTGCAAACTTGGTACAAATTTAATAAGACCATGCCAAAACACTTGCAAACTTGGTACAAAATTAATAAGACCATGCCAAACAGTTGCAAACTTGGAACAAACTTCCTAAGACCATGATAAACACTTGCAAACTTGGAACAAACTTCCTAAGACCATGCCAAAACACTTGCAAACTTGGTACAAATTTAATAAGACCATGCCAAAACACTTGCAAACTTGGTACAAATTTAATAAGACCAGGCCAAAACACTTGCAAACTTGGTACAAATGTAATAAGACCATGCCAAAACACTTGCAAACTTGGAACAAACTTCCTAAGACCATGCCAAAACACTTGCAAACTTGGTACAAACTTCCTAAGACCATGCCAAAACACATGCAAACTTGGAACAAACTTCCAAAGACCATGCCAAAACACTTGCAAACTTGGTACAAATTTAATAAGACCATGCCAAACACTTGCAAACTTGGTACAAACTTCCTAAGACCATGCCAAAACACTTGCAACCTTTTTACAAATTTAATAAGACCATGCCAAAACACTTGCAAACTTGGTAAAAATTTAATAAGACCATGCCAAAACACTTGCAAACTTGGTACAAATTTAATAAGACCATGCCAAAACACTTGCAAACTTGGTACAAATGTAATAAGACCATGCCAAAACACCTGCAAACTTGGAACAAACTTCCTAAGATCATGCCAAAACACTTGCAAACTTGGTACAAACTTCCTAAGACCATGCCAAAACACTTGCAAACTTGGAACAAACTTCCTAAGACCATGCCAAAACACTTGCAAACTTGGTACAAATTTAATAAGACCATGCCAAAACACTTGCAAACTTGGTACAAATTTAATAAGACGATGCCAAACACTTGCAAACTTGGAACAAACTTCCTAAGACCATGCCAAAACACTTGCAAACTTGGTACAAATTTAATAAGACCAAGCCAAAACAATTGCAAATTTGGAACAAATTTAATAAGACCATGCCAAAACACTTGCAAACTTGGTACACATTTAATATGACGATGCCAAAACACTTGCAAACTTGGAACAAACTTCCTAAGACCATGCCAAAACACTTGCAAACTTGGTACAAATTTAATAAGACCAAGCCAAAACAATTGCAAATTTGGAACAAATTTAATAAGACCATGCCAAAACACTTGCAAACTTGGTACACATTTAATATGACGATGCCAAAACACTTGCAAAGTTGGAACAAACTTCCTAAGACCATGCCAAAACACTTTCAAACTTGGTACAAATTTAATAAGACCATGCCAAAACACTTGCAAACTTGGTACAAATTTAATAAGACTTAGCCAAAACACTTGCAAACTTGGAACAAATTTAATAAGACCATGCCAAAACACTTGCAAACTTGGTACAAATTTAATAAGACCATGCCAAAACACTTGCAAACTTGGTACAAATTTAATAAGACCATGCCAAAACACTTGCAAACTTGGAACAAAATTCCTAAGACCATGCCAAAACACTTGCAAACTTGGTACAAATTTAATAAGACCATGCCAAAACACTTGCAAATTTGGTACAAATTAAATAAGACCAAGCCATAACACTTGCAAACTTGGAACAAACTTCCTTAGACCACGCCAAAACACTTGCAAACTTGGTACAAATTTAATAAGACCATGCCAAAACACTTGCAAACTTGGTACAAATTTAATAAGACCTGGCCAAAACACTTTCAAACTTGGAACAAACTTCCTAAGACCATGCCAAAACACTTGCAAACTTGGTACAAATTTAATAAGACCATCCCAAAACACTTGCAAACTTGGTACAAATTTAATAAGACGATGCCAAACACTTGCAAACTTGGAACAAACTTCCTAAGACCATGCCAAAACACTTGCAAACTTGGTACAAATTTAATAAGACCAAGCCAAAACAATTGCAAATTTGGAACAAATTTAATAAGACCATGCCAAAACACTTGCAAACTTGGTACACATTTAATATGACGATGCCAAAACACTTGCAAAGTTGGAACAAACTTCCTAAGACCATGCCAAAACACTTTCAAACTTGGTACAAATTTAATAAGACCATGCCAAAACACTTGCAAACTTGGTACAAATTTAATAAGACTTAGCCAAAACACTTGCAAACTTGGTACAAATTTAATAAGACCATGCCAAAACACTTGCAAACTTGGAACAAACTTCCTAAGACCATGCCAAAACACTCGCAAACTTGGCACAAATTTAATAGGACCATGCCAAAACACTTGCAAACTTGGTACAAATTTAATAAGACCATGCCAAAACACTTGCAAACTTGGTACAAAATTAATAAGACCATGCCAAACAGTTGCAAACTTGGAACAAACTTCCTAAGACCATGATAAACACTTGCAAACTTGGAACAAAATTCCTAAGACCATGCCAAAACACTTGCAAACTTGGTACAAATTTAATAAGACCATGACAAAACACTTGCAAACTTGGTAAAAATTTAATAAGACCATGCCAAAACACTTGCAAACTTGGTACAAATTTAATAAGACCATGGCAAACACTTGCAAACTTGGAACAAACTTCCTAAGATCATGCCAAAACACTTGCAAACTTGGAACAAACTTCCTAAGACCATGCCAAAACACTTGCAAACTTGGAACAAACTTCCTAAGACCATGCCAAAACACTTGCAAACTTGGTAAAAATTTAATAAGACCATGCCAAAACACTTGCAAACTTGGTACAAATTTAATAAGACCATGCCAAAACACTTGCAAACTTGGTACAAATGTAATAAGACCATGCCAAAACACCTGCAAACTTGGAACAAACTTCCTAAGACCATGCCAAAACACTTGCAAACTTGGTACAAACTTCCTAAGACCATGCCAAAACACTTGTAAATTTGGAACAAACTTCCTAAGACCATGCCAAAACACTTGCAAACTTGGTACAAATTTCATAAGACCATGCCGAACACTTGCAAACTTGGAACAAACTTCCTAAGACCATGCCAAAACACTTGCAAACTTGGAACAAACTTCCTAAGACCATGCCAAAACACTTGCAAACTTGGTACAAATTTAATAAGACCATGCCAAACACTTGCAAACTTGGAACAAACTTCCTAAGACCATGCCAAAACACTTGCAAACTTGGCACAAATTTAATAAGACCATGCCAAAACACTTGCAAACTTGGAACAAACTTCCTAAGACCATGCCAAAACACTTGCAAACTTGGAACAAACTTCCTAAGACCATGCCAAAACACTTGCAAACTTGGTACAAATTTAATAAGACCATGCCAAACACTTGCAAACTTGGAACAAACTTCCTAAGACCATGCCAAAACACTTGCAACCTTGGTACAAATTTAATAAGACCATGCCAAAACACTTGCAAACTTGGAACAAACTTCCTAAGACCATGCCAAAACACTCGCAAACTTGGCACAAATTTAATAGGACCATGCCAAAACACTTGCAAACTTGGTACAAATTTAATAAGACCATGCCAAAACACTTGCAAACTTGGTACAAAATTAATAAGACCATGCCAAACAGTTGCAAACTTGGAACAAACTTCCTAAGACCATGATAAACACTTGCAAACTTGGAACAAACTTCCTAAGACCATGCCAAAACACTTGCAAACTTGGTACAAATTTAATAAGACCATGCCAAAACACTTGCAAACTTGGTACAAATTTAATAAGACCAGGCCAAAACACTTGCAAACTTGGTACAAATGTAATAAGACCATGCCAAAACACTTGCAAACTTGGAACAAACTTCCTAAGACCATGCCAAAACACTTGCAAACTTGGTACAAACTTCCTAAGACCATGCCAAAACACTTGCAAACTTGGAACAAACTTCCAAAGACCATGCCAAAACACTTGCAAACTTGGTACAAATTTAATAAGACCATGCCAAACACTTGCAAACTTGGTACAAACTTCCTAAGACCATGCCAAAACACTTGCAACCTTGGTACAAATTTAATAAGACCATGCCAAAACACTTGCAAACTTGGTAAAAATTTAATAAGACCATGCCAAAACACTTGCAAACTTGGTACAAATTTAATAAGACCATGCCAAAACACTTGCAAACTTGGTACAAATGTAATAAGACCATGCCAAAACACCTGCAAACTTGGAACAAACTTCCTAAGATCATGCCAAAACACTTGCAAACTTGGTACAAACTTCCTAAGACCATGCCAAAACACTTGCAAACTTGGAACAAACTTCCTAAGACCATGCCAAAACACTTGCAAACTTGGTACAAATTTAATAAGACCATGCCAAAACACTTGCAAACTTGGTACAAATTTAATAAGACGATGCCAAACACTTGCAAACTTGGAACAAACTTCCTAAGACCATGCCAAAACACTTGCAAACTTGGTACAAATTTAATAAGACCAAGCCAAAACAATTGCAAATTTGGAACAAATTTAATAAGACCATGCCAAAACACTTGCAAACTTGGTACACATTTAATATGACGATGCCAAAACACTTGCAAACTTGGAACAAACTTCCTAAGACCATGCCAAAACACTTGCAAACTTGGTACAAATTTAATAAGACCAAGCCAAAACAATTGCAAATTTGGAACAAATTTAATAAGACCATGCCAAAACACTTGCAAACTTGGTACACATTTAATATGACGATGCCAAAACACTTGCAAAGTTGGAACAAACTTCCTAAGACCATGCCAAAACACTTTCAAACTTGGTACAAATTTAATAAGACCATGCCAAAACACTTGCAAACTTGGTACAAATTTAATAAGACCATGCCAAAACACTTGCAAACTTGGAACAAATTTAATAAGACCATGCCAAAACACTTGCAAACTTGGTACAAATTTAATAAGACCATGCCAAAACACTTGCAAACTTGGTACAAATTTAATAAGACCATGCCAAAACACTTGCAAACTTGGAACAAAATTCCTAAGACCATGCCAAAACACTTGCAAACTTGGTACAAATTTAATAAGACCATGCCAAAACACTTGCAAATTTGGTACAAATTAAATAAGACCAAGCCAAAACACTTGCAAACTTGGAACAAACTTCCTTAGACCACGCCAAAACACTTGCAAACTTGGTACAAATTTAATAAGACCATGCCAAAACACTTGCAAACTTGGTACAAATTTAATAAGACCTGGCCAAAACACTTTCAAACTTGGAACAAACTTCCTAAGACCATGCCAAAACACTTGCAAACTTGGTACAAATTTAATAAGACCATGCCAAAACACTTGCAAACTTGGTACAAATTTAATAAGACGATGCCAAACACTTGCAAACTTGGAACAAACTTCCTAAGACCATGCCAAAACACTTGCAAACTTGGTACAAATTTAATAAGACCAAGCCAAAACAATTGCAAATTTGGAACAAATTTAATAAGACCATGCCAAAACACTTGCAAACTTGGTACACATTTAATATGACGATGCCAAAACACTTGCAAAGTTGGAACAAACTTCCTAAGACCATGCCAAAACACTTTCAAACTTGGTACAAATTTAATAAGACCATGCCAAAACACTTGCAAACTTGGTACAAATTTAATAAGACTTAGCCAAAACACTTGCAAACTTGGAACAAATTTAATAAGACCATGCCAAAACACTTGCAAACTTGGTACAAATTTAATAAGACCATGCCAAAACACTTGCAAACTTGGTACAAATTTAATAAGACCATGCCAAAACACTTGCAAACTTGGAACAAAATTCCTAAGACCATGCCAAAACACTTGCAAACTTGGTACAAATTTAATAAGACCATGCCAAAACACTTGCAAACTTGGTACAAATTTAATAAGACCATGCCAAACACTTGCAAACTTGGAACAAACTTCCTAAGACCATGCCAAAACACTTGCAAACTTGGTACAAATTTAATAAAACCACGCCAAAACACTTGCAAACTTGGAACAAACTTCCTAAGACCATGCCAAAACACTTGCAAACTTGGTACAAATTTAATAAGACTTAGCCAAAACACTTGCAAACTTGGAACAAATTTAATAAGACCATGCCAAAACACTTGCAAACTTGGTACAAATTTAATAAGACCATGCCAAAACACTTGCAAACTTGGTACAAATTTAATAAGACCATGCCAAAACACTTGCAAACTTGGTACAAATTTAATAAGACCATGCCAAAACATTTGCAAACTTGGAACAAAATTCCTAAGACCATGCCAAAACACTTGCAAACTTGGTACAAATTTAATAAGACCATGACAAAACACTTGCAAACTTGGTAAAAATTTAATAAGACCATGCCAAAACACTTGCAAACTTGGTACAAATTTAATAAGACCATGGCAAACACTTGCAAACTTGGAACAAACTTCCTAAGATCATGCCAAAACACTTGCAAACTTGGTACAAATTTAATAAGACCATGCCAAAACACTTGCAAACTTGGTACAATTTTAATAACACCATGCCAAACACTTGCAAACTTGGAACAAACTTCCTAAGAAAATGCCAAAACACTTGCAAACTTGGTACAAATTTAATAAGACCATACCAAAACACTTGCAAACTTGGTACAAATTTAATAAGACCATGCCAAAACACTTGCAAACTTGGTACAAATTTAATAAGACCATGCCAAAACACTTGCAAACTTGGTACAAATTTAATAAGACCATGCCAAACACTTGCAAACTTGGAACAAACTTCCTAAGACCATGCCAAAACACTTGCAAACTTGGTAAAAATTTAATAAAACCATGCCAAAACACTTGCAAACTTGGTACAAATTTAATAAGACCATGCCAAAACACTTGCAAACTTGGTACAAATTTAATACGACCATGCCAAACACTTGCAAACTTGGTACAAATTTAATAAGACCATGCCAAACACTTGCAAACTTGGAACAAACTTCCTAAGACCATGCCAAAACACTTGCAACCTTGGTACAAATTTAATAAGACCATGCCAAAACACTTGCAAACTTGGAACAAACTTCCTAAGACCATGCCAAAACACTTGCAAACTTGGAACAAACTTCCTAAGACCATGCCAAAACACTTGCAAACTTGGTACAAATTTAATAAGACCATGCCAAACACTTGCACACTTGGAACAAACTTCCTAAGACCATGCCAAAACACTTGCAACCTTTGTACAAATTTAATAAGACCATGCCAAAACACTTGCAAACTTGGAACAAACTTCCTAAGACCATGCCAAAACACTTGCAAACTTGGTACAAATTTAATAAGACCATGCCAAACACTTGCAAACTTGGAACAAACTTCCTAAGACCATGCCAAAACACTTGCAAACTTGGCACAAATTTAATAAGACCATGCCAAAACACTTGCAAACTTGGAACAAACTTCCTAAGACCATGCCAAAACACTTGCAAACTTGGAACAAACTTCCTAAGACCATGCCAAAACACTTGCAAACTTGGTACAAATTTAATAAGACCATGCCAAACACTTGCAAACTTGGAACAAACTTCCTAAGACCATGCCAAAACACTTGCAACCTTGGTACAAATTTAATAAGACCATGCCAAAACACTTGCAAACTTGGAACAAACTTCCTAAGACCATGCCAAAACACTCGCAAACTTGGCACAAATTTAATAGGACCATGCCAAAACACTTGCAAACTTGGTACAAATTTAATAAGACCATGCCAAAACACTTGCAAACTTGGTACAAAATTAATAAGACCATGCCAAACAGTTGCAAACTTGGAACAAACTTCCTAAGACCATGATAAACACTTGCAAACTTGGAACAAACTTCCTAAGACCATGCCAAAACACTTGCAAACTTGGTACAAATTTAATAAGACCATGCCAAAACACTTGCAAACTTGGTACAAATTTAATAAGACCAGGCCAAAACACTTGCAAACTTGGTACAAATGTAATAAGACCATGCCAAAACACTTGCAAACTTGGAACAAACTTCCTAAGACCATGCCAAAACACTTGCAAACTTGGTACAAACTTCCTAAGACCATGCCAAAACACTTGCAAACTTGGAACAAACTTCCAAAGACCATGCCAAAACACTTGCAAACTTGGTACAAATTTAATAAGACCATGCCAAACACTTGCAAACTTGGTACAAACTTCCTAAGACCATGCCAAAACACTTGCAACCTTGGTACAAATTTAATAAGACCATGCCAAAACACTTGCAAACTTGGAACAAACTTCCTAAGACCATGCCAAAACACTTGCAAACTTGGCACAAATTTAATAGGACCATGCCAAAACACTTGCAAACTTGGTACAAATTTAATAAGACCATGCCAAAACACTTGCAAACTTGGTACAAAATTAATAAGACCATGCCAAACAGTTGCAAACTTAGAACAAATTTAATACGACCATGCCAAACACTTGCAAACTTGGAACAAACTTCCTAAGACCATGCCAAAACACTTGCAAACTTTGTACAAATTTATTAAGACCATGCCAAAACACTTGCAAACTTGGTACAAAATTAATAAGACCATGCCAAACAGTTGCAAACTTGGAACAAACTTCCTAAGACCATGCCAAAACACTTGCAACCTTGGTACAAATTTAATAAGACCATGCCAAAACACTTGCAAACTTGGAACAAACTTCCTAAGACCATGCCAAAACACTTGCAAACTTGGAACAAACTTCCTAAGACCATGCCAAAACACTTGCAAACTTGGTACAAATTTAATAAGACCATGCCAAACACTTGCACACTTGGAACAAACTTCCTAAGACCATGCCAAAACACTTGCAACCTTTGTACAAATTTAATAAGACCATGCCAAAACACTTGCAAACTTGGAACAAACTTCCTAAGACCATGCCAAAACACTTGCAAACTTGGTACAAATTTAATAAGACCATGCCAAACACTTGCAAACTTGGAACAAACTTCCTAAGACCATGCCAAAACACTTGCAAACTTGGCACAAATTTAATAAGACCATGCCAAAACACTTGCAAACTTGGAACAAACTTCCTAAGACCATGCCAAAACACTTGCAAACTTGGAACAAACTTCCTAAGACCATGCCAAAACACTTGCAAACTTGGTACAAATTTAATAAGACCATGCCAAACACTTGCAAACTTGGAACAAACTTCCTAAGACCATGCCAAAACACTTGCAACCTTGGTACAAATTTAATAAGACCATGCCAAAACACTTGCAAACTTGGAACAAACTTCCTAAGACCATGCCAAAACACTCGCAAACTTGGCACAAATTTAATAGGACCATGCCAAAACACTTGCAAACTTGGTACAAATTTAATAAGACCATGCCAAAACACTTGCAAACTTGGTACAAAATTAATAAGACCATGCCAAACAGTTGCAAACTTGGAACAAACTTCCTAAGACCATGATAAACACTTGCAAACTTGGAACAAACTTCCTAAGACCATGCCAAAACACTTGCAAACTTGGTACAAATTTAATAAGACCATGCCAAAACACTTGCAAACTTGGTACAAATTTAATAAGACCAGGCCAAAACACTTGCAAACTTGGTACAAATGTAATAAGACCATGCCAAAACACTTGCAAACTTGGAACAAACTTCCTAAGACCATGCCAAAACACTTGCAAACTTGGTACAAACTTCCTAAGACCATGCCAAAACACTTGCAAACTTGGAACAAACTTCCAAAGACCATGCCAAAACACTTGCAAACTTGGTACAAATTTAATAAGACCATGCCAAACACTTGCAAACTTGGTACAAACTTCCTAAGACCATGCCAAAACACTTGCAACCTTGGTACAAATTTAATAAGACCATGCCAAAACACTTGCAAACTTGGAACAAACTTCCTAAGACCATGCCAAAACACTTGCAAACTTGGCACAAATTTAATAGGACCATGCCAAAACACTTGCAAACTTGGTACAAATTTAATAAGACCATGCCAAAACACTTGCAAACTTGGTACAAAATTAATAAGACCATGCCAAACAGTTGCAAACTTAGAACAAATTTAATACGACCATGCCAAACACTTGCAAACTTGGAACAAACTTCCTAAGACCATGCCAAAACACTTGCAAACTTGGTACAAATTTATTAAGACCATGCCAAAACACTTGCAAACTTGGTACAAAATTAATAAGACCATGCCAAACAGTTGCAAACTTGGAACAAACTTCCTAAGACCATGCCAAACACTTGCAAACTTGGAACAAACTTCCTTAGACCATGCCAAAACACTTGCAAACTTGGTAAAAATTTAATAAGACCATGCCAAAACACTTGCAAACTTGGTACAAATTTAATAAGACCATGCCAAAACACTTGCAAACTTGGTACAAATGTAATAAGACCATGCCAAAACACCTGCAAACTTGGAACAAACTTCCTAAGACCATGCCAAAACACTTGCAAACTTGGTACAAACTTCCTAAGACCATGCCAAAACACTTGTAAATTTGGAACAAACTTCCTAAGACCATGCCAAAACACTTGCAAACTTGGTACAAATTTAATAAGACCATGCCGAACACTTGCAAACTTGGAACAAACTTCCTAAGACCATGCCAAAACACTTGCAACCTTGGTACAAATTTAATAAGACCATGCCAAAACACTTGCAAACTTGGAACAAACTTCCTAAGACCATGCCAAAACACTTGCAAACTTGGAACAAACTTCGTAAGACCATGCCAAAACACTTGCAAACTTGGTACAAACTTCCTAAGACCATGCCAAAACACTTGCAAACTTGGAACAAACTTCCTAAGACCATGCCAAAACACTTGCAAACTTGGCACAAATTTAATAGGACCATGCCAAAACACTTTCAAACTTGGTACAAAATTAATGAGACCATGCCAAAACACTTGCAAACTTGGTACAAACTTCCTAAGACCATGCCAAAACACTTGCAAACTTGGTACACATTTAATAAGACCATGCCAAAACACTTGCAAACTTGGAACAAACTTCCTAAGACCATGCCAAAACACTTGCAAACTTGGTACAAATTTAATAAGACCAAGCCAAAACACTTGCAAACTTGGAACAAATTTAATAAGACCATGCCAAAACACTTGCAAACTTGGTACAAATTTAATAAGACCATGCCAAAACACTTGCAAACTTGGTACAAATTTAATAAGACCATGCCAAAACACTTGCAAACTTGGTACAAATTTAATAAGACCATGCCAAAACACTTGCAAACTTGGTACAAATTTAATAACACCATGCCAAAACACTTGCAAACTTGGTACAAATTTAAAAATACCATGCCAAAACACTTGCAAACTTGGTACAAATTTAATCAGACCATGCCAAAACACTTGCAAACTTGGAACAAATTTAATAAGACCAAGCCAAAACACTTGCAAACTTGGTACACATTTAATAAGACCATGCCAAAACACTTGCAAACTTGGTACAAATTTAATAAGACCATGTCAAAACACTTGCAAACTTGGAACAAACTTCCTAAGACCATGCCAAAACACTTGCAAACTTGGTACAAATTTAATTAGACCATGCCAAAACACTTGCAAACTTGGAACAAACTTCCTAAGACCATGCCAAACACTTGCAAACTTGGAACAAACTTCCACTTGCAAACTTGGTACAAATTTAATAAGACCATGCCAAAACACTTGCAAACTTGGTACAAATTTAATATGACCATGCCAAAACACTTGCAAACTTGGTACAAATTTAATACGACCATGCCAAACACTTGCAAACTTGGAACAAACTTCCTAAGACCATGCCAAAACACTTGCAAACTTGGTACAAATTTAATAAGACCATGCCAAAACACTTGCAAACTTGGAACAAACTTCCTAAGACCATGCCAAAACACTTGCAAACTTGGTACAAATTTAATAAGACAATGCCAAACACTTGCAAACTTGGAACAAACTTCCTAAGACCATGCCAAAACACTTGCAAACTTGGAACAAACTTCCTTAGACCATGCCATAAGACTTGCAAACTTGGTACAAATTTAATAAGACCATGCCAAAACACTTGCAACCTTGGTACAAATATAATAAGACCATGCCAAAACACTTGCAAACTTGGAACAACTTCCTTAGACCATGCCAAAACACTTGCAAACTTGTTACAAATTTTATAAGACCATGCCAAACACTTGCAAACATGGAACAAACTTCCTAAGACCATGCCAAAACACTTGCAAACTTGGAACAAACTTCCTAAGACCATGCCATAAGACTTGCAAACTTGAAACAAACTTCCTAAGACCATGCCAATACACTTGCAAACTTGGTACAAATTTAATAAGACCATGCCAAAACACTTACAAACTTGGTACAAATTTAATAAGACCATGCCAAACACTTGCAAACTTGGAACAAACTTCCTAAGCCCATGCCAAAACACTTGCAAACTTGGTACAAATTTAATAACACCATGCCAAAACACTTGCAAACTTGGTACAAATTTAATATGACCATGCCAAAACACTTGCAAACTTGGTACAAATTTAATAAGACCAAGCCAAAACACTTGCAAACTTGGAACAAATTTCCTAAGACCATGCCAAAACACTTGCAAACTTGGTACAAATTTAATAAGACCATGCCAAAACACTTGCAAACTGTCATATATGTAACGGCAGCAATGTGAGCGCAGGCCTAACTGGCAGCACGGACTGACTGACAGCACACGCCGGACCGCCTGGCAGCACGGCCGTTTGACAGCTCGTCGAGATAGACAGGTCATTCTGTGCTGAACCCTCATCGTGAGCAGTCATACTAAAAATACAAATAACAAAGAGTGAATAAAATACAGAATAAAGTACAGAATAATTGGTGTCAGAAGTGGGATTCATCCTAAGTGAATACGACCTAGTTCCGCAAATCTCAGAATTGCCCTGAGAAACCACGAGAATCACAATGGCTTCTGAAGAATTAATGACGTCATTATCTACAATGATTGCCGAAGCTCTGAAGAAATTGATTGGAAATCTAACCCAGCAAATTGTCGCTGAGGTTTCGAACGAGCAGGAGAAAAAACATCAGAATTCAGCACCAAGAATTCCCCCATTTGCTGTTAACGAATATCGGTCGGCGGATGGTACACCTGTATCCGAATATTTTGACCGATTTCAATGGGCGCTTAATTTGAGCAAAATACCGTCAGAGCAGCATGGAGAATACGCGCGCGTCTACATGGGGGCTGAGCTGAACAATGCACTGAGATTCCTAGTAAGCCCCGGGGACCCGGCTGAAGTTTCATTCGCCGACCTACGCGCAACTCTGAGCAACCACTTCGATCGCACCAGAAATAAATTCGTGGAAAGTATAAAATTCCGACAAACCATTCAGAACAGAAATGAGTCGATTGCGCAGTATGCACTGCGTCTAAAGCAGAGTGCCGCGTACTGCGAATACGGCGAATTCTTAGACCGCATGCTCGTCGAGCAATTCTTACATGGATTGGAGGCACGGCATTTCTGTGATAATATCATCGCAAAAGACCCAAAAACTTTCAAGGAGGCGTATGACACAGCACTCACATTGGAAGCATCGCAGAATACAACGAAAGAAATAAACGTTGGGGCACCAATAGAAAACATGAGTGAGGAAAAATTCAATAAACTGGGATTCGAAAAACCTAAAACAAGGAAGAACACCTACCCACCCAACCAATATAGGCAACAACCAGGTTTCTCAGAACGGGAGCCAGTATACGGAACGCGTAGTTTGTGCAATGGTTGTGGAGGAGCTCATATGCGTAATCAGTGCCAATTCAGAGAAGCCAAATGCAACAAGTGTAATAAAATGGGACATATTGCTAGAGTATGCCGGTCAGATCGGAGAAATTTCCATAACACCACTACCAGTCAAGTGACAGCAACAGAAGAACCAGTAACTGAAATGGACACCGTACAAACATTGAATCAGGTATGTGATCGTAACATAATACAAAAGAAAATCATTGACGTTACCATCAACGGAAAACCTTTAAAAATGGAACTCGATACCGGAGCCCCGTGTGGAATAGTATCCGAATCTACCCTCAGGCAAATTCAACCGAATTTTACACTACGAGCAGCGAACAGAAAATTTGCTAGTTACACTGGGCACCAAATAACTTGTTTGGGGCGGTTGCCAGTTAACGTATCCGTCGGATCTACACAACGGAGATTAAACATATATGTGGTGTCTGGAGCATCCGACCCGCTCTTCGGTAGGGAATGGATTCCGCACTTCATCAACGAAATTGACATAAATCGGATGTTTACCCCTGACAATAGGATCCACTCGGTATCCTCTACCGACTCCATGACTCCTAGCCAACAAACGGAACTGGAAAATCTGTTAGCGACCTTTCGAAACACATTCAGTGACGTCCCGGGGAAATTATCAGGCCCACCGGCGAAAGTACATTTAAAACCTGGCGCTTCCCCGATTTATTTCAAAGCAAGAGATGTCCCATTGTCTTTCCGGGATCGTTATGCCGCAGAAATTGAAAAAAAAATCGCATCAGGTTTTTATGAAAAGGTTGATTATTCGGAATGGGCTTCTCCGACACATGTTGTTGTCAAAAAGAATGGGAATATCAGGATCACGGGTAATTACAAACCAACAGTAAACCCACGGATGATCATAGATGAACACCCGATTCCAAAAGTAGAAGAGATATTTCGAAAACTGAAGGGAGCTACTCTGTTTTGCCATCTGGACATTACAGATGCATACACACATCTACCAATCGACGACGAATTTAAACATGTTCTCACCCTGAACACCGTCACTCATGGCCTAATTAGACCCACAAGGGCAGTGTACGGTGCTGCTAATATTCCCGCAATTTGGCAAAGACGGATGGAAAGTGTTCTCCAAGGCTTGAGCAACGTTGTAAATTTCTTTGACGATATAATTGTTGCGGCAAATAATTTTGAAAACCTGATTGAAGCCCTGAGAGCTACATTACACAGGCTTAATAAAAACGGTCTCCGACTCAACCGTTCAAAATGCGTTTTCGCAGTATCATCCTTAGAGTGTCTGGGCCATCGAATCGACCAGTATGGACTTCATAAATCAGATAAACACATTGAGGCAATTCGCGACGCACCCCGACCGAGAACACCAGAGGAGTTGCAACGTTTTCTGGGCAAAGCCACTTACTACAATTCTTTCATTCCAGACCTCTCCACTAGAGCACACAGCCTACGCAACTTATTAACTGCTGAAACGTTTGAATGGAACTCAGACGCCGACAAAGCTTACCAGGATTTAAAAAACACACTCATATCATCGCAAGTCTTGATGCCGTACGACCCGACGCTACCAGTCATTTTAGCTACAGATGCAAGCAAAGTGGGACTGGGAGCCGTACTATCTCACAGATTGGCAAATGGAACCGAGAGACCTATAGCCTACGCCAGCTGCATCATGTCCAAAACGGAACAACAGTACCCTCAAATCGATAAAGAGGCCCTCGCCATCGTTTGGGCTGTAAAGAAGTTTTTTCATTACCTATACGCACGCAGATTCACCTTGGTAACTGACCATAAACCACTCACACAAATATTTCATCCAGAAAAGTCACTCCCCACACTGTGCATCAGTAGAATGGCAAATTACGCTGACTATCTCGCGCATTTTAACTTCGAAATCATCTACAAACCTACACAACTACACAACAACGCTGACTACTGCTCCCGAATTCCTACCAAAGCAACGCAATCCAACTGTAACCATATTTCCAACAAGAGCGATATTGACGATGATCTCGAACAACTGGCATACCTTCAAATACAACAACTGCCAGTGCGGGCTAACGTAATAGCAAGGGAAACAAGAAAAGACTCTCACCTCGGCAAGATTTTACAA
The DNA here is from genome assembly GCA_914969975.1 of Anopheles atroparvus. Taxonomy (NCBI): domain Eukaryota; kingdom Metazoa; phylum Arthropoda; class Insecta; order Diptera; family Culicidae; genus Anopheles; species Anopheles atroparvus. The sequence continues at coordinate 11,120,641 of CAJZCY010000006.1, read as the reverse complement.
CATCTCGAACTGGGAAATGACCTTGCACGAGCAGGCTACAAAGCCCCTGAATCAAAGTACACAATAGTAGCAGGATGTCTACTTTTTGAACACCGCGTGGTTATCCCCGAAAGTCTACAAAAAGCGATCCTTAACGACCTACACGTTGCTCATTTTGGAATCGTGAGAATGAAAGGTTTGGCTCGGTCTTACGTCTATTGGCGAGGAATAGACTCAGACATCGAACACCTAGCCAAATCATGTACGGAATGCGCACGGCACGGACCAACGCCCCCTAAATACAATAGTCATCATTGGGCATACCCAAGTGCCCCGTGGGAGCGCATCCATATTGATTACGCTGGTCCTGTAGCTGGGTCAATGCTGCTAATCATCGTAGACGCATATAGTAAATGGATGGAAGTGAAGCCCACATCATCGACGACCACAACATCAACCATCAAAATCCTGGACGAGTTATTTGCTGCATACGGGATACCAGTTACAATAGTCTCAGATAACGGTCCGCAATTCACAGCAACCGAATTTAAAGATTTCCTGCAGAGAAGGGGTGTGAAGTACCATAAACTATCAGCACCATACCACCCGGCAACCAACGGTCAAGCCGAACGCTATGTTCAAACGGTAAAAAATGGCCTAAAGGCGATGGGAACATCAAATGAGAATTTACAAAGCAACCTAAACATATTCCTACAACAGTTTCGAAAAATTCAGCATAGTGAAACGGGAGAATCGCCGGCCAAATTGTTCTTGGGTCGTAACATACGGACACAGATAGACCTAGTCAGACCGCAAGATACCAGAACAAACATTATGGAGAAACAGCAATCAGCATTTCAACCGTCTTTCTGGACGTTCGTACCAGGACAAACAGTTTACACGCTATCGGGAAATGCCAAAATGGATAAATGGATTCGTGGCGCGATACTTGAACGTATAGGAGATCTGCACTACAAAATAGAGTACAAGGGAAAGCATTTGAAGCGACACATCGACCAGATACGCTACTATGTTCCAGACAACAAAAACAGTCACAGCAATGAGCTCGTATGTACCTCATCTAGCGTCAACCCTCCTGCATTGACGATAACAGCGGATATGCCGAAAGACGTACAAATAGGCGACGCTCCGGAAAATACCAATAGCCCAACTTCATCGCCACGACTCAACACCTCATCCGAAGCTGCGTTAAGGGAAGACACCGCATCGGAAGATTCATTTAATACACCCAGCAGCAGTCCACAACAACAGGAACATCCGTCACATCCACCACGGCGTTCAACAAGATTTCGACGAGCTCCACTCAGATTTTCACCCACATAAAGAAGGCACATCCAGTTTCATCATGAGGGGGAGGAAATGTCATATATGTAACGGCAGCAATGTGAGCGCAGGCCTAACTGGCAGCACGGACTGACTGACAGCACACGCCGGACCGCCTGGCAGCACGGCCGTTTGACAGCTCGTCGAGATAGACAGGTCATTCTGTGCTGAACCCTCATCGTGAGCAGTCATACTAAAAATACAAATAACAAAGAGTGAATAAAATACAGAATAAAGTACAGAATACAAACTTTGTACAAATTTAATACGACCATGCCAAACACTTGCAAACTTGGAACAAACTTCCTAAGACCATGCCAAAACACTTGCAAACTTGGTACAAATTTAATAAGACCATGCCAAAACACTTGCAAACTTGGTACAAATTTAATAAGACCATGCCAAAACACTTGCAAACTTGGTACAAATTTAATAAGACCATGCCAAACACTTGCAAACTTGGAACAAACTTCCTAAGACCATGCCAAAACACTTACAAACTTGGTACAAATTTAATAAGACCATGCCAAAACACTTGCAAACTTGGTACAAATTTAATAAGACCATGCCAAAACACTTGCAAACTTGGTACAAATTTAATAAGACCATGCCAAACACTTGCAAACTTGGAACAAACTTCCTAAGCCCATGCCAAAACACTTGCAAACTTGGTACAAATTTAATAACACCATGCCAAAACACTTGCAAACTTGGTACAAATTTAATAAAACCATGCCAAAACACTTGCAAATTTGGTACAAATTAAATAAGACCAAGCCAAAACACTTGCAAACTTGGAACAAATTTAATAAGACCACGGCAAAACACTTGCAAACTTGGTACAAATTTAATAAGACCATGCCAAAACACTTGCAAACTTGGTACAAATTTAATAAGACCTGGCCAAAACACTTTCAAACTTGGAACAAACTTCCTAAGACCATGCCAAAACACTTGCAAACTTGGTACAAATTTAATAAGACCATGCCAAAACACTTGCAAACTTGGTACAAATTTAATAAGACGATGCCAAACACTTGCAAACTTGGAACAAACTTCCTAAGACCATGCCAAAACACTTGCAAACTTGGTACAAATTTAATAAGACCAAGCCAAAACAATTGCAAATTTGGAACAAATTTAATAAGACCATGCCAAAACACTTGCAAACTTGGTACACATTTAATATGACGATGCCAAAACACTTGCAAAGTTGGAACAAACTTCCTAAGACCATGCCAAAACACTTTCAAACTTGGTACAAATTTAATAAGACCATGCCAAAACACTTGCAAACTTGGTACAAATTTAATAAGACCATGCCAAACACTTGCAAACTTGGAACAAACTTCCAAAGACCATGCCAAAACACTTGCAAACTTGGTACAAATTTAATAAGACCATGCCAAACACTTGCAAACTTGGAACAAACTTCCTAAGACCATGCCAAAACACTTGCAAACTTGGTACAAATTTAATAAAACCACGCCAAAACACTTGCAAACTTGGAACAAACTTCCTAAGACCATGCCAAAACACTTGCAAACTTGGTACAAATTTAATAAGACTTAGCCAAAACACTTGCAAACTTGGAACAAATTTAATAAGACCATGCCAAAACACTTGCAAACTTGGTACAAATTTAATAAGACCATGCCAAAACACTTGCAAACTTGGTACAAATTTAATAAGACCATGCCAAAACACTTGCAAACTTGGAACAAAATTCCTAAGACCATGCCAAAACACTTGCAAATTCGGTACAAATTTAATAAAACCACGCCAAAACACTTGCAAACTTGGAACATACTTCCTAAGACCATGCCAAAACACTTGCAAACTTGGTACAAATTTAATAAGACTTAGCCAAAACACTTGCAAACTTGGAACTAATTTAATAAGACCATGCCAAAACACTTGCAAACTTGGTACAAATTTAATAAGACCATGCCAAAACACTTGCAAACTTGGTACAAATTTAATAAGACCATGCCAAACACTTGCAAACTTGGAACAAACTTCCTAAGACCATGCCAAAACACTTACAAACTTGGTACAAATTTAGTAAGACCATGCCAAAACACTTGCAAACTTGGTACAAATTTAATAAGACCATGCCAAAACACTTGCAAACTTGGTACAAATTTAATAAGACCATGCCAAACACTTGCAAACTTGGAACAAACTTCCTAAGCCCATGCCAAAACACTTGCAAACTTGGTACAAATTTAATAACACCATGCCAAAACACTTGCAAACTTGGTACAAATTTAATAAAACCATGCCAAAACACTTGCAAATTTGGTACAAATTAAATAAGACCAAGCCAAAACACTTGCAAACTTGGAACAAATTTAATAAGACCACGGCAAAACACTTGCAAACTTGGTACACATTTAATAAGACCATGCCAAAACACTTGCAAACTTGGTACAAATTTAATAAGACCTGGCCAAAACGCTTTCAAACTTGGAACAAACTTCCTAAGACCATGCCAAAACACTTGCAAACTTGGTACAAATTTAATAAGACCATGCCAAAACACTTGCAAACTTGGTACAAATTTAATAAGACGATGCCAAACACTTGCAAACTTGGAACAAACTTCCTAAGACCATGCCAAAACACTTGCAAACTTGGTAAACATTTAATAAGACCATGCCAAAACACTTGCAAACTTGGTACAAATTTAATAACACCATGCCAAACACTTGCAAACTTGGAACAAACTTCCTAAGAAAATGCCAAAACACTTGCAAACTTGGTACAAATTTAATAAGACCATACCAAAACACTTGCAAACTTGGTACAAATTTAATAAGACCATGCCAAAACACTTGCAAACTTGGTACAAATTTAATAAGACCATGCCAAAACACTTGCAAACTTGGTACCAATTTAATAAGACCATGCCAAACACTTGCAAACTTGGAACAAACTTCCTAAGACCATGCCAAAACACTTGCAAACTTGGTACAAATTTAATAAAACCATGCTAAACACTTGCAAACTTGGTACAAATTTAATAAGACCATGCCAAAACACTTGCAAACTTGGTACAAATTTAATACGACCATGCCAAACACTTGCAAACTTGGTACAAATTTAATAAGACCATGCCAAACACTTGCAAACTTGGAACAAACTTCCTAAGACCATGCCAAAACACTTGCAACCTTGGTACAAATTTAATAAGACCATGCCAAAACACTTGCAAACTTGGAACAAACTTCCTAAGACCATGCCAAAACACTTGCAAACTTGGAACAAACTTCCTAAGACCATGCCAAAACACTTGCAAACTTGGTACAAATTTAATAAGACCATGCCAAACACTTGCAAACTTGGAACAAACTTCCTAAGACCATGCCAAAACACTTGCAACCTTTGTACAAATTTAATAAGACCATGCCAAAACACTTGCAAACTTGGAACAAACTTCCTAAGACCATGCCAAAACACTTGCAAACTTGGTACAAATTTAATAAGACCATGCCAAACACTTGCAAACTTGGAACAAACTTCCTAAGACCATGCCAAAACACTTGCAAACTTGGCACAAATTTAATAAGACCATGCCAAAACACTTGCAAACTTGGAACAAACTTCCTAAGACCATGCCAAAACACTTGCAAACTTGGAACAAACTTCCTAAGACCATGCCAAAACACTTGCAAACTTGGTACAAATTTAATAAGACCATGCCAAACACTTGCAAACTTGGAACAAACTTCCTAAGACCATGCCAAAACACTTGCAACCTTGGTACAAATTTAATAAGACCATGCCAAAACACTTGCAAACTTGGAACAAACTTCCTAAGACCATGCCAAAACACTCGCAAACTTGGCACAAATTTAATAGGACCATGCCAAAACACTTGCAAACTTGGTACAAATTTAATAAGACCATGCCAAAACACTTGCAAACTTGGTACAAAATTAATAAGACCATGCCAAACAGTTGCAAACTTGGAACAAACTTCCTAAGACCATGATAAACACTTGCAAACTTGGAACAAACTTCCTAAGACCATGCCAAAACACTTGCAAACTTGGTACAAATTTAATAAGACCATGCCAAAACACTTGCAAACTTGGTACAAATTTAATAAGACCATGCCAAAACACTTGCAAACTTGGTACAAATGTAATAAGACCATGCCAAAACACTTGCAAACTTGGAACAAACTTCCTAAGACCATGCCAAAACACTTGCAAACTTGGTACAAACTTCCTAAGACCATGCCAAAACACTTGCAAACTTGGAACAAACTTCCTAAGACCATGCCAAAACACTTGCAAACTTGGTACAAATTTAATAAGACCAAGCCAAAACACTTGCAAACTTGGAACAAATTTAATAAGACCATGCCAAAACACTTGCAAACTTGGTACAAATTTAATAAGACCATGCCAAACACTTGCAAACTTGGAACAAACTTCCTAAGACCATGCCAAAACACTTACAAACTTGGTACAAATTTAATAAGACCATGCCAAAACACTTGCAAACTTGGTAAACATTTACTAAGACCATGCCAAACACTTGCAAACTTGGAACAAACTTCCTAAGACCATGCCAAAACACTTGCAAACTTGGTACAAATTTAATAAGACCATGCCAAAACACTTGCAAACTTGGTACAAATTTTATAAGACCATGCCAAAACACTTGCAAACTTGGTACAAATTTAATAAGACCATGCCAAACACTTGCAAACTTGGAACAAACTTCCTAAGACCATGCCAAAACACTTGCAAACTTGGAACTTATTTAATAAGACCATGCCAAAACACTTGCAAACTTGGAACAAACTTCCTAAGACCATGCCAAAACACTTGCAAACTTGGTACAAATTTAATAAGACCAAGCCAAAACACTTGCAAACTTGGAACAAATTTAATAAGACCATGCCAAAACACTTGCAAACTTGGTACAAATTTAATAAGACCAAGCCAAAACACTTGCAAACTTGGAACAAATTTAATAAGACCATGCCAAAACACTTGCAAGCTTGGTACAAATTTAATAAGACCATGCCAAAACACTTGCAAACTTGGTACAAATTTAATAAGACCATGCCAAACACTTGCAAACTTGGCACAAACTTCCTAAGACCATGCCAAAACACTTGCAAACTTGGTACAAATTTAATTAGACCATGCCAAAACACTTGCAAACTTGGTACAAATGTAATAAGACCATGCCAAAACACTTGCAAACTTGGAACAAACTTCCTAAGACCATGCCAAAACACTTGCAAACTTGGTACAAATTTAATAAGACCAAGCCAAAACACTTGCAAACTTGGAACAAATTTAATAAGACCATGCCAAAACACTTGCAAACATGGTACAAATTTCCTAAGACCATGCCAAAACACTTGCATACTTGGTACAAATTTAATAAGACCATGCCAAAACACTTGCAAACTTGGAACAAACTTCCTAAGACCATGCCAAAACACTTGCAAACTTGGTACAAATTTAATAAGACCATGCCAAAACACTTGCAAACTTGGTACAAAATTAAGAAAACCATGCCAAACACTTGCAAACTTGGAACAAACTTCCTAAGACCATGCCAAAACACTTGCAAACTTGGTACAAATTTAATAAGACCATGCCAAAACACTTGCAAACTTGGTACAAATATAATAAGACCATGCCAAACACTTGCAAGCTTGGAACAAACTTCCTTAGACCATGCCAAAACACTTGCAAACTTGGTACAAATTTAATAAGACCATGCCAAAACACTTGCAAACTTGGTACAAATTTAATAACACCATGCCAAAACACTTGCAAACTTGGTACAAATTTAAAAATACCATGCCAAAACACTTGCAAACTTGGTACAAATTTAATCAGACCATGCCAAAACACTTGCAAACTTGGAACAAATTTAATAAGACCATGCCAAAACACTTGCAAACTAGGTACAAATTTAATAAGACTGTTACGAAACGTAACGTTCGTAACGCTGCCTCAAGCTGTCACGATACTGAGCAACTCGACGGGCTACGAACCGGTTATGCTCGGCAATATAAATAGAGCGAAGAAGGGCAAAACCGCTCTCTTTTATTTGGTACAGACGGAGAAATAAAGATTAAAAAGTTTTTGGTCAGCCGCAAGGGCTTTCCTAAAATCGCAAAATTATTATTCTTTTTGTACCAAACTCCCCTCTGGAGCCGTTTTTTAACATTTCCAAAAACTTTTTAGCACTAATTTTGGAAAGGTCGCGGTCAACGATCTTGAGCAAAAGGTCAATCGCGGTCAGTGAAGTGAGTACGAGAAGTTTCGCGCGCGGCAAGAAAGTGTCGGAAAGGATGTCGCTCGATCGGAATAGTGCGGTGCAAGACGAACGAGGGGAGCAGCGGGAAGCGTTAAGCACTCCCGCAACGGGCTCAGCGGCGGGACGCAGCAGCGTCCGAGCAACCAACGCTACCGTGACGAGCCCAGATCCAGCATTCGCAGACGCGCAGCAGTCCGGCGAACGGACATCCAGCCAACGGGAGCAGGGAGATCGCCATTCGTCGGCAGACGCTTGGGCGGGAAATGAATCGCCGCCAGGGTCGATGCAAGATCCATCCGCGGGAGGCGCGAGACGTGCTACTCGGTCAGGTGAAGAGGAAGCGAGGGCTTTGCGCATGGAGCTCGAAGAGAGCAAACGCTCGATGAGGAGACTGGAGCAGAAGACGCTTGAGGCGGAGGAAAGGGTTCGCGCGGAGAAGGCTGTGGAGTGGCTAACCAGGACGGATCGCTGCGGCGCAACGCCGGGAGAATATTTCGCGAGCACTCGAAATCAACCGCCTGCGTACGGCCGGCACTGGGAAACGGTCAACGACTCCTATCGCGAGGAGTATGGCGCTTGGCAGCGCGGTTTCGACGCACCTGGGCCCCTTGGCAACATGGCGCCCCGCACTGGTCAACGCACGGACAACTTCGGCACCGCATCACAGTTCGACCCGCATCACTTTGCACATCACGCACCAGGACAATACACTTCACCGTATCACTCGACGCTAAACCAAAGCCAGATTTCGGCGCGACAGGCAACGAGCAGAGAGCTGCCGGAGTTTACGGGCTCCGTTGAGCAGTGGCCGATATTCATATCAAACTATGAACATTCGACGGCCATCTGCGGCTACACAGACGACGAAAATCTGCTCCGGCTGCAGAAAGCTTTGAAGGGCGCGGCGAGGGAGTCTGTTGGGCATCTCATCCTGTTGCCAACAGGATTGAAAGACGCGATGGCGACGTTGAAGGCGAGGTACGGGCGCCCGGAATTGATAGTGGAGGCGATGGTGGAAAAAGTGCGATCGATGCCCGCTCCGCGGCTGGACAGACTGGACACCCTGGTCGACTTTGGCTTCGCGGTACGGAACCTGTGTGCGACCGCCCGGGCAACCGGTATGCCGGATTACATGTGTAATGTTGCTCTTTTGAGGGAGCTTACCAGTAAGCTGCCCGCGGACAGATGCATCGAGTGGGCGCGGTATAAAAGGCGGTTGCCACACGTCACACTGTCCGATTTCGGCCATTGGATTGGAGAGCTTGCTGAAGATGTGAGTGCCGTGCTTCCGTCGCCGAATAACACCAAACGAGAACCGGAGCGACGGCATGTGAGCTTGCCGGACAGAGCACCGCGGTTCTATCCGCCCCGACCGGCAGAGCGACAACATTTCCAGCCACCACAGCAGGCGTTCCGCCCAACGAGTACGATGCGGCTAAACATGCACAACGCGTCGGGGTACCACGTTTCGACCCCGCCGCCAACATGTATCCTGTGTGATGGGTGGTGCCGTTCATTGGTGGATTGTGAGCGGTTCCTTGGAACAACTGTAGTGGCAAGGCGGGCATTCGTCAATGAACGCAGGCTGTGCAAAGTGTGTCTCGGCTATCACGGCGGAAAATGTCGCGTTCGCGCACTGTGCGGCGAAAACGGCTGCACCACAAAGCACCATAAACTGCTTCACCAGAATGCAGTTGCACCTGCCACAGAACGGAACACACTTACGCACGCACACTGTAACACACATTCCGGTATCGACGAAGCAGCGCTGCTAAAATACGTTCCGGTTACGCTACACGGCCCTAGCTGCAGCGTCGAAACGTTCGCGCTATTCGACGACGGATCCACGGCGACCTTCATGGATCACGCGTTGGTTGAGGAACTGGGATTACACGGTACCCCGCATCCCCTGTCTCTACAATGGACTGGAGACGTGAGACGTGAGGAGATCGATTCGGTTCGAGTAGCCGTAAAGATCTCGGGACGACACGACGCGGCGCGGGTGCACGAGATGGCTGACGTTCATACGGTCAGCAAGCTGGCTTTGCCGGCACAGTCGGTGTCGGTGGCGCAACTCGCGGCTCGATACGCCCACTTGAAAAATGTTCCGGTCGCGTCTTATACTGCAGTTGCTCCACGGGTGCTGATCGGCGTCGACAACTGCCGCCTGGGACAGGCGCTAAAAAGTGCGGAGGGAAGAATTGACGAGCCTATCGCGTCGAAAACACGGCTCGGGTGGATCGTTTACGGCCCGTGTGGTTTGGCCACCACCACACCAGGCTCCGCGCGCAAGAGCTTACACGTCCAGGCGACCGAAAGACAGGACGACCGTTTGACAGCAGCCGTGAAGGAGTTCTTCTCCCTCGACTCGGCGGGGGTTTTCGGACCGCTGCGTGAGCTCCGCTCTAAGGATGAAGAACGGGCGCTTATGTTGCTAGACCGGGAGACTACTTTGAAGGGCGATCGCTACGAGACCGGTCTTTTGTGGAGATATGAGGATGTCCAACTACCCTGCAATAAGAATGCTGCTTTGAAGCGGTACCACGGCCTGAAAACGAAGATGAAGAAAGATCCTGTGTTAGCCGAGGCGGTGTCCAAGAAGATGGCTGATTATGTGGCGAAGGGATACATCCGGCGCCTCACCGTGAGCGAGCAGAAAGAGAAGCATCGAAGGGATTGGTACCTTCCAATCTTTCCAGTCACCAACCCGAACAAGCCGGGAAAGATCCGCATGGTGTTCGATGCAGCAGCCGAGGTGAGTGGCACCAGCCTAAACTCTTTCCTTCTCGCAGGCCCGGATCTGGTCGCAGGGCTCCTCTCGGTTCTTCACAAGTTTAGAGAGTTCCGCGTAGCGATTGTTGGGGACATCCGTGAGATGTTCCATCAGGTCGGTATCAAATCTCGTGACCAGCGTAGCCAGATGATTTTCTGGGAAGGCGACGACCCTGATGGCGACCCGGATGTGTACGTGGTCACGGTTATGACGTTTGGTGCTGCGTGTTCACCCACCTGCGCGCAATATGTGAAGAATCGAAACGCGGAGCGATTTGAAGAGGACTATCCTCGCGCTGTCGAGTGCATCAAAAACGAGCACTACGTAGACGACATGCTCGCTAGTGTAGAAACGGACGAGGAAGCTTTGTCTCTGGCGAGGACGGTCCGGCACATTCACGCGCGGGGTGGATTTGAAATAAGAAACTGGATTTCTAACTCGCCGGGTGTGGTGAAGCAGCTGGAAACCAACCTGGAAAATAAGAAACAGGTTAATCTGGGCTCGACTCTGATAACGGAAAAGGTTCTCGGAATGTGGTGGGATACTTCCACCGACACTTTCACTTTCCGCCCGTCCTCGAAGCACGATGAGAAGCTGGCATCCGGAGAGCTGCCCGCCACGAAACGACGCATCCTTCGGACGTTGATGAGCGTCTACGACCCGATGGGCCTGATCGGGCATTTTCTAATCTTCCTTAAAGCTCTGCTACAGGAGATCTGGCGCACCGGATACGGCTGGGATGAAGAGATTGACGGCCGTCTCGCAGAAAAGTGGCTACTGTGGGTCCGCGCTTTGCCCGACGTCCAGAAGGTGAGGGTTGCAAGGTGCTACCGCCAGTTCACATCCACGCGCACTAAAAATATACAGCTTCACATCTTTTGCGACGCGAGCGAGAGCGCCATGGCCGCGGTTGCGTATCTGCGTTTTGAAGAAGGAGGGTCGGCTGAATGCGCACTCGTCGGATCGAAGACGCGGGTGGCACCGTTGCGTTTCCTCTCGATTCCTCGGATGGAGCTACAAGCAGCTGTTATCGGCGCGCGCTTAGCTGACATCATCTCGCGCTCACATCGTATGCAGATTAGTCGGGTGAACTTTTGGACGGATTCCCGCAACGTTATGAGCTGGCTCAACTCCGACCACCGTCGATATAACCAGTTCGTTGCCTTTCGGGTAGGCGAACTGCTCGAAACGACGAACACCGAGCAATGGAGATGGATCCCGACGAAGCTGAACGTCGCCGACGACGGTACCAAATGGGCTGGAACACCGGACCTTGGGCCCACAAGCCGTTGGTTTCGCGGACCCAGTTTCCTCTGGGAACCGGAATCCGAGTGGCCCGCGTCGGAGACGCCTTTGAAGAATACAGCGGAGGAAATTCGTCCACATTTGCTGCTCCACACAGTAGCGGTCCCATTGTTCCAGTTCCAGCGCTATTCAGAATGGAAGATCCTCCTCAAAGTGGCAGCTTTCGTTGGGCGTTTCATATCGAACATCCGTCGGCGCTTGCGCAGGGATCCTCCTGTAACAGGACCGTTGACGTATGAGGAGTTTAGTGAGGCTGAGGCTATATTGATGATGCAAATACAAATAGAAGCTTACCCGAGAGAATTTCGCAGCCTGCGAAACAATGCGTCGAATAAACACCCGTGGAAGAAGAGCGTCGACAAGAGAAGCCCACTGTACAAGCTATCGCCGGCGATCGACGAACGCGGAATAATACGGATGCAGGGACGTTTAGCAGATTGCTCCGGTATCGACGAGATGACACGCCGACCCATTATCCTCCCAAGGAACCACGCCGGTACGGATCTGTTGATACGCAAGGAGCACGAGCGATGGAAACATTGCAATCATCAGACGGTAATCAACGAACTTCGCGCCAAGTTTTACATACCGCGGCTACTGGGTGAGTATAGCCGCATCCGTAGAACGTGTCAGCAGTGCCAGAACGATAGCGCAACGCCTTCGCCACCCTCGATGGGGAACATCCCGTCTCAACGGATTGCGGTGGGACAGCGTGCGTTTTCATTCACAGGGATCGACTACTTCGGACCCATCCTGGTGGCGGTTGGTCGACGAGTGGAAAAACGATGGGGAGTCATCTTCACCTGCCTTACTACGCGAGCGGTCCATCTCGAGGTGGCGCACTCGCTCAACACCGCGTCCTGTATTATGGCAATCCGGCGCTTCATCGCGAGACGCGGAACGCCCCTTGAGATGATCAGCGATCGGGGAACCAACTTCGTCGGCGCGGCACGAGAGTTGCAGGAAGCGTCCAACAACATTAACTACGACGCATTGATGATCGCATTCTGCGGACCAGCTATGAAGTGGAGTTTCAATCCGCCAGCAGCGCCTCATTTCGGTGGCTGCTGGGAACGCTTGGTGCGCTCCGTGAAGAAGGTGCTCGACCAATTCGATCTTCCCCGCCGACCGACGGACGAGGTGTTGCAGACGACGCTGGCCGAGATTGAGCTCATCATCAACTCGCGGCCCCTCACTTACGTGCCCCTGGATGACGAAATGGACCTCCCCATCACGCCGAACCACCTCCTCTTAGGCAGTTCGAATGGTTCCAAGCCGGCAACCGTGTATACCGACGAGCCGGCAGCCTTGAAATCGTCGTGGCGAGCCACCCAGCTAGCCGCGGATCGCTTTTGGAGAAAGTGGGTGGCGGAATACCTTCCGACGCTTACCAGACGCTCGAAATGGTTCGAGTCGGCGCGGCCCATCGAAGTTGGAGACATCGTGGTAATCGTGGACGGCAACCTCCCTAGGAACCACTGGCCGAAAGGGCGTGTGATCGACGTTGTGCGAGCGATGGACGGGCAGGTTAGGCGAGCAAGCGTCCAGACCGGGAGCGGCGTTTACGAGCGGCCAGCCACAAAGATTGCGGTGCTGGACGTGCGTGGTAGATTCGGTGAAAGCCACAATGATAGGGCGTAGGGATTTGTGCGGGAGCTTAAAAAAAAAAAAAAAAAAGAAAGTAATTAGTAAAGGGAGATCGTAAACATACTTACCAGTTCGCGTAGGGAAAAATTGCAGAATTGACAGCTAGGCAGAGAAGTAGAGTGCGATACACCACACATTCTATAGTAGCAACAGTGTAGTGGTGATAGCACTGCGGGAGGGAATGTTACGAAACGTAACGTTCGTAACGCTGCCTCAAGCTGTCACGATACTGAGCAACTCGACGGGCTACGAACCGGTTATGCTCGGCAATATAAATAGAGCGAAGAAGGGCAAAACCGCTCTCTTTTATTTGGTACAGACGGAGAAATAAAGATTAAAAAGTTTTTGGTCAGCCGCAAGGGCTTTCCTAAAATCGCAAAATTATTATTCTTTTTGTACCAAACTCCCCTCTGGAGCCGTTTTTTAACAAAGACCATGCCAAAACACTTGCAAACTTGGTACAAATTTAATAAGACCATGCCAAAACACTTGCAAACTAGGAACAAACTTCCTAAGACCATGCCAAAACACTTGCAAACTTGGTACAATTTTAATAAGACCATGCCAAACACTTGCAAACTGGGAACAAACTTCCTAAGACCATGCCAAAACACTTGCAAATTTGGTACAAATTTAATAAGACCAAGCCAAAACACTTGCAAACTTGGAACAAACTTCCTAAGACCATGCCAAAACACTTGCAAACTTGGTACAAATTTAATAAGACCATGCCAAAACCCTTGCAAACTTGGTACAAATTTAATAAGACCATGCCAAAACACTTCCAAACTTGGTACAAATTTAATAAGACCATGCCAAACACTTGCAAACTTGGAACAAACTTCCTAAGCCCATGCCAAAACACTTGCAAACTTGGTACAAATTTAATAACACCATGCCAAAACACTTGCAAACTTGGTACAAATTTAATAAAACCATGCCAAAACACTTGCAAATTTGGTACAAATTTAATAAGACCAAGCCAAAACACTTGCAAACTTGGAACACATTTAATAAGACCACGGCAAAACACTTGCAAACTTGGTACAAATTTAATAAGACCATGCCAAAACACTTGCAAACTTGGTACAAATTTAATAAGACCATGCCAAAACACTTGCAAACTTGGAACAAACTTCCTAAGACCATGCGAAAACACTTGCAAACTTGGTACAAATTTAATAAGACCATTCCAAAACACTTGCAAACTTGGTACACATTTAATAAGACCATGCCAAAACACTTGCAAACTTGGAACAAACTTCCTAAAACCATGCCAAAACACTTGCAAACTTGGTACGAATTTAATAAGACCATGCCAAAACACTTGCAAACTTGGAACAAATTTAATAAAACCATGCCAAAACACTTGCAAGCTTGGTACAAATTTAATAAGACCATGCCAAAACACTTGCAAACTTGGTACAATTTAATAAGACCATGCCAAAACACTTGCAAACTTGGAACAAACTTCCTAAGACCATGCCAAAACACTTGCAAACTTGGTACAAATTTAATAAGACCATGCCAAAACACTTGCAAACTTGGTAAAAAATTTAATAAGACCATGCCAAACACTTGCAAACTTGGAACAAACTTCCTTAGACCACGCCAAAACACTTGCAAACTTGGTACAAATTTAATAAGACCAAGCCAAAACACTTGCAAACTTGGTACAAATTTAATAAGACCATGCCAAAACACTTGCAAACTTGGTACAAATTTAATAAGACCAAGCCAAAACACTTCCAAACTTGGAACAAATTTCCTAAGACCATGCCAAAACACTTGCAAACTTGGTACAAATTTAATAAGACCATGCCAAAACACTTGCAAACTTGGTACAAATTTAATAAGACCATGCCAAACACTTGCAAACTTGGAACAAACTTCCTTAGACCATGCCAAAACACTTGCAAACTTGGTACAAATTTAATAACACCATGCCAAAACACTTGCAAACTTGGTACAAATTTAAAAATACCATGCCAAAACACTTGCAAACTTGGTACAAATTTAATCAGACCATGCCAAAACACTTGCAAACTTGGAACAAATTTAATAAGACTATGCCAAAACACTTGCAAACTAGGTACAAATTAAATAAGACCATGCCAAAACACTTGCAAACTTGGTACAAATTTAATAAGACCATGCCAAAACACTTGCAAACTTGGAACAAACTTCCTAAGACCATGCCAAAACACTTGCAAACTTGGTACAATTTTAATAAGACCATGCCAAACACTTGCAAACTTGGAACAAACTTCCTAAGACCATGCCAAAACACTTGCAAATTTGGTACAAATTTAATAAGACCATGCCAAAACACTTGCAAACTTGGAACAAACTTCCTAAGACCATGCCAAAACACTTGCAAACTTGGTACAAATTTAATAAGACCAAGCCAAAACACTTGCAAACTTGGAACAAACTTCCTAAGACCATGCCAAAACACTTGCAAACTTGGTACAAATTTAATAAGACCATGCCAAAACACTTGCAAACTTGGTACAAATTTAATAAGACCATGCCAAAACACTTCCAAACTTGGTACAAATTTAATAAGACCATGCCAAACACTTGCAAACTTGGAACAAACTTCCTAAGCCCATGCCAAAACACTTGCAAACTTGGTACAAATTTAATAACACCATGCCAAAACACTTGCAAACTTGGTACAAATTTAATAAGACCAAGCCAAAACACTTGCAAACTTGGAACAAATTTAATAAGACCACGGCAAAACACTTGCAAACTTGGTACAAATTTATTAAGACCATGCCAAAACACTTGCAAACTTGGTACAAATTTAATAAGACCATGCCAAAACACTTGCAAACTTGGAACAAACTTCCTAAGACCATGCCAAAACACTTGCAAACTTGGTACAAATTTAATAAGACCATTCCAAAACACTTGCAAACTTGGTACACATTTAATAAGACCATGCCAAAACACTTGCAAACTTGGAACAAACTTCCTTAAACCATGCCAAAACACTTGCAAACTTGGTACAAATTTAAAAAGACCATGCCAAAACACTTGCAAACTTGGAACAAATTTAATAAGACCATGCCAAAACACTTGCAAGCTTGGTACAAATTTAATAAGACCATGCCAAAACACATGCAAACTTGGTACAAATTTAATAAGACCATGCCAAAACACTTGCAAACTTGGTACAAATTTAATAAGACCAAGCCAAAACACTTGCAAACTTGGAACAAATTTCCTAAGACCATGCCAAAACACTTGCAAACTTGGTACAAATTTAATAAGACCATGCCAAAACACTTGCAAACTTGGTACAAATTTAATAAGACCATGCTAAAACACTTGCAAACTTGGAACAAACTTCCTAAAACCATGCCAAAACACTTGCAAACTTGGTACAAATTTAAAAAGACCATGCCAAAACACTTGCAAACTTGGTAAAAAATTTAATAAGACCATGCCAAACACTTGCAAACTTGGAACAAACTTCCTTAGACCACGCCAAAACACTTGCAAACTTGGTACAATTTTAATAAGACCATGCCAAACACTTGCAAACTTGGTACAAATTTAATAAGACCATGCCAAAACACTCGCAAACTTGGTACAAATTTAATAAGACCAAGCCAAAACACTTGCAAACTTGGAACAAATTTCCTAAGACCATGCCAAAACACTTGCAAACTTGGTACAAATTTAATAAGACCATGCCAAAACACTTGCAAACTTGGTAAAAAATTTAATAAGACCATGCCAAACACTTGCAAACTTGGAACAAACTTCCTTAGACCACGCCAAAACACTTGCAAACTTGGTACAAATTTAATAAGACCATGCCAAAACACTTGCAAACTTGGTACAAATTTAATAACACCATGCCAAAACACTTGCAAACTTGGTACAAATTTAAAAATACCATGCCAAAACACTTGCAAACTTGGTACAAATTTAATCAGACCATGCCAAAACACTTGCAAACTTGGAACAAATTTAATAAGACCATGCCAAAACACTTGCAAACTTGGTACAAATTTAATAAGACCATGCCAAAACACTTGCAAACTTGGAACAAACTTCCTAAGACCATGCCAAAACACTTGCAAACTTGGTACAAATTTAATAAGACCAAGCCAAAACACTTGCAAACTTGGTACAAATTTAATAAGACCATGCCAAAACACTTGCAAACATGGTACAAACTTAATAAGACCATGCCAAAACACTTGCAAACTTGGTACAAATTTAATAAGACCATGCCAAAACACTTGCAAACTTGGAACAAACTTCCTAAGACCATGCCAAAACACTTGCAAACTTGGTACAAATTTAATAAGACCATGCCTAAACACTTGCAAACTTGGTACAAAATTAAGAAAACCATGCCAAACACTTGCAAACTTGGAACAAACTTCCTAAGACCATGCCAAAACACTTGCAAACTTGGTACAAATTTAATAAGACCATGCCAAAACACTTGCAAACTTGGTACAAATTTAATAAGACCATGCCAAACACTTGCAAACTTGGAACAAACTTCCTTGGACCATGCCAAAACACTTGCAAACTTGGTACAAATTTAATAACACCATGCCAAAACACTTGCAAACTTGGTACAAATTTAAAAATACCATGCCAAAACACTTGCAAACTTGGTACAAATTTAATTAGACCATGCCAAAACACTTGCAAACTTGGAACAAATTTAATAAGACCATGCCAAAACACTTGCAAACTAGGTACAAATTTAATAAGACAATGCCAAAACACTTGCAAACTTGGTACAAATTTAATAAGACCATGCCAAAACACTTGCAAACTAGGAACAAACTTCCTAAGACCATGCCAAAACACTTGCAAACTTGGTACAATTTTAATAAGACCATGCCAAACACGTGCAAACTGGGAACAAACTTCCTAAGACCATGCCAAAACACTTGCAAATTTGGTACAAATTTAATAAGACCATGCCAAAACACTTGCAAACTTGGAACAAACTTCCTAAGACCATGCCAAAACACTTGCAAACTTGGTACAAATTTAATAAGACCAAGCCAAAACACTTGCAAACTTGGAACAAACTTCCTAAGACCATGCCAAAACACTTGCAAACTTGGTACAAATTTAATAAGACCATGCCAAAACACTTGCAAACTTGGTACAAATTTAATAAGACCATGCCAAAACACTTCCAAACTTGGTACAAATTTAATAAGACCATGCCAAACACTTGCAAACTTGGAACAAACTTCCTAAGCCCATGCCAAAACACTTGCAAACTTGGTACAAATTTAATAACACAATGCCAAAACACTTGCAAACTTGGTACAAATTTAATAAAACCATGCCAAAACACTTGCAAATTTGGTACAAATTTAATAAGACCAAGCCAAAACACTTGCAAACTTGGAACACATTTAATAAGACCACGGCAAAACACTTGCAAACTTGGTACAAATTTAATAAGACCATGCCAAAACACTTGCAAACTTGGTACAAATTTAATAAGACCATGCCAAAACACTTGCACTCTTGGAACAAACTTCCTAAGACCATGCCAAAACACTTGCAAACTTGGTACAAATTTAATAAGACCATTCCAAAACACTTGCAAACTTGGTACACATTTAATAAGACCATGCCAAAACACTTGCAAACTTGGAACAAACTTCCTAAAACCATGCCAAAACACTTGCAAACTTGGTACGAATTTAATAACACCATGCCAAAACACTTGCAAACTTGGAACAAATTTAATAAGACCATGCCAAAACACTTGCAAGCTTGGTAAAAATTTAATAAGACCATGCCAAAACACTTGCAAACTTGGTACAAATTTAATAAGACCATGCCAAAACACTTGCAAACTTGGAACAAACTTCCTAAGACCATGCCAAAACACTTGCAAACTTGGTACAAATTAAATAAGACCATGCCAAAACACTTGCAACCTTGGTACAAATTTAATACGACCATGCCAAAACACTTGCAAACTTGTAACAAACTTCCTAAGACCATGCCAAAACACTTGCAAACTTGGAACAAACTTCCTAAGACCATGCCAAAACACTTGCAACCTTGGTACAAATTTAATACGACCATGCCAAACACTTGCAAACTTGGAACAAAATTCCTAAGACCATGCCAAAACACTTGCAAACTTGGAACAAACTTCCTAACACCATGCCAAAACACTTGCAACCTTGGTACAAATTTAATAAGACCATGCCAAAACACTTGCAAACTTGTAACAAACTTCCTAAGACCATGCCAAAACACTTGCAAACTTGGAACAAACTTCCTAAGACCATGCCAAAACACTTGCAACCTTGGTACAAATTTAATACGACCATGCCAAACACTTGCAAACTTGGAACAAAATTCCTAAGACCATGCCAAAACACTTGCAAACTTGGTAAAAAATTTAATAAGACCATGCCAAACACTTGCAAACTTGGAACAAACTTCCTTAGACCACGCCAAAACACTTGCAAACTTGGTACAAAATTAATAAGACCATGCCAAAACACTTGCAAACTTGGTACAAATTTAATAAGACCATGCCAAAACACTTGCAAACTTGGTACAAATTTAATAAGACCAAGCCAAAACACTTGCAAACTTGGAACAAATTTCCTAAGACCATGCCAAAACACTTGCAAACTTGGTACAAATTTAATAAGACCATGCCAAAACACTTGCAAACTTGGTACAAATTTAATAAGACCATGCCAAACACTTGCAAACTTGGGACAAACTTCCTTAGACTATGCCAAAACACTTGCAAACTTGGTACAAATTTAATAAGACCATGCCAAAACACTTGCAAACTTGGTACAAATTTAATAACACCATGCCAAAACACTTGCAAACTTGGTACAAATTTAAAAATACCATGCCAAAACACTTGCAAACTTGGTACAAATTTTATCAGACTATGCCAAAACACTTGCAAACTTGGAACAAATTTAATAAGACTATGCCAAAACACTTGCAAACTAGGTACAAATTTAATAAGACCATGCCAAAACACTTGCAAACTTGGAACAAATTTAATAAGACCATGCCAAAACACTTGCAAACTTGGAACAAACTTCCTAAAACCATGCCAAAACACTTGCAACCTTGGTACAATTTTATTAAGACCATGCCAAAAACTTGCAAACTTGGAACAAACATCCTAAGACCATGCCAAAACACTTGCAAATTTGGTACAAATTTAATAAGACCATGCCAAAACACTTGCAAACTTGGAACAAACTTCCTAAGACCATGCTAAAACACTTGCAAACTTGGTACAAATTTAATAAGACCAAGCCAAAACACTTGCAAACTTGGAACAAACTTCCTAAGACCATGCCAAAACACTTGCAAACTTGGTACAAATTTAATAAGACCATGCCAAAACACTTGCAAACTTGGTACAAATTTAATAAGACCATGCCAAAACACTTCCAAACTTGGTACAAATTTAATAAGACCATGCCAAACACTTGCAAACTTGGAACAAACTTCCTAAGCCCATGCCAAAACACTTGCAAACTTGGTACAAATTTAATAACACCATGCCAAAACACTTGCAAACTTGGTACAAATTTAATAAGACCAAGCCAAAACACTGGCATGGTCTTAGGAAGTTTGTTCCAAGTTTGCAACTTGGTACAAATTTAAAAAGACCATGCCAAAACACTTGCAAACTTGTAACAAATTTAAGACCAAGCCAAAACACTGGCATGGTCTTAGGAAGTTTCTTCCAAGTTTGCAACTTGGTACAAATTTAAAAAGACCATGCCAAAACACTTGCAAACTTGTAACAAATTTAATAAGACCATGCCAAAACACTTGCAAGCTTGGTACAAATTTAATAAGACCATGCCAAAACACTTGCAAACTTGGTACAAATTTAATAAGACCATGCCAAAACACTTGCAAACTTGGTACAAATTTAATAAGACCAAGCCAAACGATTGCAAACTTGGAACAAATTTCCTAAGACCATGCCAAAACACTTGCAAACTTGGTACAAATTTAATAAGACCATGCCAAAACACTTGCAAACTTGGTACAAATTTAATAAGACCATGCTAAATACTTGCAAACTTGGAACAAACTTCCTAAGACCATGCCAAAACACTTGCAAACTTGGTACAAATTTAATAAGACCATGCCAAAACACTTGCAAATTTGGTAAAAAATTTAATAAGACCATGCCAAACACTTGCAAACTTGGAACAAACTTCCTTAGACCACGCCAAAACACATGCAAACTTGGTACAATTTTAATAAGACCATGCCAAACACTTGCAAACTTGGTACAAATTTAATAAGACCATGCCAAAACACTTGCAAACTTGGTACAAATTTAATAAGACCAAGCCAAAACACTTGCAAACTTGGAACAAATTTCCTAAGACCATGCCAAAACACTTGCAAACTTGGTACAAATTTAATAAGACCATGCCAAAACACTTGCAAACTTGGTAAAAAATTTAATAAGACCATGCCAAACACTTGCAAACTTGGAACAAACTTCCTTAGACCACGCCAAAACACTTGCAAACTTGGTACAAATTTAATAAGACCACGGCAAAACACTTGCAAACTTGGTACAAATTTAATAAGACCATGCCAAAACACTTGCAAACTTGGTACAAATTTAATAAGACCATGCCAAAACACTTGCAAACTTGGAACAAACTTCCTAAGACCATGCCAAAACACTTGCAAACTTGGTACAAATATAATAAGACCATTCCAAGACACTTGCAAACTTGGTACACATTTAATAAGACCATGCCAAAACACTTGCAAACTTGGAACAAACTTCCTTAAACCATGCCAAAACACTTGCAAACTTGGTACATATTTAAAAAGACCATGCCAAAACACTTGCAAACTTGTAACAAATTTAATAAGACCATGCCAAAACACTTGCAAGCTTGGTACAAATTTAATGAGACCATGCCAAAACACTTGCAAACTTGGTACAAATTTAATAAGACCATGCCGAAACACTTGCAAACTTGGTACAAATTTAATAAGACCAAGCCAAAACACTTGCAAACTTGGAACAAATTTCCTAAGACCATGCCAAAACACTTGCAAACTTGGTACAAATTTAATAAGACCATGCCAAAACACTTGCAAACTTGGTACAAATTTAATAAGACCATGCTAAATACTTGCAAACTTGGAACAAACTTCCTAAGACCATGCCAAAACACTTGCAAACTTGGTACAAATTTAATAAGACCATGCCAAAACACTTGCAAACTTGGTAAAAAATTTAATAAGACCATGCCAAACACTTGCAAACTTGGAACAAACTTCCTTAGACCACGCCAAAACACATGCAAACTTGGTACAATTTTAATAAGACCATGCCAAACACTTGCAAACTTGGTACAAATTTAATAAGACCATGCCAAAACACTTGCAAACTTGGTACAAATTTAATAAGACCAAGCCAAAACACTTGCAAACTTGGAACAAATTTCCTAAGACCATGCCAAAACACTTGCAAACTTGGTACAAATTTAATAAGACCATGCCAAAACACTTGCAAACTTGGTAAAAAAATTTAATAAGACCATGCCAAACACTTGCAAACTTGGAACAAACTTCCTTAGACCACGCCAAAACACTTGCAAACTTGGTACAAATTTAATAAGACCATGCCAAAACACTTGCAAACTTGGTACAAATTTAATAACACCATGCCAAAACACTTGCAAACTTGGTACAAATTTAATAAGACCATGCCAAAACACTTGCAAACTTGGTACAAATTTAATAAGACCATGTCAAAACACTTGCAAACTTGGAACAAACTTCCTAAGACCATGCCAAAACACTTGCAAACTTGGTACAAATTTAATAAGACCAAGCCAAAACACTTGCAAACTTGGAACAAATTTCCTAAGACCATGCCAAAACACTTGCAAACTTGGTACAAATTTAATAAGACCATGCCAAAACACTTGCAAACTTTGTACAAATTTAATACGACCATGCCAAACACTTGCAAACTTGGAACAAACTTCCTAAGACCATGCCAAAACACTTGCAAACTTGGTACAAATTTAATAAGACCATGCCAAAACACTTGCAAACTTGGTACAAATTTAATAAGACCATGCCAAAACACTTGCAAACTTGGTACAAATTTAATAAGACCATGCCAAACACTTGCAAACTTGGAACAAACTTCCTAAGACCATGCCAAAACACTTACAAACTTGGTACAAATTTAATAAGACCATGCCAAAACACTTGCAAACTTGTTACAAATTTAATAAGACCATGCCAAAACACTTGCAAACTTGGTACAAATTTAATAAGACCATGCCAAACACTTGCAAACTTGGAACAAACTTCCTAAGCCCATGCCAAAACACTTGCAAACTTGGTACAAATTTAATAAGACCATGCCAAAACACTTGCAAACTTGGTACAAATTTAATAAGAACATGCCAAACACTTGCAAACTTGGAACAAACTTCCTAAGACCATGCCAAAACACTTGCAAACATGGTACAAATTTAATAAGACCATGCCAAAACACTTGCAAACTTGGTACAAATTTAATAAGACCATGCCAAAACACTTGCAAACTTGGTACAAATGTAATAAGACCATGCCAAACACTTGCAAACTTGGTACAAATTTAATAAGACCATGCCAAAACACTTGCAAACTTGGTACAAAATTAATAAGACCATGCCAAACAGTTGCAAACTTTGAACAAACTTCCTAAGACCATGCCAAACACTTGCAAACTTGGAACAAACTTCCTAAGACCATGCCAAAACACTTGCAAACTTGGTACAAATTTAATAAGACCATGCCAAAACACTTGCAAACTTGGTACATATTTAATAAGACCATGCCAAAACACTTGCAAACTTGGTACAAATGTAATAAGACCATGCCAAAACACTTGCAAACTTGGAACAAACTTCCTAAGACCATGCCAAAACACTTGCAAACTTGGAACAAACTTCCTACGACCATGCCAAAACACTTGCAAACTTGGTACAAATTTAATAGGACCATGCCAAAACACTTTCAAACTTGGTACAAATTTAATAAGACCATGCCAAAACACTTGCAAACTTGGTACAAACTTCCTAAGACCATGCCAAAACATTTGCAAACTTGGTACACATTTAATAAGACCATGCCAAAACACTTGCAAACTTGGAACAAACTTCCTAAGACCATGCCAAAACACTTGCAAACTTGGTACAAATTTAATAAGACCAAGCCAAAACACTTGCAAACTTGGAACAAATTTAATAAGACCATGCCAAAACACTTGCAAACTTGGTACAAATTTAATAAGACCATGCCAAAACACTTGCAAACTTGGTACAAATTTAATAAGACCATGCCAAAACACTTGCAAACTTGGTACAAATTTAATAAGACCATGCCAAAACACTTGCAAACTTGGTAAACATTTACTAAGACCATGCCAAACACTTGCAAACTTGGAACAAACTTCCTAAGACCATGCCAAAACACTTGCAAACTTGGTACAAATTTAATAAGACCATGCCAAAACACTTGCAAACTTGGTACAAATTTAATAAGACCATGCCAAAACACTTGCAAACTTGGTACAAATTTAATAAGACCATGCCAAACACTTGCAAACTTGGAACAAACTTCCTAAGACCATGCCAAAACACTTGCAAACTTGGTACACATTTAATAAGACCATGCCAAAACAATTGCAAACTTGGAACAAACTTCCTAAGACCATGCCAAAACACTTGCAAACTTGGTACAAATTTAATAAGACCAAGCCAAAACACTTGCAAACTTGGAACAAATTTAATAAGACCATGCCAAAACACTTGCAAGCTTGGTACAAATTTAATAAGACCATGCCAAAACACTTGCAAACTTGGTACAAATTTAATAAGACCATGCCAAAATACTTGCAAACTTGGAACAAACTTCCTAAGACCATGCCAAAACACTTGCAAACTTGGTACAAATTTAATTAGACCATGCCAAAACACTTGCAAACTTGGTACAAATGTAATAAGACCATGCCAAAACACTTGCAAACTTGGAACAAACTTCCTAAGACCATGCCAAAACACTTGCAAACTTGGTACAAATTTAATAAGACCAAGCCAAAACACTTGCAAACTTGGAACAAATTTAATAAGACCATGCCAAAACACTTGCAAACATGGTACAAATTTAATAAGACCATGCCAAAACACTTGCAAACTAGGTACAAATTTAATAAGACCATGCCAAAACACTTGCAAACTTGGAACAAACTTCCTAAGACCATGCCAAAACACTTGCAAACTTGGTACAAATTTAATAAGACCATGCCAAAACACTTGCAAACTTGGTACAAAATTAAGAAAACCATGTCAAACACTTGCAAACTTGGAACAAACTTCCTAAGACCATGCCAAAACACTTGCAAAGTTGGTACAAATTTAATAAGACCATGCCAAAACACTTGCAAACTTGGTACAAATTTAATAAGACCATGCCAAACACTTGCAAACTTGCAACAAACTTCCTTAGACCATGCCAAAACACTTGCAAACTTGGTACAAATTTAATAAGACCATTCCAAAACACTTGCAAACTTGGTATACATTTAATAAGACCATGCCAAAACACTTGCAAACTTGGAACAAACTTCCTAAAACCATGCCAAAACACTTGCAAACTTGGTACGAATTTAATAAGACCATGCCAAAACACTTGCAAACTTGAAACAAATTTAATAAGACCATGCCAAAACACTTGCAAGCTTGGTACAAATTTAATAAGACCAAGCCAAAACACTTGCAAACTTGGAACAAATTTAATAAGACCATGCCAAAACACTTGCAAACATGGTACAAATTTAATAAGACCATGCCAAAACACTTGCAAACTAGGTACAAATTTAATAAGACCATGCCAAAACACTTGCAAACTTGGAACAAACTTCCTAAGACCATGCCAAAACACTTGCAAACTTGGTACAAATTTAATAAGACCATGCCAAAACACTTGCAAACTTGGTACAAAATTAAGAAAACCATGCCAAACACTTGCAAACTTGGAACAAACTTCCTAAGACCATGCCAAAACACTTGCAAAGTTGGTACAAATTTAATAAGACCATGCCAAAACACTTGCAAACTTGGTACAAAATTAAGAAAACCATGCCAAACACTTGCAAACTTGGAACAAACTTCCTAAGACCATGCCAAAACACTTGCAAACTTGGTACAAATTTAATAAGACCAAGCCAAAACACTTGCAAACTTGGAACAAATTTAATAAGACCATGCCAAAACACTTGCAAACTTGGTACAAATTTAATAAGACCATGCCAAAACACTTGCAAACTTGGTACAAATTTAATAACACCATGCCAAAACACTTGCAAACTTGGTACAAATTTAATAAAACCATGCCAAAACACTTGCAAATTTGGTACAAATTTAATAAGACCAAGCCAAAACACTTGCAAACTTGGAACACATTTAATAAGACCACGGCAAAACACTTGCAAACTTGGTACAAATTTAATAAGACCATGCCAAAACACTTGCAAACTTGGTACAAATTTAATAAGACCATGCCAAAACACTTGCAAACTTGGAACAAACTTCCTAAGACCATGCCAAAACACTTGCAAACTTGGTACAAATTTAATAAGACCATTCCAAAACACTTGCAAACTTGGTATACATTTAATAAGACCATGCCAAAACAGTTGCAAACTTGGAACAAACTTCCTAAAACCATGCCAAAACACTTGCAAACTTGGTACGAATTTAATAAGACCATGCCAAAACACTTGCAAACTTGAAACAAATTTAATAAGACCATACCAAAACACTTGCAAGCTTGGTACAAATTTAATAAGACCATGCCAAACACTTGCAAACTTGGTAAAAATTTAATAAGACCATGCCAAAACACTTGCAAACTTGGAACAAACTTCCTAAGGCCATGCCAAAACACTTGCAAACTTGGTACAAATTTAATAAGACCATGCCAAAACACTTGCAAACTTGGTAAAAAATTTAATAAGACCATGCCAAACACTTGCAAACTTGGAACAAACTTCCTTAGACCACGCCAAAACACTTGCAAACTTGGTACAAATTTAATAAGACCATGCCAAAACACTTGCAAACTTGGTACAAATTTAATAAGACCATGCCAAAACACTTGCAAACTTGGTACAAATTTAATAAGACCAAGCCAAAACACTTGCAAACTTGGAACAAATTTCCTAAGACCATGCCAAAACACTTGCAAACTTGGTACAAATTTAATAAGACCATGCCAAAACACTTGCAAACTTGGTACAAATTTAATAAGACCATGCCAAACACTTGCAAACTTGGAACAAACTTCCTTAGACCATGCCAAAACACTTGCAAACTTGGTACAAATTTAATAAGACCATGCCAAAACACTTGCAAACTTGGTACAAATTTAATAACACCATGCCAAAACACTTGTAAACTTGGTACAAATTTAAAAATACCATGCCAAAACACTTGCAAACTTGGTACAAATTTAATCAGACCATGCCAAAACACTTGCAAACTTGGAACAAATTTAATAAGACTATGCCAAAACACTTGCAAACTAGGTACAAATTTAATAAGACCATGCCAAAACACTTGCAAACTTGGTACAAATTTAATAAGACCATGCCAAAACACTTGCAAACTTGGAACAAACTTTCTAAGACCATGCCAAAACACTTGCAAACTTGGTACAAATTTAATAAGACCAAGCCAAAACACTTGCAAACTTGGAACAAATTTCCTAAGACCATGCCAAAACACTTGCAAACTTGGAACAAACTTCCTAAGGCCATGCCAAAACACTTGCAAACTTTGTACAAATTTAATAAGACCATGCCAAAACACTTGCAAACTTGGTAAAAAATTTAATAAGACCATGCCAAACACTTGCAAACATGGAACAAACTTCCTTAGACCACGCCAAAACACTTGCAAACTTGGTACAAATTTAATAAGACCATGCCAAAACACTTGCAAACTTGGTACAAATTTAATAAGACCATGCCAAATCACTTGCAAACTTGGTACAAATTTAATAAGACCAAGCCAAAACACTTGCAAACTTGGATTTTAATAAGACCATGCCAAACACTTGCAAACTTGGTACAAATTTAATAAGACCATGCCAAAACACTTGCAAACTTGGTACAAATTTAATAAGACCAAGCCAAAACACTTGCAAACTTGGAACAAATTTCCTAAGACCATGCCAAAACACTTGCAAACTTGGTACAAATTTAATAAGACCATGCCAAAACACTTGCAAACTTGGTACAAATTTAATAAGACCATGCCAAACACTTGCAAACTTGGAACAAACTTCCTTAGACCATGCCAAAACACTTACAAACTTGGTACAAATTTAATAAGACCAAGCCAAAACACTTGCAAACTTGGAACAAATTTCCTAAGACCATGCCAAAACACTTGCAAACTTGGTACAAATTTAATAAGACCATGCCAAAACACTTGCAAACTTGGTAAAAAATTTAAAAAGACCATGCCAAACACTTGCAAACTTGAAACAAACTTCCTTAGACCACGCCAAAACACTTGCAAACTTGGTACAAATTTAATAAGACCATGCCAAAACACTTGCAAACTTGGTACAAATTTAATAACACCATGCCAAAACACTTGCAAACTTGGTACAAATTTAAAAATACCATGCCAAAACACTTGCAAACTTGGTACAATTTTAATCAGACCATGCCAAAACACTTGCAAACTTGGAAGAAATTTAATAAGACCATGCCAAAACACTTGCAAACTTGGTACAAATTTAATAAGACCATGCCAAAACACTTGCAAACTTGGTACAAATTTAATAAGACCATGTCAAAACACTTGCAAACTTGGAACAAACTTCCTAAGACCATGCCAAAACACTTGCAAACTTGGTACAAATTTAATAAGACCAAGCCAAAACACTTGCAAACTTGGAACAAATTTCCTAAGACCATGCCAAAACACTTGCAAACTTGGAACAAACTTCCTAAGGCCATGCCAAAACACTTGCAAACTTGGTAAAAAATTTAATAAGACCATGCCAAACACTTGCAAACAGTTCCTCTCCGAGACTCGCAACGATCGGACGTTCTTTTCACGAAGCAGAACAAATATATTTCGTGCTATAGAGCAAGCCACAGCATGGAAGCTTTGAGAAGCACCCTTCGGGTGGACTTCTCAAAGCTACCCAGAAGGCCACCAGCGATGGAGGCCACCACCTTCGCCATGACCAAGCTGGGTCTAAGCAACAACAACATCAGCTCCTTGCGTTTGAAGCCAACATCATCCGCGATCTTCATTCGTACGAAGGAGCAGAGCCTCGCCCTGAAAACCGTCGAGCAACACGACGGAAAGCATTCGATAGAATGCGACGGGAAGCTTTTCCCGATCCCGATCAGCATGGTCGACAACTCCGTGGTCGTAAAGATCCACGACTTGTCCGATGACATTACGGACAAGACAATCTGCGACTTCTTCTCGCGCTACGGAGAGGTTCGCGCGGTCCGTACCGGCGTATGGACAAAGGGATTCCCATGTGCCGGAGTTTCGGACGGATTCCGGTATGTAACGGCGGTTATTTCGAAGCCGGTGCCCTCCTTTGTGACGATAGGAGGAGAAGAGACGTTGGTCACCTACCGGGGCCAACAGCAAACGTGCCGTACATGCGGACTGTCTGTGCACCACGGAATAACCTGCACCCAGGGCAGAAAACTCGTGGCACAAAAAACGAGCGTCAACGAGCGGTTGACCTACGCATCAGCGGTGCAAGGCAAACACGGCGTAAATACGCCAACTGCCCCAGCACTAGCGCCAGCCGTCCCGGCTAGCACAAAGACCGTCCCGGCAAGCAAAACGATCGTATCCACAAGCGCACCGACGGTCCCGGCAAGCGCACCGACCGCCCCGCCAAGCACAACGATCGTTGCGACAAGCGCACCGACCGTCCCGACAAGCGCACCGACCGTCCCGGCTAGCGCACCGACCGTCCCGGCTAGCGCACCGACCGTCCCGGCTAGCGCACCGACCGTCCCGGCTAGCGCACCGACCGTCCCGGCCGTACAGACAATACCCCCGAGCGCCCGGACTGGTGCACCTATTGTCTTGACCGACACACCGAACGGCCGATCACCAGCACCAAGCGTACCGGCGAATGCTTCACTTGTTGTGTCTTTGATCAGGGCAAGTGCGTTAAACATCCCGGCAAGATCGACCAGCACCAAAATGGACATAGGTGAGTATCGTTCGAACGCCGATGCCGAATTAAAGTTTAAAGCTCCTCGTGTCCCTTCCCCTACCCCTTCCTCAAATTCTATCCACACGGGGACAAGTAAGAGAAAGACGGACGAACTAACGGACAGCGACACGTCGCACAAGTCTACGGAGGAACCGGCCAAGCGTAAAGTAGGCCGTCCTGCCCGAAAGACAAACGCTAACGCAGCGAGACCTACCGGGGTGACCGAAGATGAGAAGCAGTAACTTGGTAGAAATGGATAAGTTGATGAGATCAGTGACGATCGCATCGATCAACATCAATGCGATATCTAATCCTACCAAGTTAGATGCTCTAAGGACCTTTATAAAGACAACTGACGCAGACATAATCTTCCTACAAGAAGTTTCTGTTGAAGACTTTTCGCTCCCTGGGTACAATGTATTAACAAATATTGATCACACCAGGAGAGGTACTGCGATCGCCTTGCGGGTGCACCTAAAATTTTCTCACGTCGAGCGTAGCTTGGATTCACGCCTCATCTGCGTTCGGCTTGAGAATTCATCCACACTGTGCAATATTTACGCTCCTTCGGGAAGCCATAACAGAGCAGAGCGAGAGCTCTTTTTCAACCATTCGTTGGCGTACTACCTGCGGAATGCACCGGGACCGGTGATTCTTGCAGGGGACTTCAACTGCATTTTGAAGTCCCAAGACGCTACGGGTGTGGGAAATGTGAGCTCCGCTTTGCAAAGCCTAGTTGACAGCATGCGCCTGTGTGACAGCTGGGAAGCTCTTAGAGGTAACTCTGTAGAGTTTTCCCACGTCGCACGTGGTTCGGGCTCTCGCATCGATCGTTGCTACATCTCCAAGACCATGAAAGACCAGCTACGTGCAACTGACATGCATTTAGTGTCCTTTTCTGATCACAAGGCGCTCACGGTGCGTCTCTGCCTTCCGAACATACCTGACGCGCGACGAAATGGCTACTGGCAACTACGGCCACATATTTTGACAGCCGAAAACATAGAGGAATTCGGTTGCAGGTGGAATTATTGGACAAGACAGCGAAAGAACTTTGGTTCATGGATGGAATGGTGGATACAGTTTGCCAAACCAAAAATAAAATCGTTCTTCCGATGGAAAACGAACCAGAAATACTCCAAAATCCGCTTGCAACATAATATCCTCTACGCGGAGTTAAAGTCCTCATACGAGCGGTATCTTTCCAATCCGATCGAATTGGTCAATATCAATCGTATAAAAGGAGAAATGCTCCTCCTTCAGAGGCGCTTCTCCGAGGACTTTACTCGTATTAACGAAACAATTGTAAGTGGTGAAAAAATTTCCACATTTCAGCTTGGAAAACGAAGGCAGGAACGCACCCTGATCACCAGCCTGAAAACAGAAAATGACATTGTTCTTGACTCTCCAAATCAATTGGAGGAATACATACATACGTACTACAGGGAGTTGTACGCCAACGAGACAATAGAAAAGGACGATTCCTTTGCCTGTCACCGTGTAATCCCCGAGTATTGCGAAACCAACAACAGCTGCATGGATGAGATTACCTATGGAGATGTCCTTCATGCAGTTGGAAAATCGGCACCTCGGAAGTCTCCTGGACCGGATGGAATTCCAATCGAATTTTATCAGAGAACGTTTGAGATAATCTGGAGAGAAATCATACTGATTCTCAACGAGGCCCTCAACGGTCAATTTCCGGAAAAGTTCGTCGACGGGGTCATAGTGCTTGTGAGGAAGAAGGGGGATGGGTGCACACTCTCTTCCTACCGTCCGATCTCTCTCCTTAACACGGACTACAAACTACTTTCGAGGATAATTAAACGACGGCTTGAAACCATAATCGACAAGTGGCAAATCATCTCGAATGCACAAAAGTGCTCCAATAAACCAGGCAATATTTTTCAAGCTGTTCTGTCTGTTAAGGAGAGAATCATCGATCTTAAACGGAGGAAGAAGTGTGGTAAGCTCGTTTCCTTCGATCTCTCTCAGGCGTTTGACCGCGTCGACAGGGGTTTTCTGTTTGAAACGATGGGTTCATTGGGGTTCAATCCCGATCTAGTACGACTTTTGAGGACAATTGGTGGAAAATCCTCGTCCCGTGTGCTTGTAAACGGCTCCCTATCCCACGCCTTTCCCATCCAACGTTCCGTGCGACAAGGAGACCCCTTGTCAATGCACTTGTTCATCCTTTACCTCCATCCCCTCATTACTAGACTTGAAGGCATCTGCTGCGATCCGGGTGACCTGATCAATGCTTATGCTGACGACGTCTCAGTGGTGAGTACTTCCCCATCCACAATCGAGCGAGTTAGGGCGGCCATTGAGGCTTATGGCGTCTGCTCTGGTGCTAGGTTGAATGTTGAAAAGACCACGGCTTTGGACATTGGCAAGATAACGCTGGAAAACAGGATTTCCGTACCTTGGCTGCACACCGTGGAACGTCTCCGGCTTCTTGGGATCCTGTTCACCAACAACGTTCGAGAGGCGGCCAGTCACAACTGGGACACGGTGATTCAGCACTTCCGGCAGCTGGTGTGGCTCCACAGAGTGAGAGATCTGAACCTTATGCAGAAGATAGTTCTGCTCAACACATTTTTACTGCCAAAGCTATGGTTCATTGCGTCGGTATGTGGCGCCCGGTCAAAGGACATAGCTAAGGTCAAGAGCATCATCGGTTCTCTCCTCTGGAACGGCTCCGGAGGCATACGCATCCCGATCCTGCAGCTAGCGTTACCTCGCAACCGTGGAGGACTCAACCTCCATATTCCCTCCATCAACACAACAGCATTGCTGACCAACCGGTATGTGGCGGAGCAAGGGAGCCTCCGGGTCGGTGCCCAGCACATTTCGTGTGCTGGAAACCCCCCCGATATTGCTTCTATTCCGACCTCATACCCATGTCTGAGAAGCGTCATACTGCAGATGGCGTACATTCCTCCCTCATTTGGGAAAAATCCTTCCACCCGAACCCTTCGACGTCTACTGGTGGACCGCCTCCCCGCACCCAAAGTGGAGACGTCATACCGGGGGATCAACTGGAGAAGAGTTTGGGGGAACATCAATAGCGGCAAACTCTCATCTGAGCAGCGTTCGACGCTTTATTTACTGGCGAACGGCAAGATAGCACACGGTGAGCTTCTTTCTCGGATGAGCCGGTTACCCGATGCATCCTGTTCACACTGCACCAACGCTGACACCTTGGAGCACAAATTCACCTCATGCACTCGCGTGATTGCGGCCTGGAACGTGCTGCAGCAATACATCAGGAAGGAAGCTCCAGGGTGTCAACCTTCGTTTCAATGTCTCCGCTTACCGATGCTAAGCGAAATCAGCGCCACCAAGCGGATAAATGTCCTGCGTCTTTTTTCAAACTATATCATCCACATCGTTGGCAACAACGATGCTGCGATCGATTTAGAAGTCCTTAAATGTGCCCTGTTTGTTTAACTCTAGACATTAAGAAAAAGTTTGTTATTTATGTTCGCTATTTATTAAATAAATAGTTATGTTTTATAAAAAAAAAAAAACATGGAACAAACTTCCTTAGACCACGCCAAAACACTTGCAAACTTGGTACAAATTTAATAAGACCATGCCAAAACACTTGCAAACTTGGTACAAATTTAATAAGACCATGCCAAAACACTTGCAAACTTGGTACAAATTTATTAAGACCAAGCCAAAACACTTGCAAACTTGGAACAAATTTCCTAAGACCATGCCAAAACACTTGCAAACTTGGTACAAATTTAATAAGACCATGCCAAAACACTTGCAAACTTGGTACAAATTTAATAAGACCATGCCAAACACTTGCAAACTTGGAACAAACTTCCTTAGACCATGCCAAAACACTTGCAAACTTGGTACAAATTTAATAAGACCATGCCAAAACACTTGCAAACTTGGTACAAATTAAATAACACCATGCCAAAACACTTGCAAACTTGGTACAAATTAAAAAATACCATGCCAAAACACTTGCAAACTTGGTACAAATTTAATCAGACCATGCCAAAACACTTGCAAACTTGGAACAAATTTAATAAGACTATGCCAAAACACTTGCAAACTAGGTACAAATTTAATAAGACCATGCCAAAACACTTGCAAACTTGGAACAA
Source organism: Anopheles atroparvus (assembly GCA_914969975.1). NCBI lineage: Eukaryota > Metazoa > Arthropoda > Insecta > Diptera > Culicidae > Anopheles > Anopheles atroparvus. The sequence goes on along the minus strand of CAJZCY010000006.1, from coordinate 11,085,853 downwards.
ATTTAATAAGACCATGCCAAAACACTTGCAAACTTGGAACAAACTTCCTAAGACCATGCCAAAACACTTGCAAACTTGGTACAAATTAAAAAATACCATGCCAAAACACTTGCAAACTTGGAACAAACTTCCTAAGACCATGCCAAAACACTTGCAAACTTGGTACAATTTTAATAAGACCATGCCAAACACTTGCAAACTTGGAACAAACTTCCTAAGACCATGCCAAAACACTTGCAAATTTGGTACAAATTTAATAAGACCATGCCAAAACACTTGCAAACTTGGAACAAACTTCCTAAGACCATGCCAAAACACTTGCAAACTTGGTACAAATTTAATAAGACCAAGCCAAAACACTTGCAAACTTGGAACAAACTTCCTAAGACCATGCCAAAACACTTGCAAACTTGGAACAAATTTAATAAGACCATGCCAAAACACTTGCAAACTTGGTACAAATTTAATAAGACCATGCCAAAACACTTCCAAACTTGGTACAAATTTAATAAGACCATGCAAAACACTTGCAAACTTGGAACAAACTTCCTAAGCCCATGCCAAAACACTTGCAAACTTGGTACAAATTTAGTAACACCATGCCAAAACACTTGCAAACTTGGTACAAATTAAATAAGACCAAGCCAAAACACTTGCAAACTTGGAACACATTTAATAAGACCACGGCAAAACACTTGCAAACTTGGTACAAATTTAATAAGACCATGCCAAAACACTTGCAAACTTGGTACAAATTTAATAAGACCATGCCAAAACACTTGCAAACTTGGAACAAACTTCCTAAGACCATGCCAAAACACTTGCAAACTTGGTACAAATTTAATAAGACCATTCCAAAACACTTGCAAACTTGGTACAAATTTAATAAGACCATGCCAAAACACTAGCAAACTTGGAACAAACTTCCTAAGACCATGCCAAAACACTTGCAAACTTGGTACAAATTTAATAACACCATGCCAAAACACTTGCAAACTTGGTACAAATTTTATAAGACCAAGCCAAAACACTTGCAAACTTGGAACACATTTAATAAGACCACGGCAAAACACTTGCAAACTTGGTACAAATTTAATAAGACCATGCCAAAACACTTGCAAACTTGGTACAAATTTAATAAGACCATGCCAAAACACTTGCAAACTTGGAACAAACTTCCTAAGACCATGCCAAAACACTTGCAAACTTGGTACAAATTTAATAAGACCATTCCAAAACACTTGCAAACTTGGTACACATTTAATAAGACCATGCCAAAACACTTGCAAACTAGGTACAAATTTAATAAGACCATGCCAAAACACTTGCAAACTTGGTACAAATTTAATAAGACCATGCCAAAACACTTGCAAACTTGGAACAAACTTCCTAAGACCATGCCAAAACACTTGCAAACTTGGTACAATTTTAATAAGACCATGCAGTAGTAGTAGTAGTAGAACTGTATATTTGCGTGTAATTCGTTTTGTTTCATAATACATGTATAAAGGTTTTTTAACGGGTTCGATCTCATCTTTCCTCATTAATTATAATAACGTTTGAGCTAGTCAATTTGAATTGCTGTTACCATTGGTGGCATTTCGAAGGAATTCAGTGGGAAAATTTTACGTTATAAAAACCCACATGACGAGCAAAAAAAAAAAAAAATTGTGTTTACTTTAACCTATATCCTAAACTTATACTAGCACTTGATCTGCTCTTGAACATGATCTGGCTTAATTGTATGCTTTTGCTTGAGATCTATTTTAAGTCGGTAATGGGAGGTTACGGAGGGGGTGGGTAGGGGGAGGGGAAGGAAAGGTATGGAGTGTTGATATATTTTCAGCTAGTTGTGAAGCTAGAGTTCATGAAATTTCTGTTATTATAGTTTGATGATAATTTTGTTATTTGTTGTTCTATTGTGTCTATGTTGCAGCTTCTGTGGACTTAATGAGTCCGGTGCCATGGAGGGACATTTAATATGACCTTTAGATATTTGTTTTGTAATGTTTGGAGTTTCTTTTTGTGTGTTTTGGCACATGTTATCCAAACCTGAGAGGCATACGTTATAATTGGTCTGATCAAGGAAGTATAGAGCAGCAGTTTGTTTTTAAAGTTTAGTTTTGATTTCCTGCTTAAAAAACAGTACAGTGCACGAAAGATTTTTTCACATTTGATAACCGTGTTTTCTATGTGATATCGATATGTTAGCCTTTTATCCAGTGTCAACCCTAAGTACTTGATATTTGCCTTCCATGGAATATCCGTGTTGTTAATTTGCAGCTGAGTGTTTGGAATTTTATTAGATTTTGTGAATCGTGTGAAGAATATTGCTTCCGATTTCTCACCATTAATTTTAAGTTTCCATTTTTCGCTGTATTTGAGGTAGATCTTAAGTGCAGAATTCAATGACTTGATTATGGTTTAAGATTGTTTGCCATTCGAACTGATTGCCACATCATCCGCGTATAGGTATTGATTACAATTTTTCATTTTTGGTATGTCAGAGATGAAAATGTTAAACAAGATGGGAGAGAGTACGCTACCTTGCGGTACACCTGCCGGAGGGGTATATGCATCCGAGGTACTATTAGATATATGAACTATATTCTGTCTATCTGTGATAAAACTTTGTATGATATGGATTAAATAGTTAGGGAATTGTAATTTAATTAATTTGTGTATCAAAGCTTTATGCCATACGGTATCGAACGCCTTTTCTGAGTCTAATAAAACAAGTCCTGTGGATTTTTTTAAATTTCTGCTGGAAATAATGTCTTTTTTAAGTCTATCTAATTGATGCGTTGTTGATAGCCCTGATTGAAATCCAAATTGGCATTTAGGAATAATGTTATTCCTTTGAGTGTGAGTCTTGAGCTTGTGTGATATCAGTGTTTCAAAAATTTTCCCGATGCAGCTGAGCAAGCTGATGGGTCTATAGTTTTTTGCTAAACTGCTGTCTTTTCCAGGCTTTGAGATTGCAACAACTTTAGATATTTTCCAGCTTTTTGGAAAATATCCTAGTTTAAGACAACTATTGAAAATTAAATTTAAATATACCAATACATTCCTGGGAAGCTTTTTGATGGTTCTATTGTTTACTTCGTCTAAACCAGTGGATTTTTTTGATTTGAGATTTTTGATAATTTTAACGATATCCTTTGGCTTTATAAATTCACTGGGGTCAAAATCTATGATATTATTGTTTCTAAGAAAAGAGTTAACAGTTTGATTTACTTTATTTTCTTGTGTACTAGAGTTGTAAATAGTTGTATTGTGTGCTGATAGGAAGTGAGATTTTAGGGCTTCGCATTTTTCTCTAGGGGTTAGTAGTATTTTACCATCTTCCTTCAAAGTCTGAATCGTTTTCGGCTGGTTTTTTAAATTTTTTACAAATTTCCATACTTTGTTTGAGTTGCTTGGATTGTTCATTGATGCAAGATTTTTTGACCACTCTGCATTTCGAATCAGGTTTAGTTGAGTGTTAATAACATGAGTAAGTTGCGTATGAATGGATTTTAAAGTTGTATTGTGTCTTTGCCGTTGTATTTTTTTCCTATACATGTTTCTAATTTTAATAAGGCTAAGGAGTGAATTCGGTATGATTATGTTGTATTTTCCAGGTATTTTTTTAGGTATGGCAATATTGTGAGCTCTGTTTATTTCTTCTGTTATTTTTCTCAGCATGTTGTCTATTTGTGCTTTGTTATGTATGTTACTAATATTTAAATCGTTGATGTGAATTGAATTTCTAAGATGACTTTGAAAAACGTACCAATTAGCGTTTGAATAGTCGAATATTTCACACTCAGGTTTAGAATTTAAAGCTAGATTTTCGATGTTAAATCTTACTGGTAAATGGTCTGAGGTAAAATCAATTGATGTTGAAGGGTTTGATATACTGTGTTTGTTATTTGTAATTATTAAGTCAATAGTGGAAGGATTATTGGTTGAATTCACTGGATAGAAAGTAGGTGTAGATGGATGGAAAACGGAAAATTGTCCTTTTTGCAGTTCATCAAAAAGAATTTTTCCGGCACGGTTCGAAGACACACAATTCCACATTCTATGACGCGTATTAAGATCCCCGCAGATAAAATAGCTCTTTTTTGTATTAGTAAGAGCAAGAATATCGCTTTTAAACTTCACCATATCAGTTTTAGCACCAGGATGATAGGCTCCGATAATCGATATTGGGCTGTTATTGTGTTTAATTTCAATTCCTATGGCCTCTATTATTTTTAAATTAAATGAGGGGAGTAGTTTGTGCTCTATACTTCTTTTGACCAGTACCATTACACCACCTTTTGCTCCGTTTGATCTGTCTATTCTGTACGCTATGTAGTTGGCCATATTAAATGTCTGGCCGGGTTTTAGAAATGTTTCACAAACAGTCATAATATCAATGTTGTTTGTATCTAAAAATTTTATAAGTTCAAATTTTTTGTTTAGGATGCTATTAGCATTCCAGTAAGAAATTCTTAAATCTTTTGGATTCGCCATCACGGGAAACAGAATTTTTGAACGATTTTGAAAACCACCTTAATTTGGTCTTCTTTGTTTGTACAGTTTCTCAGACTCGAGAATGTTTCTTTTACTATTTCAACTAATTCATCTGGTTTAAACAAATCGTCTGGCTTATTTGCTGTAACGTTGGCAAATGGATTGAGGTTAGTGCGCTGAGCGAAAATGGTGGGGCTAGCGTAGGGAAGGCTTGTTGGTTGGGAAGGGAAAAGCTGGGAAGTTTGATTTGATGGAAGATGAGGGAAATTACCGTTTAGTTGTGGCACTTGCTTAGATGTTGTTTGTTTAGGCTTTTCCTTAACAGCAGCTGTTTTGTTGATGCGAACTGGGCATCCGAAGTAATTCGCCGTATGATTTCCTCCGCAGTTTGCACATTTTAATTTATGCGTTGGAAGAATTCCGTCCGTGGAAGTCTTGTCTTCCGCCGGACAGCTTGTTGATCCATGGGGTTCGGCGCACTTGATGCATACCGGAGGTCGAAAGCAGTTGGCTGCTCCGTGTCCGAAACGTTGACAGTTCTTACACTGCATAATCGAAGTGCTATTTGAATAGTAGCGCCATTTTACAATCTGGTGTTCCAGAGCTGAGATGGAACGCAACAATTTCATATCTACGGTTCCTTTTTTGAAGTGAAGGAGGTACGCAGCTTGATCGTCGTACCGCTTTTGTTTGATTCCTAGCTTTTTTATTATCACAGGTGTGACGTTCTCGTTGTTCAGAATCCTCATAACCTCTTCGATGGGCATATCGGTCAAACCTAACAAAACCACCTTTGTGGTTTTTTCTTCATCCAACTGGTACGTGTGGAAGTTTGTATTGATGGCTTTGAGCTTGTTTACGACAGCTCGAAAATCGTTACTCGTGGTGGTGCGTACTAGGGTACCGTTGCTCGTTACGAGAGTAGTGTATTTAACTACACCGGCTGCGATTATTTTTTTGTGTACGTCTCCTACGTTTGCACTTGCTACTACAATTTGTGGAGGTAATTTAGTAGGCGATCTCACAGTAGTTGTAGTTGTGATCTCCTGATCATCAATTGTTTGAAGGATTTCAAACGGGTTCTGGCCTTGCCTGCCTGTTTTTGGCGAATTACCAATATCCACCGAATTATGAAAAGCACTTAAAGGCACTGGGGCTCGCCTTTTGCCATCAATACGCCTCCTACGACCCATTTCTGGGTGAGGCACTTCAAACGTTCAACTGTGTATGTACTCGACTTTGTGCGTCGTGGTCTGTGGCTCCCGAAATACGTCCGATCGCTATCGAGTTTAGATCAGTACTCTAATAAGACCATGCCAAACACTTGCAAACTTGGAACAAACTTCCTAAGACCATGCCAAAACACTTGCAAATTTGGTACAAATTTAATAAGACCATGCCAAAACACTTGCAAACTTGGAACAAACTTCCTAAGACCATGCCAAAACACTTGCAAACTTGGTACAAATTTAATAAGACCAAGCCAAAACACTTGCAAACTTGGAACAAACTTCCTAAGACCATGCCAAAACACTTGCAAACTTGGTACAAATTTAATAAGACCATGCCAAAACACTTGCAAACTTGGTACAAATTTAATAAGACCATGCCAAAACACTTCCAAACTTGGTACAAATTTAATAAGACCATGCCAAATACTTGCAAACTTGGAACAAACTTCCTAAGCCCATGCCAAAACACTTGCAAACTTGGTACAAATTTAATAACACCATGCCAAAACACTTGCAAACTTGGTACAAATTTTATAAGACCAAGCCAAAACACTTGCAAACTAGGAACACATTTAATAAGACCACGGCAAAACACTTGCAAACTTGGTACAAATTTAATAAGACCATGCCAAAACACTTGCAAACTTGGTACAAATTTAATAAGACCATGCCAAAACACTTGCAAACTTGGAACAAACTTCCTAAGACCATGCCAAAACACTTGCAAACTTGGTACAAATTTAATAAGACCATTCCAAAACACTTGCAAACTTGGTACACATTTAATAAGACCATGCCAAAACACTTGCAAACTTGGAACAAACTTCCTTAAACCATGCCAAAACACTTGCAAACTTGGAACAAATTTAAAAAGACCATGCCAAAACACTTGCAAACTTGGAACAAATTTAATAAGACCATGCCAAAACACTTGCAAGCTTGGTACAAATTTAATAAGACCATGCCAAAACACTTGCAAACTTGGTACAAATTTAATAAGACCATGCCAAAACACTTGCAAACTTGGTAAAAATTTAATAAGACCAAGCCAAAACACTTGCAAACTTGGAACAAATTTCCTAAGACCATGCCAAAACACTTGCAAACTTGGTACAAATTTAATAAGACCATGACAAAACACTTGCAAACTTGGTACAAATTTAATAAGACCATGCTAAAACACTTGCAAACATGGAACAAACTTCCTAAGACCATGCCAAAACACTTGCAAACTTGGTACAAATTTAATAAGACCATGCCAAAACACTTGCAAACTTGGTAAAAAATTTAATAAGACCATGCCAAACACTTGCAAACTTGGAACAAACTTCCTTAGACCACGCCAAAACACTTGCAAACTTGGTACAATTTTAATAAGACCATGCCAAACACTTGCAAACTTGGTAAAAATTTAATAAGACCATGCCAAAACACTTGCAAACTTGGTACAAATTTAATAAGACCAAGCCAAAACACTTGCAAACTTGGAACAAATTTCCTAAGACCATGCCAAAACACTTGCAAACTTGGTACAAATTTAATAAGACCATGCCAAAACACTTGCAAACTTGGTAAAAAATTTAATAAGACCATGCCAAACACTTGCAAACTTGGAACAAACTTCCTTAGACCACGCCAAAACACTTGCAAACTTGGTACAAATTTAATAAGACCATGCCAAAACACTTGCAAACTTGGTACAAATTTAATAACACCATGCCAAAACACTTGCAAACTTGGTACAAATTTAAAAAATACCTACCAAAACACTTGCAAACTTGGTACAAATTTAATCAGACCATGCCAAAACACTTGCAAACTTGGAACAAATTTAATAAGACCATGCCAAAACACTTGCAAACTTGGTACAAATTTAATAAGACCATGCCAAAACACTTGCAAACTTGGTACAAATTTAATAAGACCATGTCAAAACACTTGCAAACTTGGAACAAACTTCCTAAGACCATGCCAAAACACTTGCAAACTTGGTACAAATTTAATAAGACCAAGCCAAAACACTTGCAAACTTGGAACAAATTTCCTAAGACCAGTCCAAAACACTTGCAAACTTGGAACAAACTTCCTAAGGCCATGCCAAAACACTTGCAAACTTTGTACTAATTTAATAAGACCATGCCAAAACACTTGCAAACTTGGTAAAAAATTTAATAAGACCATGCCAAACACTTGCAAACATGGAACAAACTTCCTTAGACCACGCCAAAACACTTGCAAACTTGGTACAAATTTAATCAGACCATGCCAAAACACTTGCAAACTTGGTACAAATTTAATAAGACCATGCCAAAACACTTGTAAACTTGGTACAAATTTAATAAGACCAAGCCAAAACACTTGCAAACTTGGAACAAATTTCCTAAGACCATGCCAAAACACTTGCAAACTTGGTACAAATTTAATAAGACCATGCCAAAACACTTGCAAACTTGGTACAAATTTAATATGACCATGCCAAACACTTGCAAACTTGGAACAAACTTCCTTAGACCATGCCAAAACACTTGCAAACTTGGTACAAATTTAATAAGACCATGCCAAAACACTTGCAAACTTGGTACAAATTAAATAACACCATGCCAAAACACTTGCAAACTTGGTACAAATTAAAAAATACCATGCCAAAACACTTGCAAACTTGGTACAAATTTAATCAGACCATGCCAAAACACTTGCAAACTTGGAACAAATTTAATAAGACTATGCCAAAACACTTGCAAACTAGGTACAAATTTAATAAGACCATGCCAAAACACTTGCAAACTTGGAACAAATTTAATAAGACCATGCCAAAACACTTGCAAACTTGGAACAAACTTCCTAAGACCATGCCAAAACACTTGCAAACTTGGTACAATTTTAATAAGACCATGCCAAACACTTGCAAACTTGGAACAAACTTCCTAAGACCATGCCAAAACACTTGCAAATTTGGTACAAATTTAATAAGACCATGCCAAAACACTTGCAAACTTGGAACAAACTTCCTAAGACCATGCCAAAACACTTGCAAACTTGGTACAAATTTAATAAGACCAAGCCAAAACACTTGCAAACTTGGAACAAACTTCCTAAGACCATGCCAAAACACTTGCAAACTTGGAACAAATTTAATAAGACCATGCCAAAACACTTGCAAACTTGGTACAAATTTAATAAGACCATGCCAAAACACTTCCAAACTTGGTACAAATTTAATAAGACCATGCCAAACACTTGCAAACTTGGAACAAACTTCCTAAGCCCATGCCAAAACACTTGCAAACTTGGTACAAATTTAATAACACCATGCCAAAACACTTGCAAACTTGGTACAAATTTAATAAGACCAAGCCAAAACACTTGCAAACTTGGAACACATTTAATAAGACCACGGCAAAACACTTGCAAACTTGGTACAAATTAAATAAGACCATGCCAAAACACTTGCAAACTTGGTACAAATTTAATAAGACCATGCCAAAACACTTGCAAACTTGGAACAAACTTCCTAAGACCATGCCAAAACACTTGCAAACTTGGTACAAATTTAATAAGACCATTCCAAAACACTTGCAAACTTGGTACAAATTTAATAAGACCATGCCAAAACACTTGCAAACTTGGAACAAACTTCCTAAGACCATGCCAAAACACTTGCAACCTTGGTACAAATTTAATAAGACCATGCCAAAACACTTGCAAACTTGGAACAAACTTCCTAAGACCATGCCAAAACACTTGCAAACTTGGAACAAACTTCCTTAAACCATGCCAAAACACTTGCAAACTTGGAACAAATTTAAAAAGACCATGCCAAAACACTTGCAAACTTGGAACAAACTTCCTTAGACCATGCCAAAACACTTGCAAACTTGGTACAAATTTAATAAGACCATGCCAAAACACTTGCAAACTTGGTACAAATTTAATAACACCATGCCAAAACACTTGCAAACTTGGTACAAATTTAATAAGACCATGCCAAAACCCTTGCAAACTAGGAACAAACTTCCTAAGACCATGCCAAAACACTTGCAAACTTGGTACAATTTTAATAAGACCATGCCAAACACTTGCAAACTGGGAACAAACTTCCTAAGACCATGCCAAAACACTTGCAAATTTGGTACAAATTTAATAAGACCATGCCAAAACACTTGCAAACTTGGAACAAACTTCCTAAGACCATGCCAAAACACTTGCAAACTTGGTACAAATTTAATAAGACCAAGCCAAAACACTTGCAAACTTGGAACAAACTTCCTAAGACCATGCCAAAACACTTGCAAACTTGGTACAAATTTAATAAGACCATGCCAAAACACTTGCAAACTTGGTACAAATTTAATAAGACCATGCCAATACACTTCCAAACTTGGTACAAATTTAATAAGACCATGCCAAACACTTGCAAACTTGGAACAAACTTCCTAAGCCCATGCCAAAACACTTGCAAACTTGGTACAAATTTAATAACACCATGCCAAAACACTTGCAAACTTGGTACAAATTTAATAAAACCATGCCAAAACACTTGCAAATTTGGTACAAATTTAATAAGACCAAGCCAAAACACTTGCAAACTTGGAACACATTTAATAAGACCACGGCAAAACACTTGCAAACTTGGTACAAATTTAATAAGACCATGCCAAAACACTTGCAAACTTGGTACAAATTTAATAAGACCATGCCAAAACACTTGCAAACTTGGAACAAACTTCCTAAGACCATGCCAAAACACTTGCAAACTTGGTACAAATTTAATAAGACCATTCCAAAACACTTGCAAACTTGGTACACATTTAATAAGACCATGCCAAAACACTTGCAAACTTGGAACAAACTTCCTAAAACCATGCCAAAACACTTGCAAACTTGGTACGAATTTAATAAGACCATGCCAAAACACTTGCAAACTTGGAACAAATTTAATAAGACCATGCCAAAACACTTGCAAGCTTGGTACAAATTTAATGAGACCATGCCAAAACACTTGCAAACTTGGTACAAATTTAATAAGACCATGCCAAAACACTTGCAAACTTGGAACAAACTTCCTAAGGCCATGCCAAAACACTTGCAAACTTGGTACAAATTTAATAAGACCATGCCAAAACACTTGCAAACTTGGTAAAAAATTTAATAAGACCATGCCAAAACACTTGCAAACTTGGTACAAATTTAATAAGACCAAGCCAAAACACTTGCAAACTTGGAACAAATTTCCTAAGACCATGCCAAAACACTTGCAAACTTGGTATAAATTTAATAAGACCATGCCAAAACACTTGCAAACTTGGTACAAATTTAATAAGACCATGCCAAACACTTGCAAACTTGGTACAAATTTAATTAGACCATGCCAAAACACTTGCAAACTTGGTACAAATTTAATAAGACCATGCCAAACACTTGCAAACTTGGAACAAACTTCCTAAGACCATGCCAAAACACTTGCAAACTTGGAACAAATTTAATAAGACCATGCCAAAACACTTGCAAACTTGGAACAAACTTCCTAAGACCATGCCAAAACACTTGCAAACTTGGTACAATTTTAATAAGACCATGCCAAACACTTGCAAACTTGGAACAAACTTCCTAAGACCATGCCAAAACACTTGCAAATTTGGTACAAATTTAATAAGACCATGCCAAAACACTTGCAAACTTGGAACAAACTTCCTAAGACCATGCCAAAACACTTGCAAACTTGGAACAAATTTAATAAGACCAAGCCAAAACACTTGCAAACTTGGAACAAACTTCCTAAGACCATGCCAAAACACTTGCAAACTTGGAACAAATTTAATAAGACCATGCCAAAACACTTGCAAACTTGGTACAAATTTAATAAGACCATGCCAAAACACTTCCCAACTTGGTACAAATTTAATAAGACCATGCCAAACACTTGCAAACTTGGAACAAACTTCCTAAGCCCATGCCAAAACACTTGCAAACTTGGTACAAATTTAATAACACCATGCCAAAACACTTGCAAACTTGGTACAAATTTAATAAGACCAAGCCAAAACACTTGCAAACTTGGAACACATTTAATAAGACCACGGCAAAACACTTGCAAACTTGGTACAAATTTAATAAGACCATGCCAAAACACTTGCAAACTTGGTACAAATTTAATAAGACCATGCCAAAACACTTGCAAACTTGGAACAAACTTCCTAAGACCATGCCAAAACACTTGCAAACTTGGTACAAATTTAATAAGACCATTCCAAAACACTTGCAAACTTGGTACAAATTTAATAAGACCATGCCAAAACACTTGCAAACTTGGAACAAACTTCCTAAGACCATGCCAAAACACTTGCAACCTTGGTACAAATTTAATAAGACCATGCCAAAACACTTGCAAACTTGGAACAAACTTCCTAAGACCATGCCAAAACACTTGCAAACTTGGAACAAACTTCCTTAAACCATGCCAAAACACTTGCAAACTTGGAACAAATTTAAAAAGACCATGCCAAAACACTTGCAAACTTGGAACAAACTTCCTTAGACCATGCCAAAACACTTGCAAACTTGGTACAAATTTAATAAGACCATGCCAAAACACTTGCAAACTTGGTACAAATTTAATAACACCATGCCAAAACACTTGCAAACTTGGTACAAATTTAATAAGACCATGCCAAAACCCTTGCAAACTAGGAACAAACTTCCTAAGACCATGCCAAAACACTTGCAAACTTGGTACAATTTTAATAAGACCATGCCAAACACTTGCAAACTGGGAACAAACTTCCTAAGACCATGCCAAAACACTTGCAAATTTGGTACAAATTTAATAACACCATGCCAAAACACTTGCAAACTTGGAACAAACTTCCAAAGACCATGCCAAAACACTTGCAAACTTGGTACAAATTTAATAAGACCAAGCCAAAACACTTGCAAACTTGGAACAAACTTCCTAAGACCATGCCAAAACACTTGCAAACTTGGTACAAATTTAATAAGACCATGCCAAAACACTTGCAAACTTGGTACAAATTTAATAAGACCATGCCAAAACACTTCCAAACTTGGTACAAATTTAATAAGACCATGCCAAACACTTGCAAACTTGGAACAAACTTCCTAAGCCCATGCCAAAACACTTGCAAACTTGGTACAAATTTAATAACACCATGCCAAAACACTTGCAAACTTGGTACAAATTTAATAAAACCATGCCAAAACACTTGCAAATTTGGTACAAATTTAATAAGACCATGCCAAAACACTTGCAAACTTGGTACAAATTTAATAAGACCATGCCAAAACACTTGCAAACTTGGAACAAACTTCCTAAGACCATGCCAAAACACTTGCAAACTTGGTACAAATGTAATAAGACCATTCCAAAACACTTGCAAACTTGGTACACATTTAATAAGACCATGCCAAAACACTTGCAAACTTGGAACAAACTTCCTAAAACCATGCCAAAACACTTGCAAACTTGGTACGAATTTAATAAGACCATGCCAAAACACTTGCAAACTTGGAACAAATTTAATAAGACCATGCCAAAACACTTGCAAGCTTGGTACAAATTTAATGAGACCATGCCAAAACACTTGCAAACTTGGTACAAATTTAATAAGACCATGCCAAAACACTTGCAAACTTGGAACAAACTTCCTAAGGCCATGCCAAAACACTTGCAAACTTGGTACAAATTTAATAAGACCATGCCAAAACACTTGCAAACTTGGTAAAAAATTTAATAAGACCATGCCAAAACACTTGCAAACTTGGTACAAATTTAATAAGACCAAGCCAAAACACTTGCAAACTTGGAACAAATTTCCTAAGACCATGCCAAAACACTTGCAAACTTGGTACAAATTTAATAAGACCATGCCAAAACACTTGCAAACTTGGTACAAATTTAATAAGACCATTCCAAAACACTTGCAAACTTGGAACAAACTTCCTAAGACCATGCCAAAACACTTGCAAACTTGGTACAAATTTAATAAGACCATGCCAAAACACTTGCAAACTTGGTACAAATTTAATTAGACCATGCCAAAACACTTGCAAACTTGGTAAAAATTTAATAAGACCATGCCAAACACTTGCAAACTTGGAAGAAACTTCCTAAGACCATGCCAAAACACTTACAAACTTGGTACAAATTTAATAAGACCATGCCAAAACACTTGCAAACTTGGTACAAATTTAATAAGACCATGCCAAAACACTTGCAAACTTGGTACAAATTTAACAAGACCATGCCAAACACTTGCAAACTTGGAACAAACTTCCTAAGCCCATGCCAAAACACTTGCAAACTTGGTACAAATTTAATAAGACCATGCCAAAACACTTGCAAACTTGGTACAAATTTAATAAGACCATGCCAAACACTTGCAAACTTTGAACAAACTTCCTAAGACCATGCCAAAACACTTGCAAACATGGTACAAATTTAATAAGACCATGCCAAAACACTTGCAAACTTGGTACAAATTTAATAAGACCATGCCAAAACACTTGCAAACTTGGTACAAATTTAATAAGACCATGCCAAACACTTGCAAACTTGGAACAAACTTCCTAAGACCATGCCAAAACACTTGCAAACATGGTACAAATTTCATAAGACCATGCCAAAACACTTGCAAACTTGGTACAAATTTAATAAGACCATGCCAAACACTTGCAAACTTGGAACAAACTTCCTAGACCATGCCAAAACACTTGCAAACTTGGTACAAATTTAATAAGACCATGCCAAAACACTTGCAAACTTGGAACAAATTTCCTAAGACCATGCCAAAACACTTGCAAACTTGGTACAAATTTAATAAGACTAAGCCAAAACAATTGCAAATTTGGAACAAATTTAATAAGACCATGCCAAAACACTTGCAAACTTGGTACACATTTAATATGACGATGCCAAAACACTTGCAAAGTTGGAACAAACTTCCTAAGACCATGCCAAAACACTTTCAAACTTGGTACAAATTTAATAAGACCATGCCAAAACACTTGCAAACTTGGTACAAATTTAATAAGACCATGCCAAACACTTGCAAACTTGGAACCAACTTCCAAAGACCATGCCAAAACACTTGCAAACTTGGTACAAATTTAATAAGACCATGCCAAACACTTGCAAACTTGGAACAAAATTCCTAAGACCATGCCAAAACACTTGCAAACTTGGAACAAACTTCCTAAGACCATGCCTAAACACTTGCAAACTTGGTACAAATTTAATAAGACCATGCCAAACACTTGCAAACTTGGCACATACTTCCTAAGACCATGCCAAAACACTTGCAAACTTGGTACAAATTTAATAAGACCATGCCAAACACTTGCAAACTTGGAACAAACTTCCTAAGACCATGCCAAAACACTTGCAACCTTGGTACAAATTTAATAAGACCATGCCAAAACACTTGCAAACTTGGTACAAATTTAATAAGACGATGCCAAACACTTGCAAACTTGGAACAAACTTCCTAAGACTATGCCAAAACACTTGCAAACTTGGTACAAATTTAATAAGACCATGCCAAAACACTTGCAAACTTGGTACAAATTTAATAAGACCATGCCAAAACACTTGCAAACTTGGTACAATTTTAATAAGACCATGCCAAACGCTTGCAAACTTGGAACAAACTTCCTAAGCCCATGCCAAAACACTTGCAAACTTGGTACAAATTTAATAACACCATGCCAAAACACTTGCAAACTTGGTACAAATTTAATAAAACCATGCCAAAACACTTGCAAACTTGGTTCAAATTTAATAAGACCACGGCAAAACACTTGCAAACTTCGAACAAATTTCCTAAGACCATGCCAAAACACTTGCAAACTTGGTACACATTTAATAAGACCATGCCAAAACACTTGCAAACTTGGTACAAATTTAATAAGACGATGCCAAACACTTGCAAACTTGGGACAAACTTCCTAAGACCATGCCAAAACACTTGCAAACTTGGTACAAATTTAATAAGACCATGCCAAAACACTTGCAAACTTGGTACACATTTAATAAGACCATGCCAAACACTTGCAAACTTGGAACAAACTTCCTAAGACCATGCCAAAACACTTGTAAACTTGGTACAAATTTAATAAGACCATGCAAAACACTTGCAAACTTGGAACAAACTTCCTAAGACCATGCCAAAACACTCGCAAACTTGGTACAAATTTAATAAGACGATGCCAAACACTTGCAAACTTGGAACAAACTTCCTAAGACCATGCCAAAACACTTGCAAACTTGGTACAAATTTAATAAGACCATGCCAAAACACTTGCAAACTTGGTACAAAATTTATAAGACCATGCCAAACACTTGCAAACTTGGAACAAACTTCCTAAGACCATGCCAAAACACTTGCAAACTTGGTACAAATTTAATAAGACCATGCCAAACACTTGCAAACTTGGAACAAACTTCCTAAGACCATGCCAAAACACTTGCAAACTTGGTACAAATTTAATAAGACCATGCCAAAACACTTGCAAACTTGGAACAAACTTCCTAAGACCATGCCAAAACACTTGCAAACTTGGTACAAATTTAATAAGACCAAGCCAAAACACTTGCAAACTTGGAACATATTTAATAAGACCATGCCAAAACACTTGCAAACTTGGTAGAAATTTAATAAGACCATGCCAAAACACTTGCAAACTTGGTACAAATTTAATAAGACCATGCCAAAACACTTGCAAACTTGGTACAAATTTAATAAGACCATGCCAAAACACTTGCAAACTTGGTACAAATTTACTAAGACCATGCCAAACACTTGCAAACTTGGAACAAACTTCCTAAGACCATGCCAAAACACTTGCAAACTTGGTACAAATTTAATAAGACCATGCCAAAACACTTGCAAACTTGGTACAAATTTAATAAGACCATGCCAAAACACTTGCAAACTTGGAACAAATTTAATAAGACCATGCCAAAACACTTGCAAACATGGTACAAATTTAATAAGACCATGCCAAAACACTTGCAAACTTGGTACAAATTTAATAAGACCATGCCAAAACACTTGCAAACTTAGAACAAACTTCCTAAGACCATGCCAAAACACTTGCAAACTTGGTACAAATTTCATAACACCATTCCAAAACACTTGCAAACTTGGTACACATTTAATAAGACCATGCCAAAACACTAGCAAACTTGGAACAAACTTCCTAAAACCATGCCAAAACACTTGCAAACTTGGAACAAACTTCCTACGACCATGCCAAAACACTTGCAAACTTGGTACAAATTTAATAACACCATGCCAAAACACTTGCAAACTTGGTACAAATTTAAAAATACCATGCCAAAACACTTGCAAACTTGGTACAAATTTAATCAGACCATGCCAAAACACTTGCAAACTTGGAACAAATTTAATAAGACCATGCCAAAACACTTGCAAAGTAGGTACAAATTTAATAAGACCATGCCAAAACACTTGCAAACTTGGTACAAATTTAATAAGACCATGCCAAAACACTTGCAAACTTGGTACAAATTTAATAAGACCATGCCAAACACTTGCAAACTTGGAACAAACTTCCTTAGACCATGCCAAAACACTTGCAAACTTGGTACAAATTTAATCAGACCATGCCAAAACACTTGCAAACTTGGTACAAATTTAATAACACCATGCCAAAACACTTGCAAACTTGGTACAAATTTAAAAATACCATGCCAAAACACTTGCAAACTTGGTACAAATTAAATCAGACCATGCCAAAACACTTGCAAACTAGGTACAAATTTAATAAGACCATGCCAAAACACTTGCAAACTTGGTACAAATATAATAAGACCATGCCAAAACACTTGCAAACTTGGAACAAACTTCCTAAGACCATGCCAAAACACTTGCAACCTTTGTACAAATTTAATAAGACCAAGCCAAAACACTTGCAAACTTGGAACAAACTTCCTAAGACCATGCCAAAACACTTGCAAACTTGGTACAATTTTAATAAGACCATGCCAAACACTTGCAAACTTGGAACAAACTTCCTAAGACCATGCCAAAACACTTGCAAACTTGGTACAAATTTAATAAGACCATGCCAAAACACTTGCAAACTTGGAACAAACTTCCTAAGACCATGCCAAAACACTTGCAAACTTGGTACAAATTTAATAAGACCAAGCCAAAACACTTGCAAACTTGGAACAAACGTCCTAAGACCATGCCAAAACACTTGCAAACTTGGTACAAATTTAATAAGACCATGCCAAAACACTTGCAAACTTGGTACAAATTTAATAAGACCATGCCAAAACACTTCCAAACTTGGTACAAATTTAATAAGACCATGCCAAACACTTGCAAACTTGGAACAAACTTCCTAAGCCCATGCCAAAACACTTGCAAACTTGGTACAAATTTAATAACACCATGCCAAAACACTTGCAAACTTGGTACAAATTTAATAAAACCATGCCAAAACACTTGCAAATTTGGTACAAATTTAATAAGACCAAGCCAAAACACTTGCAAACTTGGAACACATTTAATAAGACCACGGCAAAACACTTGCAAACTTGGTACAAATTTAATAAGACCATGCCAAAACACTTGCAAACTTGGTACAAATTTAATAAGACCATGCCAAAACACTTGCAAACTTGGAACAAACTTCCTAAGACCATGCCAAAACACTTGCAAACTTGGTACAAATTTAATAAGACCATTCCAAAACACTTGCAAACTTGGTACACATTTAATAAGACCATGCCAAAACACTTGCAAACTTGGAACAAACTTCCTAAAACCATGCCAAAACACTTGCAAACTTGGTACAAATTTAATAAGACCATGCCAAAACACTTGCAAACTTGGAACAAATTTAATAAGACCATGCCAAAACACTTGCAAACTTGGTACAAATTTAATAAGACCATGCCCAAACACTTGCAAACTTGGTACAAATTTAATAAGACCATACCAAAACACTTACAAACTTGGTACAAATTTAATAGGACCATGCCAAAACACTTGCAAACTTGGTACAAATTTAATAAGACCATGCCAAAACACTTGCAAACTTGGTACAAATTTAATAAGACCATGCCAAACACTTGCAAACTTGGAACAAACTTCCTAAGACCATGCCAAAACACTTGCAAACTTGGTACAAATTAAATAAGACCATGACATAACACTTGCAAACTTGGTACAAATTTAATTAGACCATGCCAAAACACTTGCAAACTTGGTACAAATTTAATAAGACCATGGCAAACACTTGCAAACTTGGAATAAACTTCCTAAGATCATGCCAAAACACTTGCAAACTTGGTACAAATTTAATAAGACCATGCCAAAACACTTGCAAACTTGGTACAAATTTAATAAGACCATGCCAAACACTTGCAAACTTGGAACAAACTTCCTAAGACCATGCCAAAACACTTGCAAACTTGGTACAAATTTAATAAAACTTTGCCAAAACACTTGCAAACTTGGTACAAATTTAATAACTTGCAAACTTGGAACAAACTTCCTAAGACCATGCCAAAACACTTGCAAACTTGGAACAAACTTCCTAAGACCATGCCAAAACACTTGCAAACTTGGTACAAATTTAATAAGACCATGCCAAACACTTGCAAACTTGGAACAAACTTCCTAAGACCATGCCAAAACACTTGCAAACTTGGTACAAATTTAATAAGACAATACCAAAACACTTGCAAACTTGGTACAAATTTAATAAGACCATGCCAAACACTTGCAAACTTGGAACAAACTTCCTAAGACCATGCCAAAACACTTGCAAACTTGGTACAAATTTAATAAGACCATGCCAACACACTTGCAAACTTGGAACAAACTTCCTAAGACCATGCCAAAACACTTGCAAACTTGGTACAAATTTAATAAGACCATGCCAAAACACTTGCAAACTTGGAACAAACTTCCTAAGACCATGCCAAAACACTTGCAAACTTGGTACAAATTTAATAAGACCATGCCAAACACTTGCAAACTTGGAACAAACTTCCTAAGACCATGCCAAAACACTTGCAAACTTGGTACAAATTTAATAAGACAATACCAAAACACTTGCAAACTTAGTACAAATTTAATAACACCATGGCAAACACTTGCAAACTTGGAATAAACTTCCTAAGATCATGCCAAAACACTTGCAAACTTGGTACAAATTTAATAAGACCATGCCAAAACACTTGCAAACTTGGTACAAATTTAATAAGACCATGCCAAACACTTGCAAACTTGGAACAAACTTCCTAAGACCATGCCAAAACACTTGCAAACTTGGTACAAATTTAATAAGACCATGCCAAACACTTGCAAACTTGGAACAAACTTCCTAAGACCATGCCAAAACACTTGCAAACTTGGTACAAATTTAATAAGACCATGCCAAAACACTTGCAAACTTGGTACAAATTTAATAAGACCATGCCAAAACACTTGCAAACTTGGTACAAATTTAATAAGACCATACCAAAACACTTGCAAACTTGGTACAAATTTAATAAGACTTAGCCAAAACACTTGCAAACTTGGAACAAATTTAATAAGACCATGCCAAAACACTTGCAAACTTGGTACAAATTTAATAAGACCATGCCAAAACACTTGCAAACTTGGTACAAATTTAATAAGACCATGCCAAAACACTTGCAAACTTGGAACAAACTTCCTAAGACCATGCCAAAACACTTGCAAACTTGGTACAAATTTAATAAGACCATTCCAAAACACTTGCAAACTTGGTACACATTTAATAAGACCATGCCAAAACACTTGCAAACTTGGAACAAACTTCCTAAAACCATGCCAAAACACTTGCAAACTTGGTACAAATTTAATAAGACCATGCCAAAACACTTGCAAACTTGGAACAAATTTAATAAGACCATGCCAAAACACTTGCAAACTTGGTACAAATTTAATAAGACCATGCCCAAACACTTGCAAACTTGGTACAAATTTAATAAGACCATGCCAAAACACTTGCAAACTTGGTACAAATTTAATAAGACCAAGCCAAAACACTTGCAAACTTGGAACAAATTTCCTAAGACCATGCCAAAAGACTTGCAAACTTGGTACAAATTTAATAAGACCATGCCAAAACACTTGCAAACTTGGTACAAATTTAATAAGACCATGCCAAAACACTTGCAAACTTGGAACAAACTTCCTAAGACCATGCCAAAACACTTGCAAACTTGTTACAAATTTAATAAGACCATGCCAAAACACTTGCAAACTTGGTAAAAAATTTAATAAGACCATTCCAAACACTTGCAAACTTGGAACAAACTTCCTTAGACCACGCCAAAACACTTGCAAACTTGGTACAATTTTAATAAGACCATGCCAAAACACTTGCAAACTTGGTACAAATTTAATAAGACCATGCCAAAACACTTGCAAACTTGGTACAAATTTAATAAGACCAAGCCAAAACACTTGCAAACTTGGAACAAATTTCCTAAGACCATGCCAAAACACTTGCAAACTTGGTACAAATTTAATAAGACCATGCCAAAACACTTGCAAACTTGGTAAAAAATTTAATAAGACCATGCCAAACACTTGCAAACTTGGTATAAATTTAATAAGACCATGTCAAAACACTTGCAAACTTGGAACAAACTTCCTAAGACCATGCCAAAACACTTGCAAACTTGGTACAAATTTAATAAGACCAAGCCAAAACACTTGCAAACTTGGAACAAATTTCCTAAGACCATGCCAAAACACTTGCAAACTTGGTACAAATTTAATAAGACCATGCCAAAACACTTGCAAACTTTGTACAAATTTAATACGACCATGCCAAACACTTGCAAACTTGGTACAAATTTAATAAGACCATGCCAAACACTTGCAAACTTGGAACAAACTTCCTAAGACCATGCCAAAACACTTACAAACTTGGTACAAATTTAATAAGACCATGCCAAAACACTTGCAAACTTGGTACAAATTTAATAAGACCATGCCAAAACACTTGCAAACTTGGTACAAATTTAATAAGACCATGCCAAACACTTGCAAACTTGGAACAAACTTCCTAAGCCCATGCCAAAACACTTGCAAACTTGGTACAAATTTAATAACACCATGCCAAAACACTTGCAAACTTGGTACAAATTTAATATAACCATGCCAAAACACTTGCAAATTTGGTACAAATTAAATAAGACCAAGCCAAAACACTTGCAAACTTGGAACAAATTTAATAAGACCACGGCAAAACACTTGCAAACTTGGTACAAATTTAATAAGACCATGCCAAAACACTTGCAAACTTGGTACAAATTTAATACGACCATGCCAAAACACTTGCAAACTTGGAACAAACTTCCTAAGACCATGCCAAAACACTTGCAAACTTGGTACAAATTTAATAAGACCATGCCAAAACACTTGCAAACTTGGTACAAATTTAATAAGACGATGCCAAACACTTGCAAACTTGGAACAAACTTCCTAAGACCATGCCAAAACACTTGCAAACTTGGTACAAATTTAATAAGACCATGCCAAAACACTTGCAAACTTGGTACAAATTTAATAAGACCATGCCAAACACTTGCAAACTTGGAACAAACTTCCTAAGACCATGCCAAAACACTTGCAAACATGGTACAAATTTAATAAGACCATGCCAAACACTTGCAAACTTGGTACAAATTTAATAAGACCATGCCAAACACTTGCAAACTTGGAACAAACTTCCTAAGACCATGCCAAAACACTTGCAAACTTGGTACAAATTTAATAAGACCATGCCAAAACACTTGCAAACTTGGAACAAACTTCCTAAGACCATGCCAAAACACTTGCAAACTTGGTACAAATTTAATAAGACCAAGCCAAAACAATTGCAAATTTGGAACAAATTTAATAAGACCATGCCAAAACACTTGCAAACTTGGTACACATTTAATATGACGATGCCAAAACACTTGCGAAGTTGGAACAAACTTCCTAAGACCATGCCAAAACACTTTCAAACTTGGTACAAATTTAATAAGACCATGCCAAAACACTTGCAAACTTGGTACAAATTTAATAAGACCATGCCAAACACTTGCAAACTTGGAACAAACTTCCAAAGACCATGCCAAAACACTTGCAAACTTGGTACAAATTTAAGGACCATACCAAAACACTTGCAAACTTGGTACAAATTTAATAAGACCATGCCAAAACACTTGCAAACTTGGTACAAATTTAATAAGACCATGCCAAAACACTTGCAAACTTGGAACAAATTTAATAAGACCATGCCAAAACACTTGCAAACTTGGTACAAATTTAATAAGACCATGCCAAAACACTTGCAAACTTGGTACAAATTTAATAAGACCATACCAAAACACTTGCAAACTTGGTACAAATTTAATAAGACTTAGCCAAAACACTTGCAAACTTGGAACAAATTTAATAAGACCATGCCAAAACACTTGCAAACTTGGTACAAATTTAATAAGACCATGCCAAAACACTTGCAAACTTGGTACAAATTTAATAAGACCATGCCAAAACACTTGCAAACTTGGAACAAAATTCCTAAGACCATGCCAAAACACTTGCAAACTTGGTACAAATTTAATAAGACCATACCAAAACACTTACAAACTTGGTACAAATTTAATAGGACCATGCCAAAACACTTGCAAACTTGGTACAAATTTAATAAGACCATGCCAAAACACTTGCAAACTTGGTACAAATTTAATAAGACCATGCCAAACACTTGCAAACTTGGAACAAACTTCCTAAGACCATGCCAAAACACTTGCAAACTTGGTACAAATTAAATAAGACCATGACATAACACTTGCAAACTTGGTACAAATTTAATTAGACCATGCCAAAACACTTGCAAACTTGGTACAAATTTAATAAGACCATGGCAAACACTTGCAAACTTGGAATAAACTTCCTAAGATCATGCCAAAACACTTGCAAACTTGGTACAAATTTAATAAGACCATGCCAAAACACTTGCAAACTTGGTACAAATTTAATAAGACCATGCCAAACACTTGCAAACTTGGAACAAACTTCCTAAGACCATGCCAAAACACTTGCAAACTTGGTACAAATTTAATAAAACTTTGCCAAAACACTTGCAAACTTGGTACAAATTTAATAACTTGCAAACTTGGAACAAACTTCCTAAGACCATGCCAAAACACTTGCAAACTTGGAACAAACTTCCTAAGACCATGCCAAAACACTTGCAAACTTGGTACAAATTTAATAAGACCATGCCAAACACTTGCAAACTTGGAACAAACTTCCTAAGACCATGCCAAAACACTTGCAAACTTGGTACAAATTTAATAAGACAATACCAAAACACTTGCAAACTTGGTACAAATTTAATAAGACCATGCCAAACACTTGCAAACTTGGAACAAACTTCCTAAGACCATGCCAAAACACTTGCAAACTTGGTACAAATTTAATAAGACCATGCCAAAACACTTGCAAACTTGGAACAAACTTCCTAAGACCATGCCAAAACACTTGCAAACTTGGTACAAATTTAATAAGACCATGCCAAAACACTTGCAAACTTGGAACAAACTTCCTAAGACCATGCCAAAACACTTGCAAACTTGGTACAAATTTAATAAGACCATGCCAAACACTTGCAAACTTGGAACAAACTTCCTAAGACCATGCCAAAACACTTGCAAACTTGGTACAAATTTAATAAGACAATACCAAAACACTTGCAAACTTAGTACAAATTTAATAACACCATGGCAAACACTTGCAAACTTGGAATAAACTTCCTAAGATCATGCCAAAACACTTGCAAACTTGGTACAAATTTAATAAGACCATGCCAAAACACTTGCAAACTTGGTACAAATTTAATAAGACCATGCCAAACACTTGCAAACTTGGAACAAACTTCCTAAGACCATGCCAAAACACTTGCAAACTTGGTACAAATTTAATAAGACCATGCCAAACACTTGCAAACTTGGAACAAACTTCCTAAGACCATGCCAAAACACTTGCAAACTTGGTACAAATTTAATAAGACAATACCAAAACACTTGCAAACTTAGTACAAATTTAATAACACCATGCCAAACACTTGCAAACTTGGAACAAACTTCCTAAGAAAATGCCAAAACACTTGCAAACTTGGTACAAATTTAATAAGACAATACCAAAACACTTGCAAACTTGGTACAAATTTAATAAGACCATGCCAAAACACTTGCAAACTTGGTACAAATTTAATAAGACCATGCCAAAACACTTGCAAACTTGGTACAAATTTAATAAGACCATGCCAAACACTTGCAAACTTGGAACAAACTTCCTAAGACCATGCCAAAACACTTGCAAACTTGGTACAAATTTAATAAAACTTTGCCAAAACACTTGCAAACTTGGTACAAATTTAATAACTTGCAAACTTGGAACAAACTTCCTAAGACCATGCCAAAACACTTGCAAACTTGGAACAAACTTCCTAAGACCATGCCAAAACACTTGCAAACTTGGTACAAATTTAATAAGACCATGCCAAACACTTGCAAACTTGGAACAAACTTCCTAAGACCATGCCAAAACACTTGCAACCTTTGTACACATTTAATAAGACCATGCCAAAACACTTGCAAACTTGGAACAAACTTCCTAAGACCATGCCAAAACACTTGCAAACTTGGTACAAATTTAATAAGACCATGCCAAACACTTGCAAACTTGGAACAAACTTCCTAAGACCATGCCAAAACACTTGCAAACTTGGCACAAATTTAATAAGACCATGCCAAAACACTTGCAAACTTGGAACAAACTTCCTAAGACCATGCCAAAACACTTGCAAACTTGGAACAAACTTCCTAAGACCATGCCAAAACACTTGCAAACTTGGTACAAATTTAATAAGACCATGCCAAACACTTGCAAACTTGGAACAAACTTCCTAAGACCATGCCAAAACACTTGCATCCTTGGTACAAATTTAATAAGACCATGCCAAAACACTTGCAAACTTGGAACAAACTTCCTAAGAACATGCCAAAACACTCGCAAACTTGGCACAAATTTAATAGGACCATGCCAAAACACTTGCAAATTTGGTACAAATTAAATAAGACCAAGCCAAAACACTTGCAAACTTGGAACAAATTTAATAAGACCACGGCAAAACACTTGCAAACTTGGTACAAATTTAATAAGACCATGCCAAAACACTTGCAAACTTGGTACAAATTTAATACGACCATGCCAAAACACTTGCAAACTTGGAACAAACTTCCTAAGACCATGCCAAAACACTTGCAAACTTGGTACAAATTTAATAAGACCATGCCAAAACACTTGCAAACTTGGTACAAATTTAATAAGACGATGCCAAACACTTGCAAACTTGGAACAAACTTCCTAAGACCATGCCAAAACACTTGCAAACTTGGTACAAATTTAATAAGACCATGCCAAAACACTTGCAAACTTGGTACAAATTTAATAAGACCATGCCAAACACTTGCAAACTTGGAACAAACTTCCTAAGACCATGCCAAAACACTTGCAAACATGGTACAAATTTAATAAGACCATGCCAAACACTTGCAAACTTGGTACAAATTTAATAAGACCATGCCAAACACTTGCAAACTTGGAACAAACTTCCTAAGACCATGCCAAAACACTTGCAAACTTGGTACAAATTTAATAAGACCATGCCAAAACACTTGCAAACTTGGAACAAACTTCCTAAGACCATGCCAAAACACTTGCAAACTTGGTACAAATTTAATAAGACCAAGCCAAAACAATTGCAAATTTGGAACAAATTTAATAAGACCATGCCAAAACACTTGCAAACTTGGTACACATTTAATATGACGATGCCAAAACACTTGCGAAGTTGGAACAAACTTCCTAAGACCATGCCAAAACACTTTCAAACTTGGTACAAATTTAATAAGACCATGCCAAAACACTTGCAAACTTGGTACAAATTTAATAAGACCATGCCAAAACACTTGCAAACTTGGTACAAATTTAATAAGACCATGCCAAAACACTTGCAAACTTGGTACAAATTTAATAAGACCATGCCAAACACTTGCAAACTTGGAACAAACTTCCTAAGCCCATGCCAAAACACTTGCAAACTTGGTACAAATTTAATAACACCATGCCAAAACACTTGCAAACTTGGTACAAATTTAATATAACCATGCCAAAACACTTGCAAATTTGGTACAAATTAAATAAGACCAAGCCAAAACACTTGCAAACTTGGAACAAATTTAATAAGACCACGGCAAAACACTTGCAAACTTGGTACAAATTTAATAAGACCATGCCAAAACACTTGCAAACTTGGTACAAATTTAATACGACCATGCCAAAACACTTGCAAACTTGGAACAAACTTCCTAAGACCATGCCAAAACACTTGCAAACTTGGTACAAATTTAATAAGACCATGCCAAAACACTTGCAAACTTGGTACAAATTTAATAAGACGATGCCAAACACTTGCAAACTTGGAACAAACTTCCTAAGACCATGCCAAAACACTTGCAAACTTGGTACAAATTTAATAAGACCATGCCAAAACACTTGCAAACTTGGTACAAATTTAATAAGACCATGCCAAACACTTGCAAACTTGGAACAAACTTCCTAAGACCATGCCAAAACACTTGCAAACATGGTACAAATTTAATAAGACCATGCCAAACACTTGCAAACTTGGTACAAATTTAATAAGACCATGCCAAACACTTGCAAACTTGGAACAAACTTCCTAAGCCCATGCCAAAACACTTGCAAACTTGGTACAAATTTAATAACACCATGCCAAAACACTTGCAAACTTGGTACAAATTTAATATAACCATGCCAAAACACTTGCAAATTTGGTACAAATTAAATAAGACCAAGCCAAAACACTTGCAAACTTGGAACAAATTTAATAAGACCACGGCAAAACACTTGCAAACTTGGTACAAATTTAATAAGACCATGCCAAAACACTTGCAAACTTGGTACAATTTTAATAAGACCATGCCAAAACACTTGCAAACTTGGTACAAATTTAATAAGACCATGCCAAAACACTTGCAAACTTGGAACAAATTTAATAAGACCATGCCAAAACACTTGCAAACTTGGTACAAATTTAATAAGACCATGCCAAAACACTTGCAAACTTGGTACAAATTTAATAAGACCATGCCAAAACACTTGCAAACTTGGAACAAAATTCCTAAGACCATGCCAAAACACTTGCAAACTTGGTACAAATTTAATAAGACCATACCAAAACACTTACAAACTTGGTACAAATTTAATAGGACCATGCCAAAACACTTGCAAACTTGGTACAAATTTAATAAGACCATGCCAAAACACTTGCAAACATGGTACAAATTTAATAAGACCATGCCAAACACTTGCAAACTTGGAACAAACTTCCTAAGACCATGCCAAAACACTTGCAAACTTGGTACAAATTAAATAAGACCATGACATAACACTTGCAAACTTGGTACAAATTTAATTAGACCATGCCAAAACACTTGCAAACTTGGTACAAATTTAATAAGACCATGGCAAACACTTGCAAACTTGGAATAAACTTCCTAAGATCATGCCAAAACACTTGCAAACTTGGTACAAATTTAATAAGACCATGCCAAAACACTTGCAAACTTGGTACAAATTTAATAAGACCATGCCAAACACTTGCAAACTTGGAACAAACTTCCTAAGACCATGCCAAAACACTTGCAAACTTGGTACAAATTTAATAAAACTTTGCCAAAACACTTGCAAACTTGGTACAAATTTAATAACTTGCAAACTTGGAACAAACTTCCTAAGACCATGCCAAAACACTTGCAAACTTGGAACAAACTTCCTAAGACCATGCCAAAACACTTGCAAACTTGGTACAAATTTAATAAGACCATGCCAAACACTTGCAAACTTGGAACAAACTTCCTAAGACCATGCCAAAACACTTGCAAACTTGGTACAAATTTAATAAGACAATACCAAAACACTTGCAAACTTGGTACAAATTTAATAAGACCATGCCAAACACTTGCAAACTTGGAACAAACTTCCTAAGACCATGCCAAAACACTTGCAAACTTGGTACAAATTTAATAAGACCATGCCAAAACACTTGCAAACTTGGAACAAACTTCCTAAGACCATGCCAAAACACTTGCAAACTTGGTACAAATTTAATAAGACCATGCCAAAACACTTGCAAACTTGGAACAAACTTCCTAAGACCATGCCAAAACACTTGCAAACTTGGTACAAATTTAATAAGACCATGCCAAACACTTGCAAACTTGGAACAAACTTCCTAAGACCATGCCAAAACACTTGCAAACTTGGTACAAATTTAATAAGACAATACCAAAACACTTGCAAACTTAGTACAAATTTAATAACACCATGGCAAACACTTGCAAACTTGGAATAAACTTCCTAAGATCATGCCAAAACACTTGCAAACTTGGTACAAATTTAATAAGACCATGCCAAAACACTTGCAAACTTGGTACAAATTTAATAAGACCATGCCAAACACTTGCAAACTTGGAACAAACTTCCTAAGACCATGCCAAAACACTTGCAAACTTGGTACAAATTTAATAAGACCATGCCAAACACTTGCAAACTTGGAACAAACTTCCTAAGACCATGCCAAAACACTTGCAAACTTGGTACAAATTTAATAAGACCATGCCAAAACACTTGCAAACTTGGTACAAATTTAATAAGACCATGCCAAAACACTTGCAAACTTGGTACAAATTTAATAAGACCATACCAAAACACTTGCAAACTTGGTACAAATTTAATAAGACTTAGCCAAAACACTTGCAAACTTGGAACAAATTTAATAAGACCATGCCAAAACACTTGCAAACTTGGTACAAATTTAATAAGACCATGCCAAAACACTTGCAAACTTGGTACAAATTTAATAAGACCATGCCAAAACACTTGCAAACTTGGAACAAACTTCCTAAGACCATGCCAAAACACTTGCAAACTTGGTACAAATTTAATAAGACCATTCCAAAACACTTGCAAACTTGGTACACATTTAATAAGACCATGCCAAAACACTTGCAAACTTGGAACAAACTTCCTAAAACCATGCCAAAACACTTGCAAACTTGGTACAAATTTAATAAGACCATGCCAAAACACTTGCAAACTTGGAACAAATTTAATAAGACCATGCCAAAACACTTGCAAACTTGGTACAAATTTAATAAGACCATGCCCAAACACTTGCAAACTTGGTACAAATTTAATAAGACCATGCCAAAACACTTGCAAACTTGGTACAAATTTAATAAGACCAAGCCAAAACACTTGCAAACTTGGAACAAATTTCCTAAGACCATGCCAAAAGACTTGCAAACTTGGTACAAATTTAATAAGACCATGCCAAAACACTTGCAAACTTGGTACAAATTTAATAAGACCATGCCAAAACACTTGCAAACTTGGAACAAACTTCCTAAGACCATGCCAAAACACTTGCAAACTTGTTACAAATTTAATAAGACCATGCCAAAACACTTGCAAACTTGGTAAAAAATTTAATAAGACCATTCCAAACACTTGCAAACTTGGAACAAACTTCCTTAGACCACGCCAAAACACTTGCAAACTTGGTACAATTTTAATAAGACCATGCCAAAACACTTGCAAACTTGGTACAAATTTAATAAGACCATGCCAAAACACTTGCAAACTTGGTACAAATTTAATAAGACCAAGCCAAAACACTTGCAAACTTGGAACAAATTTCCTAAGACCATGCCAAAACACTTGCAAACTTGGTACAAATTTAATAAGACCATGCCAAAACACTTGCAAACTTGGTAAAACATTTAATAAGACCATGCCAAACACTTGCAAACTTGGTATAAATTTAATAAGACCATGTCAAAACACTTGCAAACTTGGAACAAACTTCCTAAGACCATGCCAAAACACTTGCAAACTTGGTACAAATTTAATAAGACCAAGCCAAAACACTTGCAAACTTGGAACAAATTTCCTAAGACCATGCCAAAACACTTGCAAACTTGGTACAAATTTAATAAGACCATGCCAAAACACTTGCAAACTTTGTACAAATTTAATACGACCATGCCAAACACTTGCAAACTTGGTACAAATTTAATAAGACCATGCCAAACACTTGCAAACTTGGAACAAACTTCCTAAGACCATGCCAAAACACTTACAAACTTGGTACAAATTTAATAAGACCATGCCAAAACACTTGCAAACTTGGTACAAATTTAATAAGACCATGCCAAAACACTTGCAAACTTGGTACAAATTTAATAAGACCATGCCAAACACTTGCAAACTTGGAACAAACTTCCTAAGCCCATGCCAAAACACTTGCAAACTTGGTACAAATTTAATAACACCATGCCAAAACACTTGCAAACTTGGTACAAATTTAATATAACCATGCCAAAACACTTGCAAATTTGGTACAAATTAAATAAGACCAAGCCAAAACACTTGCAAACTTGGAACAAATTTAATAAGACCACGGCAAAACACTTGCAAACTTGGTACAAATTTAATAAGACCATGCCAAAACACTTGCAAACTTGGTACAAATTTAATACGACCATGCCAAAACACTTGCAAACTTGGAACAAACTTCCTAAGACCATGCCAAAACACTTGCAAACTTGGTACAAATTTAATAAGACCATGCCAAAACACTTGCAAACTTGGTACAAATTTAATAAGACGATGCCAAACACTTGCAAACTTGGAACAAACTTCCTAAGACCATGCCAAAACACTTGCAAACTTGGTACAAATTTAATAAGACCATGCCAAAACACTTGCAAACTTGGTACAAATTTAATAAGACCATGCCAAACACTTGCAAACTTGGAACAAACTTCCTAAGACCATGCCAAAACACTTGCAAACATGGTACAAATTTAATAAGACCATGCCAAACACTTGCAAACTTGGTACAAATTTAATAAGACCATGCCAAACACTTGCAAACTTGGAACAAACTTCCTAAGACCATGCCAAAACACTTGCAAACTTGGTACAAATTTAATAAGACCATGCCAAAACACTTGCAAACTTGGAACAAACTTCCTAAGACCATGCCAAAACACTTGCAAACTTGGTACAAATTTAATAAGACCAAGCCAAAACAATTGCAAATTTGGAACAAATTTAATAAGACCATGCCAAAACACTTGCAAACTTGGTACACATTTAATATGACGATGCCAAAACACTTGCGAAGTTGGAACAAACTTCCTAAGACCATGCCAAAACACTTTCAAACTTGGTACAAATTTAATAAGACCATGCCAAAACACTTGCAAACTTGGTACAAATTTAATAAGACCATGCCAAACACTTGCAAACTTGGAACAAACTTCCAAAGACCATGCCAAAACACTTGCAAACTTGGTACAAATTTAAGGACCATACCAAAACACTTGCAAACTTGGTACAAATTTAATAAGACCATGCCAAAACACTTGCAAACTTGGTACAAATTTAATAAGACCATGCCAAAACACTTGCAAACTTGGAACAAATTTAATAAGACCATGCCAAAACACTTGCAAACTTGGTACAAATTTAATAAGACCATGCCAAAACACTTGCAAACTTGGTACAAATTTAATAAGACCATACCAAAACACTTGCAAACTTGGTACAAATTTAATAAGACTTAGCCAAAACACTTGCAAACTTGGAACAAATTTAATAAGACCATGCCAAAACACTTGCAAACTTGGTACAAATTTAATAAGACCATGCCAAAACACTTGCAAACTTGGTACAAATTTAATAAGACCATGCCAAAACACTTGCAAACTTGGAACAAAATTCCTAAGACCATGCCAAAACACTTGCAAACTTGGTACAAATTTAATAAGACCATACCAAAACACTTACAAACTTGGTACAAATTTAATAGGACCATGCCAAAACACTTGCAAACTTGGTACAAATTTAATAAGACCATGCCAAAACACTTGCAAACTTGGTACAAATTTAATAAGACCATGCCAAACACTTGCAAACTTGGAACAAACTTCCTAAGACCATGCCAAAACACTTGCAAACTTGGTACAAATTAAATAAGACCATGACATAACACTTGCAAACTTGGTACAAATTTAATTAGACCATGCCAAAACACTTGCAAACTTGGTACAAATTTAATAAGACCATGGCAAACACTTGCAAACTTGGAATAAACTTCCTAAGATCATGCCAAAACACTTGCAAACTTGGTACAAATTTAATAAGACCATGCCAAAACACTTGCAAACTTGGTACAAATTTAATAAGACCATGCCAAACACTTGCAAACTTGGAACAAACTTCCTAAGACCATGCCAAAACACTTGCAAACTTGGTACAAATTTAATAAACTTTGCCAAAACACTTGCAAACTTGGTACAAATTTAATAACTTGCAAACTTGGAACAAACTTCCTAAGACCATGCCAAAACACTTGCAAACTTGGAACAAACTTCCTAAGACCATGCCAAAACACTTGCAAACTTGGTACAAATTTAATAAGACCATGCCAAACACTTGCAAACTTGGAACAAACTTCCTAAGACCATGCCAAAACACTTGCAAACTTGGTACAAATTTAATAAGACAATACCAAAACACTTGCAAACTTGGTACAAATTTAATAAGACCATGCCAAACACTTGCAAACTTGGAACAAACTTCCTAAGACCATGCCAAAACACTTGCAAACTTGGTACAAATTTAATAAGACCATGCCAAAACACTTGCAAACTTGGAACAAACTTCCTAAGACCATGCCAAAACACTTGCAAACTTGGTACAAATTTAATAAGACCATGCCAAAACACTTGCAAACTTGGAACAAACTTCCTAAGACCATGCCAAAACACTTGCAAACTTGGTACAAATTTAATAAGACCATGCCAAACACTTGCAAACTTGGAACAAACTTCCTAAGACCATGCCAAAACACTTGCAAACTTGGTACAAATTTAATAAGACAATACCAAAACACTTGCAAACTTAGTACAAATTTAATAACACCATGGCAAACACTTGCAAACTTGGAATAAACTTCCTAAGATCATGCCAAAACACTTGCAAACTTGGTACAAATTTAATAAGACCATGCCAAAACACTTGCAAACTTGGTACAAATTTAATAAGACCATGCCAAACACTTGCAAACTTGGAACAAACTTCCTAAGACCATGCCAAAACACTTGCAAACTTGGTACAAATTTAATAAGACCATGCCAAACACTTGCAAACTTGGAACAAACTTCCTAAGACCATGCCAAAACACTTGCAAACTTGGTACAAATTTAATAAGACAATACCAAAACACTTGCAAACTTAGTACAAATTTAATAACACCATGCCAAACACTTGCAAACTTGGAACAAACTTCCTAAGAAAATGCCAAAACACTTGCAAACTTGGTACAAATTTAATAAGACAATACCAAAACACTTGCAAACTTGGTACAAATTTAATAAGACCATGCCAAAACACTTGCAAACTTGGTACAAATTTAATAAGACCATGCCAAAACACTTGCAAACTTGGTACAAATTTAATAAGACCATGCCAAACACTTGCAAACTTGGAACAAACTTCCTAAGACCATGCCAAAACACTTGCAAACTTGGTACAAATTTAATAAAACTTTGCCAAAACACTTGCAAACTTGGTACAAATTTAATAACTTGCAAACTTGGAACAAACTTCCTAAGACCATGCCAAAACACTTGCAAACTTGGAACAAACTTCCTAAGACCATGCCAAAACACTTGCAAACTTGGTACAAATTTAATAAGACCATGCCAAACACTTGCAAACTTGGAACAAACTTCCTAAGACCATGCCAAAACACTTGCAACCTTTGTACACATTTAATAAGACCATGCCAAAACACTTGCAAACTTGGAACAAACTTCCTAAGACCATGCCAAAACACTTGCAAACTTGGTACAAATTTAATAAGACCATGCCAAACACTTGCAAACTTGGAACAAACTTCCTAAGACCATGCCAAAACACTTGCAAACTTGGCACAAATTTAATAAGACCATGCCAAAACACTTGCAAACTTGGAACAAACTTCCTAAGACCATGCCAAAACACTTGCAAACTTGGAACAAACTTCCTAAGACCATGCCAAAACACTTGCAAACTTGGTACAAATTTAATAAGACCATGCCAAACACTTGCAAACTTGGAACAAACTTCCTAAGACCATGCCAAAACACTTGCATCCTTGGTACAAATTTAATAAGACCATGCCAAAACACTTGCAAACTTGGAACAAACTTCCTAAGAACATGCCAAAACACTCGCAAACTTGGCACAAATTTAATAGGACCATGCCAAAACACTTGCAACCTTTGTACACATTTAATAAGACCATGCCAAAACACTTGCAAACTTGGAACAAACTTCCTAAGACCATGCCAAAACACTTGCAAACTTGGCACAAATTTAATAAGACCATGCCAAACAGTTGTAAACTTGGAACAAACTTCCTTAGACCATGCCAAACACTTGCAAACTTGGAACAAACTTCCTAAGACCATGCCAAAACACTTGCAAACTTGGTACAAATTTAATAAGACCATGCCAAAACACTTGCAAACTTGGTACAAATTTAATAAGACCATGCCAAACACTTGCAAACTTGGTACAAATGTAATAAGACCATGCCAAAACACTTGCAAACTTGGAACAAACTTCCTAAGACCATGCCAAAACACTTGCAAACTTGGTACAAACTTCCTAAGACCATACCAAAACACTTGCAAACTTGGAACAAACTTCCAAAGACCATGCCAAAACACTTGCAAACGTGGTACAAATTTAAGAAGACCATGCCAAACACTTGCAAACTTGGTACAAACTTCCTAAGACCATGCCAAAACACTTGCAACCTTGGTACAAATTTAATAAGACCATGCCAAAACACTTGCAAACTTGGAACAAACTTCCTAAGACCATGCCAAAACACTTGCAAACTTGGCACAAATTTAAAAGGACCATGCCAAAACACTTTCAAACTTGGTACAAATTTAATAAGACCATGCCAAAACACTTGCAAACTTGGTACAAATTTAATAAGACCATGCCAAACAGTTGCAAACTTGGAACAAATTTAATACGACCATGCCAAACACTTGCAAACTTGGAACAAACTTCCTAAGACCATGCCAAAACACTTGCAAACTTGGTACAAATTTATTAAGACCATGCCAAAACACTTGCAAACTTGGTACAAAATTAATAAGACCATGCCAAAACACTTGCAACCTTGGTACAAATTTAATAAGACCATGCCAAAACACTTGCAAACTTGGAACAAACTTCCTAAGACCATGCCAAAACACTTGCAAACTTGGAACAAACTTCCTAAGACCATGCCAAAACACTTGCAAACTTGGTACAAACTTCCTAAGACCATGCCAAAACACTTGCAAACTTGGAACAAACTTCCTAAGACCATGCCAAAACACTTGCAAACTTGGCACAAATTTAATAGGACCATGCCAAAACACTTTCAAACTTGGTACAAATTTAATAAGACCATGCCAAAACACTTGCAAACTTGGTACAAACTTCCTAAGACCATGCCAAAACACTTGCAAACTTGGTACACATTTAATAAGACCATGCCAAAACACTTGCAAACTTGGTACAAACTTCCTAAGACCATGCCAAAACACTTGCAACCTTGGTACAAATTTAATAAGACCATGCCAAAACACTTGCAAACTTGGAACAAACTTCCTAAGACCATGCCAAAACACTTGCAAACTTGGTACAAACTTCCTAAGACCATGCCAAAACACTTGCAACCTTGGTACAAATTTAATAAGACCATGCCAAAACACTTGCAAACTTGGAACAAACTTCCTAAGACCATGCCAAAACACTTGCAAACTTGGCACAAATTTAAAAGGACCATGCCAAAACACTTTCAAACTTGGTACAAATTTAATAAGACCATGCCAAAACACTTGCAAACTTGGTACAAATTTAATAAGACCATGCCAAACAGTTGCAAACTTGGAACAAATTTAATACGACCATGCCAAACACTTGCAAACTTGGAACAAACCTCCTAAGACCATGCCAAAACACTTGCAAACTTGGTACAAATTTATTAAGACCATGCCAAAACACTTGCAAACTTGGTACAAAATTAATAAGACCATGCCAAAACACTTGCAACCTTGGTACAAATTTAATAAGACCATGCCAAAACACTTGCAAACTTGGAACAAACTTCCTAAGACCATGCCAAAACACTTGCAAACTTGGAACAAACTTCCTAAGACCATGCCAAAACACTTGCAAACTTGGTACAAACTTCCTAAGACCATGCCAAAACACTTGCAAACTTGGAACAAACTTCCTAAGACCATTTCAAAACACTTGCAAACTTGGCACAAATTTAATAGGACCATGCCAAAACACTTGCAAACTTGGAACAAATTTAATACGACCATGCCAAACACTTGCAAACTTGGTACAAACTTCCTAAGACCATGCCAAAACACCTGCAAACTTGGAACAAACTTCCTAAGACCATGCCAAAACACTTGCAAACTTGGTACAAACTTCCTAAGACCATGCCAAAACACTTGTAAACTTGGAACAATCTTCCAAAGACCATGCCAAAACACTTGCAAACTTGGTACAAATTTCATAAGACCATGCCGAACACTTGCAAACTTGGAACAAACTTCCTAAGACCATGCCAAAACACTTGCAACCTTGGTACAAATTTAATAAGACCATGCCAAAACACTTGCAAACTTGGAACAAACTTCCTAAGACCATGCCAAAACACTTGCAAACTTGGAACAAACTTCCTAAGACCATGCCAAAACACTTGCAAACTTGGTACAAACTTCCTAAGACCATGCCAAAACACTTGCAAACTTGGAACAAACTTCCTAAGACCATGCCAAAACACTTGCAAACTTGGCACAAATTTAATAGGACCATGCCAAAACACTTTCAAACTTGGTACAAATATAATAAGACCATGCCAAAACACTTGCAAACTTGGTACAAACTTCCTAAGACCATGCCAAAACACTTGCAAACTTGGTACACATTTAATAAGACCATGCCAAAACACTTGCAAACTTGGAACAAACTTCCTAAGACCATGCCAAAACACTTGCAAACTTGGTACAAATTTAATAAGACCAAGCCAAAACACTTGCAAACTTGGTACAAATTTAATAAGACCAAGCCAAAACACTTGCAAACTTGGTACAAATTTAATACGACCATGCCAAACACTTGAAAACTTGGTACAAATTTAATAAGACCATGCCAAACACTTGCAAACTTGGAACAAACTTCCTAAGACCATGCCAAAACACTTGCAACCTTGGTACAAATTTAATAAGACCATGCCAAAACACTTGCAAACTTGGAACAAACTTCCTAAGACCATGCCAAAACACTTGCAAACTTGGAACAAACTTCCTAAGACCATGCCAAAACACTTGCAAACTTGGTACAAATTATATAAGACCATGCCAAACACTTGCAAACTTGGAACAAACTTCCTAAGACCATGCCAAAACACTTGCAACCTTTGTACACATTTAATAAGACCATGCCAAAACACTTGCAAACTTGGAACAAACTTCCTAAGACCATGCCAAAACACTTGCAAACTTGGTACAAATTTAATAAGACCATGCCAAACACTTGCAAACTTGGAACAAACTTCCTAAGACCATGCCAAAACACTTGCAAACTTGGCACAAATTTAATACGACCATGCCAAACACTTGCAAACTTGGTACAAATTTTATAAGACCATGCCAAACACTTGCAAACTTGGTACAAACTTCCTAAGACCATGCCAAAACACTTGCAACCTTGGTACAAATTTAATAAGACCATGCCAAAACACTTGCAAGCTTGGTACAAATTTAATACGACCATGCCAAACACTTGCAAACTTGGTACAAATTTAATAAGACCATGCCAAACACTTGCAAACTTGGAACAAACTTCCTAAGACCATGCCAAAACACTTGCAAACTTGGTACAAATTTAATAAGACCATGCCAAAACACTTGCAAACTTGGAACAAACTTCCTAAGACCATGCCAAAACACTTGCAAACTTGGAACAAACTTCCTTAGACCATGCCAAAACACTTGCAAACTTGGTACTAATTTAATAAGACCATGCCAAAACACTTGCAAACTTGGTACAAATTTAATAAGACCATGCCAAACACTTGCAAACTTGGTACAAATGTAATAAGACCATGCCAAAACACTTGCAAACTTGGAACAAAACTCCTAAGACCATGCCAAAACACTTGCAAACTTGGTACAAACTTCCTAAGACCATGCCAAAACACTTGCAAACTTGGAACAAACTTCCAAAGACCATGCCAAAACACTTGCAAACGTGGTACAAATTTAAGAAGACCATGCCAAACACTTGCAAACTTGGTACAAACTTCCTAAGACCATGCCAAAACACTTGCAACCTTGGTACAAATTTAATAAGACCATGCCAAAACACTTGCAAACTTGGAACAAACTTCCTAAGACCATGCCAAAACACTTGCAAACTTGGCACAAATTTAATAGGACCATGCCAAAACACTTTCAAACTTGGTACAAATTTAATAAGACCATGCCAAAACACTTGCAAACTTGGTACAAATTTAATAAGACCATGCCAAACAGTTGCAAACTTGGAACAAATTTAAAACGACCATGCCAAACACTTGCAAACTTGGAACAAACTTCCTAAGACCATGCCAAAACACTTGCAAACTTGGTACAAATTTAGTAAGACCATGCCAAAACACTTGCAAACTTGGTACAAAATTAATAAGACCATGCCAAACAGTTGCAAACTTGGAACAAACTTCCTAAGACCATGCCAAACACTTGCAAACTTGGAACAAACTTCCTAAGACCATGCCAAAACACTTGCTAACTTGGTACAAATTTAATAAGACCATGCCAAAACACTTGCAAACTTGGTACAAATTTAATAAGACCATGCCAAAAAACTTTCAAACTTGGTACAAATGTAATAAGACCATGCCAAAACACCTGCAAACTTGGAACAAACTTCCTAAGACCATGCCAAAACACTTGCAAACTTGGTACAAACTTCCTAAGACCATGCCAAAACACTTGTAAACTTGGAACAAACTTCCAAAGACCATGCCAAAACACTTGCAAACTTGGTACAAATTTAATAAGACCATGCCGAACACTTGCAAACTTGGAACAAACTTCCTAAGACCATGCCAAAACACTTGCAACCTTGGTACAAATTTAATAATACCATGCCAAAACACTTGCAAACTTGGTACAAACTTCTTAAGACCATGCCAAACACTTGCAAACTTGGTACACAATTAATAAGACCATGCCAAACACTTGCAAACTTGGGACAAACTTCCTAAGACCATGCTAAAACACTTGAAAACTTGGTACACAATTAATAAGACCATGCCGAACACTTGCAAACTTGGAACAAACTTCCTAAGACCATGCCAAAACACTTGCAAACTTGGAACAAACTTCCTAAGACCATGCCAAAACACTTGCAAACTTGGTACAAACTTCCTAAGACCATGCCAAAACACTTGCAAACTTGGAACAAACTTCCTAAGACCATGCCAAAACACTTGCAAACTTGGCACAAATTTAATAGGACCATGCCAAAACACTTTCAAACTTGGTACAAATTTAATAAGACCATGCCAAAACACTTGCAAACTTGGTACAAACTTCCTAAGACCATGCCAAAACACTGGCAAACTTGGTACACATTTAATAAGACCATGCCAAAACACTTGCAAACTTGGAACAAACTTCCTAAGACCATGCCAAAACACTTGCAAACTTGGTACAAATTTAATAAGACCAAGCCAAAACACTTGCAAACTTGGTACAAATTTAATAAGACCAAGCCAAACACTTGCAAACTTGGTACAAATTTATTACGACCATGCCAAACACTTGCAAACTTGGAACAAACTTCCTAAGACCATGCCAAAACACTTGCAAACTTGGTACAAATTTAATAAGACCATGCCAAAACACTTGCAAACTTGGTACAAATTTAATAAGACCATGCCAAAACACTTGCAAACTTGGTACAAATGTAATAAGACCATGCCAAAACACTTGCAAACTTGGCACAAATTTAATAAGACCATGCCAAAACACTTGCAAACTTGGAACAAACTTCCTAAGACCATGCCAAAACACTTGCAAACTTGGTACAAATTTAATAAGACCATGCCAAAACACTTGCAAACTTGGTACAAATTTAATAAGACCATGCCAAAACACTTGCAAACTTGGTACAAATTTAATAAGACCATGCCAAACACTTGCAAACTTGGAACAAACTTCCTAAGACCATGCCAAAACACTTGCAAACTTGGTACACATTTAATAAGACCATGCCAAAACACTTGCAAACTTGGAACAAACTTCCTAAGACCATGCCAAAACACTTGCAAACTTGGTACAAATTTAATAAGACCAAGCCAAAACACTTGCAAACTTGGTACAAATTTAATAAGACCAAGCCAAACACTTGCAAACTTGGTACAAATTTATTACGACCATGCCAAACACTTGCAAACTTGGAACAAACTTCCTAAGACCATGCCAAAACACTTGCAAACTTGGTACAAATTTAATAAGACCAAGCCAAAACACTTGCAAACTTGGTACAAATTTAATAAGACCAAGCCAAACACTTGCAAACTTGGTACAAATTTATTACGACCATGCCAAACACTTGCAAACTTGGAACAAACTTCCTAAGACCATGCCAAAACACTTGCAAACTTGGCACAAATTTAATAAGACCATGCCAAAACACTTGCAAACTTGGTACAAAATTAAGAACACCATGCCAAACACTTGCAAACTTGGAACAAACTTCCTAAGACCATGCCAAAACACTTGCAAACTTGGTACAAATTTAATAAGACCATGCCAAAACACTTGCAAACTTGGTACAAATTTAATAAGACCATGCCAAACACTTGCAAACTTGGAACAGACTTCCTTAGACCATGCCAAAACACTTGCAAACTTGGTACAAATTTTAAAAGACTATGCCAAACACATGCAAACTTGGAACAAACTTCCTAAGACCATGCCAAAACACTTGCAAACTTGGTACACATTTAATAAGACCATGCCAAAACACTTGCAAACTTGGAACAAACTTCCTAAGACCATGCCAAAACACTTGCAAACTTGGTACAAATTTAATAAGACCAAGCCAAAACACTTGCAAACTTGGTACAAATTTAATAAGACCAAGCCAAACACTTGCAAACTTGGTACAAATTTATTACGACCATGCCAAACACTTGCAAACTTGGAACAAACTTCCTAAGACCATGCCAAAACACTTGCAAACTTGGTACAAATTTAATAAGACCAAGCCAAAACACTTGCAAACTTGGTACAAATTTAATAAGACCAAGCCAAACACTTGCAAACTTGGTACAAATTTATTACGACCATGCCAAACACTTGCAAACTTGGAACAAACTTCCTAAGACCATGCCAAAACACTTGCAAACTTGGCACAAATTTAATAAGACCATGCCAAAACACTTGCAAACTTGGTACAAAATTAAGAACACCATGCCAAACACTTGCAAACTTGGAACAAACTTCCTAAGACCATGCCAAAACACTTGCAAACTTGGTACAAATTTAATAAGACCATGCCAAAACACTTGCAAACTTGGTACAAATTTAATAAGACCATGCCAAACACTTGCAAACTTGGAACAGACTTCCTTAGACCATGCCAAAACACTTGCAAACTTGGTACAAATTTTAAAAGACTATGCCAAACACATGCAAACTTGGAACAAACTTCCTAAGACCATGCCAAAACACTTGCAAACTTGGAACAAACTTCCTAAGACCATGCCAAAACACTTGCAAACTTGGAACAAACTTCCTAAGACCATGCCAAAACACTTGCAAACTTGGTACAAATTTAATAAGACCATGCCAAAACACTTGCAAACTTGGTACAAACTTCCTAAGACCATGCCAAAACACTGGCAAACTTGGTACACATTTAATAAGACCATGCCAAAACACTTGCAAACTTGGAACAAACTTCCTAAGACCATGCCAAAACACTTGCAAACTTGGTACAAATTTAATAAGACCAAGCCAAAACACTTGCAAACTTGGTACAAATTTAATAAGACCAAGCCAAACACTTGCAAACTTGGTACAAATTTATTACGACCATGCCAAACACTTGCAAACTTGGAACAAACTTCCTAAGACCATGCCAAAACACTTGCAAACTTGGTACAAATTTAATAAGACCATGCCAAAACACTTGCAAACTTG
Organism: Anopheles atroparvus; assembly: GCA_914969975.1. NCBI lineage: Eukaryota > Metazoa > Arthropoda > Insecta > Diptera > Culicidae > Anopheles > Anopheles atroparvus. The sequence goes on along the minus strand of CAJZCY010000006.1, from coordinate 11,042,587 downwards.
GTACAAATTTAATAAGACCATGCCAAAACACTTGCAAACTTGGTACAAATGTAATAAGACCATGCCAAAACACTTGCAAACTTGGCACAAATTTAATAAGACCATGCCAAAACACTTGCAAACTTGGAACAAACTTCCTAAGACCATGCCAAAACACTTGCAAACTTGGTACAAATTTAATAAGACCATGCCAAAACACTTGCAAACTTGGTACAAATTTAATAAGACCATGCCAAAACACTTGCAAACTTGGTACAAATTTAATAAGACCATGCCAAACACTTGCAAACTTGGAACAAACTTCCTAAGACCATGCCAAAACACTTGCAAACTTGGTACACATTTAATAAGACCATGCCAAAACACTTGCAAACTTGGAACAAACTTCCTAAGACCATGCCAAAACACTTGCAAACTTGGTACAAATTTAATAAGACCAAGCCAAAACACTTGCAAACTTGGTACAAATTTAATAAGACCAAGCCAAACACTTGCAAACTTGGTACAAATTTATTACGACCATGCCAAACACTTGCAAACTTGGAACAAACTTCCTAAGACCATGCCAAAACACTTGCAAACTTGGTACAAATTTAATAAGACCAAGCCAAAACACTTGCAAACTTGGTACAAATTTAATAAGACCAAGCCAAACACTTGCAAACTTGGTACAAATTTATTACGACCATGCCAAACACTTGCAAACTTGGAACAAACTTCCTAAGACCATGCCAAAACACTTGCAAACTTGGCACAAATTTAATAAGACCATGCCAAAACACTTGCAAACTTGGTACAAAATTAAGAACACCATGCCAAACACTTGCAAACTTGGAACAAACTTCCTAAGACCATGCCAAAACACTTGCAAACTTGGTACAAATTTAATAAGACCATGCCAAAACACTTGCAAACTTGGTACAAATTTAATAAGACCATGCCAAACACTTGCAAACTTGGAACAGACTTCCTTAGACCATGCCAAAACACTTGCAAACTTGGTACAAATTTTAAAAGACTATGCCAAACACATGCAAACTTGGAACAAACTTCCTAAGACCATGCCAAAACACTTGCAAACTTGGTACACATTTAATAAGACCATGCCAAAACACTTGCAAACTTGGAACAAACTTCCTAAGACCATGCCAAAACACTTGCAAACTTGGTACAAATTTAATAAGACCAAGCCAAAACACTTGCAAACTTGGTACAAATTTAATAAGACCAAGCCAAACACTTGCAAACTTGGTACAAATTTATTACGACCATGCCAAACACTTGCAAACTTGGAACAAACTTCCTAAGACCATGCCAAAACACTTGCAAACTTGGTACAAATTTAATAAGACCAAGCCAAAACACTTGCAAACTTGGTACAAATTTAATAAGACCAAGCCAAACACTTGCAAACTTGGTACAAATTTATTACGACCATGCCAAACACTTGCAAACTTGGAACAAACTTCCTAAGACCATGCCAAAACACTTGCAAACTTGGCACAAATTTAATAAGACCATGCCAAAACACTTGCAAACTTGGTACAAAATTAAGAACACCATGCCAAACACTTGCAAACTTGGAACAAACTTCCTAAGACCATGCCAAAACACTTGCAAACTTGGTACAAATTTAATAAGACCATGCCAAAACACTTGCAAACTTGGTACAAATTTAATAAGACCATGCCAAACACTTGCAAACTTGGAACAGACTTCCTTAGACCATGCCAAAACACTTGCAAACTTGGTACAAATTTTAAAAGACTATGCCAAACACATGCAAACTTGGAACAAACTTCCTAAGACCATGCCAAAACACTTGCAAACTTGGAACAAACTTCCTAAGACCATGCCAAAACACTTGCAAACTTGGAACAAACTTCCTAAGACCATGCCAAAACACTTGTAAACTTGGTACAAATTTAATAAGACCATGCCAAACACTTGCAAACTTGGAACAAACTTCCTAAGACCATGCCAAAACACTTGCAACCTTGGTACAAATTTAATAAGACCATGCCAAACACTTGCAAACTTGGAACAAACTTCCTAAGACCAAGCCAAAACACTTGTAAACTTGGAACAAACTTCCTAAGACCAAGCCAAAACACTTGTAAACTTGGAATAAACTTCCTAAGACCATGCCAAACACTTGCAAACTTGGAACAAACTTCCTAAGACCATGCCAAAACACTTGCAACCTTGGTACAAATTTAATAAGACCATGCCAAAACACTTGCAAACTTGGTACAAATTTAATAAAACCATGCCAAAACACTTGCAAATTTGGTACAAATTTAAAAAGACCAAGCCAAAACACTTGCAAACTTGGAACAAATTTAATAAGACCACGGCAAAACACTTGCAAACTTGGTACAAATTTAATAAGACCATGCCAAAACACTTGCAAACTTGGAACAAACTTCCTAAGACCATGCCAAAACACTTGCAAACTTGGTACAAATTTAATAAAACCATGCCAAAACACTTGCAAACTTAGTACAAATTTAATAAGACCATGCCAAACACTTGCAAACTTGGAACAAACTTCCTTAGACCACGCCAAAACACTTGCAAACTTGGTACAAATTTAATCAGACCATGCCAAAACACTTGCAAACTTGGAACAAATTTAATAAGACCATGCCAAAACACTTGCAAACTTGGTACAAATTTAATAAGACCATGCCAAAACACTTGCAAACTTGGTACAAATTTAATAAGACCATGCCAAAACACTTGCAAACTTGGAACAAACTTCCTAAGACCATGCCAAAACACTTGCAAACTTGGTACAATTTTAATAAGACCATACCAAACACTTGCAAACTTGGAACAAACTTCCTAAGACCATGCCAAAACACTTGCAAACTTGGTACAAATTTAATAAGACCATGCCAAAACACTTGCAAACTTAGTACAAATTTAATAAGACCATGCCAAAATACTTGCAAACTTGGAACAAACTTCCTAAGACCATGCCAAAACACTTGCAAACTTGGTACAAATTTAATAAGACCATGCAAAAACACTTGCAACCTTGGTACAAATTTAATACGACCATGCCAAACACTTGCAAACTTGGAACAAACTTCCTAAGACCATGCCAAAACACTTGCAAACTTGGTACAAATTTAATAAGACCATGCCAAAACACTTGCACACTTGGTACAAATTTAATAAGACCATGCCAAAACACTTGCAAACTTGGTACAAATTTAATAAGACCATGCCAAACACTTGCAAACTTGGAACAAACTTCCTAAGGCCATGCCAAAACACTTGCAAACTTGGTACAAATTTAATAAGACCATGCCAAAACACTTGCAAACTTGGTACAAATTTAATAAGACCATGCCAAAACACTTGCAAACTTGGTACAAATTTAATAAGACCATGCCAAACACTTGCAAACTTGGAACAAACTTCCTAAGCCCATGCCAAAACACTTGCAAACTTGGTACAAATTTAATAACACCATGCCAAAACACTTGCAAACTTGGTACAAATTTAATAAAACCATGCCAAAACACTTGTAACTTTGGTACAAATTTAATAAGACCAAGCCAAAACACTTGCAAACTTGGAACAAATTTAATAAGACCACGGCAAAACACTTGCAAACTTGGTACAAATTTAATAAGACCATGCCAAAACACTTGCAAACTTGGAACAAACTTCCTAAGACCATGCCAAAACACTTGCAAACTTGGTACAAATTTAATAAGACCACGCCAAAAAACTTGCAAACTTGGAACAAACTTCCTAAGACCATGCCAAAACACTTGGTTCAAATTTAATAAGACCATGCCAAAACACTTGCAAACTTGGTACAAATTTAATAAGACGATGCTAAACACTTGCAAACTTGGAACAAATTTCCTAAGACCATGCCAAAACACTTGCAAACTTGGTACAAATTTAATAAGACCATGCCAAAACACTTGCAAACTTGGTACAAATGTAATAAGACCATGCCAAACACTTGCAAACTTGGAACAAACTTCCTAAGACCGTGCCAAAACACTTGCAAACCTGGTACAATTTTAATAAGACCATGCAAAACACTTGCAAACTTGGAACAAACTTCCTAAGACCATGCCAAAACACTTGCAAACTTGGTACAAATTTAATAAGACCATGCCAAAACACTTGCAAACTTGGTACAAATTTAATAAGACGATGCTAAACACTTGCAAACTTGGAACAAATTTCCTAAGACCATGCCAAAACACTTGCAAACTTGGTACAAATTTAATAAGACCATGCCAAAACACTTGCAAACTTGGTACAAATGTAATAAGACCATGCCAAACACTTGCAAACTTGGAACAAACTTCCTAAGACCGTGCCAAAACACTTGCAAACCTGGTACAATTTTAATAAGACCATGCAAAACACTTGCAAACTTGGAACAAACTTCCTAAGACCATGCCAAAACACTTGCAAACTTGGTACAAATTTAATAAGACCATGCCAAAACACTTGCAAACTTGGTACAAATTTAATAAGACCATGCCAAACACTTGCAAACTTGGAACAAACTTCCTAAGACCATGCCAAAACACTTGCAAACTTGGAACAAGTTTAATAAGACCATGCCAAAACACTTGCAAACTTGGAACACATTTAATATGACGATGCCAAACACTTGCAAAGTTGGAACAAACTTCCCAAGACCATGCCAAAACACTTTCAAACTTGGTACAAATTTAATAAGACCATGCCAAAACACTTGCAAACTTGGTACAAATTTAATAAGACCATGCCAAACACTTGCAAACTTGGAACAAACTTCCAAAGACCATGCCAAAACACTTGCAAACTTGGTACAAATTTAATAAGACCATGCCAAACACTTGCAAACTTGGAACAAACTTCCTAAGACCATGCCAAAACACTTGCAAACTTGGTACAAATTTAATAAAACCACGCCAAAAAACTTGCAAACTTGGAACAAACTTCCTAAGACCATGCCAAAACACTTGCAAACTTGGTACAAATTTAATAAGACTTAGCCAGAACACTTGCAAACTTGGAACAAATTTAATAAGACCATGCCAAAACACTTGCAAACTTGGTACAAATTTAATTAGACCATGCCAAAACACTTGCAAACTTGGTACAAATTTAATAAGACCATGCCAAAACACTTGCAAACTTGGAACAAACTTCCTAAGACCATGCCAAAACACTTGCAAACTTGGTACAAATTTACCATGCCAAAACACTTTCAAACTTGGTACAAATTAAATAAGACCATGCCAAAACACTTGCCAACTTGGTACAATTTTAATAAGACCATGCCAAACACTTGCAAACTTGGAACAAACTTCCTAAGACCATGCCAAAACACTTGCAAACTTGGTACAAATTTAATAAGACCATGCCAAACACTTGCAAACTTGGTACAAACTTAATAAGACCATGCCAAAACACTTGCAAACTTGGAACAAACTTCCTAAGACCATGCCAAAACACTTGCAAACTTGGTACAAATTTAATAAGACCATGCCAAAACACTTGCAAACTTGGTACAAATTTAATAAGACCATGCCAAACACTTGCAAACTTGGTACAAATTTAATAAGACCATGCCAAAACACTTGCAAACTTGGAACAAACTTCCTAAGATCATGCCAAAACACTTGCCAACTTGGTACAAATTTAATAAGACCATGCCAAAACACTTGCAAACTTGGTAAAAATTTAATAACACCATGCCAAACACTTGCAAACTTGGAACAAACTTCCTAAGACCATGCCAAAACACTTGCAAACTTGGTACAAATTTAATAAGACCATGCCAAAACACTTGCAAACTTGGTACAAATTTAAAAAGACCCTGCCAAAACACTTGCAAACTTGGTACAAACTTCCTAAGACCGTGCCAAAACACTTGCAAACCTGGTACAATTTTAATAAGACCATGCAAAACACTTGCAAACTTGGAACAAACTTCCTAAGACCATGCCAAAACACTTGCAAACTTGGTACAAATTTAATAAGACCATGCCAAAACACTTGCAAACTTGGAACAAACTTCCTAAGACCATGCCAAAACACTTGCAAACTTGGTACAAATTTAATAAGACCAAGCCAAAACACTTGCAAACTTGGAACAAGTTTAATAAGACCATGCCAAAACACTTGCAAACTTGGAACACATTTAATATGACGATGCCAAACACTTGCAAAGTTGGAACAAACTTCCCAAGACCATGCCAAAACACTTTCAAACTTGGTACAAATTTAATAAGACCATGCCAAAACACTTGCAAACTTGGTACAAATTTAATAAGACCATGCCAAACACTTGCAAACTTGGAACAAACTTCCAAAGACCATGCCAAAACACTTGCAAACTTGGTACAAATTCAATAAGACCATGCCAAACACTTGCAAACTTGGAACAAACTTCCTAAGACCATGCCAAAACACTTGCAAACTTGGCACAAATTTAATAAGACCATGCCAAAACACTTGCAAACTTGGAACAAACTTCCTAAGACCATGCCAAAACACTTGCAAACTTGGTACAAATTTAATAAGACTTAGCCAGAACACTTGCAAACTTGGAACAAATTTAATAAGACCATGCCAAAACACTTGCAAACTTGGTACAAATTTAATTAGACCATGCCAAAACACTTGCAAACTTGGTACAAATTTAATAAGACCAAGCCAAAACACTTGCAAACTTGGAACAAATTTAATAAGACCACGGCAAAACACTTGCAAACTTGGTACAAGTTTAATAAGACCATGCCAAAACACTTGCAAACTTGGAACAAACTTCCTAAGACCATGCCAAAACACTTGCAAACTTGGTACAAATTTAATAAGACCACGCCAAAACACTTGCAAACTTGGAACAAACTTCCTAAGACCATGCCAAAACACTTGCAAACTTGGTACAAATTTAATAAGACCATGCCAAAACACTTGCAAACTTGGTACAAATTTAATAAGACGATGCTAAACACTTGCAAACTTGGAACAAATTTCCTAAGACCATGCCAAAACACTTGCAAACTTGGTACAAATTTAATAAGACCATGCCAAAACACTTGCAAACTTGGTACAAATGTAATAAGACCATGCCAAACACTTGCAAACTTGGAACAAACTTCCTAAGACCGTGCCAAAACACTTGCAAACCTGGTACAATTTTAATAAGACCATGCAAAACACTTGCAAACTTGGAACAAACTTCCTAAGACCATGCCAAAACACTTGCAAACTTGGTACAAATTTAATAAGACCATGCCAAAACACTTGCAAACTTGGAACAAACTTCCTAAGACCATGCCAAAACACTTGCAAACTTGGAACAAACTTCCAAAGACCATGCCAAAACACTTGCAAACTTGGTACAAATTTAATAAGACCATGCGAAACACTTGCAAACTTGGAACAAACTTCCTAAGACCATGCCAAAACACTTGCAAACTTGGTACAAATTTAATAAAACCACGCCAAAACACTTGCAAACTTGGAACAAACTTCCTACGACCATGCCAAAACACTTGCAAACTTGGTACAAATTTAATAAGACTTAGCCAGAACACTTGCAAACTTGGAACAAATTTAATAAGACCATGCCAAAACACTTGCAAACTTGGTACAAATTTAATTAGACCATGCCAAAACACTTGCAAACTTGGTACAAATTTAATAAGACCATGCCAAAACACTTGCAAACTTGGAACAAACTTCCTAAGACCATGCCAAAACACTTGCAAACTTGGTACAAATTTAATAAGACCATGCCAAAACACTTGCCAACTCGGTACAATTTTAATAAGACCATGCCAAACACTTGCAAACTTGGAACAAACTTCCTAAGACCATGCCAAAACACTTGCAAACTTGGTACAAATTTAATAAGACCATGCCAAACACTTGCAAACTTGGTACAAATTTAATAAGACCATGCCAAAACACTTGCAAACTTGGAACAAACTTCCTAAGACCATGCCAAAACACTTGCAAACTTGGTACAAATTTAATAAGACCATGCCAAAACACTTGCAAACTTGGTACAAATTTAATAAGACCATGCCAAACACTTGCAAACTTGGTACAAATTTAATAAGACCATGCCAAAACACTTGCAAACTTGGAACAAACTTCCTAAGATCATGCCAAAACACTTGCCAACTTGGTACAAATTTAATAAGACCATGCCAAAACACTTGCAAACTTGGTAAAAATTTAATAACACCATGCCAAACACTTGCAAACTTGGAACAAACTTCCTAAGACCATGCCAAAACACTTGCAAACTTGGTACAAATTTAATAAGACCATGCCAAAACACTTGCAAACTTGGTACAAATTTAAAAAGACCCTGCCAAAACACTTGCAAACTTGGTACAAATTTAATAAGACCATGCCAAAACACTTGCAAACTTGGAACAAACTTCCTAAGACCATGCCAAAACACTTGCAAACTTGGTACAAATTTAATAAGACCATGCCAAAACACTTGCAAACTTGGTACAAATTTAATAAGACCATGCCAAACACTTGCAAACTTGGTACAAATTTAATAAGACCATGCCAAACACTTGCAAACTTGGAACAAACTTCCTAAGATCATGCCAAAACACTTGCAAACTTGGTACAAATTTAATAAGACCATGCCAAAACACTTGCAAACTTGGTACAAATTTAATAAGACCATGCCAAACACTTGCAAACTTGGTACAAATTTAATAAGACCATGCCAAACACTTGCAAACTTGGAACAAACTTCCTATGATCATGCCAAAACACTTGCAAACTTGGTACAAATTTAATAAGACCATGCCAAAACACTTGCAAACTTGGTACAAATTTAATAACACCATGCCAAACACTTGCAAACTTGGAACAAACTTCCTAAGACCATGCCAAAACACTTGCAAACTTGGTACAAATTTAATAAGACCATGCCAAAACACTTGCAAACTTGGTACAATTTTAATAAGACCATGCCAAAACACTTGCAAACTTGGTACAAATTTAATAAGACCATGCCAAAACACTTGCAAACTTGGTACAAATTTAATACGACCATGCCAAACACTTGCAAACTTGGAACAAACTTCCTAAGACCATGCCAAAACACTTGCAACCTTGGTACAAATTTAATAAGACCATGCCAAAACACTTGCAAACTTGGAAAAAACTTCCTAAGACCATGCCAAAACACTTGCAAACTTGGAACAAACTTCCTAAGACCATGCCAAAACACTTGCAAACTTGGTACAAATTTAATACGACCATGCCAAACACTTGCAAACTTGGAACAAACATCCTAAGACCATACCAAAACACTTGCAAACTTGGTACAAATTTTAAAATACCATGCCAAACACTTGCAAACTTGGAACAAACTTCCTAAGACCATGCCAAAACACTTGCAAACTTGGCACAAATTTAATAAGACCGTGCCAAAACATTTGCAACCTTGGTAAAAATTTAATAAGACCATGCCAAAACACTTGCAAACTTGGTAAAAATTTAATACGACCATGCCAAACACTTGCAAACTTGGTACAAATTTAATAAGACCATGCCAAACACTAGCAAACTTGGAACAAACTTCCTAAGACCATGCCAAAACACTTGCAAACTTGATACAAAGTTAATAAGACCATGCCGAACACTTGCAAACTTGGAACATACTTCCTAAGACCATGCCAAAACACTTGCAAACTTGGAACAAATTTCATAAGACCATGTCAAAACACTTGCAAACTTGGAACAAACTTCCTAAGACCATGCCAAAACACTTGCAAACTTGGAACAAACTTCCTAAGATCATGCCAAAACACTTGCAAACTTGGTACAAATTTAATAAGACCATGCCAAAACACTTGCAACCTTGGTACAAATTTAATACGACCATGCCAAACACTTGCAAAATTGGAACAAAATTCCTAAGACCATGCCAAAACACTTGCAAACTTGGTACAAATTTAATAAGACCATGCCAAACACTTGCAAACTTGGAACAAACTTCCTAAGACCATGCCAAAACACTTGCAACCTTGGTACAAATTTAATACGACCATGCCAAACACTTGCAAACTTGGAACAAACTTCCTAAGACCATGCCAAAACACTTGCAAACTTGGTACAAATTTAATAAGACCATGCCAAACACTTGCAAACTTGGAACAAACTTCCTAAGACCATGCCAAAACACTTGCAACCTTGGTACAAATTTAATAAGACCATGCCAAACACTTGCAAACTTGGAACAAACTTCCTAAGACCAAGCCAAAACACTTGCAAACTTGGAATAAACTTCCTAAGACCATGCCAAACACTTGCAAACTTGGAACAAACTTCCTAAGACCATGCCAAAACACTTGCAACCTTGGTACAAATTTAATAAGATCATGCCAAAACACTTGCAAACTTGGTACAAATTTAATAAAACCATGCCAAAACACTTGCAAATTTGGTACAAATTTAAAAAGACCAAGCCAAAACACTTGCAAACTTGGAACAAATTTAATAAGACCACGGCAAAACACTTGCAAACTTGGTACAAATTTAATAAGACCATGCCAAAACACTTGCAAACTTGGAACAAACTTCCTAAGACCATGCCAAAACACTTGCAAACTTGGTACAAATTTAATAAAACCATGCCAAAACACTTGCAAACTTAGTACAAATTTAATAAGACCATGCCAAACACTTGCAAACTTGGAACAAACTTCCTTAGACCACGCCAAAACACTTGCAAACTTGGTACAAATTTAATCAGACCATGCCAAAACACTTGCAAACTTGGAACAAATTTAATAAGACCATGCCAAAACACTTGCAAACTTGGTACAAATTTAATAAGACCATGCCAAAACACTTGCAAACTTGGTACAAATTTAATAAGACCATGCCAAAACACTTGCAAACTTGGAACAAACTTCCTAAGACCATGCCAAAACACTTGCAAACTTGGTACAATTTTAATAAGACCATGCCAAACACTTGCAAACTTGGAACAAACTTCCTAAGACCATGCCAAAACACTTGCAAACTTGGTACAAATTTAATAAGACCATGCCAAAACACTTGCAAACTTAGTACAAATTTAATAAGACCATGCCAAAATACTTGCAAACTTGGAACAAACTTCCTAAGACCATGCCAAAACACTTGCAAACTTGGTACAAATTTAATAAGACCATGCAAAAACACTTGCAACCTTGGTACAAATTTAATACGACCATGCCAAACACTTGCAAACTTGGAACAAACTTCCTAAGACCATGCCAAAACACTTGCAAACTTGGTACAATTTTAATAAGACCATGCCAAAACACTTGCACACTTGGTACAAATTTAATAAGACCATGCCAAAACACTTGCAAACTTGGTACAAATTGAATAAGACCATGCCAAACACTTGCAAACTTGGAACAAACTTCCTAAGGCCATGCCAAAACACTTGCAAACTTGGTACAAATTTAATAAGACCATGCCAAAACACTTGCAAACTTGGTACAAATTTAATAAGACCATGCCAAAACACTTGCAAACTTGGTACAAATTTAATAAGACCATGCCAAACACTTGCAAACTTGGAACAAACTTCCTAAGCCCATGCCAAAACACTTGCAAACTTGGTACAAATTTAATAACACCATGCCAAAACACTTGCAAACTTGGTACAAATTTAATAAAACCATGCCAAAACACTTGTAAATTTGGTACAAATTTAATAAGACCAAGCCAAAACACTTGCAAACTTGGAACAAATTTAATAAGATTACGGCAAAACACTTGCAAACTTGGTACAAATTTAATAAGACCATGCCAAAACACTTGCAAACTTGGAACAAACATCCTAAGACCATGCCAAAACACTTGCAAACTTGGTACAAATTTAATAAGACCACGCCAAAAAACTTGCAAACTTGGAACAAACTTCCTAAGACCATGCCAAAACACTTGCAAACTTGGTACAAATTTAATAAGACCATGCCAAAACACTTGCAAACTTGGTACAAATTTAATAAGACGATGCTAAACACTTGCAAACTTGGAACAAATTTCCTAAGACCATGCCAAAACACTTGCAAACTTGGTACAAATTTAATAAGACCATGCCAAAACACTTGCAAACTTGGTACAAATGTAATAAGACCATGCCAAACACTTGCAAACTTAGAACAAACTTCCTAAGACCGTGCCAAAACACTTGCAAACCTGGTACAATTTTAATAAGACCATGCAAAACACTTGCAAACTTGGAACAAACTTCCTAAGACCATGCCAAAACACTTGCAAACTTGGTACAAATTTAATCACTCGCTTGCCCAATCCCTATTCATCGCAAATCTTCTCCTTCACAACCTCGATGCTCCTATCCTGCTATCCTCTCTTCCCTTCTACGCGCCTGCTCGGAGGTTACGTGACCGACCTCCTTTCCTCATTCCCCCCCGCCGTACTCGCTTTGGACAAAGTGACCCTCTGCTGCGTGCCTTGTCATCGTTTAACGCTGTGAGCTCCCTGTTTGACTACCATCATCCTATTTCCACATTCCATTCCCGCCTACTCGAATCCTATCTCTAATTCCTCTCCCCTTCGTTGTCCTTCATTCATGAGCTAAGTCTATGTTCTCCTCCTCCTACTAGTGTTTAATCTAGTATATAAGTATATATATATGTATATTGTTTTTTTTTTGTAAAGCCCTGGAGGCAAACAAATGTATATTAATAAATTCAATTCAATTCAATTCAATAAGACCATGCCAAAACACTTGCAAACTTGGAACAAACTTCCTAAGACCATGCCAAAACACTTGCAAACTTGGTACAAATTTAATAAGACCAAGCCAAAACCCTTGCAAACTTGGAACAAGTTTAATAAGACCATGCCAAAACACTTGCAAACTTGGAACACATTTAATATGACGATGCCAAACACTTGCAAAGTTGGAACAAACTTCCCAAGACCATGCCAAAACACTTTCAAACTTGGTACAAATTTAATAAGACCATGCCAAAACACTTGCAAACTTGGTACAAATTTAATAAGACCATGCCAAACACTTGCAAACTTGGAACAAACTTCCAAAGACCATGCCAAAACACTTGCAAACTTGGTACAAATTTAATAAGACCATGCCAAACACTTGCAAACTTGGAACAAACTTCCTAAGACCATGCCAAAACACTTGCAAACTTGGTACAAATTTAATAAAACCACGCCAAAACACTTGCAAACTTGGAACAAACTTCCTAAGACCATGCCAAAACACTTGCAAACTTGGTACAAATTTAATAAGACTTAGCCAGAACACTTGCAAACTTGGAACAAATTTAATAAGACCATGCCAAAACACTTGCAAACTTGGTACAAATTTAATTAGACCATGCCAAAACACTTGCAAACTTGGTACAAATTTAATAAGACCATCCCAAAACACTTGCAAACTTGGAACAAACTTCCTAAGACCATGCCAAAACACTTGCAAACTTGGTACAAATTTACCATGCCAAAACACTTTCAAACTTGGTACAAAATTAATAAGACCATGCCAAAACACTTGCCAACTTGGTACAATTTTAATAAGACCATGCCAAACACTTGCAAACTTGGAACAAAATTCCTAAGACCATGCCAAAACACTTGCAAACTTGGTACAAATTTAATAAGACCATGCCAAACACTTGCAAACTTGGTACAAATTTAATAAGACCATGCCAAAACACTTGCAAACTTGGAACAAACTTCCTAAGACCATGCCAAAACACTTGCAAACTTGGTACAAATTTAATAAGACCATGCCAAAACACTTGCAAACTTGGTACAAATTTAATAAGACCATGCCAAACACTTGCAAACTTGGTACAAATTTAATAAGACCATGCCAAAACACTTGCAAACTTGGAACAAACTTCCTAAGATCATGCCAAAACACTTGCCAACTTGGTAAAAATTTAATAACACCATGCCAAACACTTGCAAACTTGGAACAAACTTCCTAAGACCATGCCAAAACACTTGCAAACTTGGTACAAATTTAATAAGACCATGCCAAAACACTTGCAAACTTGGTACAAATTTAAAAAGACCCTGCCAAAACACTTGCAAACTTGGTACAAATTTAATAAGACCATGCCAAAACACTTGCAAACTTGGAACAAACTTCCTAAGACCATGCCAAAACACTTGCAAACTTGGTACAAATTTAATAAGACCATGCCAAAACACTTGCAAACTTGGTACAAATTTAATAAGACCATGCCAAACACTTGCAAACTTGGTACAAATTTAATAAGACCATGCCAAAGACTTGCAAACTTGGAACAAACTTCCTAAGATCATGCCAAAACACTTGCAAACTTGGTACAAATTTAATAAGACCATGCCAAAACACTTGCAAACTTGGTACAAATTTAATAAGACCATGCCAAACACTTGCAAACTTGGTACAAATTTAATAAGACCATGCTAAACACTTGCAAACTTGGAACAAACTTCCTAAGATCATGCCAAAACACTTGCAAACTTGGTACAAATTTAATAAGACCATGCCAAAACACTTGCAAACTTGGTACAAATTTAATAAGACCATGCCAAAACACTTGCAAACTTGGAACAAACTTCCTAAGACCATGCCAAAACACTTGCAAACTTGGTACAAATTTAATAAAACCACGCCAAAACACTTGCAAACTTGGAACAAACTTCCTAAGACCATGCCAAAACACTTGCAAACTTGGTACAAATTTAATAAGACTTAGCCAGAACACTTCCAAACTTGGAACAAATTTAATAAGACCATGCCAAAACACTTGCAAACTTGGTACAAATTTAATTAGACCATGCCAAAACACTTGCAAACTTGGTACAAATTTAATAAGACCAAGCCAAAACACTTGCAAACATGGAACAAATTTAATAAGACCACGGCAAAACACTTGCAAACTTGGTACAAGTTTAATAAGACCATGCCAAAACACTTGCAAACTTGGAACAAACTTCCTAAGACCATGCCAAAACACTTGCAAACTTGGTACAAATTTAATAAGACCACGCCAAAAAACTTGCAAACTTGGAACAAACTTCCTAAGACCATGCCAAAACACTTGCAAACTTGGTACAAATTTAATAAGACCATGCCAAAACACTTGCAAACTTGGTACAAATTTAATAAGACGATGCTAAACACTTGCAAACTTGGAACAAATTTCCTAAGACCATGCCAAAACACTTGCAAACTTGGTACAAATTTAATAAGACCATGCCAAAACACTTGCAAACTTGGTACAAATGTAATAAGACCATGCCAAACACTTGCAAACTTGGAACAAACTTCCTAAGACCGTGCCAAAACACTTGCAAACCTGGTACAATTTTAATAAGACCATGCAAAACACTTGCAAACTTGGAACAAACTTCCTAAGACCATGCCAAAACACTTGCAAACTTGGTACAAATTTAATAAGACCATGCCAAAACACTTGCAAACTTGGAACAAACTTCCTAAGACCATGCCAAAACACTTGCAAACTTGGTACAAATTTAATAAGACCAAGCCAAAACACTTGCAAACTTGGAACAAGTTTAATAAGACCATGCCAAAACACTTGCAAACTTGGAACACATTTAATATGACGATGCCAAACACTTGCAAAGTTGGAACAAACTTCCCAAGACCATGCCAAAACACTTTCAAACTTGGTACAAATTTAATAAGACCATGCCAAAACACTTGCAAACTTGGTACAAATCTAATAAGACCATGCGAAACACTTGCAAACTTGGAACAAACTTCCAAAGACCATGCCAAAACACTTGCAAACTTGGTACAAATTTAATAAGACCATGCCAAACACTTGCAAACTTGGAACAAACTTCCTAAGACCATGCCAAAACACTTGCAAACTTGGTACAAATTTAATAAAACCACGCCAAAACACTTGCAAACTTGGAACAAACTTCCTAAGACCATGCCAAAACACTTGCAAACTTGGTACAAATTTAATAAGACTTAGCCAGAACACTTGCAAACTTGGAACAAATTTAATAAGACCATGCCAAAACACTTGCAAACTTGGTACAAATTTAATTAGACCATGCCAAAACACTTGCAAACTTGGTACAAATTTAATAAGACCATGCCAAAACACTTGCAAACTTGGAACAAACTTCCTAAGACCATGCCAAAACACTTGCAAACTTGGTACAAATTTAATAAGACCATGCCAAAACACTTGCCAACTTGGTACAATTTTAATAAGACCATGCCAAACACTTGCAAACTTGGAACAAACTTCCTAAGACCATGCCAAAACACTTGCAAACTTGGTACAAATTTAATAAGACCATGCCAAACACTTGCAAACTTGGTACAAATTTAATAAGACCATGCCAAAACACTTGCAAACTTGGAACAAACTTCCTAAGACCATGCCAAAACACTTGCAAACTTGGTACAAATTTAATAAGACCATGCCAAAACACTTGCAAACTTGGAACAAATTTAATAAGACCATGCCAAACACTTGCAAACTTGGTACAAATTTAATAAGACCATGCCAAAACACTTGCAAACTTGGAACAAACTTCCTAAGATCATGCCAAAACACTTGCCAACTTGGTACAAATTTAATAAGACCATGCCAAAACACTTGCAAACTTGGTAAAAATTTAATAACACCATGCCAAACACTTGCAAACTTGGAACAAACTTCCTAAGACCATGCCAAAACACTTGCAAACTTGGTACAAATTTAATAAGACCATGCCAAAACACTTGCAAACTTGGTACAAATTTAAAAAGACCCTGCCAAAACACTTGCAAACTTGGTACAAATTTAATAAGACCATGCCAAAACACTTGCAAACTTGGAACAAACTTCCTAAGACCATGCCAAAACACTTGCAAACTTGGTACAAATTTAATAAGACCATGCCAAAACACTTGCAAACTTGGTACAAATTTAATAAGACCATGCCAAACACTTGCAAACTTGGTACAAATTTAATAAGACCATGCCAAACACTTGCAAACTTGGAACAAACTTCCTAAGATCATGCCAAAACACTTGCAAACTTGGTACAAATTTAATAAGACCATGCCAAAACACTTGCAAACTTGGAAAAACTTCCTAAGACCATGCCAAAACACTTGCAACCTTGGTACAAATTTAATACGACCATGCCAAACACTTGCAAACTTGGAACAAACTTCCTAAGACCATGCCAAAACACTTGCAAACTTGGTACAAATTTAATACGACCATGCAAAACACTTGCAAACTTGGAACAAACTTCCTAAGACCATGCCAAAACACTTGCAAACTTGGTACAAATTTAATAAGACCATGCCAAACACTTGCAAACTTGGAACAAACTTCCTAAGACCATGCCAAAACACTTGCAAACTTGGCACAAATTTAATAAGACCGTGCCAAAACATTTGCAACCTTGGTAAAAATTTAATAAGACCATGCCAAAACACTTGCAAACTTGGTAAAAATTTAATACGACCATGCCAAACACTTGCAAACTTGGTACAAATTTAATAAGACCATGCCAAACACTAGCAAACTTGGAACAAACTTCCTAAGACCATGCCAAAACACTTGCAAACTTGATACAAAGTTAATAAGACCATGCCGAACACTTGCAAACTTGGAACAAACTTCCTAAGACCATGCCAAAACACTTGCAAACTTGGAACAAATTTCATAAGACCATGTCAAAACACTTGCAAACTTGGAACAAACTTCCTAAGACCATGCCAAAACACTTGCAAACTTGGAACAAACTTCCTAAGACCATGCCAAAACACTTGCAAACTTGGTACAAATTTAATAAGACCATGCCAAAACACTTGCAACCTTGGTACAAATTTAATAGGACCATGCCAAACACTTGCAAAATTGGAACAAAATTCCTAAGACCATGCCAAAACACTTGCAAACTTGGTACAAATTTAATAAGACCATGCCAAACACTTGCAAACTTGGAACAAACTTCCTAAGACCATGCCAAAACACTTGCAACCTTGGTACAAATTTAATACGACCATGCCAAACACTTGCAAACTTGGAACAAACTTCCTAAGACCATGCCAAAACACTTGCAAACTTGGTACAAATTTAATAAGACCATGCCAAACACTTGCAAACTTGGAACAAACTTCCTAAGACCATGCCAAAACACTTGCAAACTTGGTACAAATTTAATAAGACCATGCCAAAACACTTGCAAACTTGGCACAAATTTAATAAGACCATGCCAAAACACTTGCAAACTTGGTACAAATTTAATAAGACCATGCCAAAACACTTGCAACTTGGTACAAATTTAATACGACCATGCCAAACACTTGCAAACTTGGTACAAATTTAATAAGACCATGCCAAACACTTGCAAACTTGGAACAAACTTCCTAAGACCATGCCAAAACACTTGCAACCTTGGTACAAATTTCATAAGACCATGCCAAACACTTGCAAACTTGGAACAAACTTCCTAAGACCATGCCAAAACACTTGCAAACTTGGCACAAATTTAATAACACCATGCCAAAACACTTGCAAACTTGGTACAAATTTAATACGACCATGCCAAACACTTGCAAACTTGGTACAAATTTAATAAGACCATGCCAAACACTTCCAAACTTGGAACAAATTTCCTAAGACCATGCCAAAACACTTGCAAACTTGGCACAAACTTCCTAAGACCATGCCAAAACACTTGCAACCTTGGTACAAATTTAATAAGACCATGCCAAAACACTTGCAAACTTGGAACAAACTTCCTAAGACCATGCCAAAACACTTGCAAACTTGGAACAAACTTCCTAAGACCATGCCAAAACACTTGCAAACTTGGAACAAACTTCCTAAGACCATGCCAAAACACTTGCAAACTTGGTACAAATTTAATAAGACCATGCCAAAACACTTGCAAACTTGGAACAAACTTCCTAAGACCATCCAAAACACTTACAAACTTGGTACAAATTTAATAAGACCATGCCAAACACTTGCAAACTTGGAACAAACTTCCTAAGACCATGCTAAAACACTTGCAAACTTGGTACAAATTTAATAAAACCATGCCAAAACACTTGCAAACTTGGTACAAATTTATTAAGACCAAGCCAAAACACTTGCAAACTTGGAACAAATTTAATAAGACCATGCCAAAACACTTGCAAACTTGGTACAAATTTAATAAAACCATGCCAAAACACTTGCAAACTTGGTACAAATTTTATAAGATCATGCCAAAACACTTGCAAACTTGGTACAAATTTAATAACACCATGCCAAAACACTTGCAAACTTGGTACAAATTTAATAAGACCATGCCAAACACTTGCAAACTTGGAACAAACTTCCTAAGACCATGCCAAAACACTTGCAAACTTGGTACAAATTTAATAAGACCATGCCAAAACACTTGCAAACTTGGTACAAATTTAATAACACCATGCCAAAACACTTGCAAACTTGGTACAAATTAAATAAAACCATGCCAAAACACTTGCAAACTTGATACAAATTTAATAAGACCAAGCCAAAACACTTGCAAACTTGGAACAAATTTAATTAGACCATGCCAAAACACTTGCAAACTTGGTACTAATTTAATAAGACCATGCCAAAACACTTGCAAACCTGGTACAAATTTAATAGGACCATGCCAAAACACTTGCAAACTTGGAACAAACTTCCTAAGACCATGCCAAAACACATGCAAACTTGGTACAAATTTAATAAGACCATGCCAAAACACTTGCAAACTTGGTACAAATTTAATAAGACCATGCCAAAACAGTTGCAAACTTGGTTTAAATTTAATAAGACCATGCCAAAACACTTGCAAACTTGGTACAAATTTAATAAGACCATGCCAAACACGTGCAAACTTGGAACAAACTTCCTAAGCCCATGCCAAAACACTTGCAAACTTGGTACAAATTTAATAACACCATGCCAAAACACTTGCAAACTTGGTACAAATTTAATAAAACCATGCCAAAACACTTGTAAATTTGGTACAAATTTAATAAGACCAAGCCAAAACACTTGCAAACTTGGAACAAATTTAATAAGACCACGGCTAAACACTTGCAAACTTGGTACAAATTTAATAAGACCATGCCAAAACACTTGCAAACTTGGAACAAACTTCCTAAGACCATGCCAAAACACTTGCAAACTTTGTACAAATTTAATAAGACCACGCCAAAAAACTTGCAAACTTGGAACAAACTTCCTAAGACCATGCCAAAACACTTGCAAACTTGGTACAAATTTAATACGACCATGCCAAAACACTTGCAAACTTGGTACAAATTTAATAAGACGATGCAAAACACTTGCAAACTTGGAACAAATTTCCTAAGACCATGCCAAAACACTTGCAAACTTGGTACAAATTTAATAAGACCATGCCAAAACACTTGCAAACTTGGTACAAATGTAATAAGACCATGCCAAACACTTGCAAACTTGGAACAAACTTCCTAAGACCGTGCCAAAACACTTGCAAACCTGGTACAATTTTAATAACACCATGCAAAACACTTGCAAACTTGGAACAAACTTCCTAAGACCATGCCAAAACACATGCAAACTTGGTACAAATTTAATAAGACCATGCCAAAACACTTGCAAACTTGGAACAAACTTCCTAAGACCATGCCAAAACACTTGCAAACTTGGTACAAATTTAATAAGACCAAGCCAAAACACTTGCAAACTTGGAACAAATTTAATAAGACCATGCCAAAACACTTGCAAACTTGGAACACATTTAATATGACGATGCCAAACACTTGCAAAGTTGGAACAAACTTCCCAAGACCATGCCAAAACACTTTCAAACTTGGTACAAATTCAATAAGACCATGCCAAAACACTTGCAAACTTGGTACAAATTTAATAAGACCATGCCAAACACTTGCAAACTTGGAACAAACTTCCAAAGACCATGCCAAAACACTTGCAAACTTGGTACAAATTTAATAAGACCATGCCAAACACTTGCAAACTTGGAACAAACTTCCTAAGACCATGCCAAAACACTTGCAAACTTGGTACAAATTTAATAAAACCACGCCAAAACGCTTGCAAACTTGGAACAAACTTCCTAAGACCATGCCAAAACACTTGCAAACTTGGTACAAATTTAATAAAACCATGCCAAAACACTTGCAAACTGAGTACAAATTTAATAAGACCATGCCAAACACTTGCAAACTTGGAACAAACTTCCTTAGACCACGCCAAAACACTTGCAAACTTGGTACAAATTTAATCAGACCATGCCAAAACACTTGCAAACTTGGAACAAATTTAATAAGACCATGCCAAAACACTTGCAAACTTGGTACAAATTTAATAAGACCATGCCAAAACACTTGCAAACTTGGTACAAATTTAATAAGACCATGCCAAAACACTTGCAAACTTGGAACAAACTTCCTAAGACCATGCCAAAACACTTGCAAACTTGGTACAATTTTAATAAGACCATGCCAAACACTTGCAAACTTGGAACAAACTTCCTAAGACCATGCCAAAACACTTGCAAACTTGGTACAAATTTAATAAGACCATGCCAAAACACTTGCAAACTTAGTACAAATTTAATAAGACCATGCCAAAATACTTACAAACTTGGAACAAACTTCCTAAGACCATGCCAAAACACTTGCAAACTTGGTACAAATTTAATAAGACCATGCAAAAACACTTGCAACCTTGGTACAAATTTAATACGACCGTGCCAAACACTTGCAAACTTGGAACAAACTTCCTAAGACCATGCCAAAACACTTGCAAACTTGGTACAAATTTAATAAGACCATGCCAAAACACTTGCACACTTGGTACAAATTTAATAAGACCATGCCAAAACACTTGCAATCTTGGTACAAATTTAATAAGACCATGCCAAACACTTGCAAACTTGGAACAAACTTCCTAAGGCCATGCCAAAACACTTGCAAACTTGGTACAAATTTAATAAGACCATGCCAAAACACTTGCAAACTTGGTACAAATTTAATAAGACCATGCCAAAACACTTGCAAACTTGGTACAAATTTAATAAGACCATGCCAAACACTTGCAAACTTGGAACAAACTTCCTAAGCCCATGCCAAAACACTTGCAAACTTGGTACAAATTTAATAACACCATGCCAAAACACTTGCAAACTTGGTACAAATTTAATAAAACCATGCCAAAACACTTGTAAATTTGGTACAAATTTAATAAGACCAAGCCAAAACACTTGCAAACTTGGAACAAATTTAATAAGACCACGGCAAAACACTTGCAAACTTGGTACAAATTTAATAAGACCATGCCAAAACACTTGCAAACTTGGAACAAACTTCCTAAGACCATGCCAAAACACTTGC
Organism: Anopheles atroparvus; assembly: GCA_914969975.1. Lineage (NCBI taxonomy): Eukaryota > Metazoa > Arthropoda > Insecta > Diptera > Culicidae > Anopheles > Anopheles atroparvus. Next base: position 11,020,173 of record CAJZCY010000006.1, on the reverse strand, counting down.
AAACTTGGTACAAATTTAATAAGACCACGCCAAAAAACTTGCAAACTTGGAACAAACTTCCTAAGACCATGCCAAAACACTTGCAAACTTGGTACAAATTTAATAAGACCATGCCAAAACACTTGCAAACTTGGTACAAATTTAATAAGACGATGCTAAACACTTGCAAACTTGGAACAAATTTCCTTAGACCATGCCAAAACACTTGCAAACTTGGTACAAATTTAATAAGACCATGCCAAAACACTTGCAAACTTGGTACAAATGTAATAAGACCATGCCAAACACTTGCAAACTTGGAACAAACTTCCTAAGACCGTGCCAAAACACTTGCAAACCTGGTACAATTTTAATAAGACCATGCAAAACACTTGCAAACTTGGAACAAACTTCCTAAGACCATGCCAAAACACTTGCAAACTTGGTACAAATTTAATAAGACCATGCCAAAACACTTGCAAACTTGGAACAAACTTCCTAAGACCATGCCAAAACACTTGCAAACTTGGTACAAATTTAATAAGACCAAGCCAAAACACTTGCAAACTTGGAACAAGTTTAATAAGACCATGCCAAAACACTTGCAAACTTGGAACACATTTAATATGACGATGCCAAACACTTGCAAAGTTGGAACAAACTTCCCAAGACCATGCCAAAACACTTTCAAACTTGGTACAAATTTAATAAGACCATGCCAAAACACTTGCAAACTTGGTACAAATTTAATAAGACCATGCCAAACACTTGCAAACTTGGAACAAACTTCCAAAGACCATGCCAAAACACTTGCAAACTTGGTACAAATTTAATAAGACCATGCCAAACACTTGCAAACTTGGAACAAACTTCCTAAGACCATGCCAAAACACTTGCAAACTTGGTACAAATTTAATAAAACCACGCCAAAACACTTGCAAACTTGGAACAAACTTCCTAAGACCATGCCAAAACACTTGCAAACTTGGTACAAATTTAATAAGACTTAGCCAGAACACTTGCAAACTTGGAACAAATTTAATAAGACCATGCCAAAACACTTGCAAACTTGGTACAAATTTAATAAGACCATGCCAAAACACTTGCAAACTTAGTACAAATTTAATAAGACCATGCCAAAATACTTACAAACTTGGAACAAACTTCCTAAGACCATGCCAAAACACTTGCAAACTTGGTACAAATTTAATAAGACCATGCAAAAACACTTGCAACCTTGGTACAAATTTAATACGACCGTGCCAAACACTTGCAAACTTGGAACAAACTTCCTAAGACCATGCCAAAACACTTGCAAACTTGGTACAAATTTAATAAAACCACGCCAAAACACTTGCAAACTTGGAACAAACTTCCTAAGACCATGCCAAAACACTTGCAAACTTGGTACAATTTTAATAAGACCATGCCAAACACTTGCAAACTTGGAACAAACTTCCTAAGACCATGCCAAAACACTTGCAAACTTGGTACAAATTTAATAAGACCATGCCAAAACACTTGCAAACTTAGTACAAATTTAATAAGACCATGCCAAAATACTTACAAACTTGGAACAAACTTCCTAAGACCATGCCAAAACACTTGCAAACTTGGTACAAATTTAATAAGACCATGCAAAAACACTTGCAACCTTGGTACAAATTTAATACGACCGTGCCAAACACTTGCAAACTTGGAACAAACTTCCTAAGACCATGCCAAAACACTTGCAAACTTGGTACAAATTTAATAAAACCACGCCAAAACACTTGCAAACTTGGAACAAACTTCCTAAGACCATGCCAAAACACTTGCAAACTTGGTACAAATTTAATAAGACTTAGCCAGAACACTTGCAAACTTGGAACAAATTTAATAAGACCATGCCAAAACACTTGCAAACTTGGTACAAATTTAATAAGACCATGCCAAAACACTTGCAAACTTGGAACAAACTTCCTAAGACCATGCCAAAACACTTGCAAACTTGGTACAAATTTACCATGCCAAAACACTTTCAAACTTGGTACAAATTTAATAAGACCATGCCAAAACACTTGCCAACTTGGTACAATTTTAATAAGACCATGCCAAACACTTGCAAACTTGGAACAAACTTCCTAAGACCATGCCAAAACACTTGCAAACTTGGTACAAATTTAATAAGACCATGCCAAACACTTGCAAACTTGGTACAAATTTAATAAGACCATGCCAAAACACTTGCAAACTTGGAACAAACTTCCTAAGACCATGCCAAAACACTTGCAAACTTGGTACAAATTTAATAAGACCATGCCAAAACACTTGCAAACTTGGTACAAATTTAATAAGACCATGCCAAACACTTGCAAACTTGGTACAAATTTAATAAGACCATGCCAAAACACTTGCAAACTTGGAACAAACTTCCTAAGATCATGCCAAAACACTTGCCAACTTGGTACAAATTTAATAAGACCATGCCAAAACACTTGCAAACTTGGTAAAAATTTAATAACACCATGCCAAACACTTGCAAACTTGGAACAAACTTCCTAAGACCATGCCAAAACACTTGCAAACTTGGTACAAATTTAATAAGACCATGCCAAAACACTTGCAAACTTGGTACAAATTTAAAAAGACCCTGCCAAAACACTTGCAAACTTGGTACAAATTTAATAAGACCATGCCAAAACACTTGCAAACTTGGAACAAACTTCCTAAGACCATGCCAAAACACTTGCAAACTTGGTACAAATTTAACAAGACCATGCCAAAACACTTGCAAACTTGGTACAAATTTAATAAGACCATGCCAAACACTTGCAAACTTGGTACAAATTTAATAAGACCATGCCAAACACTTGCAAACTTGGAACAAACTTCCTAAGATCATGCCAAAACACTTGCAAACTTGGTACAAATTTAATAAGACCATGCCAAAACACTTGCAAACTTGGTACAAATTTAATAAGACCATGCCAAACACTTGCAAACTTGGTACAAATTTAATAAGACCATGCCAAACACTTGCAAACTTGGAACAAACTTCCTAAGATCATGCCAAAACACTTGCAAACTTGGTACAAATTTAATAAAACCATGCCAAAACACTTGCAAACTTGGTACAAATTTAATAAGACCATGCCAAAACACTTGCAAACTTGGAACAAACTTCCTAAGACCATGCCAAAACACTTGCAAACTTGGTACAAATTTAATAAAACCACTTGCAAACTTGGTACAAATTTAATAAGACTTAGCCAGAACACTTGCAAACTTGGAACAAATTTAATAAGACCATGCAAAAACACTTGCAAACTTGGTACAAATTTAATTAGACCATGCCAAAACACTTGCAAACTTGGTACAAATTTAATAAGACCAAGCCAAAACACTTGCAAACTTGGAACAAATTTAATAAGACCACGGCAAAACACTTGCAAACTTGGTACAAGTTTAATAAGACCATGCCAAAACACTTGCAAACTTGGAACAAACTTCCTAAGACCATGCCAAAACACTTGCAAACTTGGTACAAATTTAATAAGACCACGCCAAAAAACTTGCAAACTTGGAACAAACTTCCTAAGACCATGCCAAAACACTTGCAAACTTGGTACAAATTTAATAAGACCATGCCAAAACACTTGCAAACTTGGTACAAATTTAATAAGACGATGCTAAACACTTGCAAACTTGGAACAAATTTCCTAAGACCATGCCAAAACACTTGCAAACTTGGTACAAATTTAATAAGACCATGCCAAAACACTTGCAAACTTGGTACAAATGTAATAAGACCATGCCAAACACTTGCAAACTTGGAACAAACTTCCTAAGACCGTGCCAAAACACTTGCAAACCTGGTACAATTTTAATAAGACCATGCAAAACACTTGCAAACTTGGAACAAACTTCCTAAGACCATGCCAAAACACTTGCAAACTTGGTACAAATTTAATAAGACCATGCCAAAACACTTGCAAACTTGGAACAAACTTCCTAAGACCATGCCAAAACACTTGCAAACTTGGTACAAATTTAATAAGACCAAGCCAAAACACTTGCAAACTTGGAACAAGTTTAATAAGACCATGCCAAAACACTTGCAAACTTGGAACACATTTAATATGACGATGCCAAACACCTGCAAAGTTGGAACAAACTTCCCAAGACCATGCCAAAACACTTTCAAACTTGGTACAAATTTAATAAGACCATGCCAAAACACTTGCAAACTTGGTACAAATTTAATAAGACCATGCCAAACACTTGCAAACTTGGAACAAACTTCCAAAGACCATGCCAAAACACTTGCAAACTTGGTACAAATTTAATAAGACCATGCCAAACACTTGCAAACTTGGAACAAACTTCCTAAGACCATGCCAAAACACTTGCAAACTTGGTACAAATTTAATAAAACCACGCCAAAACACTTGCAAACTTGGAACAAACTTCCTAAGACCATGCCAAAACACTTGCAAACTTGGTACAAATTTAATAAGACTTAGCCAGAACACTTGCAAACTTGGAACAAATTTAATAAGACCATGCCAAAACACTTGCAAACTTGGTACAAATTTAGTTAGACCATGCCAAAACACTTGCAAACTTGGTACAAATTTAATAAGACCATGCCAAAACACTTGCAAACTTGGAACAAACTTCCTAAGACCATGCCAAAACACTTGCAAACTTGGTACAAATTTAATAAGACCATGCCAAAACACTTGCCAACTTGGTACAATTTTAATAAGACCATGCCAAAACACTTGCAAACTTGGAACAAACTTCCTAAGACCATGCCAAAACACTTGCAAACTTGGTACAAATTTAATAAGACCATGCCAAACACTTGCAAACTTGGTACAAATTTAATAAGACCATGCCAAAACACTTGCAAACTTGGAAAAAACTTCCTAAGACCATGCCAAAACACTTGCAAACTTGGTACAAATTTAATAAGACCATGCCAAAACACTTGCAAACTTGGTACAAATTTAATAAGACCATGCCAAACACTTGCAAACTTGGTACAAATTTAATAAGACCATGCCAAAACACTTGCAAACTTGGAACAAACTTCCTAAGATCATGCCAAAACACTTGCCAACTTGGTACAAATTTAATAAGACCATGCCAAAACACTTGCAAACTTGGTAAAAATTTAATAACACCATGCCAAACACTTGCAAACTTGGAACAAACTTCCTAAGACCATGCCAAAACACTTGCAAACTTGGTACAAATTTAATAAGACCATGCCAAAACACTTGCAAACTTGGTACAAATTTAAAAAGACCCTGCCAAAACACTTGCAAACTTGGTACAAATTTAATAAGACCATGCCAAAACACTTGCAAACTTGGAACAAACTTCCTAAGACCATGCCAAAACACTTGCAAACTTGGTACAAATTTAATAAGACCATGCCAAAACACTTGCAAACTTGGTACAAATTTAATAAGACCATGCCAAACACTTGCAAACTTGGTACAAATTTAATAAGACCATGCCAAACACTTGCAAACTTGGAACAAACTTCCTAAGATCATGCCAAAACACTTGCAAACTTGGTACAAATTTAATAAGACCATGCCAAAACACTTGCAAACTTGGTACAAATTTAATAAGACCATGCCAAACACTTGCAAACTTGGTACAAATTTAATAAGACCATGCCAAACACTTGCAAACTTGGAACAAACTTCCTAAGATCATGCCAAAACACTTGCAAACTTGGTACAAATTTAATAAGACCATGCCAAAACACTTGCAAACTTGGTACAAATTTAATAACACCATGCCAAACACTTGCAAACTTGGAACAAACTTCCTAAGACCATGCCAAAACACTTGCAAACTTGGTACAAATTTAATAAGACCATGCCAAAACACTTGCAAACTTGGTACAATTTTAATAAGACCATGCCAAAACACTTGCAAACTTGGTACAAATTTAATAAGACCATGCCAAAACACTTGCAAACTTGGTACAAATTTAATAAGACCATGCCAAACACTTGCAAACTTGGAACAAACTTCCTAAGACCATGCCAAAACACTTGCAACCTTGGTACAAATTTAATAAGACCATGCCAAAACACTTGCAAACTTGGAAAAAACTTCCTAAGACCATGCCAAAACACTTGCAAACTTGGAACAAACTTCCTAAGACCATGCCAAAACACTTGCAAACTTGGTACAAATTTAATACGACCATGCCAAACACTTGCAAACTTGGAACAAACATCCTAAGACCATGCCAAAACACTTGCAAACTTGGTACAAATTTTAAAAGACCATGCCAAACACATGCAAACTTGGAACAAACTTCCTAAGACCATGCCAAAACACTTGCAAACTTGGCACAAATTTAATAAGACCGTGCCAAAACATTTGCAACCTTGGTAAAAATTTAATAAGACCATGCCAAAACACTTGCAAACTTGGTAAAAATTTAATACGACCATGCCAAACACTTGCAAACTTGGTACAAATTTAATAAGACCATGCCAAACACTAGCAAACTTGGAACAAACTTCCTAAGACCATGCCAAAACACTTGCAAACTTGATACAAAGTTAATAAGACCATGCCGAACACTTGCAAACTTGGAACAAACTTCCTAAGACCATGCCAAAACACTTGCAAACTTGGAACAAATTTCATAAGACCATGTCAAAACACTTGCAAACTTGGAACAAACTTCCTAAGACCATGAAAAAACACTTGCAAACTTGGAACAAACTTCCTAAGACCATGCCAAAACACTTGCAAACTTGGTACAAATTTAATAAGACCATGCCAAAACACTTGCAACCTTGGTACAAATTTAATACGACCATGCCAAACACTTGCAAAATTGGAACAAAATTCCTAAGACCATGCCAAAACACTTGCAAACTTGGTACAAATTTAATAAGACCATGCCAAACACTTGCAAACTTGGAACAAACTTCCTAAGACCATGCCAAAACACTTGCAACCTTGGTACAAATTTAATACGACCATGCCAAACACTTGCAAACTTGGAACAAACTTCCTAAGACCATGCCAAAACACTTGCAAACTTGGTACAAATTTAATAAGACCATGCCAAACACTTGCAAACTTGGAACAAACTTCCTAAGACCATGCCAAAACACTTGCAAACTTGGTACAAATTTAATAAGACCATGCCAAAACACTTGCAAACTTGGAACAAACTTCCTAAGACCATGCCAAAACACTTGCAAACTTGGCACAAATTTAATAAGACCATGCCAAAACACTTGCAAACTTGGTACAAATTTAATAAGACCATGCCAAAACACTTGCAACTTGGTACAAATTTAATACGACCATGCCAAACACTTGCAAACTTGGTACAAATTTAATAAGACCATGCCAAACACTTGCAAACTTGGAACAAACTTCCTAAGACCATGCCAAAACACTTGCAACCTTGGTACAAATTTCATAAGACCATGCCAAACACTTGCAAACTTGGAACAAACTTCCTAAGACCATGCCAAAACACTTGCAAACTTGGCACAAATTTAATAACACCATGCCAAAACACTTGCAAACTTGGTACAAATTTAATACGACCATGCCAAACACTTGCAAACTTGGTACAAATTTAATAAGACCATGCCAAACACTTCCAAACTTGGAACAAATTTCCTAAGACCATGCCAAAACACTTGCAAACTTGGCACAAACTTCCTAAGACCATGCCAAAACACTTGCAACCTTGGTACAAATTTAATAAGACCATGCCAAAACACTTGCAAACTTGGAACAAACTTCCTAAGACCATGCCAAAACACTTGCAAACTTGGAACAAACTTCCTAAGACCATGCCAAAACACTTGCAAACTTGGAACAAACTTCCTAAGACCATGCCAAAACACTTGCAAACTTGGTACAAATTTAATAAGACCATGCCAAAACACTTGCAAACTTGGAACAAACTTCCTAAGACCATGCCAAAACACTTACAAACTTGGTACAAATTTAATAAGACCATGCCAAACACTAGCAAACTTGGAACAAACTTCCTAAGACCATGCTAAAACACTTGCAAACTTGGTACAAATTTAATAAAACCATGCCAAAACACTTGCAAACTTGGTACAAATTTATTAAGACCAAGCCAAAACACTTGCAAACTTGGAACAAATTTAATAAGACCATGCCAAAACACTTGCAAACTTGGTACAAAATTAATAAAACCATGCCAAAACACTTGCAAACTTGGTACAAATTTTATAAGATCATGCCAAAACACTTGCAAACTTGGTACAAATTTAATAACACCATGCCAAAACACTTGCAAACTTGGTACAAATTTAATAAGACCATGCCAAACACTTGCAAACTTGGAACAAACTTCCTAAGACCATGCCAAAACACTTGCAAACTTGGTACAAATTTAATAAGACCATGCCAAAACACTTGCAAACTTGGTACAAATTTAATAACACCATGCCAAAACACTTGCAAACTTGGTACAAATTAAATAAAACCATGCCAAAACACTTGCAAACTTGATACAAATTTAATAAGACCAAGCCAAAACACTTGCAAACTTGGAACAAATTTAATTAGACCATGCCAAAACACTTGCAAACTTGGTACAAATTTAATAAGACCATGCCAAAACACTTGCAAACCTGGTACAAATTTAATAGGACCATGCCAAAACACTTGCAAACTTGGAACAAACTTCCTAAGACCATGCCAAAACACATGCAAACTTGGTACAAATTTAATAAGACCATGCCAAAACACTTGCAAACTTGGTACAAATTTAATAAGACCATGCCAAAACACTTGCAAACTTGGTACAAATTTAATAAGACCATGCCAAAACACTTGCAAACTTGGTACAAATTTAATAAGACCATGCCAAAACAGTTGCAAACTTGGTTTAAATTTAATAAGACCATGCCAAAACACTTGCAAACTTGGTACAAATTTAATAAGACCATGCCAAACACGTGCAAACTTGGAACAAACTTCCTAAGCCCATGCCAAAACACTTGCAAACTTGGTACAAATTTAATAACACCATGCCAAAACACTTGCAAACTTGGTACAAATTTAATAAAACCATGCCAAAACACTTGTAAATTTGGTACAAATTTAATAAGACCAAGCCAAAACACTTGCAAACTTGGAACAAATTTAATAAGACCACGGCAAAACACTTGCAAACTTGGTACAAATTTAATAAGACCATGCCAAAACACTTGCAAACTTGGAACAAACTTCCTAAGACCATGCCAAAACACTTGCAAACTTTGTACAAATTTAATAAGACCACGCCAAAAAACTTGCAAACTTGGAACAAACTTCCTAAGACCATGCCAAAACACTTGCAAACTTGGTACAAATTTGATAAGACCATGCCAAAACACTTGCAAACTTGGTACAAATTTAATAAGACGATGCAAAACACTTGCAAACTTGGAACAAACTTCCTAAGACCGTTGTGGCATCAGTTGCCACCATCCAGGGGCATCTTCAGCCACGGTCCGATACCTGACGACTAGAGGGCGCGCGCGTCCGTAACTGAGCGGTAAAGGTATGCTCTCGCTCCGACCCAGCATGCTGTCTCGGGTCACGATCGAGCGGTGAACGACCGGCAACGGCCTCGACCCAGTTGCTGGGTCGGCGCGAGAGTTCATTTCTTTTCGTTTGAACCGCCACCGCGAGCAGTACCAAGTTTTTTAACTTTCGCTACACAATAAAGTTTAAAAAAGTACAGAAGCGGTGCAAACTAATTTCAAACGAGAGAACATTAAAAAACTTGGTAATTCTGCACTAAAAGAAAAAGTGCAACCCAGGAAAGGACGAAGCTGCCACTCCGCGTTTCTTGCGAGCCTGTGAAGACAGTGATTGCCGCCGGTCTAGAAAGACGAAGCCGCCACCGTGCAGGACGAGGGAACAAGGGAAGGAGTGATTGTGGCCGGTCCCGACCAGAGAAAGGTAAATAGTGCAATGGATGTGCACCAAGGAGAGGAAGTGTGCGGCGTGTGCGGAAAGGCCGCGAGTGACGAGGCTGTCGCGTGCGCTAAGTGCAACAGCAAGTTCCATCTGTCTTGCGTGAACGAAGACGAATCCGTGTGGATGAGTGATTGGGACTGTGCCGCATGCCTTCTGCGCCAAGCTGCCACGGGGCGCGAGGAAAATGGCCCCCCAACTGAACCGCGTGGCTCTGGATGGGCGCCACCATTGCAAAGAAGCCCCGCAAACCCCGCTCAACCCGCGGCGCACGAACGCACGCCAGTGCAACGGGAATTGGACAACTGGGCCCGCCGCATCCTGTCCGCCCAAGGAACACCGTCTAGGGAAGCAGCGTATCCGGATGCCGTACAAGAAGTGATGTCGCGGATGGAGCAACGTTTCGACGCCCTGCTCGAGAGGATGCTGCAATCGAGCGCGTCGTTTGTGCCTTCAGCGAACGCGGCCACCCCACACGCGCGTCCATCGACCGCAGGCTTTTCAATGGCGCCCCCACGTATCGTGCCCGCACCGTCCGCGCCGTCACCGCCCGCACCGTCCGCACCGTCCGCGCCGTCACCGCCCGCGTCGTCGCCGCTCGAGCCCCCGCCACGTCGATATCCACCACACGCGAGCTCAACGTCTTACGACCTGCCGAATGACAGCCACGAACTCAGCAGGAGTCAACTGTCCGCTCGTCAGGCAGTTTCCCGTGACCTGCCGTCATTTTCCGGGAACGTCGAGGAGTGGCCCGCGTTTCTTGCGTGCTTCGAGGAGACCACGCGGCTGTGTGGATTTTCGGCCAGCGAAAATGTCCTGCGACTGAGGCAGGCGCTCAATGGGAGGGCGTTGAAGGTCGTACAGTGCCGGCTAAGACGCGCGGAGGATTTGCCGGAGGCTATTGAGGCGCTGAGAGATATGTACGGTAGACCGGAGCATCTGATTGACACTCTGCTGACCCAAATACGCGGCTCACCGCCGCCCAAAATGGAACGCCTCGAGACGCTGGTGGACTTCGCTATCTCCGTTGAAGAAGTCTGCGCGACGGTGAGGAACAGCGACACTGGAGGTCGATTCGACGGACCCGTGCTTCGAGAGCTGGTCGAACAACTACCGTGGGCGATCAAAATGGACTGGGGAAAGCACTGCCTTACGACCCCGCTGAAGTCGCTGGACGAGTTTGGGAAGTTCATGCGAACCACCAAGAACGCCCTGCTGCATGTGATCAACCCAATACCTCGCATGAACGAAAGGCGGCACGTCAGAGTGCACACAACTCCGGAACCTTTGCAACCCCCGGCCCCCACAGCGGAGCGGTGTGTATGCGGCGAAGGATGCGATACGCTGTCCGCATGTTGGGACTACTGGCAGCTAAACGTTTCTGAGCGCTGGAAGCACGTTAGGAGGCTCGGTGTCTGCAAGGCATGCCTGAAACCGCACCGCGGAAGCTGTCGCGAGACGAAGCCGTGTAGCCGGAACGGGTGCGAGGCGAGGCACCACAAGTCGCTGCATGATGACCGCGCCGCACCGATCCGTAGACTCAGCCCGTCCAGCAGTAAGTACGCTAATCACCACTTTGCAGGGTCACCGGGAGTGCTTTTGCGTTATGTGCCGGTCGTCATACATGGCCGCACCGAAGATATCCATACCCTAGCGTGTCTCGACGAAGGATCATCGGTGACATTAATGGAACACGCGCTGATGGACGAGCTGGGGCTGAGTGGCTCGCCGAAACCGCTGTGCCTCTCCTGGACTGGAGGCCAAACCAGGGAAGAGAAAAATTCAGTTGAGCTGTCCATCTCGATCTCTGGCACAGAAAGCAACCAGCCACACAAGTTGACATCTGTTCGGACGGTTACCAGTCTAGCTCTTCCACCGCAGTCCGTGCAGATGACGGAGCTTTCAGCCCGGTACGAACACCTGCAGCAGATCCCGGCTCGGTCGTACAAATGGACATCACCACGGCTGCTTATCGGAATAGACAACTATCGTCTGTCCCGACCCCTAAAAACAGTAGAAGGAGCACCTCACGAGCCTGTCGCCACGAAGACTCGTATTGGTTGGGTCGTGTCAGGAGTTTGCAGAGCGCAAGTAGGGAACAGGCCGACAACGGATTCGACACTTCATCACGCTATACTTTGTCCTTGCAGTAGCATCGAGCAGCGTATCGACGAGGCCATGAAAGGTTGCTTCTCGCTGGAGGATGCGAGGACAAGAAACATCATGCGCTCGAAGGACGACGAGAGAGCACTCGCGCAGCTGAAAGAGAGGACAAAATTAGTAGACGGCAGATACGAGACCGGTTTACTTTGGCGATGGGACGACGTGAAGCTACCCGGTAACCGATCAATGGCACTAAGGCGTCTGGACTGCTTAGAGAAGAGAATGTCCCGGGAAGGTAAGCTTCGTGAGATCCTGAACCGCACCATGAATGACTACTTAGCGAAGGGGTACATTCGCAAGCTGTCCGATGCTGAAGCGAAATCGACAAACCCGAGGAAATGGTACCTACCGATCTTCCCAGTGACGAACCCAAATAAGCCGCTTAAAGTACGGATCGTCTGGGACGCAGCGGCGTCCGTCAACGGGACGGCACTCAACACGGTATTACTGACGGGACCCGACCTTTTAGTGCCTCTACCCAGCATCCTTATGCGGTTCCGCGAAGGCAAGATAGCGGTGGCTGCCGACATCAAGGAGATGTTCCACCAAGTGTGTATCCGGGAACAAGACCAAGACAGCCAAAGGTTCCTGTGGCGCTGGAGCGACGCGCAGACAGAACCAGACGAATACGCAATGACCAGAATGACGTTTGGGGCGGCGTGCTCACCGAGCAGCGCGCATTACGTAAAAAATATAAATGCAGAACGCTTCGTGGAACAATTCCCGTCGGCCGTACAATGCATTAAGAATGACCATTATGTCGACGACATGCTGACCAGCGTAGAGGGAATCAAGGAGGCAGTTACTCTATGTCGTGACGTCAAGTATGTTCATGTTGAGGGAGGGTTTCAGTTGCATAATTGGCTCTCGAATTCCGAAGAAGTGCGTCAGTCTACAGGGGGAACACCTGGACAGCAAAAACTCCTCAGTACCGAGCCGGAGGCGACTTCCCACAAGGTTCTCGGCATGTGGTGGGACACGTCGAACGACACCTTTAACTTCAGGTTGCCAAAGAAAAACGAGACACTGTTGCATGGCGAGACAACACCCACCAAACGACAAGTGCTGAGCCTACTCATGTCCATATACGATCCGCTTGGTCTGATTGCCGGCTTCCTGTTGCACCTGAAAGTGCTGCTTCAAGAGATCTGGAGAGCCGGAACGGACTGGGACGAAAGTATCCCAGACCCCTTGAACGAGAAGTGGAGGCAATGGCTAGAATGTCTCCCTCAATTAGAAAAGGTTAGTATACCTAGATGCTACCGACAGCGATTACCTCTCCCTGGTTGCCGGCTGCAGCTGCATATTTTCGTCGACGCGGGCTGGGACGGATTCACCGCGGTCGCCTACTTCCGGCACGAGCTAGAGGACGATGTAGAGGTCGCACTAGCAGGAGGAAAATCCAGAGTCGCTCCCCTTAAGTATACTTCCATCCCGAGATTAGAGCTTCAAGCGGCGGTGCTGGGCAGTCAGCTAGCAAAAATCATCAGTGACGCTCACCGAATGGAAATTCACCAACGCTACTTTTGGACGGATTCCAAGGATGTGATGTTTTGGCTGAATTCGGACCACCGACGATACAGCACCTTCGTGGCGCACAGGGTTGGCGAGATACTAGAAACATCGCGCGTAGAAGAGTGGAATTGGGTCCCCGGCAGCACCAACGTGGCCGACGAAGGAACCAAGTGGTCCAAGCTTAAGAAACATCTCACAACCAGTAGCTGGTTCAGCGGCCCGGCCTTCCTGACGCAATGCAAAGCCGAATGGCCACATCAACAACTCGCACCAGGAACCACGGACGAAGAGAAACGAGAGTCGGTAGCGCTTCACCTGTCGTGCGAACCGCTGTTTAACCCTGAGCGCTTCTCGCGATGGTGGCGCATAGTCCGAGCGGCTGCATTCGTTTGGCGGTTTCTGTATAACACTCGTAACCCAACGGCGCGCCGAACCGGGCCACTTACTCCACACGAGCTGAAAGCAGGCGAAAAGACCGTTATTATAGAAACGCAGCGGCAATCCTTCCCGGAGGAATACAAACAGCTCGAGACGCAATCCAACAACCCGGGAGCAGGATCGGGCGTGCGAAAGAGCAGTTCTCTTTACCGAAGAAGTCCGTACCTGGACGCTGATGGTGTAATTCGAGTCCAAGGGAGAATCGACGCCTGCCCGCACGTTGAGTTCGACGTCAAACGTCCAATTATCCTGCCGAAGGAAGGCCGAGTAACCCATCTCGTGGTCGATCATTACCATCGCTACTACAAGCACGTCAACCACCAGACCGTGATGAATGAGGTCAGACAACGGTTTGACATTCCCGCACTAAGGACAGCATGCCATCGCGTGAGAAGCTCCTGTTCATACTGCAAGGTACGCAGCGCAATGCCTCGCCCACCACCGATGGCAGAGTTGCCAGTCGCCAGACTCTCTCCCCACGTACGGCCATTCACCTTCACCGGGATCGACTACTTCGGGCCCTTCGTGGTATCAGTTGGACGCAGAAGCGAGAAGAGGTGGGGAGTACTGTTTACATGTATGACGACGAGAGCGGTGCACATAGAAATAGCCCATGCTCTAACAACCAGTGCGTGCATCCTGGCGGTCCGAAACTTCGTGTGTCGTCGCGGAACACCCAACGAGATCTTCTCGGACAGAGGCACGAACTTCGTGGGAGCCAATCGGGAGCTGGAAGAAGCACGACAGCTAATTAATGCGAACAAGCTGATGGAAGGGTCGGGAATCCCTCACACTACCTGGCACTTCAACCCACCGTCCGCCCCTCACTTCGGCGGGGCTTGGGAAAGATTGGTTCAGGCGGTCAAACGTACGTTGGCAGGCATCCAGCTAACGAACCACCCATCGGACTCCGTACTGCAAAACTGGTTGATCGAAGTGGAGGGCATCCTTAATTCACGACCCTTGACAGATGTACCAGTTGATCGTGAAGAAGATGCCCCTTTGACCCCCAATCACTTTCTACTAGGCTCGTCCGCCGGAGCAAAACCTCTGGTGCCTCTAGACTGCTCAGCGGTCGCATTGAGAAATTCCTGGAAATCGTCACAACAATACGCAAATCAGTTCTGGAAGAGATGGGTAACCACTTACCTCCCGACACTGACCAAGCGCACGAAATGGCATCACCCGACGACGAGCTTGAAGCAAGGCGACCTGGTGGTGATCGTCGATGAGACGCTGCCTCGTGGATGCTGGCCGAAGGGCCGAATCGTAAAGGTGATTCCCTCGAAAGACGGACTGATCAGACAGGTACACGTGCAAACAGCAGGCAGAAAAATATTGCAACGACCAGCCGTCAAAATAGCCGTGCTAGACATCGGACCACAACAGTCGTGACAGCGCCGTCACATGCGGGCCAGTGTGGTACAGGCGTTGGCACTACTACTTATAAAGCGGCGGCCATCTTCCCATCGTCGACAGCGCTGCCACACGCGGGCCGGTGTGGCATCAGTTGCCACCATCCAGGGGCATCTTCAGCCACGGTCCGATACCTGACGACTAGAGGGCGCGCGCGTCCGTAACTGAGCGGTAAAGGTATGCTCTCGCTCCGACCCAGCATGCTGTCTCGGGTCACGATCGAGCGGTGAACGACCGGCAACGGCCTCGACCCAGTTGCTGGGTCGGCGCGAGAGTTCATTTCTTTTCGTTTGAACCGCCACCGCGAGCAGTACCAAGTTTTTTAACTTTCGCTACACAATAAAGTTTAAAAAAGTACAGAAGCGGTGCAAACTAATTTCAAACGAGAGAACAACCGTGCCAAAACACTTGCAAACCTGGTACAATTTTAATAACACCATGCAAAACACTTGCAAACTTGGAACAAACTTCCTAAGACCATGCCAAAACACATGCAAACTTGGTACAAATTTAATAAGACCATGCCAAAACACTTGCAAACTTGGAACAAACTTCCTAAGACCATGCCAAAACACTTGCAAACTTGGTACAAATTTAATAAGACCAAGCCAAAACACTTGCAAACTTGGAACAAATTTAATAAGACCATGCCAAAACACTTGCAAACTTGGAACACATTTAATATGACGATGCCAAACACTTGCAAAGTTGGAACAAACTTCCCAAGACCATGCCAAAACACTTTCAAACTTGGTACAAATTTAATAAGACCATGCCAAAACACTTGCAAACTTGGTACAAATTTAATAAGACCATGCCAAACACTTGCAAACTTGGAACAAACTTCCAAAGACCATGCCAAAACACTTGCAAACTTGGTACAAATTTAATAAGACCATGCCAAACACTTGCAAACTTGGAACAAACTTCCTAACACCATGCCAAAACACTTGCAAACTTGGTACAAATTTAATAAAACCACGCCAAAACGCTTGCAAACTTGGAACAAACTTCCTAAGACCATGCCAAAACACTTGCAAACTTGGTACAAATTTAATAAGACTTAGCCAGAACACTTGCAAACTTGGAACAAATTTAATAAGACCATGCCAAAATTCTTGCAAACTTGGAACAAACTTCCTAAGACCATGCCAAAACACTTGCAAACTTGGTACAAATTTAATAAGACCATGCCAAAACACTTGCAAACTTGGTACAAATTTAATAAGACCATGCCAAAACACTTGCAAACTTGGTACAAATTTAATAAGACCATGCCAAAACACTTGCAAACTTGGAACAAACTTCCTAAGATCATGCCAAAACACTTGCAAACTTGGTACAAATTTAATAAGACCATGCCAAAACACTTGCAAACTTGGTAAAAATTTAATAACACCATGCCAAACACTTGCAAACTTGGAACAAACTTCCTAAGACCATGCCAAAACACTTGCAAACTTGGTACAAATTTAATAAGACCATGCCAAAACACTTGCAAACTTGGTACAAATTTAAAAAGACCCTGCCAAAACACTTGCAAACTTGGTACAAATTTAATAAGACCATGCCAAAACACTTGCAAACTTGGAACAAACTTCCTAAGACCATGCCAAAACACTTGCAAACTTGGTACAAATTTAATAAGACCATGCCAAAACACTTGCAAACTTGGTACAAATTTAATAAGACCATGCCAAACACTTGCAAACTTGGAACAAGCTTCCTAAGACCATGCCAAAACACTTGCAAACTTGGTACAAATTTAATAAGACCATGCCAAATACTTGCAAACTTGGTACAAATTTAATAAGACCATGCCAAAACACTTGCAAACTTGGAACAAACTTCCTAAGACCATGCCAAAACACTTGCAAACTTGGTACAAATTTAATAAGACCATGCCAAAACACTTGCAAACTTGGTACAAATTTAAT
Organism: Anopheles atroparvus; assembly: GCA_914969975.1. Classification (NCBI taxonomy): domain Eukaryota; kingdom Metazoa; phylum Arthropoda; class Insecta; order Diptera; family Culicidae; genus Anopheles; species Anopheles atroparvus. Next base: position 11,002,738 of record CAJZCY010000006.1, on the reverse strand, counting down.
AAGACCATGCCAAACACTTGCAAACTTGGTACAAATTTAATAAGACCATGCCAAACACTTGCAAACTTGGAACAAACTTCCTAAGATCATGCCAAAACACTTGCAAACTTGGTACAAATTTAATAAGACCATGCCAAAACTCTTGCAAACTTGGTACAAATTTAATAAGACCATGCCAAACACTTGCAAACTTGGTACAAATTTAATAAGACCATGCCAAACACTTGCAAACTTGGAACAAACTTCCTAAGATCATGCCAAAACACTTGCAAACTTGGTACAAATTTAATAAGACCATGCCAAAACACTTGCAAACTTGGTACAAATTTAATAACACCATGCCAAACACTTGCAAACTTGGAACAAACTTCCTAAGACCATGCCAAAACACTTGCAAACTTGGTACAAATTTAATAAGACCATGCCAAAACACTTGCAAACTTGGTACAATTTAAATAAGACCATGCCAAAACACTTGCAAACTTGGTACAAATTTAATAAGACCATGCCAAAACACTTGCAAACTTGGTACAAATTTAATAAGACCATGCCAAACACTTGCAAACTTGGAACAAACTTCCTAAGACCATGCCAAAACACTTGCAACCTTGGTACAAATTTATTAAGACCATGCCAAAACACTTGCAAACTTGGAACAAACTTCCTAAGACCATGCCAAAACACTTGCAAACTTGGAACAAACTTCCTAAGACCATGCCAAAACACTTGTAAACTTGGTACAAATTTAATAAGACCATGCCAAACACTTGCAAACTTGGAACAAACTTCCTAAGACCATGCCAAAACACTTGCAACCTTTGTACAAATTTAATAAGACCATGCCAAAACACTTGCAAACTTGGAACAAACTTCCTAAGACCATGCCAAAACACTTGCAAACTTGGTACACATTTAATAAGACCATGCCAAACACTTGCAAACTTGGAACAAACTTCCTAAGACCATGCCAAAACACTTGCAAACTTGGAACAAACTTCCTAAGACCATGCCAAAACACTTGCAAACTTGGTACAAATTTAATACGACCATGCCAAACACTTGCAAACTTGGAACAAACATCCTAAGACCATGCCAAAACACTTGCAAACTTGGTACAAATTTAAAAAGACCATGCCAAACACTTGCAAACTTGGAACAAACTTCCTAAGACCATGCCAAAACACTTGCAAACTTGGCACAAATTTAATAAGACCGTGCCAAAACACTTGCAACCTTGGTAAAAATTTAATAAGACCATGCCAAAACACTTGCAAACTTGGTAAAAATTTAATACGACCATGCCAAACACTTGCAAACTTGGTACAAATTTAATAAGACCATGCCAAACACTAGCAAACTTGGAACAAACTTCCTAAGACCATGCCAAAACACTTGCAAACCTGGTACAATTTTAATAAGACCATGCATAACACTTGCAAACTTGGAACAAACTTCCTAAGACCATGCCAAAACACATGCAAACTTGGTACAAATTTAATAAGACCATGCCAAAACACTTGCAAACTTGGAACAAACTTCCTAAGACCATGCCAAAACACTTGCAAACTTGGTACAAATTTAATAAGACCAAGCCAAAACACTTGCAAACTTGGAACAAATTTAATAAGACCATGCCAAAACACTTGCAAACTTGGAACACATTTAATATGACGATGCCAAACACTTGCAAAGTTGGAACAAACTTCCCAAGACCATGCCAAAACACTTTCAAACTTGATACAAATTTAATAAGACCATGCCAAAACACTTGCAAACTTGGTACAAATTTAATAAGACCATGCCAAACACTTGCAAACTTGGAACAAACTTCCAAAGACCATGCCAAAACACTTGCAAACTTGGTACAAATTTAATAAGACCATGCCAAACACTTGCAAACTTGGAACAAACTTCCTAAGACCATGCCAAAACACTTGCAAACTTGGTACAAATTTAATAAAACCACGCCAAAACACTTGCAAACTTGGAACAAACTTCCTAAGACCATGCCAAAACACTTGCAAACTTGGTACAAATTTAATAAGACTTAGCCAGAACACTTGCAAACTTGGAACAAATTTAATAAGACCATGCCAAATTTCTTGCAAACTTGGTACAAATTTAATTAGACCATGCCAAAACACTTGCAAACTTGGTACAAATTTAATAAGACCATGCCAAAACACTTGCAAACTTGGAACAAACTTCCTAAGACCATGCCAAAACACTTGCAAACTTGGTACAAATTTAATAAGACCATGCCAAAACACTTGCAAACTTGGTACACATTTAATAAGACCATGCCAAACACTTGCAAACTTGGAACAAACTTCCTAAGACCATGCCAAAACACTTGCAAACTTGGTACAAATTTAATAAAACCATGCCAAACACTTGCAAACTTGGTACAAATTTAATAAGACCATGCCAAAACACTTGCAAACTTGGAACAAACTTCCTAAGACCATGCCAAAACACTTGCAAACTTGGTACAAATTTAATAAGACCATGCCAAAACACTTGCAAACTTGGTACAAATTTAATAAGACCATGCCAAACACTTGCAAACTTGGTACAAATTTAATAAGACCATGCCAAACACTTGCAAACTTGGAACAAACTTCCTAAGATCATGCCAAAACACTTGCAAACTTGGTACAAATTTAATAAGACCATGCCAAAACACTTGCAAACTTGGTACAAATTTAATAACACCATGCCAAACACTTGCAAACTTGGAACAAACTTCCTAAGACCATGCCAAAACACTTGCAAACTTGGTACAAATTTAATAAGACCATGCCAAAACACTTGCAAACTTGGTACAATTTTAATAAGACCATGCCAAAACACTTGCAAACTTGGTACAAATTTAATAAGACCATGCCAAAACACTTGCAAACTTGGTACAAATTTAATAAGACCATGCCAAACACTTGCAAACTTGGAACAAACTTCCTAACACCATGCCAAAACACTTGCAACCTTGGTACAAATTTAATAAGACCATGCCAAAACACTTGCAAACTTGGAACAAACTTCCTAAGACCATGCCAAAACACTTGCAAACTTGGAACAAAGTTCCTAAGACCATGCCAAAACACTTGTAAACTTGGTACAAATTTAATAAGACCATGCCAAACACTTGCAAACTTGGAACAAACTTCCTAAGACCATGCCAAAACACTTGCAACCTTTGTACAAATTTAATAAGACCATGCCAAAACACTTGCAAACTTGGAACAAACTTCCTAAGACCATGCCAAAACACTTGCAAACTTGGTACACATTTAATAAGACCATGCCAAACACTTGCAAACTTGGAACAAACTTCCTAAGACCATGCCAAAACACTTGCAAACTTGGCACAAATTTAATAAGACCATGCCAAAACACTTGCAAACTTGGAACAAACTTCCTAAGACCATGCCAAAACACTTGCAAACTTGGAACAAACTTCCTAAGACCATGCCAAAACACTTGCAAACTTGGTACAAATTTAATACGACCATGCCAAACACTTGCAAACTTGGAACAAACATCCTAAGACCATGCCAAAACACTTGCAAACTTGGTACAAATTTAAAAAGACCATGCCAAACACTTGCAAACTTGGAACAAACTTCCTAAGACCATGCCAAAACACTTGCAAACTTGGCACAAATTTAATAAGACCGTGCCAAAACACTTGCAACCTTGGTAAAAATTTAATAAGACCATGCCAAAACACTTGCAAACTTTGTACAAATTTAATAAGACCAAGCCAAACACTTGCAAACTTGGAACAAATTTAATAAGACCATGCCAAAACACTTGCAAACTTGGAACACATTTAATATGACGATGCCAAACACTTGCAAAGTTGGAACAAACTTCCCAAGACCATGCCAAAACACTTTCAAACTTGATACAAATTTAATAAGACCATGCCAAAACACTTGCAAACTTGGTACAAATTTAATAAGACCATGCCAAACACTTGCAAACTTGGAACAAACTTCCAAAGACCATGCCAAAACACTTGCAAACTTGGTACAAATTTAATAAGACCATGCCAAACACTTGCAAACTTGGAACAAACTTCCTAAGACCATGCCAAAACACTTGCAAACTTGGTACAAATTTAATAAAACCACGCAAAAACACTTGCAAACTTGGAACAAACTTCCTAAGACTATGCCAAAACACTTGCAAACTTGGTACAAATTTAATAAGACTTAGCCAGAACACTTGCAAACTTGGAACAAATTTAATAAGACCATGCCAAAATTCTTGCAAACTTGGTACAAATTTAATTAGACCATGCCAAAACACTTGCAAACTTGGTACAAATTTAATAAGACCATGCCAAAACACTTGCAAACTTGGAACAAACTTCCTAAGACCATGCCAAACACTTGCAAACTTGGAACAAATTTAATAAGACCATGCCAAAAGACTTGCAAACTTGGAACATATTTAATAAGACCATGCCAAACACTTGCAAACTTGGAACAAACTTACTAAAACCATGCCAACACACTTGCAAACTTGGTACAAATTTAATAAGACCATGCCAAAACACTTGCAAACTTGGAACAAATTTAATAAGACCATGCCAAATACTTGCAAACTTGGAACAAACTTACTAAGACCATGCCAAAACACTTGAAAACTTGGTACAAATTTAATAAGACCATGCCAAACACTTGCAAACTTGGTACACATATAATAAGACCATGCCAAAACACTTGCAAACTTGGTACAAATTTAATAAGACCTTGCCAAAACACTTGCAAACTTGGAACAAATTTAATAAGACCATGCTAAAACACTTGCAAAATTGGTACAAATTTAATGAGACCATGCCGAACACTTGCAAACTTGGTACAAATTTAATAAGACCATGCCAAAACACTTGCAAACTTGGTACAAATTTAATAAGACCATGCCAAAACACTTGCAAACTTGGTACAAACTTCCTAAGACCATGCCAAAACACTTGCAAACTTGGGACAAACTTCCTAAGACCATGCCAAAACACTTGCAAACTTGGTACAAATTTGATATGACCATGCCAAAACACTTGCAAACTTGGTACAAATTTAATAAGACCATGCCAAAACACTTGCAAACTTGGGACAAACTTCCTAAAACCATGCCAAAACACTTGCAAACTTGGTACAAATTTAATAAGACCTTGCCAAAACACTTGCAAACTTGGAACAAATGTAATAAGACCATGCCAAAACACTTGCAAACTTGGTACAAATGTAATAAGACCATGCCAAAACACTTGCAAACTTGGTACAAATTTAATAAGACCCTGCCAAAACACTTGCAAACTTGGGACAAATTTAATAAGACCATGCCAAACACTTGCAAACTTGGAACAAACTTCCTAAGACCATGCCAAAACACTTGCAAACTTGGGACAAACTTCCTAAGACCATGCCAAAACACTTGCAAACTTGGTACAAATTTGATATGACCTTGCCAAAACACTTGCAAACTTGGAACAAATTTAATAAGACCATGCCAAAACACTGGCAAACTTTGGACAAATTTAATAAGACCATGCCAAAACACTTGCAAACTTGGTACAAATGTAATAAGACCATGCCAAAACACTTGCAAACTTGGGAAAAACTTCCTAAGACCATGCCAAAACACTTGCAAACTTGGTACAAATTTAATAAGACCTTGCCAAAACACTTGCAAACTTGGAACAAATTTAATAAGACCATGCCAAAACACTGGCAAACTTGGGACAAACTTCCTAAGACCATGCCAAAACACTTGCAAACTTGGTACAAATGTAATAAGACCTTGCCAAAACACTTGCAAACTTGGAACAAATTTAATAAGACCTTGCCAAAACACTTGCAAACTTGGAACAAATTTAATAAGACCATGCTAAAACACTTGCAAAATTGGTACAAATTTAATAAGACCATGCCAAACACTTGCAAACTTGGGACCAACTTCCTAAGACCATGCCAAAACACTTGCAAACTTGGTACAAATTTAATAAGACCTTGCCAAAACACTTGCAAACTTGGAACAAATTTAATAAGACCATGCCAAAACACTTGCAAACTTGGTACAAATTTGATATTACCATGCCAAAACACTTGCAAACTTGGTACACATTTAAAAAGACCATGCCAAAACACTTGCAAACTTGGGACAAACTTCCTAAGACCATGCCAAAACACTTGCAAACTTGGTACAAATTTAATAAGACCTTGCCAAAACACTTGCAAACGTGGAACAAATTTAGTAAGACCTTGCCAAAACACTTGCAAACTTGGAACAAATTTAATAAGACCATGCTAAAACACTTGCAAAATTGGTACAAATTTAATAAGACCATGCCGAACACTTGCAAACTTGGTACAAATTTAATAAGACCCTGCCAAAACACTTGCAAACTTGGAACAAACTTCTTAAGACCATGCCAAACACTTGCAAACTTGGTACACAATTAATAAGACCAAGCCAAACACTTGCAAACTTGGGACAAACTTCCTAAGACCATGCCAAAACACTTGCAAACTTGGTACAAATTTAATAAGACCATGCCAAAACACTTGCAAACTTGGGACAAACTTCCTAAGACCATGCCAAACACTTGCAAACTTGGGACAAACTTCCTAAGACCATGCCAAAACACTTGCAAACTTGGTACAAATTTAATAAGACCATGCCGAACACTTGCAAACTTGGTACAAAATTAATAAGACCATGCCAAAACACTTGCAAACTTGGTACAAATTTAATAAGACCATGCCAAAACACTTGCAAACTTGGTACAAATTTAATAAGGCCTTGCCAAAACACTTGCAAACTTGGAACAAATTTAATAAGACCATGCCGAACACTTGCAAACTTGGTACAAAATTAATAAGACCCTGCCAAAACACTTGCAAACTTGGTACAAACTTCTTAAGACCATGCCAAACACTTGCAAACTTGGTACACAATTGAAAAGACCATGCCAAACACTTGCAAACTTGGGACAAACTTCCTAAGACCATGCCAAAACACTTGCAAACTTGGTACACATTTAATAAGACCATGCCAAAACACTTGCAAACTTGGTACAAATGTAATAAGACCATGCCAAAACACTTGCAAACTTGGTAAAAATTTAATAAGACCCTGCCAAAACACTTGCAAACTTGGGACAAATTTAATAAGACCATGCCAAACACTTGCAAACTTGGGACAAACTTCCCAAGACCATGCCAAAACACTTGCAAACTTGGTACAAATTTAATAAGACCTTGTCAAAACACTTGCAAACTTGGAACAAATTTAATAAGACCATGCCAAAACACTTGCAAACTTGGTACAAATTTGATATGACCATGCCAAAACACTTGCAAACTTGGTACAAATTTAATAAGACCATGCCAAAACACTTGTTAACTTGGGACAAACTTCCTAAGACCATGCCAAAACACTTGCAAACTTGGTACAAATTTAATAAGACCTTGCCAAAACACTTGCAAACTTGGAACAAATTTAATAAGACCTTGCCAAAACACTTGCAAACTTGGAACAAATTTAATAAGACCATGCTAAAACACTTGCTAAATTGGTACAAATTTAATAAGACCATGCCAAAACACTTGCAAACTTGGTACAAATTTAATAAGACCCTGCCAAAACACTTGCAAACTTGGGACAAATTTAATAAGACCATGCCAAACACTTGCAAACTTGGGACAAACTTCCCAAGACCATGCCAAAACACTTGCAAACTTGGTACAAATTTAATAAGACCATGCTAAAACACTTGCAAAATTGGTACAAATTTAATAAGACCATGCCAAAACACTTGCAAACTTGGAACAAATGTAATAAGACCATGCCAAAACACTTGCAAACTTGGTACAAATTTAATAAGACCATGCCGAACACTTGCAAACTTGGTACAAAATTAATAAGACCATGCCAAAACACTTGCAAACTTGGTACAAATTTAATAAGACCATGCCAAAACACTTGCAAACTTGGTACAAATGTAATAAGACCATGCCAAAACACTTGCAAACTTGGTACAAATTTAATAAGACCCTGCCAAAACACTTGCAAACTTGGGACAAATTTAATAAGACCATGCCAAACACTTGCAAACTTGGGACAAACTTCCCAAGACCATGCCAAAACACTTGCAAACTTGGTACAAATTTAATAAGACCTTGTCAAAACACTTGCAAACTTGGAACAAATTTAATAAGACCATGCCAAAACACTTGCAAACTTGGTACAAATTTGATATGACCATGCCAAAACACTTGCAAACTTGGTACAAATTTAATAAGACCATGCCAAAACACTTGCAAACTTGGGACAAACTTCCTAAGACCATGCCAAAACACTTGCAAACTTGGTACAAATTTAATAAGACCTTGCCAAAACACTTGCAAACTTGGAACAAATTTAATAAGACCTTGCCAAAACACTTGCACACTTGGAACAAATTTAATAAGACCATGCTAAAACACTTGCAAAATTGGTACAAATTTAATAAGACCATGCCGAACACTTGCAAACTTGGTACAAAATTAATAAGACCCTGCCAAAACACTTGCAAACTTGGTACAAACTTCTTAAGACCATGCCAAACACTTGCAAACTTGGTACACAATTAAAAAGACCATGCCAAACACTTGCAAACTTGGGACAAACTTCCTAAGACCATGCCAAAACACTTGCAAACTTGGTACAAATTTAATAAGACCATGCCAAAACACTTGCAAACTTGGGACAAACTTCCTAAGACCATGCCAAACACTTGCAAACTTGGGACAAACTTCCTAAGACCATGCCAAAACACTTGCAAACTTGGTACAAATTTGATATGACCATGCCAAAACACTTGCAAACTTGGTACAAATTTAATAAGACCATGCCAAAACACTTGCAAACTTGGGACAAATTCCTAAGACCATGCCAAAACACTTGCAAACTTGGTACAAATTTCATAAGACCTTGCCAAAACACTTGCAAACTTGGAACAAATTTAATAAGACCATGCTAAAACACTTGCAAAATTGGTACAAATTTAATAAGACCATGCCGAACACTTGCAAACTTGGTACAAATTTAATAAGACCATGCCAAAAAACTTGCAAACTTGGTACAAACTTCTTAAGACCATGCCAAACACTTGCAAACCTGGTACACAATTAATAAGACCATGCCAAACACTTGCAAACTTGGGACAAACTTCCTAAGACCATGCCAAAACACTTGCAAACTTGGTACAAATTTGATATGACCATGCCAAAACACTTGCAAACTTGGTACAAATATAATAAGACCATGCCAAAACACTTGCAAACTTGGTACAAATTTAATAAGACCATGCCAAAACACTTGCAAACTTGGAACAAATTTAATAAGACCATGCCAAAACACTTGCAAACTTGGTACAAATTTAATAAGACCATGCCAAAACACTTGCAAACTTGGTACAAATTTAATAAGACCATGCCAAACACTTGCAAACTTGGTAAACAATTAATAAGACCATGCCGAACACTTGCAAACTTGGTACAAATTTAATAAGACCATGCCAAAATACTTGCAAACTTGGTACAAATTCAATAAGACCATGCCAAAACACTTGCAAACTTGGTACAAATTTAATAAGACCATGCCAAAACACTTACAAACTTGGTACAAATTTAATACGACCATGCCAAACACTTGCAAACTTGGTACACAATTAATAAGACCATGCCAAACACTTGCAAACTTGGGACAAACTTCCTAAGACCATGCCAAAACACTTGCAAACTTGGTACACAATTAATAAGACCATGCCAAACACTGGCAAACTTGGGACAAACTTCCTAAGACCATGCCAAAACACTTGCAAACTTGGTACAAATTTAATAAGAGCATGCCAAAACACTTGCAAACTTGGTACAAATTTAATAAGACCATGCCAAAACACTTGCAAACTTGGTACAAATGTAATAAGACCATGCCAAAACACTTGCAAACTTGGTACAAATTTAACAAGACCATGCCAAAACACTTAAAAACTTGGTACAAACTTCTTAAGACCATGCCAAACACTTGCAAACTTGGTACACAATTAATAAGACCATGCCAAACACTTGCAAACTTGGGACAAACTTCCTAAGACCATGCCAAAACACTTGCAAACTTGGTACACAATTAATAAGACCATGCCAAACACTGGCAAACTTGGGACAAACTTCCTAAGACCATGCCAAAACACATGCAAACTTGGTACAAATTTAATAAGACCATGCCGAACACTTGCAAACTTGGTACAAATTTAATAAGACCATGCCAAACACTTGCAAACTTGGGACAAACTTCCTAAGACCATGCCAAAACACTTGCAAACTTGGTACAAATTTAATAAGACCCTGCCAAAACACTTGCAAACTTGGTACAAATTTAATAAGACCTTACCAAAACACTTGCAAACTTGGAACAAATTTAATAAGACCATGCTAAAACACTTGCAAAATTGGTACAAATTTAATAAGACCATGCCGAACACTTGCAAACTTGATACACAATTAATAAGACCATGCCAAACACTTGCAAACTTGGGACAAACTTCCTAAGACCATGCCAAAACACTTGCAAACTTGGTACAAATTTAATAAGACCCTGCCAAAACACTTGCAAACTTGGTACAAAATTTAATAAGACCTTACCAAAACACTTGCAAACTTGGAACAAATTTAATAAGACCATGCTAAAACACTTGCAAAATTGGTACAAATTTAATAAGACCATGCCGAACACTTGCAAACTTGATACACAATTAATAAGACCATGCCAAACACTTGCAAACTTGGGACAAACTTCCTAAGACCATGCCAAAACACTTGCAAACTTGGGACAAACTTCCTAAGACCATGCCAAAACACTTGCAAACTTGGTACAAATTTAATAAGACCTTGCCAAAACACTTGCAAACTTGGAACAAATTTAATAAGACCATGTCAAAACACTGGCAAACTTGGGACAAACTTCCTAAGACCATGCCAAAAAACTTGCAAACTTGGTACAAATTTAATAAGACCTTGCCAAAACACTTGCAAACTTGGAACAAATTTAATAAGACCATGCCAAAACACTTGCAAACTTGGTACAAATTGAATAAGACCTTGCCAAAACACTTGCAAAATTGGAACAAATTTAATAAGACCATGCTAAAACACTTGCAAAATTGGTAAAAATTTAATGAGACCATGCCGAACACTTGCAAACTTGGTACAAATTTGATATGACCATGCCAAAACACTTACAAACTTGGTACAAATGTAATAAGACCATGCCAAAACACTTGCAAACTTGGTACAAATTTAATCAGACCATGCCAAAACACTTGCAAACTTGGTACAAATTTAATAAGACCTTGCCAAAACACTTGCAAACTTGGAACAAATTTAATAAGACCATGCCAAAACACTTGCAAACTTGGTACAAATTTAATAAGACCATGCCAAAACACTTGCAAACTTGGTACAAATGTAATAAGACCATGCCAAAACACTTGCAAACTTGGTATAAATTTAATAAGACCTTGCCAAAACACTTGCAAACTTGGAACAAATTGAATAAGACCATGCCAAAACACTGGCAAACTTGGGACAAACTTCCTAAGACCATGCCAAAACACTTGCAAACTTGGTACAAATTTAATAAGACCTTGCCAAAACACTTGCAAACTTGGAACAAATTTAATAAGACCTTGCCAAAACACTTGCAAACTTGGAACAAATTTAATAAGACCATGCTAAAACACTTGCAAAATTGGTACAAATTTAATAAGACCATGCCAAACACTTGCAAACTTGGGACAAACTTCCTAAGACCATGCCAAAACACTTGCAAACTTGGTACAAATTTAATAAGACCTTGCCAAAACACTTGCAAACTTGGAACAAATTTAATAAGACCATGCCAAAACACTTGCAAACTTGGTACAAATTTGATATTACCATGCCAAAACACTTGCAAACTTGGTACACATTTAATAAGACCATGCCAAAACACTTGCAAACTTGGGACAAACTTCCTAAGACCATGCCAAAACACTTGCAAACTTGGTACAAATTTAATAAGACCTTGCCAAAACACTTGCAAACGTGGAACAAATTTAGTAAGACCTTGCCAAAACACTTGCAAACTTGGAACAATTTAATAAGACCATGCTAAAACACTTGCAAACTTGGTACAAATTTGATATTACCATGCCGAACACTTGCAAACTTGGTACAAATTTAATAAGACCCTGCCAAAACACTTGCAAACTTGGAACAAACTTCTTAAGACCATGCCAAACACTTGCAAACTTGGTACACAATTAATAAGACCAAGCCAAACACTTGCAAACTTGGGACAAACTTCCTAAGACCATGCCAAAACACTTGCAAACTTGGTACAAATTTAATAAGACCATGCCAAAACACTTGCAAACTTGGGACAAACTTCCTAAGACCATGCCAAACACTTGCAAACTTGGGACAAACTTCCTAAGACCATGCCAAAACACTTGCAAACTTGGTACAAATTTAATAAGACCATGCCGAACACTTGCAAACTTGGTAAAAAATTAATAAGACCATGCCAAAACACTTGCAAACTTGGTTTAAATGTAATAAGACCATGCCAAAACACTTGCAAACTTGGTACAAATTTAATAAGACCCTGCCAAAACACTTGCAAACTTGGGACAAATTTAATAAGACCATGCCAAACACTTGCAAACTTGGGACAAACTTCCCAAGACCATGCCAAAACACTTGCAAACTTGGTACAAATTTAATAAGACCTTGCCAAAACACTTGCAAACTTTGAACAAATTTAATAAGACCATGCTAAAACACTTGCAAAATTGGTACAAATTTAATAAGACCATGCCAAAACACTTGCAAACTTGGTACAAATGTAATAAGACCATGCCAAAACACTTGCAAACTTGGTACAAATTTAATAAGACCATGCCGAACACTTGCAAACTTGGTACAAAATTAATAAGACCATGCCAAAACACTTGCAAACTTGGTACAAATTTAATAAGACCATGCCAAAACACTTGCAAACTTGGTACAAATGTAATAAGACCATGCCAAAACACTTGCAAACTTGGTACAAATTTAATAAGACCCTGCCAAAACACTTGCAAACTTGGGACAAATTTAATAAGACCATGCCAAACACTTGCAAACTTGGGACAAACTTCCCAAGACCATGCCAAAACACTTGCAAACTTGGTACAAATTTAATAAGACCTTGTCAAAACACTTGCAAACTTGGTACAAATTTGATATGATCATGCCAAAACACTTGCAAACTTGGTACAAATTTAATAAGACCATGCCAAAACACTTGCAAACTTGGGACAAACTTCCTAAGACCATGCCAAAACACTTGCAAACTTGGTACAAATTTAATAAGACCTTGCCAAAACACTTGCAAACTTGGAACAAATTTAATAAGACCTTGCCAAAACACTTGCAAACTTGAAACAAATTTAATTAGACCATGCTAAAACACTTGCAAAATTGGTACAAATTTAATAAGACCATGCCGAACACTTGCAAACTTGGTACAAAATTAATAAGACCCTGCCAAAACACTTGCAAACTTGGTACAAACTTCTTAAGACCATGCCAAACACTTGCAAACTTGGTACACAATTAAAAAGACCATGCCAAACACTTGCAAACTTGGGACAAACTTCCTAAGACCATGCCAAAACACTTGCAAACTTGGTACAAATTTAATAAGACCATGCCAAAACACTTGCAAACTTGGGACAAACTTCCTAAGAACATGCCAAACACTTGCAACCTTGGGACAAACTTCCTAAGACCATGCCAAAACACTTGCAAACTTGGTACAAATTTGATATGACCATGCCAAAACACTTGCAAACTTGGTACAAATTTAATAAGACCATGCTAAAACACTTGCAAACTTGGTACAAATTTAATAAGACCATGCCGAACACTTGCAAACTTGGTACAAATTTAATAAGACCATGCCAAAACACTGGCAAACTTGGGACAAACTTCCTAAGACCATGCCAAAACACTTGCAAACTTTGGACAAATTCCTAAGACCATGCCAAAACACTTGCAAACTTGGTACAAATTTCATAAGACCTTGCCAAAACACTTGCAAGCTTGGAACAAATTTAATAAGACCATGCTAAAACACTTGCAAAATTGGTACAAATTTAATAAGACCATGCCGAACACTTGCAAACTTGGTACAAATTTAATAAGACCATGCCAAAATACTTGCAAACTTGGTACAAACTTCTTAAGACCATGCCAAACACTTGCAAACTTGGTACACAATTAATAAGACCATGCCAAACACTTGCAAACTTGGGACAAACTTCCTAAGACCATGCCAAAACACTTGCAAACTTGGTACAAATTTGATATGACCATGCCAAAACACTTGCAAACTTGGTAAAAATATAATAAGACCATGCCAAAACACTTGCAAACTTGGTACAAAATTAATAAGACCATGCCAAAACACTTGCAAACTTGGAACAAATTTAATATGACCATGCCAAAACACTTGCAAACTTGGTACAAATTTAATAAGACCATGCCAAACACTTGCAAACTTGGTACACAATTAATAAGATCATGCCGAACACTTGCAAACTTGGTACAAATTTAATAAGACCATGCCAAAATACTTGCAAACTTGGTACAAATTCAATAAGACCATGCCAAAACACTTGCAAACTTGGTACAAATTTAATAAGACCATGCCAAAACACTTGCAAACTTGGTACAAATGTAATAAGACCATGCCAAAACACTTGCAAACTTGGTACAAATTCAACAAGACCATGCCAAAACACTTAAAAACTTGGTACAAACTTCTTAAGACTATGCCAAACACTTGCAAACTTGGTACACAATTAATAAGACCATGCCAAACACTTGCAAACTTGGGACAAACTTCCTAAGACCATGCCAAAACACTTGCAAACTTGGTACACAATTAATAAGACCATGCCAAACACTTGCAAACTTGGGACAAACTTCCTAAGACCATGCCAAAACACATGCAAACTTGGTACAAATTTAATAAGACCATGCCGAACACTTGCAAACTTGGTACAAATTTAATAAGACCATGCCAAACACTTGCAAACTTGGGACAAACTTCCTAAGACCATGCCAAAACACTTGCAAACTTGGTACAAATTTAATAAGACCCTGCCAAAACACTTGCAAACTTGGTACAAATTTAATAAGACCTTGCCAAAACACTTGCAAACTTGGAACAAATTTAATAAGACCATGCTAAAACACTTGCAAAATTGGTACAAATTAAATAAGACCATGCCGAACACTTGCAAACTTGATACACAATTAATAAGACCATGCCAAACACTTGCAAACTAGTCTCCTGGACCGGATGGAATTCCAATCGAATTTTATCAGAGAACGTTTGAGATAATCTGGAGAGAAATCATACTGATTCTCAACGAGGCCCTCAACGGTCAATTTCCGGAAAAGTTCGTCGACGGGGTCATAGTGCTTGTGAGGAAGAAGGGGGATGGGTGCACACTCTCTTCCTACCGTCCGATCTCTCTCCTTAACACGGACTACAAACTACTTTCGAGGATAATTAAACGACGGCTTGAAACCATAATCGACAAGTGGCAAATCATCTCGAATGCACAAAAGTGCTCCAATAAACCAGGCAATATTTTTCAAGCTGTTCTGTCTGTTAAGGAGAGAATCATCGATCTTAAACGGAGGAAGAAGTGTGGTAAGCTCGTTTCCTTCGATCTCTCTCAGGCGTTTGACCGTGTCGACAGGGGTTTTCTGTTTGAAACGATGGGTTCATTGGGGTTCAA
Organism: Anopheles atroparvus; assembly: GCA_914969975.1. NCBI lineage: Eukaryota > Metazoa > Arthropoda > Insecta > Diptera > Culicidae > Anopheles > Anopheles atroparvus. The sequence goes on along the minus strand of CAJZCY010000006.1, from coordinate 10,986,852 downwards.
TCCCGATCTAGTACGACTTTTGAGGACAATTGGTGGAAAATCCTCGTCCCGTGTGCTTGTAAACGGCTCCCTATCCCACGCCTTTCCCATCCAACGTTCCGTGCGACAAGGAGACCCCTTGTCAATGCACTTGTTCATCCTTTACCTCCATCCCCTCATCACTAGACTTGAAGGCATCTGCTGCGATCCGGATGACCTGATCAATGCTTATGCTGACGACGTCTCAGTGGTGAGTACTTCCCCATCCACAATCGAGCGAGTTAGGGCGGCCATTGAGGCTTATGGCGTCTGCTCTGGTGCTAGGTTGAATGTTGAAAAGACCACGGCTTTGGACATTGGCAAGATAACGCTGGAAAACAGGATTTCCGTACCTTGGCTGCACACCGTGGAACGTCTCCGGCTTCTTGGGATCCTGTTCACCAACAACGTTCGAGAGGCGGCCAGTCACAACTGGGACACGGTGATTCAGCACTTCCGGCAGCTGGTGTGGCTCCACAGAGTGAGAGATCTGAACCTTATGCAGAAGATAGTTCTGCTCAACACATTTTTACTGCCAAAGCTATGGTTCATTGCGTCGGTATGTGGCGCCCGGTCAAAGGACATAGCTAAGGTCAAGAGCATCATCGGTTCTCTCCTCTGGAACGGCTCCGGAGGCATACGCATCCCGATCCTGCAGCTAGCGTTACCTCGCAACCGTGGAGGACTCAACCTCCATATTCCCTCTATCAACACAACAGCATTGCTGACCAACCGGTATGTGGCGGAGCAAGGGAGCCTCCGGGTCGGTGCCCAGCACATTTCGTGTGCTGGAAACCCCCCCGATATTGCTTCTATTCCGACCTCATACCCATGTCTGAGAAGCGTCATACTGCAGATGGCGTACATTCCTCCCTCATTTGGGAAAAATCCTTCCACCCGAACCCTTCGACGTCTACTGGTGGACCGCCTCCCCGCACCCAAAGTGGAGACGTCATACCGGGGGATCAACTGGAGAAGAGTTTGGGGGAACATCAATAGCGGCAAACTCTCATCTGAGCAGCGTTCGACGCTTTATTTACTGGCGAACGGCAAGATAGCACACGGTGAGCTTCTTTCTCGGATGAGCCGGTTACCCGATGCATCCTGTTCACACTGCACCAACGCTGACACCTTGGAGCACAAATTCACCTCATGCACTCGCGTGATTGCGGCCTGGAACGTGCTGCAGCAATACATCAGGAAGGAAGCTCCAGGGTGTCAACCTTCGTTTCAATGTCTCCGCTTACCGATGCTAAGCGAAATCAGCGCCACCAAGCGGATAAATGTCCTGCGTCTTTTTTCAAACTATATCATCCACATCGTTGGCAACAACGATGCTGCGATCGATTTAGAAGTCCTTAAATGTGCCCTGTTTGTTTAACTCTAGACATTAAGAAAAAGTTTGTTATTTAAGTTCGCTATTTATTAAATAAATAGTTATGTTTTATAAAAAAAAAAAAAACTTGGGACAAACTTCCTAAGACCATGCCAAAACACTTGCAAACTTGGTACAAATTTAATAAGACCTTGCCAAAACACTTGCAAACTTGGAACAAATTTAATAAGACCATGCCAAAACACTTGCAAACTTGGTACAAATTTAATAAGACCATGCCAAAACACTTGCAAACTTGGAACAAACTACTTAAGACCATGCCAAACACTGGCAAACTTGGTACACAATTAATAAGCCGATGTCAAACACTTGCAAACTTGGTACAAATTTAATAAGACCATGCCAAAACACTTGCAAACTTGGTACAAACTTCTTAAGACCATGCCAAACACTTGCAAAGTTGGTACACAATTAATAAGACCATGCCAAACACTTGCAAACTTGGGACAAACTTCCTTAGACCATGCCAAAACACTTGCAAACTTGGTAAAAATTTAATAAGACCTTGCCAAAACACTTGCAAACTTGGAACAAATTTAATAAGACCATGCTAAAACACTTGCAAAATTGGTACAAATTTAATAAGACCATGCCGAACACTTGCAAACTTGGTACAAATTTAATAAGACCATGCCAAAACACTTGCAAACTTGGAACAAATTTAATAAGACCATGCTAAAACACTTGCAAAATTGGTACAAATTTAATAAGTCCATGCCGAACACTTGCAAACTTGGTCCAAATTTAATAAGACCATGCCAAAACACTTGCAAACTTGGTACAAACTTCTTAAGACCATGCCAAACACTTGCAAACTTGGTACACAATTAATAAGACCATGCCAAACACTTGCAAACTTGGGACAAACTTCCTAAGACCATGCCAAAACACTTGCAAACTTGGTACAAATTTGATTTGACCATGCCAAAACACTTGCAAACTTGGTACAAATTTAAGAAGACCCTGCCAAAACACTTGCAAACTTGGTACAAATTTAATAAGACCTTTCCAAAAAACTTGCAAACTTGGAACAAATTTAATAAGACCATGCCAAAACACTTGCAAACTTGGTACAAATGTAATAAGACCATGCCAAAACACTTGCAAACTTGGTACAAATTTAATAAGACCCTGCCAAAACACTTGCAAACTTGGGACAAATTCCTAAGACCATGCCAAACACTTGCAAACTTGGGACAAACTTCCCAAGACCATGCCAAAACACTTGCAAACTTGGTACAAATTTAATAAGACCTTGCCAAAACACTTGCAAACTTTGAACAAATTTAATAAGACCATGCTAAAACACTTGCAAAATTGGTACAAATTTAATAAGACCATGCCAAAACACTTGCAAACTTGGTACAAATGTAATAAGACCATGCCAAAACACTTGCAAACTTAGTACAAATTTAATAAGACCATGCCGAACACTTGCAAACTTGGTACAAAATTAATAAGACCATGCCAAAACACTTGCAAACTTGGTACAAATTTAATAAGACCATGCCAAAACACTTGCAAACTTGGTACAAATGTAATAAGACCATGCCAAAACACTTGCAAACTTGGTACAAATTTAATAAGACCCTGCCAAAACACTTGCAAACTTGGGACAAATTTAATAAGACCATGCCAAACACTTGCAAACTTGGGACAAACTTCCCAAGACCATGCCAAAACACTTGCAAACTTGGTACAAATTTAATAAGACCTTGTCAAAACACTTGCAAACTTGGTACAAATTTGATATGATCATGCCAAAACACTTGCAAACTTGGTACAAATTTAATAAGACCATGCCAAAACACTTGCAAACTTGGGACAAACTTCCTAAGACCATGCCAAAACACTTGCAAACTTGGTACAAATTTAATAAGACCTTGCCAAAATACTTGCAAACTTGGAACAAATTTAATAAGACCTTGCCAAAACACTTGCAAACTTGGAACAAATTTAATAAGACCATGCTAAAACACTTGCAAAATTGGTACAAATTTAATAAGACCATGCCGAACACTTGCAAACTTGGTACAAAATTAATAAGACCCTGCCAAAACACTTGCAAACTTGGTACAAACTTCTTAAGACCATGCCAAACACTTGCAAACTTGGTACACAATTAAAAAGACCATGCCAAACACTTGCAAACTTGGGACAAACTTCCTAAGACCATGCCAAAAGACTTACAAACTTGGTACAAATTTAATAAGACCATGCCAAAACACTTGCAAACTTGGGACAAACTTCCTAAGACCATGCCAAACACTTGCAACCTTGGGACAAACTTCCTAAGACCATGCCAAAACACTTGCAAACTTGGTACAAATTTGATATGACCATGCCAAAACACTTGCAAACTTGGTACAAATTTATTAAGACCATGCCAAAACACTTGCAAACTTGGGACAAATTCCTAAGACCATGCCAAAACACTTGCAAACTTGGTACAAATTTCATAAGACCTTGCCAAAACACTTGCAAGCTTGGAACAAATTTAATAAGACCATGCTAAAACACTTGCAAAATTGGTACAAATTTAATAAGACGATGCCGAACACTTGCAAACTTGGTACAAATTTAATAAGACCATGCCAAAATACTTGCAAACTTGGTACAAACTTCTTAAGACCATGCCAAACACTTGCAAACTTGGTACACAATTAATAAGACCATGCCAAACACTTGCAAACTTGGGACAAACTTCCTAAGACCATGCCAAAACACTTGCAAACTTGGTACAAATTTGATATGACCATGCCAAAACACTTGCAAACTTGGTAAAAATATAATAAGACCATGCCAAAACAATTGCAAACTTGGTACAAATTTAATAAGACCATGCCAAAACACTTGCAAACTTGGAACAAATTTAATATGACCATGCCAAAACACTTGCAAACTTGGTACAAATTTAATAAGACCATGCCAAAACACTTGCAAACTTGGTACAAATTTAATAAGACCATGCCAAACACTTGCAAACTTGGTACACAATTAATAAGATCATGCCGAACACTTGCAAACTTGGTACAAATTTAATAAGACCATGCCAAAATACTTGCAAACTTGGTACAAATTCAATAAGACCATGCCAAAACACTTGCAAACTTGGTACAAATTTAATAAGACCATGCCAAAACACTTGCAAACATGGTACAAATGTAATAAGACCATGCCAAAACACTTGCAAACTTGGTACAAATTCAACAAGACCATGCCAAAACACTTAAAAACTTGGTTCAAACTTCTTAAGACTATGCCAAACACTTGCAAACTTGGTACACAATTAATAAGACCATGCCAAACACTTGCAAACTTGGGACAAACTTCCTAAGACCATGCCAAAACACTTGCAAACTTGGTACACAATTAATAAGACCATGCCAAACACTTGCAAACTTGGGACAAACTTCCTAAGACCATGCCAAAACACATGCAAACTTGGTACAAATTTAATAAGACCATGCCGAACACTTGCAAACTTGGTACAAATTTAATAAGACCATGCCAAACACTTGCAAACTTGGGACAAACTTCCTAAGACCATGCCAAAACACTTGCAAACTTGGTACAAATTTAATAAGACCCTGCCAAAACACTTGCAAACTTGGTACAAATTTAATAAGACCTTGCCAAAACACTTGCAAACTTGGAACAAATTTAAAAAGACCATGCTAAAACACTTGCAAAATTGGTACAAATTTAATAAGACCATGCCGAACACTTGCAAACTTGATACACAATTAATAAGACCATGCCAAACACTTGCAAACTTGGGACAAACTTCCTAAGACCATGCCAAAACACTTGCAAACTTGGTACAAATTTAATAAGACCTTGCCAAAACACTTGCAAACTTGGAACAAATTTAATAAGACCATGCCAAAACACTTGCAAACTTGGTACAAATTTAATAAGACCATGCCAAAACACTTGCAAACTTGGAACAAACTACTTAAGACCATGCCAAACACTGGCAAACTTGGTACACAATTAATAAGACGATGTCAAACACTTGCAAACTTGGTACAAATTTAATAAGACCATGCCAAAACACTTGCAAACTTGGTACAAACTTCTTAAGACCATGCCAAACACTTGCAAAGTTGGTACACAATTAATAAGACCATGCCAAACACTTGCAAAGTTGGGACAAACTTCCTTAGACCATGCCAAAACACTTGCAAACTTGGTACAAATTTAATAAGACCTTGCCAAATCACTTGCAAACTTGGAACAAATTTAATAAGACCATGCTAAAACACTTGCAAAATTGGTACAAATTTAATAAGACCATGCCGAACACTTGCAAACTTGGTACAAATTTAATAAGACCATGCCAAAACACTTGCAAACTTGGAAAAAATTTAATAAGACCATGCTAAAACACTTGCAAAATTGGAACAAATTTAATAAGTCCATGCCGAACACTTGCAAACTTGGTCCAAATTTAATAAGACCATGCCAAAACACTTGCAAACTTGGTACAAACTTCTTAAGACCATGCCAAACACTTGCAAACTTGGTACACAATTAATAAGACCATGCCAAACACTTGCAAACTTGGGACAAACTTCCTAAGACCATGCCAAAACACTTGCAAACTTGGTACAAATTTGATTTGACCATGCCAAAACACTTGCAAACTTGGTACAAATTTAAGAAGACCCTGCCAAAACACTTGCAAACTTGGTACAAATTTAATAAGACCTTTCCAAAAAACTTGCAAACTTGGAACAAATTTAATAAGACCTTGCCAAAACACTTGCAAACTTGGTACAAATTTAATAAGACCTTGCCAAAACACTTGCAAACTTGGAACAAATTTAATAAGACCATGCTAAAACACTTGCAAAATTGGTACAAATTTAATAAGACCATGCCAAAACACTTGCAAACTTGGTACAAACTTCTTAAGATTATGCCAAACACTTGCAAACTTGGTACACAATTAATAAGACCATGCCAAACACTTGCAAAATTGGGACAAACTTCCTAAGACCATGCCAAAACACTTGCAAACTTGGTACAAATTTAATAAGACCTTGCCAAAACACTTGCAAACTTGGAACAAATTTAATAAGACCATGCCAAAACACTTGCAAACTTGGTACAAATTTAATAAGACCATGCCAAAACACTTGCAAACTTGGTACAAACTTCTTAAGACGATGCCAAACACTTGCAAACTTGGTACACAATTAATAAGACCATGCCAAACACTTGCAAACTTGGGACAAACTTCCTAAGACCATGCCAAAACACTTGCAAACTTGGTACACAATTAATAAGACCATGCCAAACACTTGCAAACTTGGGACAAACTTCCTAAGACCATGCCAAAACACTTGCAAACTTGGTACAAATTTAATAAGACCTTGCCAAAACACTTGCAAACTTGGAACAAATTTAATAAGACCATGCTAAAACACTTGCAAAATTGGTACAAATTTAATAAGACCATGCCAAAACACTTGCAGACTTGGTACAAACTTCTTAAGACCATGCCAAACACTTGCAAACTTGGTACACAATTAATAAGACCATGCCAAACACTTGCAAACTTGGGACAAACTTCCTAAGACCATGCCAAAACACTTGCAAACTTGGTAAACAATTAATAAGACCATGCCAAACACTTGTAAACTTGGGACAAACTTCCTAAGACCATGCCAAAACACTTGCAAACTTGGTACAAATTTAATAAGACCATGCCGAACACTTGCAAACTTGGTACAAATTTAATAAGACCATGCCAAACACTTGCAAACTTGGGACAAACTTCCTAAGACCATGCCAAAACACTTGCAAACTTGGTACAAAATTATAAGACCCTGCCAAAACACTTGCAAAATTGGTACAAATTTAATAAGACCATGCCAAACACTTGCAAACTTGGGACAAACTTCCTAAGACAGTGCCAAAACACTTGCAAACTTGGTACAAATTTAATAAGACCCTGCCAAAACACTTGCAAACTTGGTACAAATTTAATAAGACCTTGCCAAAACACTTGCAAACTTGGAACAAATTTAATAAGACCATGCTAAAACACTTGCAAAATTGGTGCAAATTTCATAAGGCCATGCCGAACATTTGCAAACTTGGTACAAATTTAATAAGACCATGCCAAAACACTTGCAAACTTGGTACAAACTTCTTAAGACCATGCCAAACACTTGCAAACTAGGTACACAATTAATAAGACCATGCCAAACACTTGCAAACTTGGGACAAACTTCCTAAGACCATGCCAAAACACTTGCAAACTTGCTAATTTTTGCAAATTTAATAAGACCATGCTAAAACACTTGCAAAATTGGTACACATTTAATAAGACCATGCCGAACACTTGCAAACTTGGTACACAATTAATAAGACCATGCCAAACACTTGCAAACTTGGGACAAACTTCCTAAGAACATGCCAAAACACTTGCAAACTTGGTACAAATTTAATAAGACCTTGCCAAAACACTTGCAAACTTGGAACAAATTTAATAAGACCATGCCAAAACACTTGCAAACTTGGTACAAATTTAATAAGACCATGCCAAAACACTTGCAAACTTGGTACAAACTTCTTAAGACCATGCCAAACACTTGCAAACTTGGGACACAATTAATAAGACCATGCCAAACACTTGCAAACTTGGGACAAACTTCCTAAGAACGTGCCAAAACACTTGCAAACTTGGTACAAATTTTATAAGACCATGCTAAAACACTTGCAAAATTGGTACAAATTTAATAAGATCATGCCAAAACACTTGCAAACTTGGTACGAATTTAATAAGACCATGCCAAAACACTTGCAAACTTGGTACAAACTTCTTAAGACCATGCCAAACACTTGCAAACTTGGTACACAATTAATAAGACCATGCCAAACACTTGCAAACTTGGGACTAGCTTCCTAAGACCATGCCAAAACACTTGCAAACTTGTTACACAATTAATAAGACCATGCCAAACACTTGCAAACTTGGGACAAACTTCCTAAGAACATGCCAAAACACTTGCAAACTTGGTACAAAATTAATAAGACCTTGCCAAAACACTTGCAAACTTGGAACAAATTTAATAAGACCATGCCAAAATACTTGCAAACTTGGTACAAATTTAATAAGACCATGCCAAAACACTTGCAAACTTGGTACAAACTTCTTAAGACCATGCCAAACACTTGCAAACTTGGTACACAATTAATAAGACCATGCCAAACACTTGCAAACTTGGGACAAACTTCCTAAGACCATGTCAAAACACTTGCAAACTTGGTACAAATTTAATAAGACCTTGCCAAAACACTTGCAAACTTGGAACAAATTTAATAAGACCATGCCAAAACACTTGCAAACTTGGTACAAATTTAATAAGACCCTGCCAAAACACTTGCAAACTTGGTACAAATTTAATAAGACCTTGCCAAAACACTTGCAAACTTGGAACAAAATTAATAAGACCATGCTAAAACACTTGCAAAATTGGTACAAATTTAATAAGACCATGCCAAAACACTTGCAAACTTGGTACAAACTTCTTAAGATCATGCCAAACACTTGCAAACTTGGTAAACAATTAATAAGACCATGCCAAACACTTGCAAAATTGGGACAAACTTTCTAAGACCATGCCAAAACACTTGCAAACTTGGTACAAATTTAATAAGACCTTGCCAAAACACTTGCAAACTTGGAACAAATTTAATAAGACCATGCCAAAACACTTGCAAACTTGGTACAAATTTAATAAGACCATGCCAAAACACTTGCAAACTTGGTACAAACTTCTTAAGACCATGCCAAACACTTGCAAACTTGGTACACAATTAATAAGACCATGCCAAACACTTGCAAACTTGGGACAAACTTCCTAAGACCATGCCAAAACACTTGCAAACTTGGTACACAATTAATAAGACCATGCCAAACACTTGCAAACTTGGGACAAACATCCTAAGACCATGCCAAAACACTTGCAAACTTGGTGCAAATTTAATAAGACCTTGCCAAAACACTTGCAAACTTGGAACAAATTTAATAAGACCATGCTAAAACACTTGCAAAATTGGTACAAATTTAATAAGTCCATGCCAAAACACTTGCAAACTTGGTACAAACTTCTTAAGACCATGCCAAACACTTGCAAACTTGGTACACAATTAATAAGACCATGCCAAACACTTGCAAACTTGGAACAAAATCCTAAGACCATGCCAAAACACTTGCAAACTTGGTACACAATTAATAAGACCATGCCAAACACTTGCAAACTTGGGACAAACTTCCTAAGACCATGCCAAAACACTTGCAAACTTGGTACAAATTTAATACGACCATGCCGAACACTTGCAAACTTGGTACAAATTTAATAAGACCATGCCAAAACACTTGCAAACTTGGTACAAATTTAATAAGACCATGCCAAACACTTGCAAACTTGGGACAAACTTCCTAAGACCATGCTAAAACACTTGCAAACTTGGTACAAATTTAATAAGACCCTGCCAAAACACTTGCAAACTTGGTACAAATTTAATAAGACCTTGCCAAAACACTTGCAAACTTGGAACAAATTTAATAAGACCATGCTAAAACACTTGCAAACTTGGTACAAATTTAATAAGACCATGCCGAACACTTGCAAACTTGGTACAAATTTAATAAGACCATGCCAAAACACTTGCAAACTTGGTACAAACTTCTTAAGACCATGCCAAATACTTGCAAACTTGGAACACAATTAATAAGACCATGCCAAACACTTGCAAACTTGGGACAAACTTCCTAAGACCATGCCAAAACACTTGCAAACTTGCTAATTTTTGCAAATTTAATAAGACCATGCTAAAACACTTGCCAAATTGGTACCAATTTAATAAGACCATGCCGAACACTTGCAAACTTGGTACACAATTAATAAGACCATGCCAAACACTTGCAAACTTGGGACAAACTTCCTAAGAACATGCCAAAACACTTGCAAACTTGGTACAAATTTAATACGACCTTGCCAAAACACTTGCAAACTTGGTACAAATTTAATAAGACCATGCCAAAACACTTGCAAACTTGGTACAAACTTCTTAAGACCATGCCATCCACTTGCAAACTTGGAACAAATCTAATAAGACCATGCTAAAACACTTGCAAAATTGGTACAAATTTAATAAGACCATGCCAAAACACTTGCAAACTTGGTACAAATTTAATAAGACCATGCCAAAACACTTGCAAACTTGGTACACAATTAATAAGACCATGCCAAACACTTGCAAACTTGGGACAAACTTCCTAAGACCATGCCAAAACACTTGCAAACTTGGTACACAATTAATAAGACCATGCCAAACACTTGCAAACTTGGGACAAACTTCCTAAGACCATGCCAAAACACTTGCAAACTTGGTACAAATTTAATAAGACCATGCCGAACACTTGCAAACTTGGTACAAATTTAATAAAACCATGCCAAAACACTTGCAAACTTGGTACAAATTTAATAAGACCATGCCAAACACTTGCAAACTTGGGACAAACTTCCTAAGACCATGCTAAAACACTTGCAAACTTGGTACAAATTTAATAAGACCCTGCCAAAACACTTGCAAACTTGGTACAAATTTAATAAGACCTTGCCAAAACACTTGCAAACTTGGAACAAATTTAATAAGACCATGCCAAACACTTGCAAAATTGGTACAAATTTTATAAGACCATGCCATAACACTTGCAAACTTGGTACAAACTTCTTAAGACCATGCCAAACACTTGCAAACTTGGTACACAATTAATAAGACCATGCCAAACACTTGCAAACTTGGGACAAACTTCCTAAGACCATGCCAAAACACTTGCAAACTTGGTACAAATTTAATAAGACCTTGCCAAAACACTTGCAAACTTGGTACAAATGTAATAAGACCATGCCAAACACTTGCAAACTTGGGACAAACTTCCTAAGACCATGCCAAAACACTTGCAAACTTGCTAATTTTTGCAAATTTAATAAGACCATGCTAAAACACTTGCAAACTTGGTACCAATTTAATAAGACCATGCCGAACACTTGCAAACTTGGTACACAATTAATAAGACCATGCCAAACACTTGCAAACTTGGGACAAACTTCCTAAGAACATGCCAAAACACTTGCAAACTTGGTACAAATTTAATAAGACCTTGCCAAAACACTTGCAAACTTGGAACAAATTTAATAAGACCATGCCAAAACACTTGCAAACTTGGTACAAATTTAATAAGACCATGCCAAAACACTTGCAAACTTGGTACAAACTTCTTAAGACCATGCCAAACACTTGCAAAATTGGTACAAATTTAATAAGACCATGCCGAACACTTGCAAACTTGGTACAATTTTAAAAAGACCATGCCAAAACACTTGCAAACTTGGTACAAACTTCTTAAGACCATGCCAAACACTTGCAAACTTGGTACACAATAAATAAGACCATGCCAAACATTTGCAAACTTGGGACAAACTTCCTAAGACCATGCCAAAACACTTGCAAACTTGGTACAAATTTAATAAGACCTTGCCAAAACACTTGCAAACTTGGAACAAATTTAATAAGACCATGCTAAAACACTTGCAAAATTGGTACAAATTTAATAAGACCATGCCAAAACACTTGCAAACTTGGTACAAACTTCTTAAGACCATGCCAAACACTTGCAAATTTGGTACACAATTAATAAGACCATGCCAAACACTTGCAAACTTGGGACAAACTTCCTAAGACCATGCCAAACACTTGCAAACTTGGGACAAACTTCCTAAGACCATGCTAAAACACTTGCAAAATTAATACAAATTTAATAAGACCATGCCAAAACACTTACAAACTTGGTACAAACTTTTTAAGACCATGCCAAACACTTGCAAACTTGGTACAAATTTAATAAGACCTTGCCAAAACACTTGCAAACTTGAAACAAATTTAATAAGACCATGCTAAAACACTTGCAAACTTGGTACAAATTTAATAAGACCATGCCAAAACTCTTGCAAACTTGATAAAAATTTAATAAGACCATGCCAAAACACTTGCAAACTTGGTACAAATTTAATAAGACCATGCCAAAACACTTGCAAGCTTGGTACAAATTTAATAAGACCATGCCAAAACACTTGCAAACTTGGTACAAATTTTATAAGACCATGCCAAAACACTTGCAAACTTGGAACAAATTTAATAAGACCATGCCAAAACACTTGCAAACTTGGTACAAATTAAATAAGACCATGCAAAACACTTGCAAGCTTGGAACAAACTTCCTAAGACCATGTCAAAACATGGCAAAACATGGCAAAACACTTGCAAACTTGGAACAAATTTAATAAGACCATGCCAAAACACTTGCAAACTTGGTACAAATTTAATGAGACCATGCCAAAACACTTGCAAACTTGGTACAAATGTAATAATACCATGCCAAAACACTTTCAAACTTGGTACAAATTTCAAAAGACCATGCCAAAACACTTGCAAACTTGGAACAAATTTAATAAGACCATGCCAAAACACTTGCAAACTTGGTACAAATTAAATAAGACCATGCCAAACACTTGCAAGCTTGGATCAAACTTCCTAAGACCATGTCAAAACACTTGCAAACTTGGTACAAATTAAATAAGACCATGCCAAACACTTGCAAGCTTGGAACAAACTTCCTTAGACCATGTCAAAACACTTGCAAACTTGGTACAAATTGAATAAGACCATGCCAAAACACTTGCAAACTTGGTACAAATTTAATAAGACCATGCCAAAACACTTGCAAACTTGGTACAAATTTAATAAGACCATGCCAAAACACTTGCAAACTTGGTACAAATTTAATGAGACCATGCCAAAACCCTTGCAAACTTGGAACAAATTTAATAAGACCATGCCAAAACACTTGCAAACTTGGTACAAATTTAATGAGACCATGCCAAAACACTTGCAAACTTGGTACAAATGTAATAATACCATGCCAAAACACTTTCAAACTTGGTACAAATTTCAAAAGACCATGCCAAAACACTTGCAAACTTGGTACAAATTTAATAAGACCATGCCAAAACACTTGCAAACTTGGTACAAATTTAATAAGACCATGCCAAAACACTTGCAAACTTGGAACAAATTTAATAAGACCATGCCAAAACACTTGCAAACTTGGTACAAATTAAATAAGACCATGCCAAACACTTGCAAGCTTGGAACAAACTTCCTAAGACCATGTCAAAACACTTGCAAACTTGGTACAAATTGAATAAGACCATGCCAAAACACTTGCAAACTTGGTACAAATTTAATAAGACTGTTGAAAATGAAGTGCTCAACAGAAATCAAACCCAGCGGTTTTTTTCCTAGCAAAACCTCTTTATTTAAATTCTCCAAAAGGCTACAAGGTACAGGTGAAATTGCGTGAGGCGCTGAAAAATTAATCCGCTCTTGCTGGGGTTTGAAATGGGAAAGAACCGTCCAGCACGCGCGCGGATTAATCTCAGCCTCCGGTCGTTATCCTCGGTCAAAGTCCATTCCCGAAGTCCTACGGGAATGCGATGTCCTGTCCGCTATCTCCTTCTGTGCCGATCCAGCGCCCTCTCTCGTGCAGTAGCTGAATCAGTCGGCTCATAGGCGCTCCTTTTATAGTCACCCTGGTAGCCGGGCCGCATACACCACTGCCGCGCACACAGCTTTAGCGGCGAGCCGTCACAGCAAGTGACAAAGACCATGCCAAACACTTGCAAACTTGGAACAAACTTCCTAAGACCATGCCAAAACACTTGCAAACTTGGAACAAACTTCCTAAGACCATGCCAAAACACCTGCAAACTTGGTACAAATTTCTTAAGACCATGCCAAAACACTTGAAAACTTGGAACAAACTTCCTAAGACAATGCCAAAACACCTGCAAACCTGGTACAAATTTAATAAGACCATGCCAAAACACTTGCAAACTTGGTACAAATTTAATAATACCATGCAAAAACACTTGCAAACTTGGTTCAAATTTAATAAGACCATGCCAAACATTTGCAAACTTGGTACAAATTTAATAAGACTATGCCAAACACTTGCAAACTTGGAACAAACTTCCTAAGACCATGCCAAAACACTTGCAAACTTGGAACAAATTTAATAAGACCATGCCAAAACACTTGCAAACTTGGTAAAAATTTAATGAGACCATTCCAAAACACTTGCGAACTTGTTACAAATTTAATAAGACCATGCCAAACACTTGCAAACTTGGAATAAACTTCCTAAGACCATGCCAAAACACTTGCAAACTTGGTACAAATTTAATAAGACCATGGCAAAACGCTTGCAAACTTGGTACAAATTTAATAAGACCATGCCAAAACACTTGCAAACTTGGTACAAATTTAATGAGACCATGCCGAAACACTTGCAAACTTGGTACAAATTTAATAAGACCATGCCAAACACTTGCAAACTTGTAACAAACTTCCTAAGACCATGCCAAAACACTTGCAAACTTGGAACAAACTTCCTAAGACCATGCAAAAACACCTGCAAACTTGGTACAAATTTAATAAGACCATGCCAAAACACTTGCAAACTTGATAAACATATAATAAGACCATGCCAAAACACTTGCAAACTTGGTACAAATTTAATAAGACAATGCCAAAACACTTGCAAACTTGGTACACATTTAATAAGACCATGCCAAAACACTTGCAAGCTTGGTACAAATGTAATAATACCATGCCAAAACACTTGCAAACTTGATAAAAATTTAATAAGACCATGCCAAAACACTTGCAAATTGGTACAAATTTAATAAGACCATGCCAAAACACTTGCAAGCTTGGTACAAATTTAATAAGACCATGCCAAAACACTTGCAAACTTGGTACAAATTTAATAAGACCATGCCAAAACACTTGCAAACTTGTAACAAATTTAATAAGACCATGCCAAAACACTTGCAAACTTGGTACAAATAAAATAAGACCATGCCAAACACTTGCAAGCTTGGAACAAACTTCCTAAGACCATGTCAAAACACTTGCAAACTTGGTACAAATTTAATAAGACCATGCAAAAACACTTGCAAACTTGGTACAAATTTAATAAGACCATGCCAAACACTTGCAAACTTGGAACAAACTTCCTAAAACCATGCCAAAACACTTGCAAACTTGGAACAAACTTCCTAAGACCATGCCAAAACACCTGCAAACTTGGTACAAATTCAATAAGACCATGCCAAAACACTTGCAAACTTGGAACAGACTTCCTAAGACCATGCCAAAACACCTGCAAACTTGGTACAAATTTAATAAGACCATGGCAAAACACTTGCAAACTTGGTACAAATTTAATAAGACCATGCCAAAACACTTGCAAACTTGGTTCAAATTTAATAAGACCACGCCAAACACTTGCAAACTTGGTACAAATAAAATAAGACCATGCCAAACACTTGCAAGCTTGGAACAAACTTCCTAAGACCATGTCAAAACACTTGCAAACTTGGTACAAATTAAATAAGACCATGTCAAAACACTTGCAAACTTGGTACAAATTTAATAAGACCATGCCAAAACACTTGCAAACTTGGTACAAATTGAATAAGACCATGCCAAAACACTTGCAAACTTGGTACCAATTTTAAAAGACCATGCCAAAACACTTGCAAACTTGGTACAAATTTAATAAGACCATGCCAAACACTTGCAAACTTGGTACAAATTTAATAAGACCATGCCAAACACTTGCAAACTTGGAACAAACTTCCTAAAACCATGCCAAAACACTTGCAAACTTGGAACAAACTTCCTAAGACCATGCCAAAACACCTGCAAACTTGGTACAAATTTAATAAGACCATGCCAAAACACTTGCAAACTTGGAACAAACTTCCTAAGACCATGCCAACACACTTGCAAACTTGGTACAAATGTAATAAGACCATGCCAAAACACTTGCAAACTTGGTACAAATTTAATAAGACCATGCCAAAACACTTGCAAACTTGGTACACATTTATAAAGACCATGCCAAACACTTGCAAACTTGGTACAAATTTAATAGGACCATGCCAAACACTTGCAAACTTAGAACAAATTTAATAAGACCATGCCAAAACAATTGCAAACTTGGTACAAATTTCATAAGACCATGCCAAAACACCTGCAAACTTGGAACAAACTTCCTAAGACCATGCCAAAACACTTGCAAACTTGGTACAAATTTAATAAGACCATGCCAAAACACTTGCAAACTTGGTACAAATTTAATAAGACCATGCCAAAACACTTGCAAACTTGGTACCAATTTAATAAGACCATGCCAAAACACTTGCAAACTTGGTACAAATTTAATAAGACCATGCCGAACACTTGCAAACTTGGTACAAATTTAATAAGACCATGCCAAACACTTGCAAACTTGGGACAAACTTCCTAAGACCATGCCAAAACACTTGCAAACTTGGTACAAAATTATAAGACCCTGCCAAAACACTTGCAAAATTGGTACAAATTTAATAAGACCATGCCAAACACTTGCAAACTTGGTACACATTTAAAAAGACCATGCCAAACACTTGCAAACTTGGTACAAATTTAATAAGACCATGCCAAACACTTGCAAACTTGGAACAAATTTAATAAGACCATGCCAAAACACTTGCAAACTTGGTACAAATTTCATAAGACCATGCCAAAACACCTGCAAACTTGGAACAAACTTCCTAAGACCATGCCAAAACACTTGCAAACTTGGTACAAATTTAATAAGACCATGCCAAAACACTTGCAAACTTGGTACAAATTTCAAAAGACCATGCCAAAACACCTGCAAACTTGGAACAAACTGCCTAAGACCATGCCAAAACACTTGCAAACTTGGTACAAATTTAATAAAACCATGCCAATACACTTGCAAACTTGGTACAAATTTAATAAGACAATGCCAAAACACTTGCAAGCTTGGTACAAATTTTATAAGACCATGCCAAAACATTTGCAAACTTGGTACAAATTTAATAATACCATGCCAAAACACTTGCAAACTTGGTACAAATTTCAAAAAACCATGCCAAAACACTTGCAAACTTGGTACAGATTTAATAAGACCATGCCAAAACACTTGCAAACTTGGTACAAATTTAATAAGACCATGCCAAAACACTTGCAAACTTGATAAAATTTTAATAAGACCATGCCAAAACACTTGCAAACTTGGTACAAATTTAATAAGACCATGCCAAAACACTTGCAAGCTTGGTACAAATTTAATAAGACCATGCCAAAACACTTGCAAACTTGGTACAAATTTAATAAGACCATGCCAAAACACTTGCAAACTTGGTACAAATTTAATAAGACCATGCCAAAACACTTGCAAACTTGGTACAAATTTAATAAGACCAAGCCAAACACTTGCAAGCTTGGAACAAACTTCCTAAGACCATGTAAAAACACTTGCAAGCTTGGTACAAACTTCCTAAGACCATGCCAAAACACCTGCAAACTTGGTACAAATTTCTTAAGACCATGCCAAAACACTTGAAAACTTGGAACAAACTTCCTAAGACAATGCCAAAACACCTGCAAACCTGGTACAAATTTAATAAGACCATGCCAAAACACTTGCAAACTTGGTACAAATTTAATAATACCATGCAAAAACACTTGCAAACTTGGTTCAAATTTAATAAGACCATGCCAAACATTTACAAACTTGGTACAAATTTAATAAGACCATGCCAAACACTTGCAAACTTGGAACAAACTTCCTAAGACCATGCCAAAACACTTGCAAACTTGGAACAAATTTAATAAGACCATGCCAAAACACTTGCAAACTTGGTAAAAATTTAATGAGACCATTCCAAACACTTGCGAACTTGTTACAAATTTAATAAGACCATGCCAAACACTTGCAAACTTGGAATAAACTTCCTAAGACCATGCCAAAACACTTGCAAACTTGGTACAAATTTAATAAGACCATGCCAAAACGCTTGCAAACTTGGTACAAATTTAATAAGACCATGCCAAAACACTTGCAAACTTGGTACAAATTTAATGAGACCATGCCGAAACACTTGCAAACTTGGTACAAATTTAATAAGACCATGCCAAACACTTGCAAACTTGGAACAAACTTCCTAAGACCATGCCAAAACACTTGCAAACTTGGAACAAACTTCCTAAGACCATGCAAAAACACCTGCAAACTTGGTACAAATTTAATAAGACCATGCCAAAACACTTGCAAACTTGATAAAAATATAATAAGACCATGTCAAAACACTTGCAAACTTAGAACAAATTTTAAAAGACCATGCCAAAACACTTGCAAACTTGGTACAAATATAATAAGACCATGCCAAACACTTGCAAACTTGGAACAAATTTAATAAGACCATGCCAAAACAATTGCAAACTTGGTACAAATTTAATAAGACCATGCCAAACACTTGCCAACTTGGTACAAATTTAATAAGACCATGCCAAAGCACTTGCAAACTTGGTACAAATTTAATAAGACCATGGCAAAACACTTGCAAACTTGGTACAAATTTAATAAGACCATGCCAAAACACTTGCAAACTTGGTACAAATTAAATAAGACCATGCAAAACACTTGCAAACTTGGTACCAATTTAATAAGACCCTGCCAAAACACTTGCAAACTTGGGACAAACTTCCTAAGACCATGCCAAAACACTTGCAAACTTGGTACAAATTTTATAAGACCTTGCCAAAACACTTGCAAACTTGAAACAAATTTAATAAGACCATGCCAAAACACTGGCAAACTTGGTACAAATTTAATAAGACCATGCCAAAACACTTGCAAACTTGGAACAAACTTCCTAAGACCATGCCAACACACTTGCAAACTTGGTACAAATGTAATAAGACCATGCCAAAACACTTGCAAACTTGGTACAAATTTAATAAGACCATGCCAAAACACTTGCAAACTTTGTACACATTTATAAAGACCATGCCAAACACTTGCAAACTTGGTACAAATTTAATAGGACCATGCCAAACACTTGCAAACTTAGAACAAATTTAATAAGACCATGCCAAAACAATTGCAAACTTGGTACAAATTTCATAAGACCATGCCAAAACACCTGCAAACTTGGAACAAACTTCCTAAGACCATGCCAAAACACTTGCAAACTTGGTACAAATTTAATAAGACCATGCCAAAACACTTGCAAACTTGGTACAAATTTAATAAGACCATGCCAAAACACTTGCAAACTTGGTACCAATTTAATAAGACCATGCCAAAACACTTGCAAACTTGGTACAAATTTAATAAGACCATGCCAAACACTTGCAAACTTGGAACAATCTTCCTAAGACCATGCCAACACACTTGCAAACTTGGTACAAATGTAATAAGACCATGCCAAAACACTTGCAAACTTGGTACAAATTTAATAAGACCATGCCAAAACACTTGCAAACTTGGTACACATTTAAAAAGACCATGCCAAACACTTGCAAACTTGGTACAAATTTAATAAGACCATGCCAAACACTTGCAAACTTGGAACAAATTTAATAAGACCATGGCAAAACACTTGCAAACTTGGTACAAATTGAATAAGACCATGCCAAAACACTTGCAAACTTGGGACAAACTTCCTAAGACCATGCCAAAACACTTGCAAACTTGGTACAAATTTAATAAGACCATGCCAAAACACTTGCAAACTTGGTACACATTTATAAAGACCATGCCAAACACTTGCAAACTTGGTACAAATTTAATAGGACCATGCCAAACACTTGCAAACTTAGAACAAATTTAATAAGACCATGCCAAAACAATTGCAAACTTGGTACAAATTTCATAAGACCATGCCAAAACACCTGCAAACTTGGAACAAACTTCCTAAGACCATGCCAAAACACTTGCAAACTTGGTACAAATTTAATAAGACCATGCCAAAACACTTGCAAACTTGGTACAAATTTAATAAGACCATGCCAAAACACTTGCAAACTTGGTACCAATTTAATAAGACCATGCCAAAACACTTGCAAACTTGGTACAAATTTAATAAGACCATGCCAAACACTTGCAAACTTGGAACAAACTTCCTAAGACCATGCCAACACACTTGCAAACTTGGTACAAATGTAATAAGACCATGCCAAAACACTTGCAAACTTGGTACAAATTTAATAAGACCATGCCAAAACACTTGCAAACTTGGTACACATTTAAAAAGACCATGCCAAACACTTGCAAACTTGGTACAAATTTAATAAGACCATGCCAAACACTTGCAAACTTGGAACAAATTTAATAAGACCATGCCAAAACAATTGCAAACTTGGTACAAATCTCATAAGACCATGCCAAAACACCTGCAAACTTGGAACAAACTTCCTACGATCATGCCAAAACACTTGCAAACTTGGTACAAATTTAATAAGACCATGCCAAAACACTTGCAAACTTGGTACACATTTAAAAAGACCATGCCAAACACTTGCAAACTTGGTACAAATTTAATAAGACCATGCCAAACACTTGCAAACTTGGAACAAATTTAATAAGACCATGCCAAAACACTTGCAAACTTGGTACAAATTTCATAAGACCATGCCAAAACACCTGCAAACTTGGAACAAACTTCCTAAGACCATGCCAAAACACTTGCAAACTTGGTACAAATTTAATAAGGCCATGCCAAAACACTTGCAAACTTGGTACAAATTTCAAAAGACCATGCCAAAACACCTGCAAACTTGGAACAAACTGCCTAAGACCATGCCAAAACACTTGCAAACTTGGTACAAATTTAATAAAACCATTCCAATACACTTGCAAACTTGGTACAAATTTAATAAGACAATGCCAAAACACTTGCAAGCTTGGTACAAATTTAATAAGACCATGCCAAAACATTTGCAAACTTGGTACAAATTTAATAATACCATGCCAAAACACTTGCAAACTTGGTACAAATTTCAAAAAACCATGCCAAAACACTTGCAAACTTGGTACAGATTTAATAAGACCATGCCAAAACACTTGCAAACTTGGTACACATTTAATAAGACCATGCCAAAACACTTGCAAACTTGATAAAATTTTAATAAGACCATGCCAAAACACTTGCAAACTTGGTACAAATTTAATAAGACCATGCCAAAACACTTGCAAGCTTGGTACAAATTTAATAAGACCATGCCAAAACACTTGCAAACTTGGTACAAATTTAATAAGACCATGCCAAAACACTTGCAAACTTGGTACAAATTTAATAAGACCATGCCAAAACACTTGCAAACTTGGTACAAATTTAATAAGACCAAGCCAAACACTTGCAAGCTTGGAACAAACTTCCTAAGACCATGTAAAAACACTTGCAAACTTGGTACAAACTTAATAAGACCATGCCAAAACACTTGCAAACTTGGTACAAATTTAATAAGACCATGCCAAAACACTTGCAAACTTGGTAAAAATTTAATGAGACCATTCCAAAACACTTGCAAACTTGGTACAAATTTAATAAGACCATGCCAAACACTTGCAAACTTGGAACAAACTTCCTAAGACCATGCCAACACACTTGCAAACTTGGTACAAATGTAATAAGACCATGCCAAAACACTTGCAAACTTGGTACAATTTTAATAAGACCATGCCAAAACACTTGCAAACTTGGTACACATTTATAAAGACCATGCCAAACACTTGCAAACTTGGTACAAATTTAATAGGACCATGCCAAACACTTGCAAACTTAGAACAAATTTAATAAGACCATGCCAAAACAATTGCAAACTTGGTACAAATTTCATAAGACCATGCCAAAACACCTGCAAACTTGGAATAAACTTCCTAAGACCATGCCAAAACACTTGCAAACTTGGTACAAATTTAATAAGACCATGCCAAAACACTTGCAAACTTGGTACAAATTTAATAAGACCATGCCAAAACACTTGCAAACTTGGTACCAATTTAATAAGACCATGCCAAAACACTTGCAAACTTGGTACAAATTTAATAAGACCATGCCAAACACTTGCAAACTTGGAACAAACTTCCTAAGACCATGCCAACACACTTGCAAACTTGGTACAAATGTAATAAGACCATGCCAAAACACTTGCAAACTTGGTACAAATTTAAAAAGACCATGCCAAAACACTTGCAAACTTGGTACACATTTAAAAAGACCATGCCAAACACTTGCAAACTTGGTACAAATTTAATAAGACCATGCCAAACACTTGCAAACTTGGAACAAATTTAATAAGACCATGCCAAAACAATTGCAAACTTGGTACGAATCTCATAAGACCATGCCAAAACACCTGCAAACTTGGAACAAACTTCCTACGATCATGCCAAAACACTTGCAAACTTGGTACAAATTTAATAAGACCATGCCAAAACACTTGCAAACTTGGTACACATTTAAAAAGACCATGCCAAACACTTGCAAACTTGGTACAAATTTAATAAGACCATGCCAAACACTGGCAAACTTGGAACAAATTTAATAAGACCATGCCAAAACACTTGCAAACTTGGTACAAATTTCAAAAAACCATGCCAAAACACTTGCAAACTTGGTACAGATTTAATAAGACCATGCCAAAACACTTGCAAACTTGGTACAAATTTAATAAGACCATGCCAAAACACTTGCAAACTTGATAAAATTTTAATAAGACCATGCCAAAACACTTGCAAACTTGGTACAAATTTAATAAGACCATGCCAAAACACTTGCAAGCTTGGTACAAATTTAATAAGACCATGCCAAAACACTTGCAAACTTGGTACAAATTTAATAAGACCATGCCAAAACACTTGCAAACTTGGTACACATTTAAAAAGACCATGCCAAACACTTGCAAACTTGGTACAAATTTAATAAGACCATGCCAAACACTTGCAAACTTGGAACAAATTTAATAAGACCATGCCAAAACAATTGCAAACTTGGTACAAATCTCATAAGACCATGCCAAAACACCTGCAAACTTGGAACAAACTTCCTACGATCATGCCAAAACACTTGCAAACTTGGTACAAATTTAATAAGACCATGCCAAAACACTTGCAAACTTGGTACACATTTAAAAAGACCATGCCAAACACTTGCAAACTTGGTACAAATTTAATAAGACCATGCCAAACACTTGCAAACTTGGAACAAATTTAATAAGACCATGCCAAAACACTTGCAAACTTGGTACAAATTTCATAAGACCATGCCAAAACACCTGCAAACTTGGAACAAACTTCCTAAGACCATGCCAAAACACTTGCAAACTTGGTACAAATAAAATAAGACCATGCCAAACACTTGCAAGCTTGGAACAAACTTCCTAAGACCATGTCAAAACACTTGCAAACTTGGTACAAATTTAATAAGACCATGCCAAAACACTTGCAAACTTGGTACAAATTTAATAAGACCATGCCAAACACTTGCAAACTTGGAACAAACTTCCTAAAACCATGCCAAAACACTTGCAAACTTGGAACAAACTTCCTAAGACCATGCCAAAACACCTGCAAACTTGGTACAAATTCAATAAGACCATGCCAAAACACTTGCAAACTTGGAACAGACTTCCTAAGACCATGCCAAAACACCTGCAAACTTGGTACAAATTTAATAAGACCATGGCAAAACACTTGCAAACTTGGTACAAATTTAATAAGACCATGCCAAAACACTTGCAAGCTTGGAACAAACTTCCTAAGACCATGTCAAAACACTTGCAAACTTGGTACAAATTTAATAAGACCATGTCAAAACACTTGCAAACTTGGTACAAATTTAATAAGACCATGCCAAAACACTTGCAAACTTGGTACAAATTGAATAAGACCATGCCAAAACACTTGCAAACTTGGTACCAATTTAAAAAGACCATGCCAAAACACTTGCAAACTTGGTACAAATTTAATAAGACCATGCCAAACACTTGCAAACTTGGTACAAATTTAATAAGACCATGCCAAACACTTGCAAACTTGGAACAAACTTCCTAAAACCATGCCAAAACACTTGCAAACTTGGAACAAACTTCCTAAGACCATGCCAAAACACCTGCAAACTTGGTACAAATTTAATAAGACCATGCCAAAACACTTGCAAACTTGGAACAAACTTCCTAAGACCATGCCAACACACTTGCAAACTTGGTACAAATGTAATAAGACCATGCCAAACCACTTGCAAACTTGGTACAAATTTAATAAGACCATGCCAAAACACTTGCAAACTTGGTACACATTTATAAAGACCATGCCAAACACTTGCAAACTTGGTACAAATTTAATAGGACCATGCCAAACACTTGCAAACTTAGAACAAATTTAATAAGACCATGCCAAAACAATTGCAAACTTGGTACAAATTTCATAAGACCATGCCAAAACACCTGCAAACTTGGAACAAACTTCCTAAGACCATGCCAAAACACTTGCAAACTTGGTACAAATTTAATAAGACCATGCCAAAACACTTGCAAACTTGGTACAAATTTAATAAGACCATGCCAAAACACTTGCAAACTTGGTACCAATTTAATAAGACCATGCCAAAACACTTGCAAACTTGGTACAAATTTAATAAGACCATGCCGAACACTTGCAAACTTGGTACAAATTTAATAAGACCATGCCAAACACTTGCAAACTTGGGACAAACTTCCTAAGACCATGCCAAAACACTTGCAAACTTGGAACAAATTTAATAAGACCATGCCAAAACACTTGCAAACTTGGTAAAAATTTAATGAGACCATTCCAAAACACTTGCGAACTTGTTACAAATTTAATAAGACCATGCCAAACACTTGCAAACTTGGAATAAACTTCCTAAGACCATGCCAAAACACTTGCAAACTTGGTACAAATTTAATAAGACCATGGCAAAACGCTTGCAAACTTGGTACAAATTTAATAAGACCATGCCAAAACACTTGCAAACTTGGTACAAATTTAATAAGACCATGCCAAAACACTTGCAAACTTGATAAACATATAATAAGACCATGCCAAAACACTTGCAAACTTGGTACAAATTTAATAAGACAATGCCAAAACACTTGCAAACTTGGTACACATTTAATAAGACCATGCCAAAACACTTGCAAGCTTGGTACAAATGTAATAATACCATGCCAAAACACTTGCAAACTTGATAAAAATTTAATAAGACCATGCCAAAACACTTGCAAATTGGTACAAATTTAATAAGACCATGCCAAAACACTTGCAAGCTTGGTACAAATTTAATAAGACCATGCCAAAACACTTGCAAACTTGGTACAAATTTAATAAGACCATGCCAAAACACTTGCAAACTTGTAACAAATTTAATAAGACCATGCCAAAACACTTGCAAACTTGGTACAAATAAAATAAGACCATGCCAAACACTTGCAAGCTTGGAACAAACTTCCTAAGACCATGTCAAAACACTTGCAAACTTGGTACAAATTTAATAAGACCATGCAAAAACACTTGCAAACTTGGTACAAATTTAATAAGACCATGCCAAACACTTGCAAACTTGGAACAAACTTCCTAAAACCATGCCAAAACACTTGCAAACTTGGAACAAACTTCCTAAGACCATGCCAAAACACCTGCAAACTTGGTACAAATTCAATAAGACCATGCCAAAACACTTGCAAACTTGGAACAGACTTCCTAAGACCATGCCAAAACACCTGCAAACTTGGTACAAATTTAATAAGACCATGGCAAAACACTTGCAAACTTGGTACAAATTTAATAAGACCATGCCAAAACACTTGCAAACTTGGAACAAACTTCCTAAGACCATGCCAAAACACTTGCAAACTTGGAACAAACTTCCTAAGACCATGCAAAAACACCTGCAAACTTGGTACAAATTTAATAAGACCATGCCAAAACACTTGCAAACTTGATAAAAATATAATAAGACCATGTCAAAACACTTGCAAACTTAGAACAAATTTTAAAAGACCATGCCAAAACACTTGCAAACTTGGTACAAATATAATAAGACCATGCCAAACACTTGCAAACTTGGTACCAATTTAAAAAGACCATGCCAAAACACTTGCAAACTTGGTACAAATTTAATAAGACCATGCCAAACACTTGCAAACTTGGTACAAATTTAATAAGACCATGCCAAACACTTGCAAACTTGGAACAAACTTCCTAAAACCATGCCAAAACACTTGCAAACTTGGAACAAACTTCCTAAGACCATGCCAAAACACCTGCAAACTTGGTACAAATTTAATAAGACCATGCCAAAACACTTGCAAACTTGGAACAAACTTCCTAAGACCATGCCAACACACTTGCAAACTTGGTACAAATTTAATAAGACCATGCCAAAACACTTGCAAACTTGGTACAAATTTAATAAGACCATGCCAAAACACTTGCAAACTTGGTACACATTTATAAAGACCATGCCAAACACTTGCAAACTTGGTACAAATTTAATAGGACCATGCCAAACACTTGCAAACTTAGAACAAATTTAATAAGACCATGCCAAAACAATTGCAAACTTGGTACAAATTTCATAAGACCATGCCAAAACACCTGCAAACTTGGAACAAACTTCCTAAGACCATGCCAAAACACTTGCAAACTTGGTACAAATTTAATAAGACCATGCCAAAACACTTGCAAACTTGGTACAAATTTAATAAGACCATGCCAAAACACTTGCAAACTTGGTACCAATTTAATAAGACCATGCCAAAACACTTGCAAACTTGGTACAAATTTAATAAGACCATGCCGAACACTTGCAAACTTGGTACAAATTTAATAAGACCATGCCAAACACTTGCAAACTTGAGACAAACTTCCTAAGACCATGCCAAAACACTTGCAAACTTGGTACAAAATTATAAGACCCTGCCAAAACACTTGCAAAATTGGTACAAATTTAATAAGACCATGCCAAACACTTGCAAACTTGGTACACATTTAAAAAGACCATGCCAAACACTTGCAAACTTGGTACAAATTTAATAAGACCATGCCAAACACTTGCAAACTTGGAACAAATTTAATAAGACCATGCCAAAACACTTGCAAACTTGGTACAAATTTCATAAGACCATGCCAAAACACCTGCAAACTTGGAACAAACTTCCTAAGACCATGCCAAAACACTTGCAAACTTGGTACAAATTTAATAAGACCATGCCAAAACACTTGCAAACTTGGTACAAATTTCAAAAGACCATGCCAAAACACCTGCAAACTTGGAACAAACTGCCTAAGACCATGCCAAAACACTTGCAAACTTGGTACAAATTTAATAAAACCATGCCAATACACTTGCAAACTTGGTACAAATTTAATAAGACAATGCCAAAACACTTGCAAGCTTGGTACAAATTTTATAAGACCATGCCAAAACATTTGCAAACTTGGTACAAATTTAATAATACCATGCCAAAACACTTGCAAACTTGGTACAAATTTCAAAAAACCATGCCAAAACACTTGCAAACTTGGTACAGATTTAATAAGACCATGCCAAAACACTTGCAAACTTGGTACAAATTTAATAAGACCATGCCAAAACACTTGCAAACTTGATAAAATTTTAATAAGACCATGCCAAAACACTTGCAAACTTGGTACAAATTTAATAAGACCATGCCAAAACACTTGCAAGCTTGGTACAAATTTAATAAGACCATGCCAAAACACTTGCAAACTTGGTACAAATTTAATAAGACCATGCCAAAACACTTGCAAACTTGGTACAAATTTAATAAGACCATGCCAAAACACTTGCAAACTTGGTACAAATTTAATAAGACCAAGCCAAACACTTGCAAGCTTGGAACAAACTTCCTAAGACCATGTAAAAACACTTGCAAGCTTGGTACAAACTTCCTAAGACCATGCCAAAACACCTGCAAACTTGGTACAAATTTCTTAAGACCATGCCAAAACACTTGAAAACTTGGAACAAACTTCCTAAGACAATGCCAAAACACCTGCAAACCTGGTACAAATTTAATAAGACCATGCCAAAACACTTGCAAACTTGGTACAAATTTAATAATACCATGCAAAAACACTTGCAAACTTGGTTCAAATTTAATAAGACCATGCCAAACATTTACAAACTTGGTACAAATTTAATAAGACCATGCCAAACACTTGCAAACTTGGAACAAACTTCCTAAGACCATGCCAAAACACTTGCAAACTTGGAACAAATTTAATAAGACCATGCCAAAACACTTGCAAACTTGGTAAAAATTTAATGAGACCATTCCAAAACACTTGCGAACTTGTTACAAATTTAATAAGACCATGCCAAACACTTGCAAACTTGGAATAAACTTCCTAAGACCATGCCAAAACACTTGCAAACTTGGTACAAATTTAATAAGACCATGCCAAAACGCTTGCAAACTTGGTACAAATTTAATAAGACCATGCCAAAACACTTGCAAACTTGGTACAAATTTAATGAGACCATGCCGAAACACTTGCAAACTTGGTACAAATTTAATAAGACCATGCCAAACACTTGCAAACTTGGAACAAACTTCCTAAGACCATGCCAAAACACTTGCAAACTTGGAACAAACTTCCTAAGACCATGCAAAAACACCTGCAAACTTGGTACAAATTTAATAAGACCATGCCAAAACACTTGCAAACTTGATAAAAATATAATAAGACCATGTCAAAACACTTGCAAACTTAGAACAAATTTTAAAAGACCATGCCAAAACACTTGCAAACTTGGTACAAATATAATAAGACCATGCCAAACACTTGCAAACTTGGAACAAATTTAATAAGACCATGCCAAAACAATTGCAAACTTGGTACAAATTTAATAAGACCATGCCAAACACTTGCCAACTTGGTACAAATTTAATAAGACCATGCCAAAGCACTTGCAAACTTGGTACAAATTTAATAAGACCATGGCAAAACACTTGCAAACTTGGTACAAATTTAATAAGACCATGCCAAAACACTTGCAAACTTGGTACAAATTAAATAAGACCATGCAAAACACTTGCAAACTTGGTACCAATTTAATAAGACCCTGCCAAAACACTTGCAAACTTGGGACAAACTTCCTAAGACCATGCCAAAACACTTGCAAACTTGGTACAAATTTTATAAGACCTTGCCAAAACACTTGCAAACTTGGAACAAATTTAATAAGACCATGCCAAAACACTGGCAAACTTGGTACAAATTTAATAAGACCATGCCAAAACACTTGCAAACTTGGAACAAACTTCCTGAGACCATGCCAACACACTTGCAAACTTGGTACAAATGTAATAAGACCATGCCAAAACACTTGCAAACTTGGTACAAATTTAATAAGACCATGCCAAAACACTTGCAAACTTTGTACACATTTATAAAGACCATGCCAAACACTTGCAAACTTGGTACAAATTTAATAGGACCATGCCAAACACTTGCAAACTTAGAACAAATTTAATAAGACCATGCCAAAACAATTGCAAACTTGGTACAAATTTCATAAGACCATGCCAAAACACCTGCAAACTTGGAACAAACTTCCTAAGACCATGCCAAAACACTTGCAAACTTGGTACAAATTTAATAAGACCATGCCAAAACACTTGCAAACTTGGTACAAATTTAATAAGACCATGCCAAAACACTTGCAAACTTGGTACCAATTTAATAAGACCATGCCAAAACACTTGCAAACTTGGTACAAATTTAATAAGACCATGCCAAACACTTGCAAACTTGGAACAATCTTCCTAAGACCATGCCAACACACTTGCAAACTTGGTACAAATGTAATAAGACCATGCCAAAACACTTGCAAACTTGGTACAAATTTAATAAGACCATGCCAAAACACTTGCAAACTTGGTACACATTTAAAAAGACCATGCCAAACACTTGCAAACTTGGTACAAATTTAATAAGACCATGCCAAACACTTGCAAACTTGGAACAAATTTAATAAGACCATGGCAAAACACTTGCAAACTTGGTACAAATTGAATAAGACCATGCCAAAACACTTGCAAGCTTGGGACAAACTTCCTAAGACCATGCCAAAACACTTGCAAACTTGGTACAAATTTAATAAGACCATGCCAAAACACTTGCAAACTTGGTACACATTTATAAAGACCATGCCAAACACTTGCAAACTTGGTACAAATTTAATAGGACCATGCCAAACACTTGCAAACTTAGAACAAATTTAATAAGACCATGCCAAAACAATTGCAAACTTGGTACAAATTTCATAAGACCATGCCAAAACACCTGCAAACTTGGAACAAACTTCCTAAGACCATGCCAAAACACTTGCAAACTTGGTACAAATTTAATAAGACCATGCCAAAACACTTGCAAACTTGGTACAAATTTAATAAGACCATGCCAAAACACTTGCAAACTTGGTACCAATTTAATAAGACCATGCCAAAACACTTGCAAACTTGGTACAAATTTAATAAGACCATGCCAAACACTTGCAAACTTGGAACAAACTTCCTAAGACCATGCCAACACACTTGCAAACTTGGTACAAATGTAATAAGACCATGCCAAAACACTTGCAAACTTGGTACAAATTTAATAAGACCATGCCAAAACACTTGCAAACTTGGTACACATTTAAAAAGACCATGCCAAACACTTGCAAACTTGGTACAAATTTAATAAGACCATGCCAAACACTTGCAAACTTGGAACAAATTTAATAAGACCATGCCAAAACAATTGCAAACTTGGTACAAATCTCATAAGACCATGCCAAAACACCTGCAAACTTGGAACAAACTTCCTACGATCATGCCAAAACACTTGCAAACTTGGTACAAATTTAATAAGACCATGCCAAAACACTTGCAAACTTGGTACACATTTAAAAAGACCATGCCAAACACTTGCAAACTTGGTACAAATTTAATAAGACCATGCCAAACACTTGCAAACTTGGAACAAATTTAATAAGACCATGCCAAAACACTTGCAAACTTGGTACAAATTTCATAAGACCATGCCAAAACACCTGCAAACTTGGAACAAACTTCCTAAGACCATGCCAAAACACTTGCAAACTTGGTACAAATTTAATAAGGCCATGCCAAAACACTTGCAAACTTGGTACAAATTTCAAAAGACCATGCCAAAACACCTGCAAACTTGGAACAAACTGCCTAAGACCATGCCAAAACACTTGCAAACTTGGTACAAATTTAATAAAACCATTCCAATACACTTGCAAACTTGGTACAAATTTAATAAGACAATGCCAAAACACTTGCAAGCTTGGTACAAATTTAATAAGACCATGCCAAAACATTTGCAAACTTGGTACAAATTTAATAATACCATGCCAAAACACTTGCAAACTTGGTACAAATTTCAAAAAACCATGCCAAAACACTTGCAAACTTGGTACAGATTTAATAAGACCATGCCAAAACACTTGCAAACTTGGTACACATTTAATAAGACCATGCCAAAACACTTGCAAACTTGATAAAATTTTAATAAGACCATGCCAAAACACTTGCAAACTTGGTACAAATTTAATAAGACCATGCCAAAACACTTGCAAGCTTGGTACAAATTTAATAAGACCATGCCAAAACACTTGCAAACTTGGTACAAATTTAATAAGACCATGCCAAAACACTTGCAAACTTGGTACAAATTTAATAAGACCATGCCAAAACACTTGCAAACTTGGTACAAATTTAATAAGACCAAGCCAAACACTTGCAAGCTTGGAACAAACTTCCTAAGACCATGTAAAAACACTTGCAAACTTGGTACAAACTTAATAAGACCATGCCAAAACACTTGCAAACTTGGTACAAATTTAATAAGACCATGCCAAAACACTTGCAAACTTGGTAAAAATTTAATGAGACCATTCCAAAACACTTGCAAACTTGGTACAAATTTAATAAGACCATGCCAAACACTTGCAAACTTGGAACAAACTTCCTAAGACCATGCCAACACACTTGCAAACTTGGTACAAATGTAATAAGACCATGCCAAAACACTTGCAAACTTGGTACAATTTTAATAAGACCATGCCAAAACACTTGCAAACTTGGTACACATTTATAAAGACCATGCCAAACACTTGCAAACTTGGTACAAATTTAATAGGACCATGCCAAACACTTGCAAACTTAGAACAAATTTAATAAGACCATGCCAAAACAATTGCAAACTTGGTACAAATTTCATAAGACCATGCCAAAACACCTGCAAACTTGGAATAAACTTCCTAAGACCATGCCAAAACACTTGCAAACTTGGTACAAATTTAATAAGACCATGCCAAAACACTTGCAAACTTGGTACAAATTTAATAAGACCATGCCAAAACACTTGCAAACTTGGTACCAATTTAATAAGACCATGCCAAAACACTTGCAAACTTGGTACAAATTTAATAAGACCATGCCAAACACTTGCAAACTTGGAACAAACTTCCTAAGACCATGCCAACACACTTGCAAACTTGGTACAAATGTAATAAGACCATGCCAAAACACTTGCAAACTTGGTACAAATTTAATAAGACCATGCCAAAACACTTGCAAACTTGGTACACATTTAAAAAGACCATGCCAAACACTTGCAAACTTGGTACAAATTTAATAAGACCATGCCAAACACTTGCAAACTTGGAACAAATTTAATAAGACCATGCCAAAACAATTGCAAACTTGGTACGAATCTCATAAGACCATGCCAAAACACCTGCAAACTTGGAACAAACTTCCTACGATCATGCCAAAACACTTGCAAACTTGGTACAAATTTAATAAGACCATGCCAAAACACTTGCAAACTTGGTACACATTTAAAAAGACCATGCCAAACACTTGCAAACTTGGTACAAATTTAATAAGACCATGCCAAACACTGGCAAACTTGGAACAAATTTAATAAGACCATGCCAAAACACTTGCAAACTTGGTACAAATTTCAAAAAACCATGCCAAAACACTTGCAAACTTGGTACAGATTTAATAAGACCATGCCAAAACACTTGCAAACTTGGTACAAATTTAATAAGACCATGCCAAAACACTTGCAAACTTGATAAAATTTTAATAAGACCATGCCAAAACACTTGCAAACTTGGTACAAATTTAATAAGACCATGCCAAAACACTTGCAAGCTTGGTACAAATTTAATAAGACCATGCCAAAACACTTGCAAACTTGGTACAAATTTAATAAGACCATGCCAAAACACTTGCAAACTTGGTACACATTTAAAAAGACCATGCCAAACACTTGCAAACTTGGTACAAATTTAATAAGACCATGCCAAACACTTGCAAACTTGGAACAAATTTAATAAGACCATGCCAAAACAATTGCAAACTTGGTACAAATCTCATAAGACCATGCCAAAACACCTGCAAACTTGGAACAAACTTCCTACGATCATGCCAAAACACTTGCAAACTTGGTACAAATTTAATAAGACCATGCCAAAACACTTGCAAACTTGGTACACATTTAAAAAGACCATGCCAAACACTTGCAAACTTGGTACAAATTTAATAAGACCATGCCAAACACTTGCAAACTTGGAACAAATTTAATAAGACCATGCCAAAACACTTGCAAACTTGGTACAAATTTCATAAGACCATGCCAAAACACCTGCAAACTTGGAACAAACTTCCTAAGACCATGCCAAAACACTTGCAAACTTGGTACAAATAAAATAAGACCATGCCAAACACTTGCAAGCTTGGAACAAACTTCCTAAGACCATGTCAAAACACTTGCAAACTTGGTACAAATTTAATAAGACCATGCCAAAACACTTGCAAACTTGGTACAAATTTAATAAGACCATGCCAAACACTTGCAAACTTGGAACAAACTTCCTAAAACCATGCCAAAACACTTGCAAACTTGGAACAAACTTCCTAAGACCATGCCAAAACACCTGCAAACTTGGTACAAATTCAATAAGACCATGCCAAAACACTTGCAAACTTGGAACAGACTTCCTAAGACCATGCCAAAACACCTGCAAACTTGGTACAAATTTAATAAGACCATGGCAAAACACTTGCAAACTTGGTACAAATTTAATAAGACCATGCCAAAACACTTGCAAGCTTGGAACAAACTTCCTAAGACCATGTCAAAACACTTGCAAACTTGGTACAAATTTAATAAGACCATGTCAAAACACTTGCAAACTTGGTACAAATTTAATAAGACCATGCCAAAACACTTGCAAACTTGGTACAAATTGAATAAGACCATGCCAAAACACTTGCAAACTTGGTACCAATTTAAAAAGACCATGCCAAAACACTTGCAAACTTGGTACAAATTTAATAAGACCATGCCAAACACTTGCAAACTTGGTACAAATTTAATAAGACCATGCCAAACACTTGCAAACTTGGAACAAACTTCCTAAAACCATGCCAAAACACTTGCAAACTTGGAACAAACTTCCTAAGACCATGCCAAAACACCTGCAAACTTGGTACAAATTTAATAAGACCATGCCAAAACACTTGCAAACTTGGAACAAACTTCCTAAGACCATGCCAACACACTTGCAAACTTGGTACAAATGTAATAAGACCATGCCAAACCACTTGCAAACTTGGTACAAATTTAATAAGACCATGCCAAAACACTTGCAAACTTGGTACACATTTATAAAGACCATGCCAAACACTTGCAAACTTGGTACAAATTTAATAGGACCATGCCAAACACTTGCAAACTTAGAACAAATTTAATAAGACCATGCCAAAACAATTGCAAACTTGGTACAAATTTCATAAGACCATGCCAAAACACCTGCAAACTTGGAACAAACTTCCTAAGACCATGCCAAAACACTTGCAAACTTGGTACAAATTTAATAAGACCATGCCAAAACACTTGCAAACTTGGTACAAATTTAATAAGACCATGCCAAAACACTTGCAAACTTGGTACCAATTTAATAAGACCATGCCAAAACACTTGCAAACTTGGTACAAATTTAATAAGACCATGCCGAACACTTGCAAACTTGGTACAAATTTAATAAGACCATGCCAAACACTTGCAAACTTGGGACAAACTTCCTAAGACCATGCCAAAACACTTGCAAACTTGGAACAAATTTAATAAGACCATGCCAAAACACTTGCAAACTTGGTAAAAATTTAATGAGACCATTCCAAAACACTTGCGAACTTGTTACAAATTTAATAAGACCATGCCAAACACTTGCAAACTTGGAATAAACTTCCTAAGACCATGCCAAAACACTTGCAAACTTGGTACAAATTTAATAAGACCATGGCAAAACGCTTGCAAACTTGGTACAAATTTAATAAGACCATGCCAAAACACTTGCAAACTTGGTACAAATTTAATGAGACCATGCCGAAACACTTGCAAACTTGGTACAAATTTAATAAGACCATGCCAAACACTTGCAAACTTAGAACAAATTTTAAAAGACCATGCCAAAACACTTGCAAACTTGGTACAAATTTAATAAGACCATGCCAAACACTTGCAAACTTGGAACAAATTTAATAAGACCATGCCAAAACAATTGCAAACTTGGTACAAATTTAATAAGACCATGCCAAACACTTGCCAACTTGGTACAAATTTAATAAGACCATGCCAAAGCACTTGCAAACTTGGTACAAATTAAATAAGACCATGCAAAACACTTGCAAACTTGGTACCAATTTAATAAGACCCTGCCAAAACACTTGCAAACTTGGGACAAACTTCCTAAGACCATGCCAAAACACTTGCAAACTTGGTACAAATTTTATAAGACCTTGCCAAAACACTTGCAAACTTGGAACAAATTTAATAAGACCATGCCAAAACACTGGCAAACTTGGTACAAATTTAATAAGACCATGCCAAAACACTTGCAAACTTGGAACAAACTTCCTAAGACCATGCCAACACACTTGCAAACTTGGTACAAATGTAATAAGACCATGCCAAAACACTTGCAAGCTTGGTACAAATTTAATAAGACCATGCCAAAACACTTGCAAACTTGGTACAAATTTAATAAGACCATGCCAAAACACTTGCAAACTTGGTACAAATTTAATACGACCATGCCAAAACACTTGCAACCTTGGTACAAATTTAATAAGACCATGCCAAAACACTTGCAAACTTGGAACAAATTTAATAAGACCATGCCAAAACACTTGCAAACTTGGTACAAATTAAATAAGACCATGCAAAACACTTGCAAGCTTGGAACAAACTTCCTAAGACCATGTCAAAACATGGCAAAACATGGCAAAACACTTGCAAACTTGGAACAAATTTAATAAGACCATGCCAAAACACTTGCAAACTTGGTACAAATTTAATGAGACCATGCCAAAACACTTGCAAACTTGGTACAAATGTAATAATACCATGCCAAAACACTTTCAAACTTGGTACAAATTTCAAAAGACCATGCCAAAACACTTGCAAACTTGGTACAAATTTAATAAGACCATGCCAAAACACTTGCAAACTTGGTACAAATTTAATAAGACCATGCCAAAACACTTGCAAACTTGGAACAAATTTAATAAGACCATGCCAAAACACTTGCAAACTTGGTACAAATTAAATAAGACCATGCCAAACACTTGCAAGCTTGGAACAAACTTCCTAAGACCATGTCAAAACACTTGCAAACTTGGTACAAATTGAATAAGACCATGCCAAAACACTTGCAAACTTGGTACAAATTTAATAAGACTGTTGAAAATGAAGTGCTCAACAGAAATCAAACCCAGCGGTTTTTTTCCTAGCAAAACCTCTTTATTTAAATTCTCCAAAAGGCTACAAGGTACAGGTGAAATTGCGTGAGGCGCTGAAAAATTAATCCGCTCTTGCTGGGGTTTGAAATGGGAAAGAACCGTCCAGCACGCGCGCGGATTAATCTCAGCCTCCGGTCGTTATCCTCGGTCAAAGTCCATTCCCGAAGTCCTACGGGAATGCAATGTCCTGTCCGCTATCTCCTTCTGTGCCGATCCAGCGCCCTCTCTCGTGCAGTAGCTGAATCAGTCGGCTCATAGGCGCTCCTTTTATAGTCACCCTGGTAGCCGGGCCGCATACACCACTGCCGCGCACACAGCTTTAGCGGCGAGCCGTCACAGCAAGTGACAAAGACCATGCCAAACACTTGCAAACTTGGAAAAACTTCCTAAGACCATGCCAAAACACTTGCAAACTTGGAACAAACTTCCTAAGACCATGCCAAAACACCTGCAAACTTGGTACAAATTTCTTAAGACCATGCCAAAACACTTGAAAACTTGGAACAAACTTCCTAAGACAATGCCATAACACCTGCAAACCTGGTACAAATTTAATAAGACCATGCCAAAACACTTGCAAACTTGGTACAAATTTAATAATACCATGCAAAAACACTTGCAAACTTGGTTCAAATTTAATAAGACCATGCCAAACATTTGCAAACTTGGTACAAATTTAATAAGACTATGCCAAACACTTGCAAACTTGGAACAAACTTCCTAAGACCAAGCCAAAACACTTGCAAACTTGGAACAAATTTAATAAGACCATGCCAAAACACTTGCAAACTTGGTAAAAATTTAATGAGACCATTCCAAAACACTTGCGAACTTGTTACAAATTTAATAAGACCATGCCAAACACTTGCAAACTTGGAATAAACTTCCTAAGACCATGCCAAAACACTTGCAAACTTGGTACAAATTTAATAAGACCATGGCAAAACGCTTGCAAACTTGGTACAAATTTAATAAGACCATGCCAAAACACTTGCAAACTTGGTACAAATTTAATGAGACCATGCCGAAACACTTGCAAACTTGGTACAAATTTAATAAGACCATGCCAAACACTTGCAAACTTGGAACAAACTTCCTAAGACCATGCCAAAACACTTGCAAACTTGGAACAAACTTCCTAAGACCATGCAAAAACACCTGCAAACTTGGTACAAATTTAATAAGACCATGCCAAAACACTTGCAAACTTGATAAAAATATAATAAGACCATGCCAAAACACTTGCAAACTTGGTACAAATTTAATAAGACAATGCCAAAACACTTGCAAACTTGGTACACATTTAATAAGACCATGCCAAAACACTTGCAAGCTTGGTACAAATGTAATAATACCATGCCAAAACACTTGCAAACTTGATAAAAATTTAATAAGACCATGCCAAAACACTTGCAAATTGGTACAAATTTAATAAGACCATGCCAAAACACTTGCAAGCTTGGTACAAATTTAATAAGACCATGCCAAAACACTTGCAAACTTGGTACAAATTTAATAAGACCATGCCAAAACACTTGCAAACTTGTAACAAATTTAATAAGACCATGCCAAAACACTTGCAAACTTGGTACAAATAAAATAAGACCATGCCAAACACTTGCAAGCTTGGAACAAACTTCCTAAGACCATGTCAAAACACTTGCAAACTTGGTACAAATTTAATAAGACCATGCCAAAACACTTGCAAACTTGGTACAAATTTAATAAGACCATGCCAAACACTTGCAAACTTGGAACAAACTTCCTAAAACCATGCCAAAACACTTGCAAACTTGGAACAAACTTCCTAAGACCATGCCAAAACACCTGCAAACTTGGTACAAATTTAATAAGACCATGCCAAAACACTTGCAAACTTGGAACAGACTTCCTAAGACCATGCCAAAACACCTGCAAACTTGGTACAAATTTAATAAGACCATGGCAAAACACTTGCAAACTTGGTACAAATTTAATAAGACCATGCCAAAACACTTGCAAACTTGGTTCAAATTTAATAAGACCACGCCAAACACTTGCAAACTTGGTACAAATAAAATAAGACCATGCCAAACACTTGCAAGCTTGGAACAAACTTCCTAAGACCATGTCAAAACACTTGCAAACTTGGTACAAATTTAATAAGACCATGTCAAAACACTTGCAAACTTGGTACAAATTTAATAAGACCATGCCAAAACACTTGCAAACTTGGTACAAATTGAATAAGACCATGCCAAAACACTTGCAAACTTGGTACCAATTTAAAAAGACCATGCCAAAACACTTGCAAACTTGGTACAAATTTAATAAGACCATGCCAAACACTTGCAAACTTGGTACAAATTTAATAAGACCATGCCAAACACTTGCAAACTTGGAACAAACTTCCTAAAACCATGCCAAAACACTTGCAAACTTGGAACAAACTTCCTAAGACCATGCCAAAACACCTGCAAACTTGGTACAAATTTAATAAGACCATGCCAAAACACTTGCAAACTTGGAACAAACTTCCTAAGACCATGCCAACACACTTGCAAACTTGGTACAAATGTAATAAGACCATGCCAAAACACTTGCAAACTTGGTACAAATTTAATAAGACCATGCCAAAACACTTGCAAACTTGGTACACATTTATAAAGACCATGCCAAACACTTGCAAACTTGGTACAAATTTAATAGGACCATGCCAAACACTTGCAAACTTAGAACAAATTTAATAAGACCATGCCAAAACAATTGCAAACTTGGTACAAATTTCATAAGACCATGCCAAAACACCTGCAAACTTGGAACAAACTTCCTAAGACCATGCCAAAACACTTGCAAACTTGGTACAAATTTAATAAGACCATGCCAAAACACTTGCAAACTTGGTACAAAATTAATAAGACCATGCCAAAACACTTGCAAACTTGGTACCAATTTAATAAGACCATGCTAAAACACTTGCAAACTTGGTACAAATTTAATAAGACCATGCCGAACACTTGCAAACATGGTACAAATTTAATAAGACCATGCCAAACACTTGCAAACTTGGGACAAACTTCCTAAGACCATGCCAAAACACTTGCAAACTTGGTACAAAATTATAAGACCCTGCCAAAACACTTGCAAAATTGGTACAAATTTAATAAGACCATGCCAAACACTTGCAAACTTGGTACACATTTAAAAAGACCATGCCAAACACTTGCAAACTTGGTACAAATTTAATAAGACCATGCCAAACACTTGCAAACTTGGAACAAATTTAATAAGACCATGCCAAAACACTTGCAAACTTGGTACAAATTTCATAAGACCATGCCAAAACACCTGCAAACTTGGAACAAACTTCCTAAGACCATGCCAAAACACTTGCAAACTTGGTACAAATTTAATAAGACCATGCCAAAACACTTGCAAACTTGGTACAAATTTCAAAAGACCATGCCAAAACACCTGCAAACTTGGAACAAACTGCCTAAGACCATGCCAAAACACTTGCAAACTTGGTACAGATTTAATAAAACCATGCCAATACACTTGCAAACTTGGTACAAATTTAATAAGACAATGCCAAAACACTTGCAAGCTTGGTACAAATTTAATAAGACCATGCCAAAACATTTGCAAACTTGGTACAAATTTAATAATACCATGCCAAAACACTTGCAAACTTGGTACAAATTTCAAAAAACCATGCCAAAACACTTGCAAACTTGGTACAGATTTAATAAGACCATGCCAAAACACTTGCAAACTTGGTACAAATTTAATAAGACCATGCCAAAACACTTGCAAACTTGATAAAATTTTAATAATACCATGCCAAAACACTTGCAAACTTGGTACAAATTTAATAAGACCATGCCAAAACACTTGCAAACTTGGTACACATTTATAAAGACCATGCCAAACACTTGCAAACTTGGTACAAATTTAATAGGACCATGCCAAACACTTGCAAACTTAGAACAAATTTAATAAGACCATGCCAAAACAATTGCAAACTTGGTACAAATTTCATAAGACCATGCCAAAACACCTGCAAACTTGGAACAAACTTCCTAAGACCATGCCAAAACACTTGCAAACTTGGTACAAATTTAATAAGACCATGCCAAAACACTTGCAAACTTGGTACAAAATTAATAAGATCATGCCAAAACACTTGCAAACTTGGTACCAATTTAATAAGACCATGCTAAAACACTTGCAAACTTGGTACAAATTTAATAAGACCATGCCGAACACTTGCAAACATGGTACAAATTTAATAACACCATGCCAAACACTTGCAAACTTGGGACAAACTTCCTAAGACCATGCCAAAACACTTGCAAACTTGGTACAAAATTATAAGACCCTGCCAAAACACTTGCAAAATTGGTACAAATTTAATAAGACCATGCCAAACACTTGCAAACTTGGTACACATTTAAAAAGACCATGCCAAACACTTGCAAACTTGGTACAAATTTAATAAGACCATGCCAAACACTTGCAAACTTGGAACAAATTTAATAAGACCATGCCAAAACACTTGCAAACTTGGTACAAATTTCATAAGACCATGCCAAAACACCTGCAAACTTGGAACAAACTTCCTAAGACCATGCCAAAACACTTGCAAACTTGGTACAAATTTAATAAGACCATGCCAAAACACTTGCAAACTTGGTACAAATTTCAAAAGACCATGCCAAAACACCTGCAAACTTGGAACAAACTGCCTAAGACCATGCCAAAACACTTGCAAACTTGGTACAGATTTAATAAAACCATGCCAATACACTTGCAAACTTGGTACAAATTTAATAAGACAATGCCAAAACACTTGCAAGCTTGGTACAAATTTAATAAGACCATGCCAAAACATTTGCAAACTTGGTACAAATTTAATAATACCATGCCAAAACACTTGCAAACTTGGTACAAATTTCAAAAAACCATGCCAAAACACTTGCAAACTTGGTACAAATTTAATAAGACCATGCCAAAACACTTGCAAACTTGGTACAAATTTAATAAGACCATGCCAAAACACTTGCAAACTTGATAAAATTTTAATAAGACCATGCCAAAACACTTGCAAACTTGGTACAAATTTAATAAGACCATGCCAAAACACTTGCAAGCTTGGTACAAATTTAATAAGACCATGCCAAAACACTTGCAAACTTGGTACAAATTTAATAAGACCATGCCAAAACACTTTCAAACTTGGTACAAATTTAATAAGACCATGCCAAAACACTTGCAAACTTGGTACAAATTTAATAAGACCAAGCCAAACACTTGCAAGCTTGGAACAAACTTCCTAAGACCATGTAAAAACACTTGCAAACTTGGTACAAACTTCCTAAGACCATGCCAAAACACCTGCAAACTTGGTACAAATTTCTTAAGACCATGCCAAAACACTTGAAAACTTGGAACAAACTTCCTAAAACAATGCCAAAACACCTGCAAACCTGGTACAAATTTTATAAGACCATGCCAAAACACTTGCAAACTTGGTACAAATTTAATAATACCATGCAAAAACACTTGCAAACTTGGTTCAAATTTAATAAGACCATGCCAAACATTTGCAAACTTGGTACAAATTTAATAAGACCATGCCAAACACTTGCAAACTTGGAACAAACTTCCTAAGACCATGCCAAAACACTTGCAAACTTGGAACAAATTTAATAAGACCATGCCAAAACACTTGCAAACTTGGTAAAAATTTAATGAGACCATTCCAAAACACTTGCGAACTTGTTACAAATTTAATAAGACCATGCCAAACACTTGCAAACTTGGAATAAACTTCCTAAGACCATGCCAAAACACTTGCAAACTTGGTACAAATTTAATAAGACCATGCCAAAACGCTTGCAAACTTGGTACAAATTTAATAAGACCATGCCAAAACACTTGCAAACTTGGTACAAATTTAATGAGACCATGCCGAAACACTTGCAAACTTGGTACAAATTTAATAAGACCATGCCAAACACTTGCAAACTTGGAACAAACTTCCTAAGACCATGCCAAAACACTTGCAAACTTGGAACAAACTTCCTAAGACCATGCAAAAACACCTGCAAACTTGGTACAAATTTAATAAGACCATGCCAAAACACTTGCAAACTTGATAAAAATATAATAAGACCATGCCAAAACACTTGCAAACTTAGAACAAATTTTAAAAGACCATGCCAAAACACTTGCAAACTTGGTACAAATTTAATAAGACCATGCCAAACACTTGCAAACTTGGAACAAATTTAATAAGACCATGCCAAAACAATTGCAAACTTGGTACAAATTTAATAAGACCATGCCAAACACTTGCCAACTTGGTACAAATTTAATAAGACCATGCCAAAGCACTTGCAAACTTGGTACAAATTTAATAAGACCATGGCAAAACACTTGCAAACTTGGTACAAATTTAATAAGACCATGCCAAAACACTTGCAAACGTGGTACAAATTAAATAAGACCATGCAAAACACTTGCAAACTTGGTACCAATTTAATAAGACCCTGCCAAAACACTTGCAAACTTGGGACAAACTTCCTAAGACCATGCCAAAACACTTGCAAACTTGGTACAAATTTTATAAGACCTTGCCAAAACACTTGCAAACTTGGAACAAATTTAATAAGACCATGCCAAAACACTGGCAAACTTGGTACAAATTTAATAAGACCATGCCAAAACACTTGCAAACTTGGAACAAACTTCCTAAGACCATGCCAACACACTTGCAAACTTGGTACAAATGTAATAAGACCATGCCAAAACACTTGCAAACTTGGTACAAATTTAATAAGACCATGCCAAAACACTTGCAAACTTGGTACACATTTATAAAGACCATGCCAAACACTTGCAAACTTGGTACAAATTTAATAGGACCATGCCAAACACTTGCAAACTTAGAACAAATTTAATAAGACCATGCCAAAACAATTGCAAACTTGGTACAAATTTCATAAGACCATGCCAAAACACCTGCAAACTTGGAACAAACTTCCTAAGACCATGCCAAAACACTTGCAAACTTGGTACAAATTTAATAAGACCATGCCAAAACACTTGCAAACTTGGTACAAATTTAATAAGACCATGCCAAAACACTTGCAAACTTGGTACCAATTTAATAAGACCATGCCAAAACACTTGCAAACTTGGTACAAATTTAATAAGACCATGCCAAACACTTGCAAACTTGGAACAAACTTCCTAAGACCATGCCAACACACTTGCAAACTTGGTACAAATGTAATAAGACCATGCCAAAACACTTGCAAACTTGGTACAAATTTAATAAGACCATGCCAAAACACTTGCAAACTTGGTACACATTTAAAAAGACCATGCCAAACACTTGCAAACTTGGTACAAATTTAATAAGACCATGCCAAACACTTGCAAACTTGGAACAAATTTAATAAGACCATGGCAAAACACTTGCAAACTAG
This sequence comes from Anopheles atroparvus, assembly GCA_914969975.1. Taxonomy (NCBI): domain Eukaryota; kingdom Metazoa; phylum Arthropoda; class Insecta; order Diptera; family Culicidae; genus Anopheles; species Anopheles atroparvus. The sequence goes on along the minus strand of CAJZCY010000006.1, from coordinate 10,942,074 downwards.
GTACAAATTGAATAAGACCATGCCAAAACACTTGCAAACTTGGTACCAATTTAAAAAGACCATGCCAAAACACTTGCAAACTTGGTACAAATTTAATAAGACCATGCCAAACACTTGCAAACTTGGTACAAATTTAATAAGACCATGCCAAACACTTGCAAACTTGGAACAAACTTCCTAAAACCATGCCAAAACATTTGCAAACTTGGAACAAACTTCCTAAGACCATGCCAAAACACCTGCAAACTTGGTACAAATTTAATAAGACCATGCCAAAACACTTGCAAACTTGGAACAAACTTCCTAAGACCATGCCAACACACTTGCAAACTTGGTACAAATGTAATAAGACCATGCCAAAACACTTGCAAACTTGGTACAAATTTAATAAGACCATGCCAAAACACTTGCAAACTTGGTACACATTTATAAAGACCATGCCAAACACTTGCAAACTTGGTACAAATTTAATAGGACCATGCCAAACACTTGCAAACTTAGAACAAATTTAATAAGACCATGCCAAAACAATTGCAAACTTGGTACAAATTTCATAAGACCATGCCAAAACACCTGCAAACTTGGAACAAACTTCCTAAGACCATGCCAAAACACTTGCAAACTTGGTACAAATTTAATAAGACCATGCCAAAACACTTGCAAACTTGGTACAAATTTAATAAGACCATGCCAAAACACTTGCAAACTTGGTACCAATTTAATAAGACCATGCCAAAACACTTGCAAACTTGGTACAAATTTAATAAGACCATGCCAAACACTTGCAAACTTGGAACAAACTTCCTAAGACCATGCCAACACACTTGCAAACTTGGTACAAATGTAATAAGACCATGCCAAAACACTTGCAAACTTGGTACAAATTTAATAAGACCATGCCAAAACACTTGCAAACTTGGTACACATTTAAAAAGACCATGCCAAACACTTGCAAACTTGGTACAAATTTAATAAGACCATGCCAAACACTTGCAAACTTGGAACAAATTTAATAAGACCATGCCAAAACAATTGCAAACTTGGTACAAATCTCATAAGACCATGCCAAAACACCTGCAAACTTGGAACAAACTTCCTACGATCATGCCAAAACACTTGCAAACTTGGTACAAATTTAATAAGACCATGCCAAAACACTTGCAAACTTGGTACACATTTAAAAAGACCATGCCAAACACTTGCAAACTTGGTTCAAATTTAATAAGACCATGCCAAAACACTTGCAAACTTGGAACAAATTTAATAAGACCATGCCAAAACACTTGCAAACTTGGTACAAATTTCATAAGACCATGCCAAAACACCTGCAAACTTGGAACAAACTTCCTAAGACCATGCCAAAACACTTGCAAACTTGGTACAAATTTAATAAGACCATGCCAAAACACTTGCAAACTTGGTACAAATTTCAAAAGACCATGCCAAAACACTTGCAAACTTGGAACAAACTGCCTAAGACCATGCCAAAACACTTGCAAACTTGGTACAAATTTAATAAAACCATGCCAATACACTTGCAAACTTGGTACAAATTTAATAAGACAATGCCAAAACACTTGCAAGCTTGGTACAAATTTAATAAGACCATGCCAAAACATTTGCAAACTTGGTACAAATTTAATAATACCATGCCAAAACACTTGCAAACTTGGTACAAATTTCAAAAAACCATGCCAAAACACTTGCAAACTTGGTACAGATTTAATAACACCATGCCAAAACACTTGCAAACTTGGTACAAATTTAATAAGACCATGCCAAAACACTTGCATACTTGATAAAATTTTAATAAGACCATGCCAAAACACTTGCAAACTTGGTACAAATTTAATAAGACCATGCCAAAACACTTGCAAGCTTGGTACAAATTTAATAAGACCATGCCAAAACACTTGCAAACTTGGTACAAATTTAATAAGACCATGCCAAAACACTTGCAAACTTGGTACAAATTTAATAAGACCATGCCAAAACACTTGCAAACTTGGTACAAATTTAATAAGACCAAGCCAAACACTTGCAAGCTTGGAACAAACTTCCTAAGACCATGTAAAAACACTTGCAAACTTGGTACAAACTTAATAAGACCATGCCAAAACACTTGCAAACTTGGTACAAATTTAATAAGACCATGCCAAAACACTTGCAAACTTGGTAAAAATTTAATGAGACCATTCCAAAACACTTGCAAACTTGGTACAAATTTAATAAGACCATGCCAAACACTTGCAAACTTGGAACAAACTTCCTAAGACCATGCCAACACACTTGCAAACTTGGTACAAATGTAATAAGACCATGCCAAAACACTTGCAAACTTGGTACAATTTTAATAAGACCATGCCAAAACACTTGCAAACTTGGTACACATTTATAAAGACCATGCCAAACACTTGCAAACTTGGTACAAATTTAATAGGACCATGCCAAACACTTGCAAACTTAGAACAAATTTAATAAGACCATGCCAAAACAATTGCAAACTTGGTACAAATTTCATAAGACCATGCCAAAACACCTGCAAACTTGGAACAAACTTCCTAAGACCATGCCAAAACACTTGCAAACTTGGTACAAATTTAATAAGACCATGCCAAAACACTTGCAAACTTGGTACAAATTTAATAAGACCATGCCAAAACACTTGCAAACTTGGTACCAATTTAATAAGACCATGCCAAAACACTTGCAAACTTGGTACAAATTTAATAAGACCATGCCAAACACTTGCAAACTTGGAACAAACTTCCTAAGACCATGCCAACACACTTGCAAACTTGGTACAAAGTTAATAAGACCATGCCAAACACTTGCAAACTTGGTACAAATTTAATTAGACCATGCCAAACACTTGCAAACTTGGAACAAATTTAATAAGACCATGCCAAAACACTTGCAAACTTGGTACAGATTTAATAAGACCATGCCAAAACACTTGCAAACTTGGTACAAATTTAATAAGACCATGCCAAAACACTTGCAAACTTGATAAAATTTTAATAAGACCATGCCAAAACACTTGCAAACTTGGTACAAATTTAATAAGACCATGCCAAAACACTTGCAAGCTTGGTACAAATTTAATAAGACCATGCCAAAACACTTGCAAACTTGGTACAAATTTAATAAGACCATGCCAAAACACTTGCAAACTTGGTACACATTTAAAAAGACCATGCCAAACACTTGCAAACTTGGTACAAATTTAATTAGACCATGCCAAACACTTGCAAACTTGGAACAAATTTAATAAGACCATGCCAAAACAATTGCAAACTTGGTACAAATCTCATAAGACCATGCCAAAACACCTGCAAACTTGGAACAAACTTCCTACGATCATGCCAAAACACTTGCAAACTTGGTACAAATTTAATAAGACCATGCCAAAACACTTGCAAACTTGGTACACATTTAAAAAGACCATGCCAAACACTTGCAAACTTGGTACAAATTTAATAAGACCATGCCAAACACTTGCAAACTTGGAACAAATTTAATAAGACCATGCCAAAACACTTGCAAACTTGGTACAAATTTCATAAGACCATGCCAAAACACCTGCAAACTTGGAACAAACTTCCTAAGACCATGCCAAAACACTTGCAAACTTGGTACAAATTTAATAAGACCATGCCAAAACACTTGCAAACTTGGTACAAATTTCAAAAGACCATGCCAAAACACCTGCAAACTTGGAACAAACTGCCTAAGACCATGCCAAAACACTTGCAAACTTGGTACAAATTTAATAAAACCATGCCAATACACTTGCAAACTTGGTACAAATTTAATAAGACAATGCCAAAACACTTGCAAGCTTGGTACAAATTTAATAAGACCATGCCAAAACATTTGCAAACTTGGTACAAATTTAATAATACCATGCCAAAACACTTGCAAACTTGGTACAAATTTCAAAAAACCAGGCCAAAACACTTGCAAACTTGGTACAGATTTAATAAGACCATGCCAAAACACTTGCAAACTTGGTACAAATTTAATAAGACCATGCCAAAACACTTGCAAACTTGATAAAATTTTAATAAGACCATGCCAAAACACTTGCAAACTTGGTACAAATTTAATAAGACCATGCCAAAACACTTGCAAGCTTGGTACAAATTTAATAAGACCATGCCAAAACACTTGCAAACTTGGTACAAATTTAATAAGACCATGCCAAAACACTTGCAAACTTGGTAAAAATTTAATAAGACCATGCCAAAACACTTGCAAACTTGGTACAAATTTAATAAGACCAAGCCAAACACTTGCAAGCTTGGAACAAACTTCCTAAGACCATGTAAAAACACTTGCAAACTTGGTACAAACTTCCTAAGACCATGCCAAAACACCTGCAAACTTGGTACAAATTTCTTAAGACCATGCCAAAACACTTGAAAACTTGGAACAAACTTCCAAAGACAATGCCAAAACACCTGCAAACCTGGTACAAATTTAATAAGACCATGCCAAAACACTTGCAAACTTGGTACAAATTTAATAATACCATGCAAAAACACTTGCAAACTTGGTTCAAATTTAATAAGACCATGCCAAACATTTGCAAACTTGGTACAAATTTAATAAGACCATGCCAAACACTTGCAAACTTGGAACAAACTTCCTAAGACCATGCCAAAACACTTGCAAACTTGGAACAAATTTAATAAGACCATGCCAAAACACTTGCAAACTTGGTAAAAATTTAATGAGACCATTCCAAAACACTTGCGAACTTGTTACAAATTTAATAAGACCATGCCAAACACTTGCAAACTTGGAATAAACTTCCTAGGACCATGCCAAAACACTTGCAAACTTGGTACAAATTTAATAAGACCATGGCAAAACGCTTGCAAACTTGGTACAAATTTAATAAGACCATGCCAAAACACTTGCAAACTTGGTACAAATTTAATGAGACCATGCCGAAACACTTGCAAACTTGGTACAAATTTAATCAGACCATGCCAAACACTTGCAAACTTGGAACAAACTTCCTAAGACCATGCCAAAACACTTGCAAACTTGGAACAAACTTCCTAAGACCATGCAAAAACACCTGCAAACTTGGTACAAATTTAATAAGACCATGCCAAAACACTTGCAAACTTGATAAAAATATAATAAGACCATGCCAAAACACTTGCAAACTTAGAACAAATTTTAAAAGACCATGCCAAAACACTTGCAAACTTGGTACAAATTTAATAAGACCATGCCAAACACTTGCAAACTTGGAACAAATTTAATAAGACCATGCCAAAACAATTGCAAACTTGGTACAAATTTAATAAGACCATGCCAAACACTTGCAAACTTTGTACAAATTTAATAAGACCATGCCAAAGCACTTGCAAACTTGGTACAAATTTAATAAGACCATGGCAAAACACTTGCAAACTTGGTACAAATTTAATAAGACCATGCCAAAACACTTGCAAACTTGGTACAAATTAAATAAGACCATGCAAAACACTTGCAAACTTGGTACCAATTTAATAAGACCCTGCCAAAACACTTGCAAACTTGGGACAAACTTCCTAAGACCATGCCAAAACACTTGCAAACTTGGTACAAATTTTATAAGACCTTGCCAAAACACTTGCAAACTTGGAACAAATTTAATAAGACCATGCCAAAACACTTGCAAACTTGGTACAAATTTAATAAGACCATGCCAAACACTTGCAAACTTGGAACAAACTTCCTAAGACAATGCCAACACACTTGCAAACTTGGTACAAATGTAATAAGACCATGCCAAAACACTTGCAAACTTGGTACAAATTTAATAAGACCATGCCAAAACACTTGCAAACTTGGTCCACATTTAAAAAGACCATGCCAAACACTTGCAAACTTGGTACAAATTTAATAAGACCATGCCAAACACTTGCAAACTTGGAACAAATTTAATAAGACCATGGCAAAACACTTGCAAACTTGGTACAAATTGAATAAGACCATGCCAAAACACTTGCAAACTTGGTACCAATTTAAAAAGACCATGCCAAAACACTTGCAAACTTGGTACAAATTTAATAAGACCATGCCAAACACTTGCAAACTTGGTACAAATTTAATAAGACCATGCCAAACACTTGCAAACTTGGAACAAACTTCCTATAACCTTGCCAAAACACTTGCAAACTTGGAACAAACTTCCTAAGACCATGCCAAAACACCTGCAAACTTGGAACACATTTAATAAGACCATGCCAAAACACTTGCAAACTTGGAACAAACTTCCTAAGACCATGCCAACACACTTGCAAACTTGGTACAAATGTAATAAGACCATGCCAAAACACTTGCAAACTTGGTACAAATTTAATAAGACCATGCCAAAACACTTGCAAACTTGGTACACATTTATAAAGACCATGCCAAACACTTGCAAACTTGGTACAAATTTAATAGGACCATGCCAAACACTTGCAAACTTAGAACAAATTTAATAAGACCATGCCAAAACAATTGCAAACTTGGTACAAATTTCATGAGACCATGCCAAAACACCTGCAAACTTGGAACAAACTTCCTAAGACCATGCCAAAACACTTGCAAACTTGGTACAAATTTAATAAGACCATGCCAAAACACTTGCAAACTTGGTACAAATTTCATAAGACCATGCCAAAACACCTGCAAACTTGGAACAAACTTCCTAAGACCATGCCAAAACACTTGCAAACTTGGTACAAATTTAATAAGACCATGCCAAAACACTTGCAAACTTGGTACAAATTTAATAAGACCATGCCAAAACACTTGCAAACTTGGTACCAATTTAATAAGACCATGCCAAAACACTTGCAAACTTGGTACAAATTTAATAAGACCATGCCAAACACTTGCAAACTTGGAACAAACTTCCTAAGACCATGCCAACACACTTGCAAACTTGGTACAAATGTAATAAGACCATGCCAAAACACTTGCAAACTTGGTACAAATTTAATAAGACCATGCCAAAACACTTGCAAACTTGGTACACATTTAAAAAGACCATGCCAAACACTTGCAAACTTGGTACAAATTTAATAGGACCATGCCAAACACTTGCAAACTTAGAACAAATTTAATAAGACCATGCCAAAACAATTGCAAACTTGGTACAAATTTCATAAGACCATGCCAAAACACCTGCAAACTTGGAACAAACTTCCTAAGACCATGCCAAAACACTTGCAAACTTGGTACAAATTTAATAAGACCATGCCAAAACACTTGCAAACTTGGTACAAATTTAATAAGACCATGCCAAAACACTTGCAAACTTGGTACCAATTTAATAAGACCATGCCAAACACTTGCAAACTTGGTACAAATTTAATAAGACCATGCCAAACACTTGCAAACTTGGTACACATTTAAAAAGACCATGCCAAACACTTGCAAACTTGTTACAAATTTAATAAGACCATGCCAAAACATTTGCAAACTTGATAAAATTTTAATAAGACCATGCCAAACACTTGCAAACTTGGAACAAATTTAATAAGACCATGCCAAAACAATTGCAAACTTGGTACAAATCTCATAAGACCATGCCAAAACACCTGCAAATTTGGAACAAACTTCCTAAGACCATGCCAAAACACTTGCAAACTTGGTACAAATTTAATAAGACCATGCCAAAACACTTGCAAACTTGGTACCAATTTAATAAGACCATGCCAAACACTTGCAAACTTGGTACAAATTTAATAAGACCATGCCAAACACTTGCAAACTTGGAACAAACTTCCTAAGACCATGCCAACACACTTGCAAACTTGGTACAAATGTAATAAGACCATGCCAAAACACTTGCAAACTTGGTACAAATTTAATAAGACCATGCCAAAACACTTGCAAACTTGGTACACATTTATAAAGACCATGCCAAACACTTGCAAACTTGGTACAAATTTAATAGGACCATGCCAAACACTTGCAAACTTAGAACAAATGTAATAAGACCATGCCAAAACACTTGCAAACTTGGTACAAATTTAATAAGACCATGCCAAAACACTTGCAAACTTGGTACACATTTATAAAGACCATGCCAAACACTTGCAAACTTGGTACAAATTTAATAGGACCATGCCAAACACTTGCAAACTTAGAACAAATTTAATAAGACCATGCCAAAACAATTGCAAACTTGGTACAAATTTCATAAGACCATGCCAAAACACCTGCAAACTTGGAACAAACTTCCTAAGACCATGCCAAAACACTTGCAAACTTGGTACAAATTTAATAAGACCATGCCAAAACACTTGCAAACTTGGTACAAATTTAATAAGACCATGCCAAAACACTTGCAAACTTGGTACCAATTTAATAAGACCATGCCAAAACACTTGCAAACTTGGTACAAATTTAATAAGACCATGCCAAACACTTGCAAACTTGGAACAAACTTCCTAAGACCATGCCAACACACTTGCAAACTTGGTACAAATGTAATAAGACCATGCCAAAACACTTGCAAACTTGGTACAAATTTAATAAGACCATGCCAATAAACTTGCAAACTTGGTACACATTTAAAAAGACCATGCCAAACACTTGCAAACTTGGTACAAATTTAATAAGACCATGCCAAACACTTGCAAACTTGGAACAAATTTAATAAGACCATGCCAAAACAACAACCATGCCAACTTACAAATCTCATAAGACCATGCCAAAACACCTGCAAACTTGGAACAAACTTCCTACGATCATGCCAAAACACTTGCAAACTTGGTACAAATTTAATAAGACCATGCCAAAACACTTGCAAACTTGGTACACATTTAAAAAGACCATGCCAAACACTTGCAAACTTGGTACAAATTTAATAAGACCATGCCAAACACTTGCAAACTTGGAACAAATTTAATAAGACCATGCCAAAACACTTGCAAACTTGGTACAAATTTCATAAGACCATGCCAAAACACCTGCAAACTTGGAACAAACTTCCTAAGACCATGCCAAAACACTTGCAAACTTGGTACAAATTTAATAAGACCATGCCAAAACACTTGCAAACTTGGTACAAATTTCAAAAGACCATGCCAAAACACCTGCAAACTTGGAACAAACTGCCTAAGACCATGCCAAAACACTTGCAAACTTGGTACAAATTTAATAAAACCATGCCAATACACTTGCAAACTTGGTACAAATTTAATAAGACAATGCCAAAACACTTGCAAGCTTGGTAAAAATTTAATAAGACCATGCCAAAACATTTGCAAACTTGGTACAAATTTAATAATACCATGCCAAAACACTTGCAAACTTGGTACAAATTTCAAAAAAACCATGCCAAAACACTTGCAAACTTGGTACAGATTTAATAAGACCATGCCAAAACACTTGCAAACTTGGTACAAATTTAATAAGACCATGCCAAAACACTTGCAAACTTGATAAAATTTTAATAAGACCATGCCAAAACACTTGCAAACTTGGTACAAATTTAATAAGACCATGCCAAAACACTTGCAAGCTTGGTACAAATTTAATAAGACCATGCCAAAACACTTGCAAACTTGGTACAAATTTAATAAGACCATGCCAAAACACTTGCAAACTTGGTACAAATTTAATAAGACCATGCCAAAACACTTGCAAACTTGGTACAAATTTAATAAGACCAAGCCAAACACTTGCAAGCTTGGAACAAACTTCCTAAGACCATGTAAAAACACTTGCAAACTTGGTACAAACTTAATAAGACCATGCCAAAACACTTGCAAACTTGGTACAAATTTAATAAGACCATGCCAAAACACTTGCAAACTTGGTAAAAATTTAATGAGACCATTCCAAAACACTTGCAAACTTGGTACAAATTTAATAAGACCATGCCAAACACTTGCAAACTTGGAACAAACTTCCTAAGACCATGCCAACACACTTGCAAACTTGGTACAAATGTAATAAGACCATGCCAAAACACTTGCAAACTTGGTACAATTTTAATAAGACCATGCCAAAACACTTGCAAACTTGGTACACATTTATAAAGACCATGCCAAACACTTGCAAACTTGGTACAAATTTAATAGGACCATGCCAAACACTTGCAAACTTAGAACAAATTTAATAAGACCATGCCAAAACAATTGCAAACTTGGTACAAATTTCATAAGACCATGCCAAAACACCTGCAAACTTGGAACAAACTTCCTAAGACCATGCCAAAACACTTGCAAACTTGGTACAAATTTAATAAGACCATGCCAAAACACTTGCAAACTTGGTACAAATTTAATAAGACCATGCCAAAACACTTGCAAACTTGGTACCAATTTAATAAGACCATGCCAAAACACTTGCAAACTTGGTACAAATTTAATAAGACCATGCCAAACACTTGCAAACTTGGAACAAACTTCCTAAGACCATGCCAACACACTTGCAAACTTGGTACAAAGTTAATAAGACCATGCCAAAACACTTGCAAACTTGGTACAAATTTAATAAGACCATGCCAAAACACTTGCAAACTTGGTACACATTTAAAAAGACCATGCCAAACACTTGCAAACTTGGTACAAATTTAATAAGACCATGCCAAACACTTGCAAACTTGGAACAAATTTAATAAGACCATGCCAAAACAATTGCAAACTTGGTACAAATCTCATAAGACCATGCCAAAACACCTGCAAACTTGGAACAAACTTCCTACGATCATGCCAAAACACTTGCAAACTTGGTACAAATTTAATAAGACCATGCCAAAACACTTGCAAACTTGGTAAAAATTTCATAAGACCATGCCAAAACACCTGCAAACTTGGAACAAACTTCCTAAGACCATGCCAAAACACTTGCAAACTTGGTACACATTTATAAAGACCATGCCAAACACTTGCAAACTTGGTACAAATTTAATAGGACCATGCCAAACACTTGCAAACTTAGAACAAATTTAATAAGACCATGCCAAAACAATTGCAAACTTGGTACAAATTTCATAAGACCATGCCAAAACACCTGCAAACTTGGAACAAACTTCCTAAGACCATGCCAAAACACTTGCAAACTTGGTACAAATTTAATAAGACCATGCCAAAACACTTGCAAACTTGGTACAAATTTAATAAGACCATGCCAAAACACTTGCAAACTTGGTACCAATTTAATAAGACCATGCCAAAACACTTGCAAACTTGGTACAAATTTAATAAGACCATGCCAAACACTTGCAAACTTGGAACAAACTTCCTAAGACCATGCCAACACACTTGCAAACTTGGTACAAAGTTAAAAAGACCATGCCAAAACACTTGCAAACTTGGTACAAATTTAATAAGACCATGCCAAAACACTTGCAAACTTGGTACACATTTAAAAAGACCATGCCAAACACTTGCAAACTTGGTACAAATTTAATAAGACCATGCCAAACACTTGCAAACTTGGAACAAATTTAATAAGACCATGCCAAAACAATTGCAAACTTGGTACAAATCTCATAAGACCATGCCAAAACACCTGCAAACTTGGAACAAACTTCCTACGATCATGCCAAAACACTTGCAAACTTGGAACAAACTTCCTAAGACCATGCCAACACACTTGCAAACTTGGTACAAAGTTAATAAGACCATGCCAAAACACTTGCAAACTTGGTACAAATTTAATAAGACCATGCCAAAACACTTGCAAACTTGGTACACATTTAAAAAGACCATGCCAAACACTTGCAAACTTGGTACAAATTTAATAAGACCATGCCAAACACTTGCAAACTTGGAACAAATTTAATAAGACCATGCCAAAACACTTGCAAACTTGGTACAAATTTCAAAAAACCATGCCAAAACACTTGCAAACTTGGTACAGATTTAATAAGACCATGCCAAAACAATTGCAAACTTGGTACAAATTTAATAAGACCATGCCAAAACATTTGCAAACTTGATAAAATTTTAATAAGACCATGCCAAAACACTTGCAAACTTGGTACAAATTTAATAAGACCATGCCAAAACACTTGCAAGCTTGGTACAAATTTAATAAGACCATGCCAAAACACTTGCAAACTTGGTACAAATTTAATAAGACCATGCCAAAACACTTGCAAACTTGGTACACATTTAAAAAGACCATGCCAAACACTTGCAAACTTGGTACAAATTTAATAAGACCATGCCAAACACTTGCAAACTTGGAACAAATTTAATAAGACCATGCCAAAACAATTGCAAACTTGGTACAAATCTCATAAGACCATGCCAAAACACCTGCAAACTTGGAACAAACTTCCTACGATCATGCCAAAACACTTGCAAACTTGGTACAAATTTAATAAGACCATGCCAAAACACTTGCAAACTTGGTACACATTTAAAAAGACCATGCCAAACACTTGCAAACTTGGTACAAATTTAATAAGACCATGCCAAACACTTGCAAACTTGGAACAAATTTAATAAGACCATGCCAAAACACTTGCAAACTTGGTACAAATTTCATAAGACCATGCCAAAACACCTGCAAACTTGGAACAAACTTCCTAAGACCATGCCAAAACACTTGCAAACTTGGTACAAATTTAATAAGACCATGCCAAAACACTTGCAAACTTGGTACAAATTTCAAAAGACCATGCCAAAACACCTGCAAACTTGGAACAAACTGCCTAAGACCATGCCAAAACACTTGCAAACTTGGTACAAATTTAATAAAACCATGCCAATACACTTGCAAACTTGGTACAAATTTAATAAGACAATGCCAAAACACTTGCAAGCTTGGTACAAATTTAATAAGACCATGCCAAAACATTTGCAAACTTGGTACAAATTTAATAATACCATGCCAAAACACTTGCAAACTGGGTACAAATTTCAAAAAACCAGGCCAAAACACTTGCAAACTTGGTACAGATTTAATAAGACCATGCCAAAACACTTGCAAACTTGGTACAAATTTAATAAGACCATGCCAAAACACTTGCAAACTTGATAAAATTTTAATAAGACCATGCCAAAACACTTGCAAACTTGGTACAAATTTAATAAGACCATGCCAAAACACTTGCAAGCTTGGTACAAATTTAATAAGACCATGCCAAAACACTTGCAAACTTGGTACAAATTTAATAAGACCATGCCAAAACACTTGCAAACTTGGTACAAATTTAATAAGACCATGCCAAAACACTTGCAAACTTGGTACAAATTTAATAAGACCAAGCCAAACACTTGCAAGCTTGGAACAAACTTCCTAAGACCATGTAAAAACACTTGCAAACTTGGTACAAACTTCCTAAGACCATGCCAAAACACCTGCAAACTTGGTACAAATTTCTTAAGACCATGCCAAAACACTTGAAAACTTGGAACAAACTTCCTAAGACAATGCCAAAACACCTGCAAACCTGGTACAAATTTAATAAGACCATGCCAAAACACTTGCAAACTTGGTACAAATTTAATAATACCATGCAAAAACACTTGCAAACTTGGTTCAAATTTAATAAGACCATGCCAAACATTTGCAAACTTGGTACAAATTTAATAAGACCATGCCAAACACTTGCAAACTTGGAACAAACTTCCTAAGACCATGCCAAAACACTTGCAAACTTGGAACAAATTTAATAAGACCATGCCAAAACACTTGCAAACTTGGTAAAAATTTAATGAGACCATTCCAAAACACTTGCGAACTTGTTACAAATTTAATAAGACCATGCCAAACACTTGCAAACTTGGAATAAACTTCCTAAGACCATGCCAAAACACTTGCAAACTTGGTACAAATTTAATAAGACCATGGCAAAACGCTTGCAAACTTGGTACAAATTTAATAAGACCATGCCAAAACACTTGCAAACTTGGTACAAATTTAATGAGACCATGCCGAAACACTTGCAAACTTGGTACAAATTTAATAAGACCATGCCAAACACTTGCAAACTTGGAACAAACTTCCTAAGACCATGCCAAAACACTTGCAAACTTGGAACAAACTTCCTAAGACCATGCAAAAACACCTGCAAACTTGGTACAAATTTAATAAGACCATGCCAAAACACTTGCAAACTTGATAAAAATATAATAAGACCATGCCAAAACACTTGCAAACTTAGAACAAAATTTAAAAGACCATGCCAAAACACTTGCAAACTTGGTACAAATTTAATAAGACCATGCCAAACACTTGCAAACTTGGAACAAATTTAATAAGACCATGCCAAAACAATTGCAAACTTGGTACAAATTTAATAAGACCATGCCAAACACTTGCCAACTTGGTACAAATTTAATAAGACCATGCCAAAGCACTTGCAAACTTGGTACAAATTTAATAAGACCATGGCAAAACACTTGCAAACTTGGTACAAATTTAATAAGACCATGCCAAAACACTTGCAAACTTGGTACAAATTAAATAAGACCATGCAAAACACTTGCAAACTTGGTACCAATTTAATAAGACCCTGCCAAAACACTTGCAAACTTGGGACAAACTTCCTAAGACCATGCCAAAACACTTGCAAACTTGGTACAAATTTTATAAGACCTTGCCAAAACACTTGCAAACTTGGAACAAATTTAATAAGACCATGCCAAAACACTGGCAAACTTGGTACAAATTTAATAAGACCATGCCAAAACACTTGCAAACTTGGAACAAACTTCCTAAGACCATGCCAACACACTTGCAAACTTGGTAGAAATGTAATAAGACCATGCCAAAACACTTGCAAACTTGGTACAAATTTAATAAGACCATGCCAAAACACTTGCAAACTTGGTACACATTTATAAAGACCATGCCAAACACTTGCAAACTTGGTACAAATTTAATAGGACCATGCCAAACACTTGCAAACTTAGAACAAATTTAATAAGACCATGCCAAAACAATTGCAAACTTGGTACAAATTTCATAAGACCATGCCAAAACACCTGCAAACTTGGAACAAACTTCCTAAGACCATGCCAAAACACTTGCAAACTTGGTACAAATTTAATAAGACCATGCCAAAACACTTGCAAACTTGGTACAAATTTAATAAGACCATGCCAAAACACTTGCAAACTTGGTACCAATTTAATAAGACCATGCCAAAACACTTGCAAACTTGGTACAAATTTAATAAGACCATGCCAAACACTTGCAAACTTGGAACAAACTTCCTAAGACCATGCCAACACACTTGCAAACTTGGTACAAATGTAATAAGACCATGCCAAAACACTTGCAAACTTGGTACAAATTTAATAAGACCATGCCAAAACACTTGCAAACTTGGTACACATTTAAAAAGACCATGCCAAACACTTGCAAACTTGGTACAAATTTAATAAGACCATGCCAAACACTTGCAAACTTGGAACAAATTTAATAAGACCATGGCAAAACACTTGCAAACTTGGTACAAATTGAATAAGACCATGCCAAAACACTTGCAAACTTGGTACCAATTTAAAAAGACCATGCCAAAACACTTGCAAACTTGGTACAAATTTAATAAGACCATGCCAAACACTTGCAAACTTGGTACAAATTTAATAAGACCATGCCAAACACTTGCAAACTTGGAACAAACTTCCTAAAACCTTGCCAAAACACTTGCAAACTTGGAACAAACTTCCTAAGACCATGCCAAAACACCTGCAAACTTGGTACAAATTTAATAAGACCATGCCAAAACACTTGCAAACTTGGAACAAACTTCCTAAGACCATGCCAACACACTTGCAAACTTGGTACAAATGTAATAAGACCATGCCAAAACACTTGCAAACTTGGTACAAATTTAATAAGACCATGCCAAAACACTTGCAAACTTGGTACACATTTATAAAGACCATGCCAAACACTTGCAAACTTGGTACAAATTTAATAAAACCATGCCAAACACTTGCAAACTTAGAACAAATTTAATAAGACCATGCCAAAACAATTGCAAACTTGGTACAAATTT
This sequence comes from Anopheles atroparvus, assembly GCA_914969975.1. NCBI lineage: Eukaryota > Metazoa > Arthropoda > Insecta > Diptera > Culicidae > Anopheles > Anopheles atroparvus. Next base: position 10,926,104 of record CAJZCY010000006.1, on the reverse strand, counting down.
CATAAGACCATGCCAAAACACCTGCAAACTTGGAACAAACTTCCTAAGACCATGCCAAAACACTTGCAAACTTGGTACAAATTTAATAAGACCATGCCAAAACACTTGCAAACTTGGTACACATTTCATAAGACCATGCCAAAACACCTGCAAACTTGGAACAAACTTCCTAAGACCATGCCAAAACACTTGCAAACTTGGTACAAATTTAATAAGACCATGCCAAAACACTTGCAAACTTGGTACAAATTTAATAAGACCATGCCAAAACACTTGCAAACTTGGTACCAATTTAATAAGACCATGCCAAAACACTTGCAAACTTGGTACAAATTTAATAAGACCATGCCAAACACTTGCAAACTTGGAACAAACTTCCTAAGACCATGCCAACACACTTGCAAACTTGGTACAAATGTAATAAGACCATGCCAAAACACTTGCAAACTTGGTACAAATTTAATAAGACCATGCCAAAACACTTGCAAACTTGGTACACATTTAAAAAGACCATGCCAAACACTTGCAAACTTGGTACAAATTTAATAGGACCATGCCAAACACTTGCAAACTTAGAACAAATTTAATAAGACCATGCCAAAACAATTGCAAACTTGGTACAAATTTCATAAGACCATGCCAAAACACCTGCAAACTTGGAACAAACTTCCTAAGACCATGCCAAAACACTTGCAAACTTGGCACAAATTTAATAAGACCATGCCAAAACACTTGCAAACTTGGTACAAATTTAATAACACCATGCCAAAACACTTGCAAACTTGGTACCAATTTAATAAGACCATGCCAAACACTTGCAAACTTGGTACAAATTTAATAAGACCATGCCAAACACTTGCAAACTTGGAACAAACTTCCTAAGACCATGCCAACACACTTGCAAACTTGGTACAAATGTAATAAGACCATGCCAAAACACTTGCAAACTTGGTACAAATTTAATAAGACCATGCCAAAACACTTGCAAACTTGGTACACATTTAAAAAGACCATGCCAAACACTTGCAAACTTGGTACAAATTTAATAAGACCATGCCAAACACTTGCAAACTTGGAACAAATTTAATAAGACCATGCCAAAACAATTGCAAACTTGGTACAAATCTCATAAGACCATGCCAAAACACCTGCAAACTTGGAACAAACTTCCTACGATCATGCCAAAACACTTGCAAACTTGGTACAAATTTAATAAGACCATGCCAAAACACTTGCAAACTTGGTACACATTTAAAAAGACCATGCCAAACACTTGCAAACTTGGTACAAATTTAATAAGACCATGCCAAACACTTGCAAACTTGGAACAAATTTAATAAGACCATGCCAAAACACTTGCAAACTTGGTACAAATTTCAAAAAACCATGCCAAAACACTTGCAAACTTGGTACAGATTTAATAAGACCATGCCAAAACACTTGCAAACTTGGTACAAATTTAATAAGACCATGCCAAAACACTTGCAAACTTGATAAAATTTTAATAAGACCATGCCAAAACACTTGCAAACTTGGTACAAATTTAATAAGACCATGCCAAAACACTTGCAAGCTTGGTACAAATTTAATAAGACCATGCCAAAACACTTGCAAACTTGGTACAAATTTAATAAGACCATGCCAAAACACTTGCAAACTTGGTACACATTTAAAAAGACCATGCCAAACACTTGCAAACTTGTTACAAATTTAATAAGACCATGCCAAAACACTTGCAAACTTTGTACAAATTTAATACGACCATGCCAGACACTTGCAAACTTGGAACAAACTTCCTAAGACCATGCCAAAACACTTGCAAACTTGGTACAAATTTAATAAGACCATGCCAAAACACTTGCAAACTTGGTACAAATTTAATAAGACCATGCCAAAACACTTGCAAACTTGGTACAAATTTAATAAGACCATGCCAAACACTTGCAAACTTGGAACAAACTTCCTAAGACCATGCCAAAACACTTACAAACTTGGTACAAATTTAATAAGACCATGCCAAAACACTTGCAAACTTGGTACAAATTTAATAAGACCATGCCAAAACACTTGCAAACTTGGTACAAATTTAATAAGACCATGCCAAACACTTGCAAACTTGGAACAAACTTCCTAAGCCCATGCCAAAACACTTGCAAACGTGGTAAAAATTTAATAACACCATGCCAAAACACTTGCAAACTTGGTACAAATTTAATAAAACCATGCCAAAACACTTGCAAATTTGGTACAAATTAAATAAGACCAAGCCAAAACACTTGCAAACTTGGAACAAATTTAATAAGACCACGGCAAAACACTTGCAAACTTGGTACAAATTTAATAAGACCATGCCAAAACACTTGCAAACTTGGTACAAATTTAATAAGACCTGGCCAAAACACTTTCAAACTTGGAACAAACTTCCTAAGACCATGCCAAAACACTTGCAAACTTGAAACAAATTTAATAAGACCATGCCAAAACACTTGCAAACTTGGTACAAATTTAATAAGACGATGCCAAACACTTGCAAACTTGGAACAAACTTCCTAAGACCATGCCAAAACACTTGCAAACTTGGTACAAATTTAATAAGACCAAGCCAAAACAATTGCAAATTTGGAACAAATTTTATAAGACCATGCCAAAACACTTGCAAACTTGGTACACATTTAATATGACGATGCCAAAACACTTGCAAAGTTGGAACAAACTTCCTAAGACCATGCCAAAACACTTGCAAACTTGGTACAAATTTAATAAGACCATGCCAAAACACTTGCAAACTTGGTACAAATTTAATAAGACCATGCCAAACACTTGCAAACTTGGAACAAACTTCCAAAGACCATGCCAAAACACTTGCAAACTTGGTACAAATTTAATAAGACCATGCCAAACACTTGCAAACTTGGAACAAACTTCCTAAGACCATGCCAAAACACTTGCAAACTTGGTACAAATTTAATAAGACCATGACAAAACACTTGCGAACTTGGTAAAAATTTAATAAGACCATGCCAAAACACCTGCAAACTTGGTACAAATTTAATAAGACCATGGCAAACACTTGCAAACTTGGAACAAACTTCCAAGATCATGCCAAAACACTTGCAAACTTGGTACAAATTTAATAAGACCATGCCAAAACACTTGCAAACTTGGTACAAATTTAATAACACCATGCCAAACACTTGCAAACTTGGAACAAACTTCCTAAGAAAATGCCAAAACACTTGCAAACTTGGTACAAATTTAATAAGACCATACCAAAACACTTGCAAACTTGGTACAAATTTAAAAAGACCATGCCAAAACACTTGCAAACTTGGTACAAATTTAATAAGACCATGCCAAAACACTTGCAAACTTGGTACAAATTTAATAAGACCATGCCAAACACTTGCAAACTTGGAACAAACTTCCTAAGACCATGCCAAAACACTTGCAAACTTGGTACAAATTTAATAAAACCATGCCAAAACACTTGCAAACTTGGTACAAATTTAATAAGACCATGCCAAAACACTTGCAAACTTGGTACAAATTTAATACGACCATGCCAAACACTTGCAAACTTGGTACAAATTTAATAAGACCATGCCAAACACTTGCAAACTTGGAACAAACTTCCTAAGACCATGCCAAAACACTTGCAACCTAGGTACAAATTTAATAAGACCATGCCAAAACACTTGCAAACTTGGAACAAACTTCCTAAGACCATGCCAAAACACTTGCAAACTTGGAACAAACTTCCTAAGACCATGCCAAAACACTTGCAAACTTGGTACAAATTTAATAAGACCATGCCAAACACTTGCAAACTTGGAACAAACTTCCTAAGACCATGCCAAAACACTTGCAACCTTTGTACAAATTTAATAAGACCATGCCAAAACACTTGCAAACTTGGAACAAACTTCCTAAGACCATGCCAAAACACTTGCAACCTTGGTACAAATTTAATAAGACCATGCCAAATACTTGCAAACTTGGAACAAACTTCCTAAGACCATGCCAAAACACTTGCAAACTTGGCACAAATTTAATAAGACCATGCCAAAACACTTGCAAACTTGGAACAAACTTCCTAAGACCATGCCAAAACACTTGCAAACTTGGAACAAACTTCCTAAGACCATGCCAAAACATTTGCAAACTTGGTACAAATTTAATAAGACCATGCCAAACACTTGCAAACTTGGAACAAATTCCTAAGACCATGCCAAAACACTTGCAACCTTGGTACAAATTTAATAAGACCATGCCAAAACACTTGCAAACTTGGAACAAACTTCCTAAGACCATGCCAAACACTCGCAAACTTGGCACAAATTTAATAGGACCATGCCAAAACACTTGCAAACTTGGTACAAATTTAATAAGACCATGCCAAAACACTTGCAAACTTGGTACAAAATTAATAAGACCATGCCAAACAGTTGCAAACTTGGAACAAACTTCCTAAGACCATGCCAAACACTTGCAAACTTATAACAAACTTCCTAAGACCATGCCAAAACACTTGCAAACTTGGTACAAATTTAAAAAGACCATGCCAAAACACTTGCAAATTTGGTACATATTTAATAAGACCATGCCAAAACACTTGCAAACTTGGTACAAATGTAATAAGACCATGCCAAAACACTTGCAAACTTGGAACAAACTTCCTAAGACCATGCCAAAACACTTGCAAACTTGGTACAAATTTAATAAGACCAAGCCAAAACACTTGCAAACTTGGAACAAATTTAATAAGACCATGCCAAAACACTTGCAAACTTGGTACAAATTTAATAAGACCATGCCAAAACACTTGCAAACTTGGTACAAATTTAATAAGACCATGCCAAAACACCTGCAAACTTGGAACAAACTTCCTAAGACCATGCCAAAACACTTGCAAACTTGGTACAAACTTCCTAAGACCATGCCAAAACACTTGCAAACTTGGAACAAACTTCCAAAGACCATGCCAAAACACTTGCAAACTTGGTACACATTTAATAAGACCATGCCAAAACACTTGCAAACTTGGAACAAACTTCCTAAGACCATGCCAAAACAGTTGCAAACTTGGTACAAATTTAATAAGACCAAGCCAAAACACTTGCAAACTTGGAACAAATTTAATAAGACCATGCAAAACACTTGCAAACTTGGTACAAATTTAATAAGACCATGCCAAAACACTTGCAAACTTGGTACAAATTTAATAAGACCATGCCAAAACACTTGCAAACTTGGTACAAATTTAATAAGACCATGCCAAAACACTTGCAAACTTGGTAAACATTTACTAAGACCATGCCAAACACTTGCAAACTTGGAACAAACTTCCTTAGACCATGCCAAAACACTTGCAAACTTGGTACAAATTTAATAAGACCATGCCAAAACACTTGCAAACTTGGTACAAATTTAATAAGACCATGCCAAAACACTTGCAAACTTGGTACAAATTTAATAAGACCATGCCAAACACTTGCAAACTTGGAACAAACTTCCTAAGACCATGCCAAAACACTTGCAAACTTGGTACACATTTAATAAGACCATGCCAAAACACTTGCAAACTTGGAACAAACTTCCTAAGACCATGCCAAAACACTTGCAAACTTGGTACAAATTTAATAAGACCAAGCCAAAACACTTGCAAACTTGGAACAAATTTAATAAGACCATGCCAAAACACTTGCAAACTTGGTACAAATTTAATAAGACCATGCCAAAACACTTGCAAACTTGGTACAAATTTAATAAGACCATGCCAAAACACTTCCAAACTTGGTACAAATTTAATAAAACCATGCCAAACACTTGCAAACTTGGAACAAACTTCCTAAGCCCATGCCAAAACACTTGCAAACTTGGTACAAATTTAATAACACCATGCCAAAACACTTGCAAACTTGGTACAAATTTAATAAAACCATGCCAAAACACTTGCAAATTTGGTACAAATTTAATAAGACCAAGCCAAAACACTTGCAAACTTGGAACACATTTAATAAGACCACGGCAAAACACTTGCAAACTTGGTACAAATTTAATAAGACCATGCCAAAACACTTGCAAACTTGGTACAAATTTAATAAGACCATGCCAAAACACTTGCAAACTTGGAACAAACTTCCTAAGACCATGCCAAAACACTTGCAAACTTGGTACAAATTTAATAAGACCATTCCAAAACACTTGCAAACTTGGTACACATTTAATAAGACCATGCCAAAACACTTGCAAACTTGGAACAAACTTCCTAAAACCATGCCAAAACACTTGCAAACTTGGTACGAATTTAATAAGACCATGCCAAAACACTTGCAATCTTGAAACAAATTTAATAAGACCATGCCAAAACACTTGCAAGCTTGGTACAAATTTAATAAGACCATGCCAAACACTTGCAAACTTGGTACAAATTTAATAAGACCATGCCAAAACACTTGCAAACTTGGAACAAACTTCCTAAGACTATGCCAAAACACTTGCAAACTTGGTACAAATTTAATAAGACCATGCCAAAACACTTGCAAACTTGGTAAAAAATTTAATAAGACCATGCCAAACACTTGCAAACTTGGAACAAACTTCCTTAGACCACGCCAAAACACTTGCAAACTTGGTACAAATTTAATAAGACCATGCCAAAACACTTGCAAACTTGGTACAAATTTAATAAGACCATGCCAAAACACTTGCAAACTTGGTACAAATTTAATATGACCAAGCCAAAACACTTGCAAACTTGGAACAAATTTCCTAAGACCATGCCAAAACACTTGCAAACTTGGTACAAATTTAATAAGACCATGCCAAAACACTTGCAAACTTGGTACAAATTTAATAAGACCATGCCAAACACTTGCAAACTTGGAACAAACTTCCTTAGACCATGCCAAAACACTTGCAAACTTGGTACAAATTTAATAAGACCATGCCAAAACACTTGCAAACTTGGTACAAATTTACTAACACCATGCCAAAACACTTGCAAACTTGGTACAAATTTAAAAATACCATGCCAAAACACTTGCAAACTTGGTACAAATTTAATCAGACCATGCCAAAACACTTGCAAACTTGGAACAAATTTAATAAGACTATGCCAAAACACTTGCAAACTAGGTACAAATTTAATAAGACCATGCCAAAACACTTGCAAACTTGGTACAAATTTAATAAGACCATGCCAAAACACTTGCAAACTTGGAACAAACTTCCTAAGACCATGCCAAAACACTTGCAAACTTGGTACAATTTTAATAAGACCATGCAGTAGTAGTAGTAGTAGAACTGTATATTTGCGTGTAATTCGTTTTGTTTCATAATACATGTATAAAGGTTTTTTAACGGGTTCGATCTCATCTTTCCTCATTAATTATAATAACGTTTGAGCTAGTCAATTTGAATTGCTGTTACCATTGGTGGCATTTCGAAGGAATTCAGTGGGAAAATTTTACGTTATAAAAACCCACATGACGAGCAAAAAAAAAAAAAAATTGTGTTTACTTTAACCTATATCCTAAACTTATACTAGCACTTGATCTGCTCTTGAACATGATCTGGCTTAATTGTATGCTTTTGCTTGAGATCTATTTTAAGTCGGTAATGGGAGGTTACGGAGGGGGTGGGTAGGGGGAGGGGAAGGAAAGGTATGGAGTGTTGATATATTTTCAGCTAGTTGTGAAGCTAGAGTTCATGAGATTTCTGTTATTATAGTTTGATGATAATTTTGTTATTTGTTGTTCTATTGTGTCTATGTTGCAGCTTCTGTGGACTAAATGAGTCCGGTGCCATGGAGGGACATTTAATATGACCTTTAGATATTTGTTTTGTAATGTTTGGAGTTTCTTTTTGTGTGTTTTGGCACATGTTATCCAAACCTGAGAGGCATACGTTATAATTGGTCTGATCAAGGAAGTATAGAGCAGCAGTTTGTTTTTAAAGTTTAGTTTTGATTTCCTGTTTAGAAAACAGTACAGTGCACGAAAGATTTTTTCACGTTTGACAACCGTGTTTTCTATGTGATATCGATATGTTAGCCTTTTATCCAGTGTCAACCCTAAGTACTTGATATTTGCCTTCCATGGAATATCCGTGTTGTTAATTTGCAGCTGAGTGTTTGGAATTTTATTAGATTTTGTGAATCGTGTGAAGAATATTGCTTCCGATTTCTCACCATTTATTTTAAGTTTCCATTTTTCACTGTAGTTGAGGTAGATCTTAAGTGCAGAATTCAATGACTTGATTATGGTTTTAGATTGTTTGCCATTCGAACTGATTGCCACATCATCCGCGTATAGGTATTGATTACAATTTTTCATTTTTGGTATGTCAGAGATGAAAATGTTAAACAAGATGGGAGAGAGTACGCTACCTTGCGGTACACCTGCCGGAGGGGTATATGCATCCGAGGTACTATTAGATATATGAACTATATTCTGTCTATCTGTGATAAAACTTTGTATGATATGGATTAAATAGTTAGGGAATTGTACATTAATTAATTTGTGTATCAAAGCTTTATGCCATATGGTATCGAACGCCTTTTCTGAGTCTAATAAAACAAGTCCTGTGGATTTTTTTAAATTTCTGCTGGAAATAATGTCTTTTTTAAGTCTATCTAATTGATGCGTTGTTGATAGCCCTGATTGAAATCCAAATTGGCATTTAGGAATAATGTTATTCCTTTGAGTGTGAGTCTTGAGCTTGTGTGATATCAGTGTTTCAAAAATTTTCCCGATGCAGCTGAGCAAGCTGATGGGTCTATAGTTTTTTGCTAAACTGCTGTCTTTTCCAGGCTTTGAGATTGCAACAACTTTAGATATTTTCCAGCTTTTTGGAAAATATCCTAGTTTAAGACAACTATTGAAAATTAAATTTAAATATACCAATACATTCCTGGGAAGCTTTTTGATGGTTCTATTGTTTACTTGGTCTAAACCAGTGGATTTTTTTGATTTGAGATTTTTGATAATTTTAATGATATCCTTTGGCTTTATAAATTCACTGGGGTCAAAATCTATGATATTATTGTTTCTAAGAAAAGAGTTAACAGTTTGATTTACTTTATTTTCTTGTGTACTAGAGTTGTTAATAGTTGTATTGTGTGCTGATAGGAAGTGAGATTTTAGGGCTTCGCATTTTTCTCTAGGGGTTAGTAGTATTTTACCATCTTCCTTCAAAGTCTGAATCGTTTTCGGCTGGTTTTTTAAATTTTTTACAAATTTCCATACTTTGTTTGAGTTGCTTGGATTGTTCATTGATGCAAGATTTTTTGACCACTCTGCATTTCGAAACAGGTTTAGTTGAGTGTTAATAACATGAGTAAGTTGCGTATGAATGGATTTTAAAGTTGTATTGTGTCTTTGCCGTTGTATTTTTTTCCTATACATGTTTCTAATTTTAATAAGGCTAAGGATTGAATTCGGTATGATTATGTTGTATTTTCCAGGTATTTTTTTAGGTATGGCAATATTGTGAGCTCTGTTTATTTCTTCTGTTATTTTTCTCAGCATGTTGTCTATTTGTGCTTTGTTATGTATGTTACTAATATTTAAATCGTTGATGTGAATTGAATTTCTAACATGACTTTGAAAAACGTACCAATTAGCGTTTGAATAGTCGAATATTTCACACTCAGGTTTAGAATTTAAAGCTAGATTTTCGATGTTAAATCTTACTGGTAAATGGTCTGAGGTAAAATCAATTGATGTTGAAGGGTTTGATATACTGTGTTTGTTATTTGTAATTATTAAGTCAATAGTGGAAGGATTATTGGTTGAATTCACTGGATAGAAAGTAGGTGTAGATGGATGGAAAACGGAAAATTGTCCTTTTCGCAGTTCATCAAAAAGAATTTTTCCGGCACGGTTCGAAGACACACAATTCCACATTCTATGACGCGTATTAAGATCCCCGCAGATAAAATAGCTCTTTTTTGTATTAGTAAGAGCAAGAATATCGCTTTTAAACTTCACCATATCAGTATTAGCACCAGGATGATAGGCTCCGATAATCGATATTGGGCTGTTATTGTGTTTAATTTAAATTCCTATGGCCTCTATTATTTTTAAATTAAATGAGGGGAGTAGTTTGTGCTCTATACTTCTTTTGACCAGTACCATTACACCACCTTTTGCTCCGTTTGATCTGTCTATTCTGTACGCTATGTAGTTGGCCATATTAAATGTCTGGCCGGGTTTTAGAAATGTTTCACAAACAGTCATAATATCAATGTTGTTTGTATCTAAAAATTTTATAAGTTCAAATTTTTTGTTTAGGATGCAATTAGCATTCCAGTAAGAAATTCTTAAATCTTTTGGATTCGCCATCACGGGAAACAGAATTTTTGAACGATTTTGAAAACCACCTTAATTTGGTCTTCTTTGTTTGTACAGTTTCTCAGACTCGAGAATGTTTCTTTTACTATTTCAACTAATTCATCTGGTTTAAACAAATCGTCTGGCTTATTTGCTGTAACGTTGGCAAATGGATTGAGGTTAGTGCGCTGAGCGAAAATGGTGGGGCTAGCGTAGGGAAGGCTTGTTGGTTGGGAAGGGAAAAGCTGGGAAGTTTGATTTGATGGAAGATGAGGGAAATTACCGTTTAGTTGTGGCACTTGCTTAGATGTTGTTTGTTTAGGCTTTTCCTTAACAGCAGCTGTTTTGTTGATGCGAACTGGGCATCCGAAGTAATTCGCCGTATGATTTCCTCCGCAGTTTGCACATTTTAATTTATGCGTTGGAAGAATTCCGTCCGTGGAAGTCTTGTCTTCCGCCGGACAGCTTGTTGATCCATGGGGTTCGGCGCACTTGATGCATACCGGAGGTCGAAAGCAGTTGGCTGCTCCGTGTCCGAAACGTTGACAGTTCTTACACTGCATAATCGAAGTGCTATTTGAATAGTAGCGCCATTTTACAATCTGGTGTTCCAGAGCTGAGATGGAACGCAACAATTTCATATCTACGGTTCCTTTTTTGAAGTGAAGGAGGTACGCAGCTTGATCGTCGTACCGCTTTTGTTTGATTCCTAGCTTTTTTATTATCACAGGTGTGACGTTCTCGTTGTTCAGAATCCTCATAACCTCCTCGATGGGCATATCGGTCAAACCTAACAAAACCACCTTTGTGGTTTTTTCTTCATCCAACTGGTACGTGTGGAAGTTTGTATTGGTGGCTTTGAGCTTGTTTACGACAGCTCGAAAATCGTTACTCGTGGTGGTGCGTACTAGGGTACCGTTGCTCGTTACGAGAGTAGTGTATTTAACTACACCGGCTGCGATTATTTTTTTGTGTACGTCTCCTACGTCTGCACTTGCTACTACAATTGGTGGAGGTAATTTAGTAGGCGATCTCACAGTAGTTATAGTTGTGATCTCCTGATCATCAATTGTTTGAAGGATTTCAAACGGGTTCTGGCCTTGCCTGCCTGTTTTTGGCGAATTACGAATATCCACCGAATTATGAAAAGCACTTAAAGGCACTGGGGCTCGCCTTTTGCCATCAATACGCCTCCTACGACCCATTTCTGGGTGAGGCACTTCAAACGTTCAACTGTGTATGTACTCGACTTTGTGCGTCGTGGTCTGTGGCTCCCGAAATACGTCCGATCGCTATCGAGTTTAGATCAGTACTCTAATAAGACCATGCCAAACACTTGCAAACTTGGAACAAACTTCCTAAGACCATGCCAAAACACTTAAAATTTGGTACAAATTTAATAAGACCATGCCAAAACACTTGCAAACTTGGAACAAACTTCCTAAGACCATGCCAAAACACTTGCAAACTTGGTACAAATTTAATAAGACCAAGCCAAAACACTTGCAAACTTGGAACAAACTTCCTAAGACCATGCCAAAACACTTGCAAACTTGGTACAAATTTAATAAGACCATGCCAAAACACTTGCAAACTTGGTACAAATTTAATAAGACCATGCCAAAACACTTCCAAACTTGGTACAAATTTAATAAGACCATGCCAAACACTTGCAAACTTGGAACAAACTTCCTAAGCCCATGCCAAAACACTTGCAAACTTGGTACAAATTTAATAACACCATGCCAAAACACTTGCAAACTTGGTACAAATTTAATAAGACCAAGCCAAAACACTTGCAAACTTGGAACACATTTAATAAGACCACGGCAAAACACTTGCAAACTTGGTACAAATTTAATAAGACCATGCCAAAACACTTGCAAACTTGGTACAAATTTAATAAGACCATGCCAAAACACTTGCAAACTTGGAACAAACTTCCTAAGACCATGCCAAAACACTTGCAAACTTGGTACAAATTTAATAAGACCATTCCAAAACACTTGCAAACTTGGTACACATTTAATAAGACCATGCCAAAACACTTGCAAACTTGGAACAAACTTCCTTAAACCATGCCAAAACACTTGCAAACTTGGAACAAATTTAAAAAGACCATGCCAAAACACTTGCAAACTTGGAACAAATTTAATAAGACCATGCCAAAACCCTTGCAAGCTTGGTACAAATTTAATAAGACCATGCCAAAACACTTGCAAACTTGGAACAAACTTCCTTAGACCACGCCAAAACACTTGCAAACTTGGTACAATTTTAATAAGACCATACCAAACACTTGCAAACTTGGTACAAATTTAATAAGACCAAGCCAAAACACTTGCAAACTTGGAACAAATTTCCTAAGACCATGCCAAAACACTTGCAAACTTGGTACAAATTTAATAATACCATGACAAAACACTTGCAAACTTGGAAAAAATTTAATAAGACCATGCAAAACACTTGCAAACTTGGTACAAATTTAATAAGACCATGCCAAAACACTTGCAAACTTGGTACAAATTTAATAAGACCATGCCAAAACACTTGCAAACTTGGTAAACAATTTAATAAGACCATGCCAAAACACTTGCAAACTTGGAACAAACTTCCTTAGACCACGCCAAAACACTTGCAAACTTGGTACAATTTTAATAAGACCATACCAAACACTTGCAAACTTGGTACAAATTTAATAAGACCATGCCAAAACACTTGCAAACTTGGTACAAATTTAATAAGACCAAGCCAAAACACTTGCAAACTTGGAACAAATTTCCTAAGACCATGCCAAAACACTTGCAAACTTGGTACAAATTTAATAAGACCATGCCAAAACACTTGCAAACTTGGTAAAAAATTTAATAAGACCATGCCAAACACTTGCAAACTTGGAACAAACTTCCTTAGACCACGCCAAAACACTTGCAAACTTGGTACAAATTTAATAAGACCATGCCAAAACACTTGCAAACTTGGTACAAATTTAATAACACCATGCCAAAACACTTGCAAACTTGGTACAAATTTAAAAATACCATGCCAAAACACTTGCAAACTTGGTACAAATTTAATCAGACCATGCCAAAACACTTGCAAACTTGGAACAAATTTAATTAGACCATGCCAAAACACTTGCAAACTTGGTACTAATTTAATAAGACCATGCCAAAACACTTGCAAACCTGGTACAAATTTAATAGGACCATGCCAAAACACTTGCAAACTTGGAACAAACTTCCTAAGACCATGCCAAAACACTTGCAAACTTGGTACAAATTTAATAAGACCAAGCCAAAACACTTGCAAACTTGGAACAAACTTCCTAAGACCATGCCAAAACACTTGCAAACTTGGAACAAATTTAATAAGACCATGCCAAAACACTTGCAAACTTGGTACAAATTTAATAAGACCATGCCAAAACACTTCCAAACTTGGTACAAATTTAATAAGACCATGCCAAAACACTTGCAAACTTGGTACAAATTTAAAAATACCATGCCAAAACACTTGCAAACTTGGTACAAATTTAATCAGACCATGCCAAAACACTTGCAAACTTGGAACAAATTTAATAAGACCATGTCAAAACACTTGCAAACTTGGTACAAATTTAATAAGACCATGCCAAAACACTTGCAAACTTGGTACAAATTTAATAAGACCATGTCAAAACACTTGCAAACTTGGAACAAACTTCCTAAGACCATGCCAAAACACTTGCAAACTTGGTACAAATTTAATAAGACCAAGCCAAAACACTTGCAAACTTGGAACAAACTTCCTAAGACCATGCCAAAACACTTGCAAACTTGGAACAAATTTAATAAGACCATGCCAAAACACTTGCAAACTTGGTAAAAAATTTAATAAGACCATGCCAAACACTTGCAAACTTGGAACAAACTTCCTTAGACCACGCCAAAACACTTGCAAACTTGGTACAAATTTAATAAGACCATGCCAAAACACTTGCAAACTTGGTACAAATTTAATAACACCATGCCAAAACACTTGCAAACTTGGTACAAATTTAAAAATACCATGCCAAAACACTTGCAAACTTGGTACAAATTTAATCAGACCATGCCAAAACACTTGCAAACTTGGAACAAATTTAATAAGACCATGTCAAAACACTTGCAAACTTGGTACAAATTTAATAAGACCATGCCAAAACACTTGCAAACTTGGTACAAATTTAATAAGACCATGTCAAAACACTTGCAAACTTGGAACAAACTTCCTAAGCCCATGCCAAAACACTTGCAAACTTGGTACAAATTTAATAAGACCATGCCAAAACACTTGCAAACTTGGTACAAATTTAATAAGACCAAGCCAAAACACTTGCAAACTTGGAACACATTTAATAAGACCACGGCAAAACACTTGCAAACTTGGTACAAATTTAATAAGACCATGCCAAAACACTTACAAACTTGGTACAAATTTAATAAGACCATGCCAAAACACTTGCAAACTTGGAACAAACTTCCTAAGACCATGCCAAAACACTTGCAAACTTGGTACAAATTTAATAAGACCATTCCAAAACACTTGCAAACTTGGTACAAATTTCATAAGACCATGCCAAAACACTTGCAAACTTGGAACAAACTTCCTAAGACCATGCCAAAACACTTGCAACCTTGGTACAAATTTAATAAGACCATGCCAAAACACTTGCAAACTTGGAACAAACTTCCTAAGACCATGCCAAAACACTTGCAAACATGGAACAAACTTCCTTAAACCATGCCAAAACACTTGCAAACTTGGAACAAATTTAAAAAGACCATGCCAAAACACTTGCAAACTTGGAACAAACTTCCTTAGACCATGCCAAAACACTTGCAAACTTGGTACAAATTTAATAAGACCATGCCAAAACACTTGCAAACTTGGTACAAATTTAATAACACCATGCCAAAACACTTGCAAACTTGGTACAAATTTAATAAGACCATGCCAAAACCCTTGCAAACTAGGAACAAACTTCCTAAGACCATGCCAAAACACTTGCAAACTTGGTACAATTTTAATAAGACCATGCCAAACACTTGCAAACTGGGAACAAACTTCCTAAGACCATGCCAAAACACTTGCAAATTTGGTACAAATTTAATAAGACCATGCCAAAACACTTGCAAACTTGGAACAAACTTCCTAAGACCATGCCAAAACACTTGCAAACTTGGTACAAATTTATAAGACCAAGCCAAAACACTTGCAAACTTGGAACAAACTTCCTAAGACCATGCCAAAACACTTGCAAACTTGGTACAAATTTAATAAGACCATGCCAAAACACTTGCAAACTTGGTACAAATTTAATAAGACCATGCCAAAACACTTGCAAACTTGGTACAAATTTAATAATACCATGCCAAACACTTGCAAACTTGGAACAAACTTCCTAAGCCCATGCCAAAACACTTGCAAACTTGGTACAAATTTAATAACACCATGCCAAAACACTTGCAAACTTGGTACAAATTTAATAAAACCATGCCAAAACACTTGCAAATTTGGTACAAGTTTAATAAGACCAAGCCAAAACACTTGCAAACTTGGAACACATTTAATAAGACCACGGTAAAACACTTGCAAACTTGGTACAAATTTAATAAGACCATGCCAAAACACTTGCAAACTTGGTACAAATTTAATAAGACCATGCCAAAACACTTGCAAACTTGGAACAAACTTCCTAAGACCATGCCAAAACACTTGCAAACTTGGTACAAATTTAATAAGACCATTCCAAAACACTTGCAAACTTGGTACACATTTAATAAGACCATGCCAAAACACTTGCAAACTTGGTACAAATTTAATAAGACCATGCCAAAACACTTGCAAACTTGGAACAAACTTCCTAAAACCATGCCAAAACACTTGCAAACTTGGTACGAATTTAATAAGACCATGCCAAAACACTTGCAAACTTGGAACAAATTTAATAAGACCATGCCAAAACACTTGCAAGCTTGGTACAAATTTAATAAGACCATGCCAAAACACTTGCAAACTTGGTACAAATTTAATAAGACCATGCCAAAACACTTGCAAACTTGGAACAAACTTCCTAAGGCCATGCCAAAACACTTGCAAACTTGGTACAAATTTAATAAGACCATGCCAAAACACTTGCAAACTTGGTAAAAAAATTTATAAGACCGTGCCAAACACTTGCAAACTTGGAACACACTTCCTTAGACCACGCCAAAACACTTGCAAACTTGGTACAAATTTAATAAGACCATGCCAAAACACTTGCAAACTTGGTACAAATTTAATAAGACCATGCCAAAACACTTGCAAACTTGGAACAAACTTCCTAAGACCATGCCAAAACACTTGCAAACTTGGTACAAATTTAATAAGACCATGCCAAAACACTTGCAAACTTGGTACAAATTTAATTAGACCATGCCAAAACACTTGCAAACTTGGTACAAATTTAATAAGACCATGCCAAACACTTGCAAACTTGGAACAAACTTCCTAAGACCATGCCAAAACACTTACAAACTTGGTACAAATTTAATAAGACCATGCCAAAACACTTGCAAACTTGGTACAAATTTAATAAGACCATGCCAAAACACTTGCAAACTTGGTACAAATTTAATAAGACCATGCCAAACACTTGCAAACTTGGAACAAACTTCCTAAGCCCATGCCAAAACACTTGCAAACTTGGTACAAATTTAATAAGACCATGCCAAAACACTTGCAAACTTGGTACAAATTTAATAAGACCATGCCAAACACTTGCAAACTTGGAACAAACTTCCTAAGACCATGCCAAAACACTTGCAAACATGGTACAAATTTAATAAGACCATGCCAAAACACTTGCAAACTTGGTACAAATTTAATAAGACCATGCCAAAACACTTGCAAACTTGGTACAAATATAATAAGACCATGCCAAACACTTGCAAACTTGGAACAAACTTCCTAAGACCATGCCAAAACACTTGCAAACATGGTACAAATTTAATAAGACCATGCCAAAACACTTGCAAACTTGGTACAAATTTAATAAGACCATGCCAAACACTTGCAAACTTGGAACAAACTTCCTAGACCATGCCAAAACACTTGCAAACTTGGTACAAATTTAATAAGACCATGCCAAAACACTTGCAAACTTGGAACAAATTTCCTAAGACCATGCCAAAACACTTGCAAACTTGGTACAAATTTAATAAGACCAAGCCAAAACAATTGCAAATTTGGAACAAATTTAATAAGACCATGCCAAAACACTTGCAAACTTGGTACACATTTAATATGACGATGCCAAAACACTTGCAAAGTTGGAACAAACTTCCTAAGACCATGCCAAAACACTTTCAAACTTGGTACAAATTTAATAAGACCATGCCAAAACACTTGCAAACTTGGTACAAATTTATTAAGACCATGCCAAACACTTGCAAACTTGGAACAAACTTCCAAAGACCATGCCAAAACACTTGCAAACTTGGTACAAATTTAATAAGACCATGCCAAACACTTGCAAACTTGGAACAAACTTCCTAAGACCATGCCAAAACACTTGCAAACTTGGAACAAACTTCCTAAGACCATGCCTAAACACTTGCAAACTTGGTACAAATTTAATAAGACCATGCCAAACACTTGCAAACTTGGAACATACTTCCTAAGACCATGCCAAAACACTTGCAAACTTGGTATAAATTTAATAAGACCATGCCAAACACTTGCAAACTTGGAACAAACTTCCTAAGACCATGCCAAAACACTTGCAAACTTGGTACAAATTTAATAAAACCATGCCAAAACACTTGCAAACTTGGTACAAATTTAATAAGACCATGCCAAAACACTTGCAAACTTGGTACAAATTTAATACGACCATGCCAAACACTTGCAAACTTGGTACAAATTTAATAAGACCATGCCAAACACTTGCAAACTTGGAACAAACTTCCTAAGACCATGCCAAAACACTTGCAACCTTGGTACAAATTTAATAAGACCATGCCAAAACACTTGCAAACTTGGTACAAATTTAATAAGACGATGCCAAACACTTGCAAACTTGGAACAAACTTCCTAAGACTATGCCAAAACACTTGCAAACTTGGTACAAAGTTAATAAGACCATGCCAAAACACTTGCAAACTTGGTACAAATTTAATAAGACCATGCCAAAACACTTGCAAACTTGGTACAATTTTAATAAGACCATGCCAAACACTTGCAAACTTGGAACAAACTTCCTAAGCCCATGCCAAAACACTTGCAAACTTGGTACAAATTTAATAACACCATGCCAAAACACTTGCAAACTTGGTACAAATTTAATAAAACCATGCCAAAACACTTGCAAACTTGGTTCAAATTTAATAAGACCACGGCAAAACACTTGCAAACTTCGAACAAATTTCCTAAGACCATGCCAAAACACTTGCAAACTTGGTACACATTTAATAAGACCATGCCAAAACACTTGCAAACTTGGTACAAATTTAATAAGACGATGCCAAACACTTGCAAACTTGGAACAAACTTCCTAAGACCATGCCAAAACACTTGCAAACTTGGTACAAATTTAATAAGACCATGCCAAAACACTTGCAAACTTGGTACACATTTAATAAGACCATGCCAAACACTTGCAAACTTGGAACAAACTTCCTAAGACCATGCCAAAACACTTGTAAACTTGGTACAAATTTAATAAGACCATGCAAAACACTTGCAAACTTGGAACAAACTTCCTAAGACCATGCCAAAACACTCGCAAACTTGGTACAAATTTAATAAGACCATGCCAAAACACTTGCAAACTTGGTACAAATTTAATAAGACCATGCCAAAACACTTGCAAACTTGGTACAAATTTAATAAGACCATGCCAAACACTTGCAAACTTGGAACAAACTTGGAACAAACTTCCTAAGCCCATGCCAAAACACTTGCAAACTTGGTACAAATTTAATAAGACCATGCCAAAACACTTGCAAACTTGGTACAAATTTAATAAGACCATGCCAAACACTTGCAAACTTGGAACAAACTTCCTAAGACCATGCCAAAACACTTGCAAACATGGTACAAATTTAATAAGACCATGCCAAAACACTTGCAAACTTGGTACAAATTTAATAAGACCATGCCAAAACACTTGCAAACTTGGTACAAATTTAATAAGACCATGCCAAACACTTGCAAACTTGGAACAAACTTCCTAGGACCATGCCAAAACACTTGCAAACATGGTACAAATTTAATAAGACCATGCCAAAACACTTGCAAACTTGGTACAAATTTAATAAGACCATGCCAAACACTTGCAAACTTGGAACAAACTTCCTAGACCATGCCAAAACACTTGCAAACTTGGTACAAATTTAATAAGACCATGCCAAAACACTTGCAAACTTGGAAGAAATTTCCTAAGACCATGCCAAAACACTTGCAAACTTGGTACAAATTTAATAAGACCAAGCCAAAACAATTGCAAATTTGGAACAAATTTAATAAGACCATGCCAAAACACTTGCAAACTTGGTACACATTTAATATGACGATGCCAAAACACTTGCAAAGTTGGAACAAACTTCCTAAGACCATGCCAAAACACTTTCAAACTTGGTACAAATTTAATAAGACCATGTCAAAACACTTGCAAACTTGGTACAAATTTATTAAGACCATGCCAAACACTTGCAAACTTGGAACAAACTTCCAAAGACCATGCCAAAACACTTGCAAACTTGGTACAAATTTAATAAGACCATGCCAAACACTTGCAAACTTGGAACAAACTTCCTAAGACCATGCCAAAACACTTGCAAACTTGGAACAAACTTCCTAAGACCATGCCTAAACACTTGCAAACTTGGTACAAATTTAATAAGACCATGCCAAACACTTGCAAACTTGGAACATACTTCCTAAGACCATGCCAAAACACTTGCAAACTTGGTATAAATTTAATAAGACCATGCCAAACACTTGCAAACTTGGAACAAACTTCCTAAGACCATGCCAAAACACTTGCAAACTTGATACAAATTTAATAAAACCATGCCAAAACACTTGCAAACTTGGTACAAATTTAATTAGACCATGCCAAAACACTTGCAAACTTGGTACAAATTTAATACGACCATGCCAAACACTTGCAAACTTGGTACAAATTTAATAAGACCATGCCAAACACTTGCAAACTTGGAACAAACTTCCTAAGACCATGCCAAAACACTTGCAACCTTGGTACAAATTTAATAAGACCATGCCAAAACACTTGCAAACTTGGTACAAATTTAATAAGACGATGCCAAACACTTGCAAACTTGGAACAAACTTCCTAAGACTATGCCAAAACACTTGCAAACTTGGTACAAATTTAATAAGACCATGCCAAAACACTTGCAAACTTGGTACAAATTTAATAAGACCATGCCAAAACACTTGCACACTTGGTACAATTTTAATAAGACCATGCCAAACACTTGCAAACTTGGAACAAACTTCCTAAGCCCATGCCAAAACACTTGCAAACTTGGTACAAATTTAATAACACCATGCCAAAACACTTGCAAACTTGGTACAAATTTAATAAAACCATGCCAAAACACTTGCAAACTTGGTTCAAATTTAATAAGACCACGGCAAAACACTTGCAAACTTCGAACAAATTTCCTAAGACCATGCCAAAACACTTGCAAACTTGGTACACATTTAATAAGACCATGCCAAAACACTTGCAAACTTGGTACAAATTTAATAAGACGATGCCAAACACTTGCAAACTTGGTACAAACTTCCTAAGACCATGCCAAACACTTGCAAACTTGGTACAAATTTAATAAGACCATGCCAAAACACTTGCAAACTTGGTACACATTTAATAAGACCATGCCAAACACTTGCAAACTTGGAACAAACTTCCTAAGACCATGCCAAAACACTTGTAAACTTGGTACAAATTTAATAAGACCATGCCAAAACACTTGCAAACTTGGAACAAACTTCCTAAGACCATGCCAAAACACTCGCAAACTTGGTACAAATTTAATAAGACCATGCCAAAACACTTGCAAACTTAGAACAAACTTCCTAAGACCATGCCAAAACACTTGCAAACTTGGTACAAATTTAATAAGACCATGCCAAAACACTTGCAAACTTGGTACAAATTTAATAAGACGATGCCAAACACTTGCAAACTTGGAACAAACTTCCTAAGACCATGCCAAAACACTTGCAAACTTGGTACAAATTTAATAAGACCATGCCAAAACACTTGCAAACATGGTACAAAATTTATAAGACCATGCCAAACACTTGCAAACTTGGAACAAACTTCCTAAGACCATGCCAAAACACTTGCAAACTTGGTACAAATTTAATAAGACCATGCCAAACACTTGCAAACTTGGAACAAACTTCCTAAGACCATGCCAAAACACTTGCAAACTTGGTACATATTTAATAAGACCATGCCAAAACACTTGAAAACTTGGTACAAATTTAATAAGACCATGCCAAAACACTTGCACACTTGGTACAATTTTAATAAGACCATGCCAAACACTTGCAAACTTGGAACAAACTTCCTAAGCCCATGCCAAAACACTTGCAAACTTGGTACAAATTTAATAACACCATGCCAAAACACTTGCAAACTTGGTACAAATTTAATAAAACCATGCCAAAACACTTGCAAACTTGGTTCAAATTTAATAAGACCACGGCAAAACACTTGCAAACTTCGAACAAATTTCCTAAGACCATGCCAAAACACTTGCAAACTTGGTACACATTTAATAAGACCATGCCAAAACACTTGCAAACTTGGTACAAATTTAATAAGACGATGCCAAACACTTGCAAACTTGGAACAAACTTCCTAAGACCATGCCAAACACTTGCAAACTTGGTACAAATTTAATAAGACCATGCCAAAACACTTGCAAACTTGGTACACATTTAATAAGACCATGCCAAACACTTGCAAACTTGGAACAAACTTCCTAAGACCATGCCAAAACACTTGTAAACTTGGTACAAATTTAATAAGACCATGCCAAAACACTTGCAAACTTGGAACAAACTTCCTAAGACCATGCCAAAACACTCGCAAACTTGGTACAAATTTAATAAGACCATGCCAAAACACTTGCAAACTTAGAACAAACTTCCTAAGACCATGCCAAAACACTTGCAAACTTGGTACAAATTTAATAAGACCATGCCAAAACACTTGCAAACTTGGTACAAATTTAATAAGACGATGCCAAACACTTGCAAACTTGGAACAAACTTCCTAAGACCATGCCAAAACACTTGCAAACTTGGTACAAATTTAATAAGACCATGCCAAAACACTTGCAAACATGGTACAAAATTTATAAGACCATGCCAAACACTTGCAAACTTGGAACACATTTAATAAGACCACGGTAAAACACTTGCAAACTTGGTACAAATTTAATAAGACCATGCCAAAACACTTGCACACTTGGTACAATTTTAATAAGACCATGCCAAACACTTGCAAACTTGGAACAAACTTCCTAAGCCCATGCCAAAACACTTGCAAACTTGGTACAAATTTAATAACACCATGCCAAAACACTTGCAAACTTGGTACAAATTTAATAAAACCATGCCAAAACACTTGCAAACTTGGTTCAAATTTAATAAGACCACGGCAAAACACTTGCAAACTTGGTACAAATTTAATAAGACCATGCCAAAACACTTGCAAACTTGGTACAAATTTAATAACACCATGCCAAAACACTTGCAAACTTGGTACAAATTTAATAAGACCATGCCAAAACCCTTGCAAACTAGGAACAAACTTCCTAAGACCATGCCAAAACACTTGCAAACTTGGTACAATTTTAATAAGACCATGCCAAACACTTGCAAACTGGGAACAAACTTCCTAAGACCATGCCAAAACACTTGCAAATTTGGTACAAATTTAATAAGACCATGCCAAAACACTTGCAAACTTGGAACAAACTTCCTAAGACCATGCCAAAACACTTGCAAACTTGGTACAAATTTATAAGACCAAGCCAAAACACTTGCAAACTTGGAACAAACTTCCTAAGACCATGCCAAAACACTTGCAAACTTGGTACAAATTTAATAAGACCATGCCAAAACACTTGCAAACTTGGTACAAATTTAATAAGACCATGCCAAAACACTTGCAAACTTGGTACAAATTTAATAATACCATGCCAAACACTTGCAAACTTGGAACAAACTTCCTAAGCCCATGCCAAAACACTTGCAAACTTGGTACAAATTTAATAACACCATGCCAAAACACTTGCAAACTTGGTACAAATTTAATAAAACCATGCCAAAACACTTGCAAATTTGGTACAAGTTTAATAAGACCAAGCCAAAACACTTGCAAACTTGGAACACATTTAATAAGACCACGGTAAAACACTTGCAAACTTGGTACAAATTTAATAAGACCATGCCAAAACACTTGCAAACTTGGTACAAATTTAATAAGACCATGCCAAAACACTTGCAAACTTGGAACAAACTTCCTAAGACCATGCCAAAACACTTGCAAACTTGGTACAAATTTAATAAGACCATTCCAAAACACTTGCAAACTTGGTACACATTTAATAAGACCATGCCAAAACACTTGCAAACTTGGTACAAATTTAATAAGACCATGCCAAAACACTTGCAAACTTGGAACAAACTTCCTAAAACCATGCCAAAACACTTGCAAACTTGGTACGAATTTAATAAGACCATGCCAAAACACTTGCAAACTTGGAACAAATTTAATAAGACCATGCCAAAACACTTGCAAGCTTGGTACAAATTTAATAAGACCATGCCAAAACACTTGCAAACTTGGTACAAATTTAATAAGACCATGCCAAAACACTTGCAAACTTGGAACAAACTTCCTAAGGCCATGCCAAAACACTTGCAAACTTGGTACAAATTTAATAAGACCATGCCAAAACACTTGCAAACTTGGTAAAAAAATTTATAAGACCGTGCCAAACACTTGCAAACTTGGAACACACTTCCTTAGACCACGCCAAAACACTTGCAAACTTGGTACAAATTTAATAAGACCATGCCAAAACACTTGCAAACTTGGTACAAATTTAATAAGACCATGCCAAAACACTTGCAAACTTGGAACAAACTTCCTAAGACCATGCCAAAACACTTGCAAACTTGGTACAAATTTAATAAGACCATGCCAAAACACTTGCAAACTTGGTACAAATTTAATTAGACCATGCCAAAACACTTGCAAACTTGGTACAAATTTAATAAGACCATGCCAAACACTTGCAAACTTGGAACAAACTTCCTAAGACCATGCCAAAACACTTACAAACTTGGTACAAATTTAATAAGACCATGCCAAAACACTTGCAAACTTGGTACAAATTTAATAAGACCATGCCAAAACACTTGCAAACTTGGTACAAATTTAATAAGACCATGCCAAACACTTGCAAACTTGGAACAAACTTCCTAAGCCCATGCCAAAACACTTGCAAACTTGGTACAAATTTAATAAGACCATGCCAAAACACTTGCAAACTTGGTACAAATTTAATAAGACCATGCCAAACACTTGCAAACTTGGAACAAACTTCCTAAGACCATGCCAAAACACTTGCAAACATGGTACAAATTTAATAAGACCATGCCAAAACACTTGCAAACTTGGTACAAATTTAATAAGACCATGCCAAAACACTTGCAAACTTGGTACAAATATAATAAGACCATGCCAAACACTTGCAAACTTGGAACAAACTTCCTAAGACCATGCCAAAACACTTGCAAACATGGTACAAATTTAATAAGACCATGCCAAAACACTTGCAAACTTGGTACAAATTTAATAAGACCATGCCAAACACTTGCAAACTTGGAACAAACTTCCTAGACCATGCCAAAACACTTGCAAACTTGGTACAAATTTAATAAGACCATGCCAAAACACTTGCAAACTTGGAACAAATTTCCTAAGACCATGCCAAAACACTTGCAAACTTGGTACAAATTTAATAAGACCAAGCCAAAACAATTGCAAATTTGGAACAAATTTAATAAGACCATGCCAAAACACTTGCAAACTTGGTACACATTTAATATGACGATGCCAAAACACTTGCAAAGTTGGAACAAACTTCCTAAGACCATGCCAAAACACTTTCAAACTTGGTACAAATTTAATAAGACCATGCCAAAACACTTGCAAACTTGGTACAAATTTATTAAGACCATGCCAAACACTTGCAAACTTGGAACAAACTTCCAAAGACCATGCCAAAACACTTGCAAACTTGGTACAAATTTAATAAGACCATGCCAAACACTTGCAAACTTGGAACAAACTTCCTAAGACCATGCCAAAACACTTGCAAACTTGGAACAAACTTCCTAAGACCATGCCTAAACACTTGCAAACTTGGTACAAATTTAATAAGACCATGCCAAACACTTGCAAACCTGGAACATACTTCCTAAGACCATGCCAAAACACTTGCAAACTTGGTATAAATTTAATAAGACCATGCCAAACACTTGCAAACTTGGAACAAACTTCCTAAGACCATGCCAAAACACTTGCAAACTTGGTACAAATTTAATAAAACCATGCCAAAACACTTGCAAACTTGGTACAAATTTAATAAGACCATGCCAAAACACTTGCAAACTTGGTACAAATTTAATACGACCATGCCAAACACTTGCAAACTTGGTACAAATTTAATAAGACCATGCCAAACACTTGCAAACTTGGAACAAACTTCCTAAGACCATGCCAAAACACTTGCAACCTTGGTACAAATTTAATAAGACCATGCCAAAACACTTGCAAACTTGGTACAAATTTAATAAGACGATGCCAAACACTTGCAAACTTGGAACAAACTTCCTAAGACTATGCCAAAACACTTGCAAACTTGGTACAAAGTTAATAAGACCATGCCAAAACACTTGCAAACTTGGTACAAATTTAATAAGACCATGCCAAAACACTTGCAAACTTGGTACAATTTTAATAAGACCATGCCAAACACTTGCAAACTTGGAACAAACTTCCTAAGCCCATGCCAAAACACTTGCAAACTTGGTACAAATTTAATAACACCATGCCAAAACACTTGCAAACTTGGTACAAATTTAATAAAACCATGCCAAAACACTTGCAAACTTGGTTCAAATTTAATAAGACCACGGCAAAACACTTGCAAACTTCGAACAAATTTCCTAAGACCATGCCAAAACACTTGCAAACTTGGTACACATTTAATAAGACCATGCCAAAACACTTGCAAACTTGGTACAAATTTAATAAGACGATGCCAAACACTTGCAAACTTGGAACAAACTTCCTAAGACCATGCCAAAACACTTGCAAACTTGGTACAAATTTAATAAGACCATGCCAAAACACTTGCAAACTTGGTACACATTTAATAAGACCATGCCAAACACTTGCAAACTTGGAACAAACTTCCTAAGACCATGCCAAAACACTTGTAAACTTGGTACAAATTTAATAAGACCATGCAAAACACTTGCAAACTTGGAACAAACTTCCTAAGACCATGCCAAAACACTCGCAAACTTGGTACAAATTTAATAAGACCATGCCAAAACACTTGCAAACTTGGTACAAATTTAATAAGACCATGCCAAAACACTTGCAAACTTGGTACAAATTTAATAAGACCATGCCAAACACTTGCAAACTTGGAACAAACTTGGAACAAACTTCCTAAGCCCATGCCAAAACACTTGCAAACTTGGTACAAATTTAATAAGACCATGCCAAAACACTTGCAAACTTGGTACAAATTTAATAAGACCATGCCAAACACTTGCAAACTTGGAACAAACTTCCTAAGACCATGCCAAAACACTTGCAAACATGGTACAAATTTAATAAGACCATGCCAAAACACTTGCAAACTTGGTACAAATTTAATAAGACCATGCCAAAACACTTGCAAACTTGGTACAAATTTAATAAGACCATGCCAAACACTTGCAAACTTGGAACAAACTTCCTAGGACCATGCCAAAACACTTGCAAACATGGTACAAATTTAATAAGACCATGCCAAAACACTTGCAAACTTGGTACAAATTTAATAAGACCATGCCAAACACTTGCAAACTTGGAACAAACTTCCTAGACCATGCCAAAACACTTGCAAACTTGGTACAAATTTAATAAGACCATGCCAAAACACTTGCAAACTTGGAACAAATTTCCTAAGACCATGCCAAAACACTTGCAAACTTGGTACAAATTTAATAAGACCAAGCCAAAACAATTGCAAATTTGGAACAAATTTAATAAGACCATGCCAAAACACTTGCAAACTTGGTACACATTTAATATGACGATGCCAAAACACTTGCAAAGTTGGAACAAACTTCCTAAGACCATGCCAAAACACTTTCAAACTTGGTACAAATTTAATAAGACCATGTCAAAACACTTGCAAACTTGGTACAAATTTATTAAGACCATGCCAAACACTTGCAAACTTGGAACAAACTTCCAAAGACCATGCCAAAACACTTGCAAACTTGGTACAAATTTAATAAGACCATGCCAAACACTTGCAAACTTGGAACAAACTTCCTAAGACCATGCCAAAACACTTGCAAACTTGGAACAAACTTCCTAAGACCATGCCTAAACACTTGCAAACTTGGTACAAATTTAATAAGACCATGCCAAACACTTGCAAACTTGGAACATACTTCCTAAGACCATGCCAAAACACTTGCAAACTTGGTATAAATTTAATAAGACCATGCCAAACACTTGCAAACTTGGAACAAACTTCCTAAGACCATGCCAAAACACTTGCAAACTTGATACAAATTTAATAAAACCATGCCAAAACACTTGCAAACTTGGTACAAATTTAATTAGACCATGCCAAAACACTTGCAAACTTGGTACAAATTTAATACGACCATGCCAAACACTTGCAAACTTGGTACAAATTTAATAAGACCATGCCAAACACTTGCAAACTTGGAACAAACTTCCTAAGACCATGCCAAAACACTTGCAACCTTGGTACAAATTTAATAAGACCATGCCAAAACACTTGCAAACTTGGTACAAATTTAATAAGACGATGCCAAACACTTGCAAACTTGGAACAAACTTCCTAAGACTATGCCAAAACACTTGCAAACTTGGTACAAATTTAATAAGACCATGCCAAAACACTTGCAAACTTGGTACAAATTTAATAAGACCATGCCAAAACACTTGCACACTTGGTACAATTTTAATAAGACCATGCCAAACACTTGCAAACTTGGAACAAACTTCCTAAGCCCATGCCAAAACACTTGCAAACTTGGTACAAATTTAATAACACCATGCCAAAACACTTGCAAACTTGGTACAAATTTAATAAAACCATGCCAAAACACTTGCAAACTTGGTTCAAATTTAATAAGACCACGGCAAAACACTTGCAAACTTCGAACAAATTTCCTAAGACCATGCCAAAACACTTGCAAACTTGGTACACATTTAATAAGACCATGCCAAAACACTTGCAAACTTGGTACAAATTTAATAAGACGATGCCAAACACTTGCAAACTTGGAACAAACTTCCTAAGACCATGCCAAACACTTGCAAACTTGGTACAAATTTAATAAGACCATGCCAAAACACTTGCAAACTTGGTACACATTTAATAAGACCATGCCAAACACTTGCAAACTTGGAACAAACTTCCTAAGACCATGCCAAAACACTTGTAAACTTGGTACAAATTTAATAAGACCATGCCAAAACACTTGCAAACTTGGAACAAACTTCCTAAGACCATGCCAAAACACTCGCAAACTTGGTACAAATTTAATAAGACCATGCCAAAACACTTGCAAACTTAGAACAAACTTCCTAAGACCATGCCAAAACACTTGCAAACTTGGTACAAATTTAATAAGACCATGCCAAAACACTTGCAAACTTGGTACAAATTTAATAAGACGATGCCAAACACTTGCAAACTTGGAACAAACTTCCTAAGACCATGCCAAAACACTTGCAAACTTGGTACAAATTTAATAAGACCATGCCAAAACACTTGCAAACATGGTACAAAATTTATAAGACCATGCCAAACACTTGCAAACTTGGAACAAACTTCCTAAGACCATGCCAAAACACTTGCAAACTTGGTACAAATTTAATAAGACCATGCCAAACACTTGCAAACTTGGAACAAACTTCCTAAGACCATGCCAAAACACTTGCAAACTTGGTACATATTTAATAAGACCATGCCAAAACACTTGAAAACTTGGAACAAACTTCCTAAGACCATGCCAAAACACTTGCAAACTTGGTACAAATTTAATAAGACCAAGCCAAAACACTTGCAAACTTGGAACAAATTTAATAAGACCATGCCAAAACACTTGCAAACTTGGTAGAAATTTAATAAGACCATGCCAAAACACTTGCAAACTTGGTACAAATTTAATAAGACCATGCCAAAACACTTGCAAACTTGGTACAAATTTAATAAGACCATGCCAAAACACTTGCAAACTTGTTACAAATTTACTAAGACCATGCCAAACACTTGCAAACTTGGAACAAACTTCCTAAGACCATGCCAAAACACTTGCAAACTTGGTACAAATTTAATAAGACCATGCCAAAACACTTGCAAACTTGGTACAAATTTAATAAGACCATGCCAAAACACTTGCAAACTTGGAACAAATTTAATAAGACCATGCCAAAACACTTGCAAAAATGGTACAAATTTAATAAGACCATGCCAAAACACTTGCAAACTTGGTACAAATTTAATAAGACCATGCCAAAACACTTGCAAACTTAGAACAAACTTCCTAAGACCATGCCAAAACACTTGCAAACTTGGTACAAATTTAATAAGATCATTCCAAAACACTTGCAAACTTGGTACACATTTAATAAGACCATGCCAAAACACTTGCAAACTTGGAACAAACTTCCTAAAACCATGCCAAAACACTTGCAAACTTGGTACAAATTTAATAAGACCATGCCAAAACACTTGCAAACTTGGTACAAATTTAATAACACCATGCCAAAACACTTGCAAACTTGGTACACATTTAAAAATACCATGCCAAAACACTTGCAAACTTGGTACAAATTTAATCAGACCATGCCATAACACTTGCAAACTTGGAACAAATTTAATAAGACCATGCCAAAACACTTGCAAAGTAGGTACAAATTTAATAAGACCATGCCAAAACACTTGCAAACTTGGTAAAAATTTAATAAGACCATGCCAAAACACTTGCAAACTTGGTACAAATTTAATAAGACCATGCCAAACACTTGCAAACTTGGAACAAACTTCCAAAGACCATGCCAAAACACTTGCAAACTTGGTACAATTTTAATAAAACCATGCCAAATCACTTGCAAACTTGGTACAAATTTAATAAGACCATGCCAAAACACTTGCAAACTTGGTACAAATTTAATAAGACCAAGCCAAAACACTTGCAAACTTGGAACAAATTTCCTAAGACCATGCCAAAACACTTGCAAACTTGGTACAAATTTAATAAGACCATGCCAAAACACTTGCAAACTTGGTAAAAAATTTAATAAGACCATGCCAAACACTTGCAAACTTGGAACAAACTTCCTTAGACCACGCCAAAACACTTGCAAACTTGGTACAAATTTAATAAGACCATGCCAAAACACTTGCAAACTTGGTACAAATTTAATAACACCATGCCAAAACACTTGCAAACTTGGTACAAATTTAAAAATACCATGCCAAAACACTTTCAAACTTGGTACAAATTTAATCAGACCATGCCAAAACACTTGCAAACTTGGAACAAATTTAATAAGACCATGCCAAAACACTTGCAAACTTGGTACAAATTTAATAAGACCATGCCAAAACACTTGCAAACTTGGTATAAATTTAATAAGACCATGTCGAAACACTTGCAAACTTGGAACAAACTTCCTAAGACCATGCCAAAACACTTGCAAACTTGGTACAAATTTAATAAGACCAAGCCAAAACACTTGCAAACTTGGAACAAACTTCCTAAGACCATGCCAAAACTCTTGCAAACTTGGTACAAATTTAATAAGACCATGCCAAAACACTTGCAAACTTGGTACAAATTTAATAAGACCGTGCCAAAACACTTCCAAACTTGGTACAAATTTAAAAATACCATGCCAAAACACTTGCAAACTTGGTACAAATTTAATCAGACCATGCCAAAACACTTGCAAACTAGGTACAAATTTAATAAGACCATGCCAAAACACTTGCAAACTTGGTACAAATATAATAAGACCATGCCAAAACACTTGCAAACTTGGAACAAACTTCCTAAGACCATGCCAAAACACTTGCAACCTTTGTACAAATTTAATAAGACCAAGCCAAAACACTTGCAAACTTGGAACAAACTTCCTAAGACCATGCCAAAACACTTGCAAACTTGGTACAATTTTAATAAGACCATGCCAAACACTTGTAAACTTGGAACAAACTTCCTAAGACCATGCCAAAACATTTGCAAATTTGGTACAAATTTAATAAGACCATGCCAAAACACTTGCAAACTTGGAACAAACTTCCTAAGACCATGCCAAAACACTTGCAAACTTGGTACAAATTTAATAAGACCAAGCCAAAACACTTGCAAACTTGGAACAAACTTCCTAAGACCATGCCAAAACTCTTGCAAACTTGGTACAAATTTAATAAGACCATGCCAAAACACTTGCAAACTTGGTACAAATTTAATAAGACCGTGCCAAAACACTTCCAAACTTGGTACAAATTTAATAAGACCATGCCAAACACTTGCAAACTTGGAACAAACTTCCTAAGCCCATGCCAAAACACTTGCAAACTTCGTACAAATTTAATAACACCATGCCAAAACACTTGCAAACTTGGTACAAATTTAATAAAACCATGCCAAAACACTTGCAAATTTGGTACAAATTTAATAAGACCAAGCCAAAACACTTGCAAACTTGGAACACATTTAATAAGACCACGGCAAAACACTTGCAAACTTTGTACAAATTTAATAAGACCATGCCAAAACACTTGCAAACTTGGTACAAATTTAATAAGACCATGCCAAAACACTTGCAAACTTGGAACAAACTTCCTAAGACCATGCCAAAACACTTGCAAACTTGGTACAAATTTAATAAGACCATTCCAAAACACTTGCAAACTTGGTACACATTTAATAAGACCATGCCAAAACACTTGCAAACTTGGAACAAACTTCCTAAAACCATGCCAAAACACTTGCAAACTTGGTACAAATTTAATAAGACCATGCCAAAACACTTGCAAACTTGGAACAAATTTAATAAGACCATGCCAAAACACTTGCAAGCTTGGTACAAATTTAATAAGACCATGCCCAAACACTTGCAAACTTGGTACAAACTTAATAAGACCATGCCAAAACACTTGCAAACTTGGTACAAATTTAATAAGACCAAGCCAAAACACTTGCAAACTTGGAACAAATTTCCTAAGACCATGCCAAAACACTTGCAAACTTGGTACAAATTTAATAAGACCATGCCAAAACACTTGCAAACTTGGTACAAATTTAATAAGACCATGCCAAAACACTTGCAAACTTGGAACAAACTTCCTAAGACCATGCCAAAACACTTGCAAACTTGTTACAAATTTAATAAGACCATGCCAAAACACTTGCAAACTTGGTAAAAAATTTAATAAGACCATGCCAAACACTTGCAAACTTGGAACAAACTTCCTTAGACCACGCCAAAACACTTGCAAACTTGGTACAATTTTAATAAAACCATGCCAAATCACTTGCAAACTTGGTACAAATTTAATAAGACCATGCCAAAACACTTGCAAACTTGGTACAAATTTAATAAGACCAAGCCAAAACACTTGCAAACTTGGAACAAATTTCCTAAGACCATGCCAAAACACTTGCAAACTTGGTACAAATTTAATAAGACCATGCCAAAACACTTGCAAACTTGGTAAAAAATTTAATAAGACCATGCCAAACACTTGCAAACTTGGAACAAACTTCCTTAGACCACGCCAAAACACTTGCAAACTTGGTACAAATTTAATAAGACCATGCCAAAACACTTGCAAACTTGGTACAAATTTAATAACACCATGCCAAAACACTTGCAAACTTGGTACAAATTTAAAAATACCATGCCAAAACACTTTCAAACTTGGTACAAATTTAATCAGACCATGCCAAAACACTTGCAAACTTGGAACAAATTTAATAAGACCATGCCAAAACACTTGCAAACTTGGTACAAATTTAATAAGACCATGCCAAAACACTTGCAAACTTGGTATAAATTTAATAAGACCATGTCGAAACACTTGCAAACTTGGAACAAACTTCCTAAGACCATGCCAAAACACTTGCAAACTTGGTACAAATTTAATAAGACCAAGCCAAAACACTTGCAAACTTGGAACAAACTTCCTAAGACCATGCCAAAACACTTGCAAACTTGGAACAAATTTAATAAGACCATGCCAAACCACTTGCAAACATGGTACAAATTTAATAAGACCGTGCCAAAACACTTGCAAACTTGGTACAAATTTAATAAGACCATGCCAAAACACTTGCAAACTTAGAACAAACTTCCTAAGACCATGCCAAAACACTTGCAAACTTGGTACAAATTTAATAAGATCATTCCAAAACACTTGCAAACTTGGTACACATTTAATAAGACCATGCCAAAACACTTGCAAACTTGGAACAAACTTCCTAAAACCATGCCAAAACACTTGCAAACTTGGTACAAATTTAATAGGACCATGCCAAAACACTTGCAAACTTGGTACAAATTTAATAACACCATGCCAAAACACTTGCAAACTTGGTACAAATTTAAAAATACCATGCCAAAACACTTGCAAACTTGGTACAAATTTAATCAGACCATGCCAAAACACTTGCAAACTTGGAACAAATTTAATAAGACCATGCCAAAACACTTGCAAAGTAGGTACAAATTTAATAAGACCATGCCAAAACACTTGCAAACTTGGTACAAATTTAATAAGACCATGCCAAAACACTTGCAAACTTGGTACAAATTTAATAAGACCATGCCAAACACTTGCAAACTTGGAACAAACTTCCTTAGACCATGCCAAAACACTTGCAAACTTGGTACAAATTTAATAAGACCATGCCAAAACACTTGCAAACTTGGTACAAATTTAATAACACCATGCCAAAACACTTGCAAACTTGGTACAAATTAAAAAATACCATGCCAAAACACTTGCAAACGTGGTACAAATTTAATCAGACCATGCCAAAACACTTGCAAACTAGGTACAAATTTAATAAGACCATGCCAAAACACTTGCATACTTGGTACAAATATAATAAGACCATGCCAAAACACTTGCAAACTTGGAACAAACTTCCTAAGACCATGCCAAAACACTTGCAACCTTTGTACAAATTTAATAAGACCAAGCCAAAACACTTGCAAACTTGGAACAAACTTCCTAAGACCATGCCAAAACACTTGCAAACTTGGTACAATTTTAATAAGACCATGCCAAACACTTGCAAACTTGGAACAAACTTCCTAAGACCATGCCAAAACACTTGCAAATTTGGTACAAATTAAATAAGACCATGCCAAAACACTTGCAAACTTGGAAAAAACTTCCTAAGACCATGCCAAAACACTTGCAAACTTGGTACAAATTTAATAAGACCAAGCCAAAACACTTGCAAACTTGGAACAAACTTCCTAAGACCATGCCAAAACACTTGCAAACTTGGTACAAATTTAATAAGACCATGCCAAAACACTTGCAAACTTGGTACAAATTTAATAAGACCGTGCCAAAACACTTCCAAACTTGGTACAAATTTAATAAGACCATGCCAAACACTTGCAACCTTGGAACAAACTTCCTAAGCCCATGCCAAAACACTTGCAAACTTGGTACAAATTTAATAACACCATGCCAAAACATTTGCAAACTTGGTACAAATTTAATAAAACCATGCCAAAACACTTGCAAATTTGGTACAAATTTAATAAGACCAAGCCAAAACACTTTCAAACTTGGAACACATTTAATAAGACCATGGCAAAACACTTGCAAACTTGGTACAAATTTAATAAGACCATGCCAAAACACTTGCAAACTTGGTACAAATTTAATAAGACCATGCCAAAACACTTGCATACTTGGTACAAATATAATAAGACCATGCCAAAACACTTGCAAACTTGGAACAAACTTCCTAAGACCATGCCAAAACACTTGCAACCTTTGTACAAATTTAATAAGACCAAGCCAAAACACTTGCAAACTTGGAACAAACTTCCTAAGACCATGCCAAAACACTTGCAAACTTGGTACAATTTTAATAAGACCATGCCAAACACTTGCAAACTTGGAACAAACTTCCTAAGACCATGCCAAAACACTTGCAAATTTGGTACAAATTAAATAAGACCATGCCAAAACACTTGCAAACTTGGAACAAACTTCCTAAGACCATGCCAAAACACTTGCAAACTTGGTACAAATTTAATAAGACCAAGCCAAAACACTTGCAAACTTGGAACAAACTTCCTAAGACCATGCCAAAACACTTGCAAACTTGGTACAAATTTAATAAGACCATGCCAAAACACTTGCAAACTTGGTACAAATTTAATAAGACCGTGCCAAAACACTTCCAAACTTGGTACAAATTTAATAAGACCATGCCAAACACTTGCAACCTTGGAACAAACTTCCTAAGCCCATGCCAAAACACTTGCAAACTTGGTACAAATTTAATAACACCATGCCAAAACACTTGCAAACTTGGTACAAATTTAATAAAACCATGCCATAACACTTGCAAATTTGGTACAAATTTAATAAGACCAAGCCAAAACACTTGCAAACTTGGAACACATTTAATAAGACCATGGCAAAACACTTGCAAACTTGGTACAAATTTAATAAGACCATGCCAAAACACTTGCAAACTTGGTACAAATTTAATAAGACCATGCCAAAACACTTGCAAACTTGGAACAAACTTCCTAAGACCATGCCAAAACACTTGCAAACTTGGTACAAATTTAATAACACCATTCCAAAACACTTGCAAACTTGGTACACATTTAATAAGACCATGCCAAAACACTTGCAAACTTGGAACAAACTTCCTAAAACCATGCCAAAACACTTGCAAACTTGGTACAAATTTAATAAGACCATGCCAAAACACTTGCAAACTTGGAACAAATTTAATAAGACCATGCCAAAACACTTGCAAGCTTGGTACAAATTTAATAAGACCATGCCCAAACACTTGCAAACTTGGTACAAATTTAATAAGACCATGCCAAAACACTTGCAAACTTGGTTCAAATTTAATAAGACCAAGCCAAAACACTTGCAAACTTGGAACAAATTTCCTAAGACCATGCCAAAACACTTGCAAACTTGGTACAAATTTAATCAGACCATGCCAAAACACTTGCAAACTTGGTACAAATTTAATAAGACCATGCCAAAACACTTGCAAACTTGGTACAAATTTAATAAGACCATGCCAAAACACTTGCAAACTTGGTATAAATTTAATAAGACCATGTCAAAACACTTGCAAACTTGGAACAAACTTCCTAAGACCATGCCAAAACACTTGCAAACTTGGTACAAATTTAATAAGACCATGCCAAAACACTTGCAAACTTGGTACAAATTTAATAACACCATGCCAAAACACTTGCAAACTTGGTACAAATTTAAAAATACCATGCCAAAACACTTGCAAACTTGGTACAAATTTAATCAGACCATGCCAAAACACTTGCAAACTTGGTACAAATTTAATAAGACCATGCCAAAACACTTGCAAACTTGGTACAAATTTAATAAGACCATGCCAAAACACTTGCAAACTTGGTATAAATTTAATAAGACCATGTCAAAACACTTGCAAACTTGGAACAAACTTCCTAAGACCATGCCAAAACACTTGCAAACTTGGTACAAATTTAATAAGACCAAGCCAAAACACTTGCAAACTTGGAACAAATTTCCTAAGACCATGCCAAAACACTAGCAAACTTGGTACAAATTTAATAAGACCATGCCAAAACACTTGCAAACTTTGTACAAATTTAATACGACCATGCCAAACACTTGCAAACTTGGTACAAATTTAATAAGACCATGCCAAACACTTGCAAACTTGGAACAAACTTCCTAAGACCATGCCAAAACACTTACAAACTTGGTACAAATTTAATAAGACCATGCCAAAACACTTGCAAACTTGGTACAAATTTAATAAGACCATGCCAAAACACTTGCAAACTTGGTACAAATTTAATAAGACCATGCCAAACACTTGCAAACTTGTAACAAACTTCCTAAGCCCATGCCAAAACACCTGCAAACTTGGTACAAATTTAATAACACCATGCCAAACACTTGCAAACTTGGTACAAATTTAATAAAACCATGCCAAAACACTTGCAAATTTGGTACAAATCAAATAAGACCAAGCCAAACACTTGCAAACTTGGAACAAATTTCCTAAGACCATGCCAAAACACTTGCAAACTTGGTACAAATTTATAAGACCAAGCCAAAACACTTGCAAACTTGGAACAAACTTCCTAAGACCATGCCAAAACACTTGCAAACTTGGTACAAATTTAATAAGACCATTCCAAAACACTTGCAAACTTGGTACAAATTTAATAAGACCATGCCAAAACACTTGCAAACTTGGTACAAATTTAATAAGACCATGCCAAACACTTGCAAACTTGGAACAAACTTCCTAAGCCCATGCCAAAACACTTGCAAACTTGGTACAAATTTAATAACACCATGCCAAAACACTTGCAAACTTGGTACAAATTTAATAAAACCATGCCAAACACTTGCAAATTTGGTACAAATTTTATAAGACCAAGCC
This sequence comes from Anopheles atroparvus, assembly GCA_914969975.1. Taxonomy (NCBI): domain Eukaryota; kingdom Metazoa; phylum Arthropoda; class Insecta; order Diptera; family Culicidae; genus Anopheles; species Anopheles atroparvus. Next base: position 10,887,687 of record CAJZCY010000006.1, on the reverse strand, counting down.
AAAACACTTGCAAACTTGGAACACATTTAATAAGACCACGGCAAAACACTTGCAAACTTGGTACAAATTTAATAAGACCATGCCAAAACACTTGCAAACTTGGTACAAATTTAATAAGACCATGCCAAAACACTTGCAAACTTGGAACAAACTTCCTAAGACCATGCCAAAACAATTGCAAACTTGGTACAAATTTAATAAGACCATTCCAAAACACTTGCAAACTTGGTACACATTTAATAAGACCATGCCAAAACACTTGCAAACTTGGAACAAACTTCCTAAAACCATGCCAAAACACTTGCAAACTTGGTACGAATTTAATAAGACCATGCCAAAACACTTGCAAACTTGGAACAAATTTAATAAGACCATGCCAAAACACTTGCAAGCTTGGTACAAATTTAATAAGACCATGCCAAAACACTTGCAAACTTGGTACAAATTTAATAAGACCATGCCAAAACACTTGCAAACTTGGAACAAACTTCCTAAGGCCATGCCAAAACACTTGCAAACTTGGTACAAATTTAATAAGACCATGCCAAAACACTTGCAAACTTGGTAAAAAATTTAATAAGACCATGCCAAACACTTGCAAACTTGGAACACACTTCCTTAGACCACGCCAAAACACTTGCAAACTTGGTACAAATTTAATAAGACCATGCCAAAACACTTGCAAACTTGGTACAAATTTAATAAGACCATGCCAAAACACTTGCAAACTTGGTACAAATTTAATAAGACCAAGCCAAAACACTTGCAAACTTGGAACAAATTTCCTAAGACCATGCCAAAACACTTGCAAACTTGGTACAAATTTAATAAGACCATGCCAAAACACTTGCAAACTTGGTACAAATTTAATAAGACCATGCCAAACACTAGCAAACTTGGAACAAACTTCCTAAGACCATGCCAAAACACTTGCAAACTTGGTACAAATTTAATAAGACCATGCCAAAACACTTGCAAACTTGGTACAAATTTAATTAGACCATGCCAAAACACTTGCAAACTTGGTACAAATTTAATAAGACCATGCCAAACACTTGCAAACTTGGAACAAACTTCCTAAGACCATGCCAAAACACTTACAAACTTGGTACAAATTTAAGAAGACCATGCCAAAACACTTGCAAACTTGGTACAAATTTAATAAGACCATGCCAAAACACTTGCAAACTTGGTACAAATTTAATAAGACCATGCCAAACACTTGCAAACTTGGAACAAACTTCCTAAGCCCATGCCAAAACACTTGCAAACTTGGTACAAATTTAATAAGACCATGCCAAAACACTTGCAAACTTGGTACAAATTTAATAAGACCATGCCAAACACTTGCAAACTTGGAACAAACTTCCTAAGACCATGCCAAAACACTTGCAAACATGGTACAAATTTAATAAGACCATGCCAAAACACTTGCAAACTTGGTACAAATTTAATAAGACCATGCCAAAACACTTGCAAACTTGGTACAAATTTAATAAGACCATGCCAAACACTTGCAAACTTGGAACAAACTTCCTAAGACCATGCCAAAACACTTGCAAACATGGTACAAATTTAATAAGACCATGCCAAAACACTTGCAAACTTGGTACAAATTTAATAAGACCATGCCAAACACTTGCAAACTTGGAACAAACTTCCTAGACCATGCCAAAACACTTGCAAACTTGGTACAAATTTAATAAGACCATGCCAAAACACTTGCAAACTTGGAACAAATTTCCTAAGACCATGCCAAAACACTTGCAAACTTGGTACAAATTTAATAAGACCAAGCCAAAACAATTGCAAATTTGGAACAAATTTAATAAGACCATGCCAAAACACTTGCAAACTTGGTACACATTTAATATGACGATGCCAAAACACTTGCAAAGTTGGAACAAACTTCCTAAGACCATGCCAAAACACTTTCAAACTTGGTACAAATTTAATAAGACCATGCCAAAACACTTGCAAACTTGGTACAAATTTATTAAGACCATGCCAAACACTTGCAAACTTGGAACAAACTTCCAAAGACCATGCCAAAACACTTGCAAACTTGATACAAATTTAATAAGACCATGCCAAACACTTGCAAACTTGGAACAAACTTCCTAAGACCATGCCAAAACACTTGCAAACTTGGAACAAACTTCCTAAGACCATGCCTAAACACTTGCAAACTTGGTACAAATTTAATAAGACCATGCCAAACACTTGCAAACTTGGAACATACTTCCTAAGACCATGCCATAACACTTGCAAACTTGGTATAAATTTAATAAGACCATGCCAAACACTTGCAAACTTGGAACAAACTTCCTAAGACCATGCCAAAACACTTGCAAACAAATTTAATTAGACCATGCCAAAACACTTGCAAACTTGGTACAAATTTAATAAAACCATGCCAAAACACTTGCAAACTTGGTACAAATTTAATAAGACCATGCCAAAACACTTGCAAACTTGGTACAAATTTAATACGACCATGCCAAACACTTGCAAACTTGGTACAAATTTAATAAGACCATGCCAAACACTTGCAAACTTGGAACAAACTTCCTAAGACCATGCCAAAACACTTGCAACCTTGGTACAAATTTAATAAGACCATGCCAAAACACTTGCAAACTTGGTACAAATTTAATAAGACGATGCCAAACACTTGCAAACTTGGAACAAACTTCCTAAGACTATGCCAAAACACTTGCAAACTTGGTACAAAGTTAATAAGACCATGCCAAAACACTTGCAAACTTGGTACAAATTTAATAAGACCATGCCAAAACACTTGCAAACTTGGTACAATTTTAATAAGACCATGCCAAACACTTGCAAACTTGGAACAAACTTCCTGAGCCCATGCCAAAACACTTGCAAACTTGGTACAAATTTAATAACACCATGCCAAAACACTTGCAAACTTGGTACAAATTTAATAAAACCATGCCAAAACACTTGCAAACTTGGTTCAAATTTAATAAGACCACGGCAAAACACTTGCAAACTTCGAACAAATTTCCTAAGACCATGCCAAAACACTTGCAAACTTGGTACACATTTAATAAGACCATGCCAAAACACTTGCAAACTTGGTACAAATTTAATAAGACCATGCCAAAACACTTGCAAACATGGAACAAACTTCCTAAGGCCATGCCAAAACACTTGCAAACTTGGTACAAATTTAATAAGACCATGCCAAAACACTTGCAAACTTGGTACAAATTTAATTAGACCATGCCAAAACACTTGCAAACTTGGTACAAATTTAATAAGACCATGCCAAACACTTGCAAACTTGGAACAAACTTCCTAAGACCATGCCAAAACACTTACAAACTTGGTACAAATTTAAGAAGACCATGCCAAAACACTTGCAAACTTGGTACACATTTAATAAGACCATGCCAAAACACTTGCAAACTTGGTACAAATTTAATAAGACCATGCCAAAACACTTGCAAACTTGGTACAAATTTAATAAGACCATGCCAAACACTTGCAAACTTGGAACAAACTTCCTAAGCCCATGCCAAAACACTTGCAAACTTGGTACAAATTTAATAAGACCATGCCAAAACACTTGCAAACTTGGTACAAATTTAATAAGACCATGCCAAACACTTGCAAACTTGGAACAAACTTCCTAAGACCATGCCAAAACACTTGCAAACATGGTACAAATTTAATAAGACCATGCCAAAACACTTGCAAACTTGGTACAAATTTAATAAGACCATGCCAAAACACTTGCAAACTTGGTACAAATTTAATAAGACCATGCCAAACACTTGCAAACTTGGAACAAACTTCCTAAGACCATGCCAAAACACTTGCAAACATGGTACAAATTTAATAAGACCATGCCAAAACACTTGCAAACTTGGTACAAATTTAATAAGACCATGCCAAACACTTGCAAACTTGGTTCAAATTTAATAAGACCACGGCAAAACACTTGCAAACTTCGAACAAATTTCCTAAGACCATGCCAAAACACTTGCAAACTTGGTACACATTTAATAAGACCATGCCAAAACACTTGCAAACTTGGTACAAATTTAATAAGACCATGCCAAAACACTTGCAAACATGGAACAAACTTCCTAAGGCCATGCCAAAACACTTGCAAACTTGGTACAAATTTAATAAGACCATGCCAAAACACTTGCAAACTTGGTAAAAAATTTAATAAGACCATGCCAAAACACTTGCAAACTTGGAACACACTTCCTTAGACCACGCCAAAACACTTGCAAACTTGGTACAAATTTAATAAGACCATGCCAAAACACTTGCAAACTTGGTACAAATTTAATAAGACCATGCCAAAACACTTGCAAACTTGGTACAAATTTAATAAGACCAAGCCAAAACACTTGCAAACTTGGAACAAATTTCCTAAGACCATGCCAAAACACTTGCAAACTTGGTACAAATTTAATAAAACCATGCCAAAACACTTGCAAACTTGGTGCAAATTTAATAAGACCATGCCAAACACTAGCAAACTTGGAACAAACTTCCTAAGACCATGCCAAAACACTTGCAAACTTGGTACAAATTTAATAAGACCATGCCAAAACACTTGCAAACTTGGAACAAATTTAATTAGACCATGCCAAAACACTTGCAAACTTGGTACAAATTTAATAAGACCATGCCAAACACTTGCAAACTTGGAACAAACTTCCTAAGACCATGCCAAAACACTTACAAACTTGGTACAAATTTAAGAAGACCATGCCAAAACACTTGCAAACTTGGTACAAATTTAATAAGACCATGCCAAAACACTTGCAAACTTGGTACAAATTTAATAAGACCATGCCAAACACTTGCAAACTTGGAACAAACTTCCTAAGCCCATGCCAAAACACTTGCAAACTTGGTACAAATTTAATAAGACCATGCCAAAACACTTGCAAACTTGGTACAAATTTAATAAGACCATGCCAAACACTTGCAAACTTGGAACAAACTTCCTAAGACCATGCCAAAACACTTGCAAACATGGTACAAATTTAATAAGACCATGCCAAAACACTTGCAAACTTGGTACAAATTTAATAAGACCATGCCAAAACACTTGCAAACTTGGTACAAATTTAATAAGACCATGCCAAACACTTGCAAACTTGGAACAAACTTCCTAAGACCATGCCAAAACACTTGCAAACATGGTACAAATTTAATAAGACCATGCCAAAACACTTGCAAACTTGGTACAAATTTAATAAGACCATGCCAAACACTTGCAAACTTGGAACAAACTTCCTAGACCATGCCAAAACACTTGCAAACTTGGTACAAATTTAATAAGACCATGCCAAAACACTTGCAAACTTGGAACAAATTTCCTAAGACCATGCCAAAACACTTGCAAACTTGGTACAAATTTAATAAGACCAAGCCAAAACAATTGCAAATTTGGAACAAATTTAATAAGACCATGCCAAAACACTTGCAAACTTGGTACACATTTAATATGACGATGTCAAAACACTTGCAAAGTTGGAACAAACTTCCTAAGACCATGCCAAAACACTTTCAAACTTGGTACAAATTTAATAAGACCATGCCAAAACACTTGCAAACTTGGTACAAATTTATTAAGACCATGCCAAACACTTGCAAACTTGGAACAAACTTCCAAAGACCATGCCAAAACACTTGCAAACTTGGTACAAATTTAATAAGACCATGCCAAACACTTGCAAACTTGGAACAAACTTCCTAAGACCATGCCAAAACACTTGCAAACTTGGAACAAACTTCCTAAGACCATGCCTAAACACTTGTAAACTTGGTACAAATTTAATAAGACCATGCCAAACACTTGCAAACTTGGAACAAACTTGGAACAAACTTCCTAAGCCCATGCCAAAACACTTGCAAACTTGGTACAAATTTAATAAGACCATGCCAAAACACTTGCAAACTTGGTACAAATTTAATAAGACCATGCCAAACACTTGCAAACTTGGAACAAACTTCCTAAGACCATGCCAAAACACTTGCAAACATGGTACAAATTTAATAAGACCATGCCAAAACACTTGCAAACTTGGTACAAATTTAATAAGACCATGCCAAAACACTTGCAAACTTGGTACAAATTTAATAAGACCATGCCAAACACTTGCAAACTTGGAACAAACTTCCTAGGACCATGCCAAAACACTTGCAAACATGGTACAAATTTAATAAGACCATGCCAAAACACTTGCAAACTTGGTACAAATTTAATAAGACCATGCCAAACACTTGCAAACTTGGAACAAACTTCCTAGACCATGCCAAAACACTTGCAAACTTGGTACAAATTTAATAAGACCATGCCAAAACACTTGCAAACTTGGAACAAATTTCCTAAGACCATGCCAAAACACTTGCAAACTTGGTACAAATTTAATAAGACCAAGCCAAAACAATTGCAAATTTGGAACAAATTTAATAAGACCATGCCAAAACACTTGCAAACTTGGTACACATTTAATTAGACGATGCCAAAACACTTGCAAAGTTGGAACAAACTTCCTAAGACCATGCCAAAACACTTTCAAACTTGGTACAAATTTAATAAGACCATGCCAAAACACTTGCAAACTTGGTACAAATTTATTAAGACCATGCCAAACACTTGCAAACTTGGAACAAACTTCCAAAGACCATGCCAAAACACTTGCAAACTTGGTACAAATTTAATAAGACCATGCCGAACACTTGCAAACTTGGAACAAACTTCCTAAGACCATGCCAAAACACTTGCAAACTTGGAACAAACTTCCTAAGACCATGCCTAAACACTTGCAAACTTGATACAAATTTAATAAGACCATGCCAAACACTTGCAAACTTGGAACATACTTCCTAAGACCATGCCAAAACACTTGCAAACTTGGTATAAATTTAATAAGACCATGCCAAACACTTGCAAACTTGGAACAAACTTCCTAAGACCATGCCAAAACACTTGCAAACTTGGTACAAATTTAATAAAACCATGCCAAAACACTTGCAAACTTGGTACAAATTTAATAAGACCATGCCAAAACACTTGCAAACTTGGTACAAATTTAATACGACCATGCCAAACACTTGCAAACTTGGTACAAATTTAATAAGACCATGCCAAACACTTGCAAACTTGGAACAAACTTCCTAAGACCATGCCAAAACACTTGCAACCTTGGTACAAATTTAATAAGACCATGCCAAAACACTTGCAAACTTGGTACAAATTTAATAAGACGATGCAAAACACTTGCAAACTTGGAACAAACTTCCTAAGACTATGCCAAAACACTTGCAAACTTGGTACAAATTTAATAAGACCATGCCAAAACACTTGCAAACTTGGTACAAATTTAATAAGACCATGCCAAAACACTTGCAAACTTGGTACAATTTTAATAAGACCATGCCAAACACTTGCAAACTTGGAACAAACTTCCTAAGCCCATGCCAAAACACTTGCAAACTTGGTACAAATTTAATAACACCATGCCAAAACACTTGCAAACTTGGTACAAATTTAATAAAACCATGCCAAAACACTTGCAAACTTGGTTCAAATTTAATAAGACCACGGCAAAACACTTGCAAACTTCGAACAAATTTCCTAAGACCATGCCAAAACACTTGCAAACTTGGTACACATTTATTAAGACCATGCCAAAACACTTGCAAACTTGGTACAAATTTAATAAGACGATGCCAAACACTTGCAAACTTGGAACAAACTTCCTAAGACCATGCCAAACACTTGCAAACTTGGTACAAATTTAATAAGACCATGCCAAAACACTTGCAAACTTGGTACACATTTAATAAGACCATGCCAAACACTTGCAAACTTGGAACAAACTTCCTAAGACCATGCCAAAACACTTGTAAACTTGGTACAAATTTAATAAGACCATGCCAAAACACTTGCAAACTTGGAACAAACTTCCTAAGACCATGCCAAAACACTTGCAAACTTGGTACAAATTTAATAAGACCAAGCCAAAACACTTGCAAACTTGGAACAAATTTAATAAGACCATGCCAAAACACTTGCAAACTTAGAACAAACTTCCTAAGACCATGCCAAAACACTTGCAAACTTGGTACAAATTTAATAAGACCATGCCAAAACACTTGCAAACTTGGTACAAATTTAATAAGACGATGCCAAACACTTGCAAACTTGGAACAAACTTCCTAAGACCATGCCAAAACACTTGCAAACTTGGTACAAATTTAATAAGACCATGCCAAAACACTTGCAAACTTGGTACAAAATTTATAAGACCATGCCAAACACTTGCAAACTTGGAACAAACTTCCTAAGACCATGCCAAAACACTTGCAAACTTGGTACAAATTTAATAAGACCATGCCAAACACTTGCAAACTTGGAACAAACTTCCTAAGACCATGCCAAAACACTTGCAAACTTGGTACATATTTAATAAGACCATGCCAAAACACTTGCAAACTTGGAACAAACTTCCTAAGACCATGCCAAAACACTTGCAAACTTGGTACAAATTTAATAAGACCAAGCCAAAACACTTGCAAACTTGGAACAAATTTAATAAGACCATGCCAAAACACTTGCAAACTTGGTAGAAATTTAATAAGACCATGCCAAAACACTTGCAAACTTGGTACAAATTTAATAAGACCATGCCAAAACACTTGCAAACTTGGTACAAATTTAATAAGACCATGCCAAAACACTTGCAAACTTGTTACAAATTTACTAAGACCATGCCAAAACACTTGCAAACTTGGAACAAACTTCCTAAGACCATGCCAAAACACTTGCAAACTTGGTACAAATTTAATAAGACCATGCCAAAACACTTGCAAACTTGGTACAAATTTAATAAGACCATGCCAAAACACTTGCAAACTTGGAACAAACTTCCTAAGACCATGCCAAAACACTTGCAAACTTGGTACAAATTTAATAAGACCAAGCCAAAACACTTGCAAACTTGGAACAAATTTAATAAGACCATGCCAAAACACTTGCAAACTTGGTAGAAATTTAATAAGACCATGCCAAAACACTTGCAAACTTGGTACAAATTTAATAAGACCATGCCAAAACACTTGCAAACTTGTTACAAATTTACTAAGACCATGCCAAACACTTGCAAACTTGGAACAAACTTCCTAAGACCATGCCAAAACACTTGCAAACTTGGTACATATTTAATAAGACCATGCCAAAACACTTGCAAACTTGGAACAAACTTCCTAAGACCATGCCAAAACACTTGCAAACTTGGTACAAATTTAATAAGACCAAGCCAAAACACTTGCAAACTTGGAACAAATTTAATAAGACCATGCCAAAACACTTGCAAACTTGGTAGAAATTTAATAAGACCATGCCAAAACACTTGCAAACTTGGTACAAATTTAATAAGACCATGCCAAAACACTTGCAAACTTGGTACAAATTTAATAAGACCATGCCAAAACACTTGCAAACTTGTTACAAATTTACTAAGACCATGCCAAACACTTGCAAACTTGGAACAAACTTCCTAAGACCATGCCAAACACTTGCAAACTTGGAACAAACTTCCTAAGACCATGCCAAAACACTTGCAAACTTGGTACATATTTAATAAGACCATGCCAAAACACTTGCAAACTTGGAACAAACTTCCTAAGACCATGCCAAAACACTTGCAAACTTGGTACAAATTTAATAAGACCATGCCAAACACTTGCAAACTTGGAACAAACTTCCTAAGACCATGCCAAAACACTTGCAAACTTGGTACATATTTAATAAGACCATGCCAAAACACTTGCAAACTTGGAACAAACTTCCTAAGACCATGCCAAAACACTTGCAAACTTGGTACAAATTTAATAAGACCAAGCCAAAACACTTGCAAACTTGGAACAAATTTAATAAGACCATGCCAAAACACTTGCAAACTTGGTAGAAATTTAATAAGACCATGCCAAAACACTTGCAAACTTGGTACAAATTTAATAAGACCATGCCAAAACACTTGCAAACTTGGTACAAATTTAATAAGACCATGCCAAAACACTTGCAAACTTGTTACAAATTTACTAAGACCATGCCAAACACTTGCAAACTTGGAACAAACTTCCTAAGACCATGCCAAAACACTTGCAAACTTGGTACAAATTTAATAAGACCATGCCAAAACACTTGCAAACTTGGCACAAATTTAATAAGACCATGCCAAAACACTTGCAAACTTGGAACAAACTTCCTAAGACCATGCCAAAACACTTGCAAACTTGGTACAAATTTAATAAGACCAAGCCAAAACACTTGCAAACTTGGAACAAATTTAATAAGACCATGCCAAAACACTTGCAAACTTGGTAGAAATTTAATAAGACCATGCCAAAACACTTGCAAACTTGGTACAAATTTAATAAGACCATGCCAAAACACTTGCAAACTTGTTACAAATTTACTAAGACCATGCCAAACACTTGCAAATTTGGAACAAACTTCCTAAGACCATGCCAAAACACTTGCAAACTTGGTACATATTTAATAAGACCATGCCAAAACACTTGCAAACTTGGAACAAACTTCCTAAGACCATGCCAAAACACTTGCAAACTTGGTACAAATTTAATAAGACCAAGCCAAAACACTTGCAAACTTGGAACAAATTTAATAAGACCATGCCAAAACACTTGCAAACTTGGTAGAAATTTAATAAGACCATGCCAAAACACTTGCAAACTTGGTACAAATTTAATAAGACCATGCCAAAACACTTGCAAACTTGGTACAAATTTAATAAGACCATGCCAAAACACTTGCAAACTTGTTACAAATTTACTAAGACCATGCCAAACACTTGCAAACTTGGAACAAACTTCCTAAGACCATGCCAAACACTTGCAAACTTGGAACAAACTTCCTAAGACCATGCCAAAACACTTGCAAACTTGGTACATATTTAATAAGACCATGCCAAAACACTTGCAAACTTGGAACAAACTTCCTAAGACCATGCCAAAACACTTGCAAACTTGGTACAAATTTAATAAGACCAAGCCAAAACACTTGCAAACTTGGAACAAATTTAATAAGACCATGCCAAAACACTTGCAAACATGGTACAATTTTAATAAGACCATGCCAAAACACTTGCAAACTTGGTACAAATTTAATAAGACCATGCCAAAACACTTGCAAACTTAGAACAAACTCCCTAAGACTATGCCAAAACACTTGCAAACTTGGTACAAATTTAATAAGATCATTCCAAAACACTTGCAAACTTGGTACACATTTAATAAGACCATGCCAAAACACTTGCAAACTTGGAACAAACTTCCTAAAACCATGCCAAAACACTTGCAAACTCGGTACAAATTTAATAAGACCATGCCAAAACACTTGCAAACTTGGTACAAATTTAATAACACCATGCCAAAACACTTGCAAACTTGGTAGAAATTTAATAAGACCATGCCAAAACACTTGCAAACTTGGTACAAATTTAATAAGACCATGCCAAAACACTTGCAAACTTGTTACAAATTTACTAAGACCATGCCAAACACTTGCAAATTTGGAACAAACTTCCTAAGACCATGCCAAAACACTTGCAAACTTGGTACATATTTAATAAGACCATGCCAAAACACTTGCAAACTTGGAACAAACTTCCTAAGACCATGCCAAAACACTTGCAAACTTGGTACAAATTTAATAAGACCATGCCAAACACTTGCAAACTTGGAACAAACTTCCTAAGACCATGCCAAAACACTTGCAAACTTGGTACATATTTAATAAGACCATGCCAAAACACTTGCAAACTTGGAACAAACTTCCTAAGACCATGCCAAAACACTTGCAAACTTGGTACAAATTTAATAAGACCAAGCCAAAACACTTGCAAACTTGGAACAAATTTAATAAGACCATGCCAAAACACTTGCAAACTTGGTAGAAATTTAATAAGACCATGCCAAAACACTTGCAAACTTGGTACAAATTTAATAAGACCATGCCAAAACACTTGCAAACTTGGTACAAATTTAATAAGACCATGCCAAAACACTTGCAAACTTGTTACAAATTTACTAAGACCATGCCAAACACTTGCAAACTTGGAACAAAATTCCTAAGACCATGCCAAAACACTTGCAAACTTGGTACAAATTTAATAAGACCATGCCAAAACACTTGCAAACTTGGTACAAATTTAATAAGACCATGCCAAAACACTTGCAAACTTGGAACAAACTTCCTAAGACCATGCCAAAACACTTGCAAACTTGGTACAAATTTAATAAGACCAAGCCAAAACACTTGCAAACTTGGAACAAATTTAATAAGACCATGCCAAAACACTTGCAAACTTGGTAGAAATTTAATAAGACCATGCCAAAACACTTGCAAACTTGGTACAAATTTAATAAGACCATGCCAAAACACTTGCAAACTTGTTACAAATTTACTAAGACCATGCCAAACACTTGCAAACTTGGAACAAACTTCCTAAGACCATGCCAAAACACTTGCAAACTTGGTACATATTTAATAAGACCATGCCAAAACACTTGCAAACTTGGAACAAACTTCCTAAGACCATGCCAAAACACTTGCAAACTTGGTACAAATTTAATAAGACCAAGCCAAAACACTTGCAAACTTGGAACAAATTTAATAAGACCATGCCAAAACACTTGCAAACTTGGTAGAAATTTAATAAGACCATGCCAAAACACTTGCAAACTTGGTACAAATTTAATAAGACCATGCCAAAACACTTGCAAACTTGGTACAAATTTAATAAGACCATGCCAAAACACTTGCAAACTTGTTACAAATTTACTAAGACCATGCCAAACACTTGCAAACTTGGAACAAACTTCCTAAGACCATGCCAAACACTTGCAAACTTGGAACAAACTTCCTAAGACCATGCCAAAACACTTGCAAACTTGGTACATATTTAATAAGACCATGCCAAAACACTTGCAAACTTGGAACAAACTTCCTAAGACCATGCCAAAACACTTGCAAACTTGGTACAAATTTAATAAGACCATGCCAAACACTTGCAAACTTGGAACAAACTTCCTAAGACCATGCCAAAACACTTGCAAACTTGGTACATATTTAATAAGACCATGCCAAAACACTTGCAAACTTGGAACAAACTTCCTAAGACCATGCCAAAACACTTGCAAACTTGGTACAAATTTAATAAGACCAAGCCAAAACACTTGCAAACTTGGAACAAATTTAATAAGACCATGCCAAAACACTTGCAAACTTGGTAGAAATTTAATAAGACCATGCCAAAACACTTGCAAACTTGGTAAAAATTTAATAAGACCATGCCAAAACACTTGCAAACTTGGTACAAATTTAATAAGACCATGCCAAAACACTTGCAAACTTGTTACAAATTTACTAAGACCATGCCAAACACTTGCAAACTTGGAACAAACTTCCTAAGACCATGCCAAAACACTTGCAAACTTGGTACAAATTTAATAAGACCATGCCAAAACACTTGCAAGCTTGGCACAAATTTAATAAGACCATGCCAAAACACTTGCAAACTTGGAACAAACTTCCTAAGACCATGCCAAAACACTTGCAAACTTGGTACAAATTTAATAAGACCAAGCCAAAACACTTGCAAACTTGGAACAAATTTAATAAGACCATGCCAAAACACTTGCAAACTTGGTAGAAATTTAATAAGACCATGCCAAAACACTTGCAAACTTGGTACAAATTTAATAAGACCATGCCAAAACACTTGCAAACTTGTTACAAATTTACTAAGACCATGCCAAACACTTGCAAATTTGGAACAAACTTCCTAAGACCATGCCAAAACACTTGCAAACTTGGTACATATTTAATAAGACCATGCCAAAACACTTGCAAACTTGGAACAAACTTCCTAAGACCATGCCAAAACACTTGCAAACTTGGTACAAATTTAATAAGACCAAGCCAAAACACTTGCAAACTTGGAACAAATTTAATAAGACCATGCCAAAACACTTGCAAACTTGGTAGAAATTTAATAAGACCATGCCAAAACACTTGCAAACTTGGTACAAATTTAATAAGACCATGCCAAAACACTTGCAAACTTGGTACAAATTTAATAAGACCATGCCAAAACACTTGCAAACTTGTTACAAATTTACTAAGACCATGCCAAACACTTGCAAACTTGGAACAAACTTCCTAAGACCATGCCAAACACTTGCAAACTTGGAACAAACTTCCTAAGACCATGCCAAAACACTTGCAAACTTGGTACATATTTAATAAGACCATGCCAAAACACTTGCAAACTTGGAACAAACTTCCTAAGACCATGCCAAAACACTTGCAAACTTGGTACAAATTTAATAAGACCAAGCCAAAACACTTGCAAACTTGGAACAAATTTAATAAGACCATGCCAAAACACTTGCAAACATGGTACAAATTTAATAAGACCATGCCAAAACACTTGCAAACTTGGTACAAATTTAATAAGACCATGCCAAAACACTTGCAAACTTAGAACAAACTCCCTAAGACCATGCCAAAACACTTGCAAACTTGGTACAAATTTAATAAGATCATTCCAAAACACTTGCAAACTTGGTACACATTTAATAAGACCATGCCAAAACACTTGCAAACTTGGAACAAACTTCCTAAAACCATGCCAAAACACTTGCAAACTCGGTACAAATTTAATAAGACCATGCCAAAACACTTGCAAACTTGGTACAAATTTAATAACACCATGCCAAAACACTTGCAAACTTGGTACAAATTTAAAAATACCATGCCAAAACACTTGCAAACTTGGTACAAATTTAATCAGACCATGCCAAAACACTTGCAAACTTGGAACAAATTTAATAAGACCATGCCAAAACACTTGCAAAGTAGGTACAAATTTAATAAGACCATGCCAAAACACTTGCAAACTTGGTACAAATTTAATAAGACCATGCCAAAACACTTGCAAACTTGGTACAAATTTAATAAGACCATGCCAAACACTTGCAAACTTGGAACAAACTTCCTCAGACCATGCCAAAACACTTGCAAACTTGGTACAAATTTAATAAGACCATGCCAAAACACTTGCAAACTTGGTACAAATTTAATAACACCATGCCAAAACACTTGCAAACTTGGTACAAATTTAAAAATACCATGCCAAAACACTTGCAAACTTGGTACAAATTTAATCAGACCATGCCAAAACACTTGCAAACTAGGTACAAATTTAATAAGACCATGCCAAAACACTTGCAAACTTGGTACAAATATAATAAGACCATGCCAAAACACTTGCAAACTTGGAACAAACTTCCTAAGACCATGCCAAAACACTTGCAACCTTTGTACAAATTTAATAAGACCAAGCCAAAACACTTGCAAACTTGGAACAAACTTCCTAAGACCATGCCAAAACACTTGCAAACTTGGTACAATTTTAATAAGACCATGCCAAACACTTGCAAACTTGGAACAAACTTCCTAAGACCATGCCAAAACACTTGCAAATTTGGTACAAATTTAATAAGACCATGCCAAAACACTTGCAAACTTGGAACAAACTTCCTAAGACCATGCCAAAACACTTGCAAACTTGGTACAAATTTAATAAGACCAAGCCAAAACACTTGCAAACTTGGAACAAACTTCCTAAGACCATGCCAAAACACTTGCAAACTTGGTACAAATTTAATAAGACCATGCCAAAACACTTGCAAACTTGGTACAAATTTAATAAGACCGTGCCAAAACACTTCCAAACTTGGTACAAATTTAATAAGACCATGCCAAACACTTGCAAACTTGGAACAAACTTCCTAAGCCCATGCCAAAACACTTGCAAACTTGGTACAAATTTAATAACACCATGCCAAAACACTTGCAAACTTGGTACAAATTTAATAAAACCATGCCAAAACACTTGCAAATTTGGTACAAATTTAATAAGACCAAGCCAAAACACTTGCAAACTTGGAACACATTTAATAAGACCACGGCAAAACACTTGCAAACTTTGTACAAATTTAATAAGACCATGCCAAAACACTTGCAAACTTGGTACAAATTTAATAAGACCATGCCAAAACACTTGCAAACTTGGAACAAACTTCCTAAGACCATGCCAAAACACTTGCAAACTTGGTACAAATTTAATAAGACCATTCCAAAACACTTGCAAACTTGGTACACATTTAATAAGACCATGCCAAAACACTTGCAAACTTGGAACAAACTTCCTAAAACCATGCCAAAACACTTGCAAACTTGGTACAAATTTAATAAGACCATGCCAAAACACTTGCAAACTTGGAACAAATTTAATAAGACCATGCCAAAACACTTGCAAGCTTGGTACAAATTTAATAAGACCATGCCCAAACACTTGCAAACTTGGTACAAATTTAATAAGACCATGCCAAAACACTTGCAAACTTGGTACAAATTTAATAAGACCAAGCCAAAACACTTGCAAACTTGGAACAAATTTCCTAAGACCATGCCAAAACACTTGCAAACTTGGTACAAATTTAATAAGACCATGCCAAAACACTTTCAAACTTGGTACAAATTTAATAAGACCAAGCCAAAACACTTGCAAACTTGGAACAAATTTCCTAAGACCATGCCAAAACACTTGCAAACTTGGTACAAATTTAATAAGACCATGCCAAAACACTTGCAAACTTGGTACAAATTTAATAAGACCATGCCAAACACTTGCAAACTTGGAACAAACTTGGAACAAACTTCCTAAGCCCATGCCAAAACACTTGCAAACTTGGTACAAATTTAATAAGACCATGCCAAAACACTTGCAAACTTGGTACAAATTTAATAAGACCATGCCAAACACTTGCAAACTTGGAACAAACTTCCTAAGACCATGCCAAAACACTTGCAAACATGGTACAAATTTAATAAGACCATGCCAAAACACTTGCAAACTTGGTACAAATTTAATAAGACCATGCCAAAACACTTGCAAACTTGGTACAAATTTAATAAGACCATGCCAAACACTTGCAAACTTGGAACAAACTTCCTAGGACCATGCCAAAACACTTGCAAACATGGTACAAATTTAATAAGACCATGCCAAAACACTTGCAAACTTGGTACAAATTTAATAAGACCATGCCAAACACTTGCAAACTTGGAACAAACTTCCTAGACCATGCCAAAACACTTGCAAACTTGGTACAAATTTAATAAGACCATGCCAAAACACTTGCAAACTTGGAACAAATTTCCTAAGACCATGCCAAAACACTTGCAAACTTGGTACAAATTTAATAAGACCAAGCCAAAACAATTGCAAATTTGAACAAATTTAATAAGACCATGCCAAAACACTTGCAAACTTGGTACACATTTAATTAGACGATGCCAAAACACTTGCAAAGTTGGAACAAACTTCCTAAGACCATGCCAAAACACTTTCAAACTTGGTACAAATTTAATAAGACCATGCCAAAACACTTGCAAACTTGGTACAAATTTATTAAGACCATGCCAAACACTTGCAAACTTGGAACAAACTTCCAAAGACCATGCCAAAACACTTGCAAACTTGGTACAAATTTAATAAGACCATGCCGAACACTTGCAAACTTGGAACAAACTTCCTAAGACCATGCCAAAACACTTGCAAACTTGGAACAAACTTCCTAAGACCATGCCTAAACACTTGCAAACTTGATACAAATTTAATAAGACCATGCCAAACACTTGCAAACTTGGAACATACTTCCTAAGACCATGCCAAAACACTTGCAAACTTGGTATAAATTTAATAAGACCATGCCAAACACTTGCAAACTTGGAACAAACTTCCTAAGACCATGCCAAAACACTTGCAAACTTGGTACAAATTTAATAAAACCATGCCAAAACACTTGCAAACTTGGTACAAATTTAATAAGACCATGCCAAAACACTTGCAAACTTGGTACAAATTTAATACGACCATGCCAAACACTTGCAAACTTGGTACAAATTTAATAAGACCATGCCAAACACTTGCAAACTTGGAACAAACTTCCTAAGACCATGCCAAAACACTTGCAACCTTGGTACAAATTTAATAAGACCATGCCAAAACACTTGCAAACTTGGTACAAATTTAATAAGACGATGCAAAACACTTGCAAACTTGGAACAAACTTCCTAAGACTATGCCAAAACACTTGCAAACTTGGTACAAATTTAATAAGACCATGCCAAAACACTTGCAAACTTGGTACAAATTTAATAAGACCATGCCAAAACACTTGCAAACTTGGTACAATTTTAACAAGACCATGCCAAACACTTGCAAACTTGGAACAAACTTCCTAAGCCCATGCCAAAACACTTGCAAACTTGGTACAAATTTAATAACACCATGCCAAAACACTTGCAAACTTGGTACAAATTTAATAAAACCATGCCAAAACACTTGCAAACTTGGTTCAAATTTAATAAGACCACGGCAAAACACTTGCAAACTTCGAACAAATTTCCTAAGACCATGCCAAAACACTTGCAAACTTGGTACACATTTAATAAGACCATGCCAAAACACTTGCAAACTTGGTACAAATTTAATAAGACGATGCCAAACACTTGCAAACTTGGAACAAACTTCCTAAGACCATGCCAAACACTTGCAAACTTGGTACAAATTTAATAAGACCATGCCAAAACACTTGCAAACTTGGTACACATTTAATAAGACCATGCCAAACACTTGCAAACTTGGAACAAACTTCCTAAGACCATGCCAAAACACTTGTAAACTTGGTACAAATTTAATAAGACCATGCCAAAACACTTGCAAACTTGGAACAAACTTCCTAAGACCATGCCAAAACACTCGCAAACTTGGTACAAATTTAATAAGACCATGCCAAAACACTTGCAAACTTAGAACAAACTTCCTAAGACCATGCCAAAACACTTGCAAACTTGGTACAAATTTAATAAGACCATGCCAAAACACTTGCAAACTTGGTACAAATTTAATAAGACGATGCCAAACACTTGCAAACTTGGAACAAACTTCCTAAGACCATGCCAAAACACTTGCAAACTTGGTACAAATTTAATAAGACCATGCCAAAACACTTGCAAACTTGGTACAAAATTTATAAGACCATGCCAAACACTTGCAAACTTGGAACAAACTTCCTAAGACCATGCCAAAACACTTGCAAACTTGGTACAAATTTAATAAGACCATGCCAAACACTTGCAAACTTGGAACAAACTTCCTAAGACCATGCCAAAACACTTGCAAACTTGGTACATATTTAATAAGACCATGCCAAAACACTTGCAAACTTGGAACAAACTTCCTAAGACCATGCCAAAACACTTGCAAACTTGGTACAAATTTAATAAGACCAAGCCAAAACACTTGCAAACTTGGAACAAATTTAATAAGACCATGCCAAAACACTTGCAAACTTGGTAGAAATTTAATAAGACCATGCCAAAACACTTGCAAACTTGGTACAAATTTAATAAGACCATGCCAAAACACTTGCAAACTTGGTACAAATTTAATAAGACCATGCCAAAACACTTGCAAACTTGTTACAAATTTACTAAGACCATGCCAAACACTTGCAAACTTGGAACAAACTTCCTAAGACCATGCCAAAACACTTGCAAACTTGGTACAAATTTAATAAGACCATGCCAAAACACTTGCAAACTTGGTACAAATTTAATAAGACCATGCCAAAACACTTGCAAACTTGGAACAAATTTAATAAGACCATGCCAAAACACTTGCAAACATGGTACAAATTTAATAAGACCATGCCAAAACACTTGCAAACTTGGTACAAATTTAATAAGACCATGCCAAAACACTTGCAAACTTAGAACAAACTCCCTAAGACCATGCCAAAACACTTGCAAACTTGGTACAAATTTAATAAGATCATTCCAAAACACTTGCAAACTTGGTACACATTTAATAAGACCATGCCAAAACACTTGCAAACTTGGAACAAACTTCCTAAAACCATGCCAAAACACTTGCAAACTTGGTACAAATTTAATAAGACCATGCCAAAACACTTGCAAACTTGGTACAAATTTAATAACACCATGCCAAAACACTTGCAAACTTGGTACAAATTTAAAAATACCATGCCAAAACACTTGCAAACTTGGTACAAATTTAATCAGACCATGCCAAAACACTTGCAAACTTGGAACAAATTTAATAAGACCATGCCAAAACACTTGCAAAGTAGGTACAAATTTAATAAGACCATGCCAAAACACTTGCAAACTTGGTACAAATTTAATAAGACCATGCCAAAACACTTGCAAACTTGGTACAAATTTAATAAGACCATGCCAAACACTTGCAAACTTGGAACAAACTTCCTCAGACCATGCCAAAACACTTGCAAACTTGGTACAAATTTAATAAGACCATGCCAAAACACTTGCAAACTTGGTACAAATTTAATAACACCATGCCAAAACACTTGCAAACTTGGTACAAATTTAAAAATACCATGCCAAAACACTTGCAAACTTGGTACAAATTTAATCAGACCATGCCAAAACACTTGCAAACTAGGTACAAATTTAATAAGACCATGCCAAAACACTTGCAAACTTGGTACAAATTTAATAAGACCATGCCAAAACACTTGCAAACTTGGAACAAACTTCCTAAGACCATGCCAAAACACTTGCAACCTTTGTACAAATTTAATAAGACCAAGCCAAAACACTTGCAAACTTGGAACAAACTTCCTAAGACCATGCCAAAACACTTGCAAACTTGGTACAATTTTAATAAGACCATGCCAAACACTTGCAAACTTGGAACAAACTTCCTAAGACCATGCCAAAACACTTGCAAATTTGGTACAAATTTAATAAGACCATGCCAAAACACTTGCAAACTTGGAACAAACTTCCTAAGACCATGCCAAAACACTTGCAAACTTGGTACAAATTTAATAAGACCAAGCCAAAACACTTGCAAACTTGGAACAAACTTCCTAAGACCATGCCAAAACACTTGCAAACTTGGTACAAATTTAATAAGACCATGCCAAAACACTTGCAAACTTGGTACAAATTTAATAAGACCGTGCCAAAACACTTCCAAACTTGGTACAAATTTAATAAGACCATGCCAAACACTTGCAAACTTGGAACAAACTTCCTAAGCCCATGCCAAAACACTTGCAAACTTGGTACAAATTTAATAACACCATGCCAAAACACTTGCAAACTTGGTACAAATTTAATAAAACCATGCCAAAACACTTGCAAATTTGGTACAAATTTAATAAGACCAAGCCAAAACACTTGCAAACTTGGAACACATTTAATAAGACCACGGCAAAACACTTGCAAACTTTGTACAAATTTAATAAGACCATGCCAAAACACTTGCAAACTTGGTACAAATTTAATAAGACCATGCCAAAACACTTGCAAACTTGGAACAAACTTCCTAAGACCATGCCAAAACACTTGCAAACTTGGTACAAATTTAATAAGACCATTCCAAAACACTTGCAAACTTGGTACACATTTAATAAGACCATGCCAAAACACTTGCAAACTTGGAACAAACTTCCTAAAACCATGCCAAAACACTTGCAAACTTGGTACAAATTTAATAAGACCATGCCAAAACACTTGCAAACTTGGAACAAATTTAATAAGACCATGCCAAAACACTTGCAAGCTTGGTACAAATTTAATAAGACCATGCCCAAACACTTGCAAGCTTGGTACAAATTTAATAAGACCATGCCAAAACACTTGCAAACTTGGTACAAATTTAATAAGACCAAGCCAAAACACTTGCAAACTTGGAACAAATTTCCTAAGACCATGCCAAACACTTGCAAACTTGGTACAAATTTAATAAGACCATGCCAAAACACTTGCAAACTTGGTACAAATTTAATAAGACCATGCCAAAACACTTGCAAACTTGGAACAAACTTCCTAAGACCATGCCAAAACACTTGCAAACTTGTTACAAATTTAATAAGACCATGCCAAAACACTTGCAAACTTGGTAAAAAATTTAATAAGACCATGCCAAACACTTGCAAACTTGGAACAAACTTCCTTAGACCACGCCAAAACACTTGCAAACTTGGTACAAATTTAATAAGACCATGCCAAAACACTTGCAAACTTGGTATAAATTTAATAAGACCATGTCAAAACACTTGCAAACTTGGAACAAACTTCCTAAGACCATGCCAAAACACTTGCAAACTTGGTACAAATTTAATAAGACCAAGCCAAAACACTTGCAAACTTGGAACAAATTTCCTAAGACCATGCCAAAACACTTGCAAACTTGGAACAAATTTAATAAGACCATGCCAAAACACTTGCAAACATGGTACAAATTTAATAAGACCATGCCAAAACACTTGCAAACTTGGTACAAATTTAATAAGACCATGCCAAAACACTTGCAAACTTAGAACAAACTTCCTAAGACCATGCCAAAACACTTGCAAACTTGGTACAAATTTAATAAGATCATTCCAAAACACTTGCAAACTTGGTACACATTTAATAAGACCATGCCAAAACACTTGCAAACTTGGAACAAACTTCCTAAAACCATGCCAAAACACTTGCAAACTTGGTACAAATTTAATAAGACCATGCCAAAACACTTGCAAACTTGGTACAAATTTAATAACACCATGCCAAAACACTTGCAAACTTGGTACAAATTTAAAAATACCATGCCAAAACACTTGCAAACTTGGTACAAATTTAATCAGACCATGCCAAAACACTTGCAAACTTGGAACAAATTTAATAAGACCATGCCAAAACACTTGCAAAGTAGGTACAAATTTAATAAGACCATGCCAAAACACTTGCAAACTTGGTACAAATTTAATAAGACCATGCCAAAACACTTGCAAACTTGGTACATATTTAATAAGACCATGCCAAACACTTGCAAACTTGGAACAAACTTCCTTAGACCATGCCAAAACACTTGCAAACTTGGTACAAATTTAATAAGACCATGCCAAAACACTTGCAAACTTGGTACAAATTTAATAACACCATGCCAAAACACTTGCAAACTTGGTACAAATTTAAAAATACCATGCCAAAACACTTGCAAACGTGATACAAATTTAATCAGACCATGCCAAAACACTTGCAAACTAGGTACAAATTTAATAAGACCATGCCAAAACACTTGCATACTTGGTACAAATATAATTAGACCATGCCAAAACACTTGCAAACTTGGAACAAACTTCCTAAGACCATGCCAAAACACTTGCAAACTTTGTACAAATTTAATAAGACCAAGCCAAAACACTTGCAAACTTGGAACAAACTTCCTAAGACCATGCCAAAACACTTGCAAACTTGGTACAATTTTAATAAGACCATGCCAAACACTTGCAAACTTGGAACAAACTTCCTAAGACCATGCCAAAACACTTGCAAATTTGGTACAAATTAAATAAGACCATGCCAAAACACTTGCAAACTTGGAACAAACTTCCTAAGACCATGCCAAAACACTTGCAAACTTGGTACAAATTTAATAAGACCAAGCCAAAACACTTGCAAACTTGGAACAAACTTCCTAAGACCATGCCAAAACACTTGCAAACTTGGTACAAATTTAATAAGACCATGCCAAAACACTTGCAAACTTGGTACAAATTTAATAAGACCGTGCCAAAACACTTCCAAACTTGGTACAAATTTAATAAGACCATGCCAAACACTTGCAACCTTGGAACAAACTTCCTAAGCCCATGCCAAAACACTTGCAAACTTGGTACAAATTTAATAACACCATGCCAAAACACTTGCAAACTTGGTACAAATTTAATAAAACCATGCCAAAACACTTGCAAATTTGGTACAAATTTAATAAGACCAAGCCAAAACACTTGCAAACTTGGAACACATTTAATAAGACCATGGCAAAACACTTGCAAACTTGGTACAAATTTAATAAGACCATGCCAAAACACTTGCAAACTTGGTACAAATTTAATAAGACCATGCCAAAACACTTGCAAACTTGGAACAAACTTCCTAAGACCATGCCAAAACACTTGCAAACTTGGTACAAATTTAATAACACCATTCCAAAACACTTGCAAACTTGGTACACATTTAATAAGACCATGCCAAAACACTTGCAAACTTGGAACAAACTTCCTAAAACCATGCCAAAACACTTGCAAACTTGGTACAAATTTAATAAGACCATGCCAAAACACTTGCAAACTTGGAACAAATTTAATAAGACCATGCCAAAACACTTGCAAGCTTGGTACAAATTTAATAAGACCATGCCCAAACACTTGCAAACTTGGTACAAATTTAATAAGACCATGCCAAAACACTTGCAAACTTGGTACAAATTTAATCAGACCAAGCCAAAACACTTGCAAACTTGGAACAAATTTCCTAAGACCATGCCAAAACACTTGCAAACTTGGTACAAATTTAATAAGACCATGCCAAAACACTTGCAAACTTGGTACAAATTTAATAAGACCATGCCAAAACACTTGCAAACTTGGAACAAACTTCCTAAGACCATGCCAAAACACTTGCAAACTTGTTACAAATTTAATAAGACCATGCCAAAACACTTGCAAACTTGGTAAAAAATTTAATAAGACCATGCCAACCACTTGCAAACTTGGAACAAACTTCCTTAGACCACGCCAAAACACTTGCAAACTTGGTACAATTTTAATAAGACCATGCCAAAACACTTGCAAACTTGGTACAAATTTAATAAGACCATGCCAAAACACTTGCAAACTTGGTACAAATTTAATAAGACCAAGCCAAAACACTTGCAAACTTGGAACAAATTTCCTAAGACCATGCCAAAACACTTGCAAACTTGGTACAAATTTAATAAGACCATGCCAAAACACTTGCAAACTTGGTAAAAAATTTAATAAGACCATGCCAAACACTTGCAAACTTGGAACAAACTTCCTTAGACCACGCCAAAACACTTGCAAACTTGGTACAAATTTAATAAGACCATGCCAAAACACTTGCAAACTTGGTACAAATTTAATAACACCATGCCAAAACACTTGCAAACTTGGTACAAATTTAAAAATACCATGCCAAAACACTTGCAAACTTGGTACAAATTTAATCAGACCATGCCAAAACACTTGCAAACTTGGTACAAATTTAATAAGACCATGCCAAAACACTTGCAAACTTGGTACAAATTTAATAACACCATGCCAAAACACTTGCAAACTTGGTACAAATTTAAAAATACCATGCCAAAACACTTGCAAACTTGGTACAAATTTAATAAGACCATGCCAAAACACTTGCAAACTTAGTATAAATTTAATAAGACCATGTCAAAACACTTGCAAACTTGGAACAAACTTCCTAAGACCATGCCAAAACACTTGCAAACTTGGTACAAATTTAATAAGACCAAGCCAAAACACTTGCAAACTTGGAACAAATTTCCTAAGACCATGCCAAAACACTAGCAAACTTGGTACAAATTTAATAAG
Source organism: Anopheles atroparvus (assembly GCA_914969975.1). NCBI lineage: Eukaryota > Metazoa > Arthropoda > Insecta > Diptera > Culicidae > Anopheles > Anopheles atroparvus. Next base: position 10,862,073 of record CAJZCY010000006.1, on the reverse strand, counting down.
ACCATGCCAAAACACTTGCAAACTTTGTACAAATTTAATACGACCATGCCAAACACTTGCAAACTTGGTACAAATTTAATAAGACCATGCCAAACACTTGCAAACTTGGAACAAACTTCCTAAGACCATGCCAAAACACTTACAAACTTGGTACAAATTTAATAAGACCATGCCAAAACACTTGCAAACTTGGTACAAATTTAATAAGACCATGCCAAAACACTTGCAAACTTGGTACAAATTTAATAAGACCATGCCAAACACTTGCAAACTTGTAACAAACTTCCTAAGCCCATGCCAAAACACCTGCAAACTTGGTACAAATTTAATAACACCATGCCAAAACACTTGCAAACTTGGTACAAATTTAATAAAACCATGCCAAAACACTTGCAAATTTGGTACAAATCAAATAAGACCAAGCCAAAACACTTGCAAACTTGGAACAAATTTAATAAGACCACGGCAAAACACTTGCAAACTTGGTACAAATTTAATAAGACCATGCCAAAACACTTGCAAACTTGGTACAAATTTAATAAGACCATGCCAAAACACTTGCAAACTTGGAACAAACTTCCTAAGACCATGCCAAAACACTTGCAAACTTGGTACAAATTTAATAAGACCATGCCAAAACACTTGCAAACTTGGTACAAATTTAATAAGACGATGCCAAACACTTGCAAACTTGGAACAAACTTCCTAAGACCATGCCAAAACGCTTGCAAACTTGGTACAAATTTAATAAGACCATGCCAAAACACTTGCAAACTTGGTACAAATTTAATAAGACCATGCCAAACACTTGCAAACTTGGAACAAACTTCCTAAGACCATGCCAAAACACTTGCAAACATGGTACAAATTTAATAACACCATGCCAAAACACTTGCAAACTTGGTACAAATTTAATAACACCATGCCAAAACACTTGCAAACTTGGTACAAATTTAATAAGACCATGCCAAAACACTTGCAAACTTGGTACAAATTTAATAACACCATGCCAAAACACTTGCAAACTTGGTACAAATTTAAAAATACCATGCCAAAACACTTGCAAACTTGGTACAAATTTAATCAGACCATGCCAAAACACTTGCAAACTTGGTACAAATTTAATAAGACCATGCCAAAACACTTGCAAACTTGGTACAAATTTAATAACACCATGCCAAAACACTTGCAAACTTGGTACAAATTTAAAAATACCATGCCAAAACACTTGCAAACTTGGTACAAATTTAATAAGACCATGCCAAAACACTTGCAAACTTAGTATAAATTTAATAAGACCATGCCAAAACACTTGCAAACTTGGTACAAATTTAATAACACCATGCCAAAACACTTGCAAACTTGGTACAAATTTAATAAGACGATGCCAAACACTTGCAAACTTGGAACAAACTTCCTAAGACCATGCCAAAACACTTGCAAACTTGGTACAAATTTAATAAGACCATGCCAAAACACTTGCAAACTTGGTACAAATTTAATAAGACGATGCCAAACACTTGCAAACTTGGAACAAACTTCCTAAGACCATGCCAAAACGCTTGCAAACTTGGTACAAATTTAATAAGACCATGCCAAAACACTTGCAAACTTGGTACAAATTTAATAAGACGATGCCAAACACTTGCAAACTTGGAACAAACTTCCTAAGACCATGCCAAAACGCTTGCAAACTTGGTACAAATTTAATAAGACCATGCCAAAACACTTGCAAACTTGGTACAAATTTAATAAGACCATGCCAAAACACTTGCAAGCTTGGTACAAATTTAATAAGACCATGCCCAAACACTTGCAAACTTGGTACAAATTTAAAAATACCATGCCAAAACACTTGCAAACTTGGTACAAATTTAATCAGACCATGCCAAAACACTTGCAAACTTGGTACAAATTTAATAAGACCATGCCAAAACACTTGCAAACTTGGTACAAATTTAATAACACCATGCCAAAACACTTGCAAACTTGGTACAAATTTAAAAATACCATGCCAAAACACTTGCAAACTTGGTACAAATTTAATAAGACCATGCCAAAACACTTGCAAACTTAGTATAAATTTAATAAGACCATGTCAAAACACTTGCAAACTTGGAACAAACTTCCTAAGACCATGCCAAAACACTTGCAAACTTGGTACAAATTTAATAAGACCAAGCCAAAACACTTGCAAACTTGGAACAAATTTCCTAAGACCATGCCAAAACACTAGCAAACTTGGTACAAATTTAATAAGACCATGCCAAAACACTTGCAAACTTTGTACAAATTTAATACGACCATGCCAAACACTTGCAAACTTGGTACAAATTTAATAAGACCATGCCAAACACTTGCAAACTTGGAACAAACTTCCTAAGACCATGCCAAAACACTTACAAACTTGGTACAAATTTAATAAGACCATGCCAAAACACTTGCAAACTTGGTACAAATTTAATAAGACCATGCCAAAACACTTGCAAACTTGGTACAAATTTAATAAGACCATGCCAAACACTTGCAAACTTGTAACAAACTTCCTAAGCCCATGCCAAAACACCTGCAAACTTGGTACAAATTTAATAACACCATGCCAAAACACTTGCAAACTTGGTACAAATTTAATAAAACCATGCCAAAACACTTGCAAATTTGGTACAAATCAAATAAGACCAAGCCAAAACACTTGCAAACTTGGAACAAATTTAATAAGACCACGGCAAAACACTTGCAAACTTGGTACAAATTTAATAAGACCATGCCAAAACACTTGCAAACTTGGTACAAATTTAATAAGACCATGCCAAAACACTTGCAAACTTGGAACAAACTTCCTAAGACCATGCCAAAACACTTGCAAACTTGGTACAAATTTAATAAGACCATGCCAAAACACTTGCAAACTTGGTACAAATTTAATAAGACCAAGCCAAAACACTTACAAACTTGGTACAAATTTAATAAGACCATGCCAAAACACTTGCAAACTTGGTACAAATTTAATAAGACCATGCCGAAACACTTGCAAACTTGGTACAAATTTAATAAGACCATGCCAAACACTTGCAAACTTGGAACAAACTTCCTAAGACCATGCCAAAACACTTGCAAACATGGTACAAATTTAATAACACCATGCCAAAACACTTGCAAACTTGGTACAAATTTAATAACACCATGCCAAAACACTTGCAAACTTGGTACAAATTTAATAAGACCATGCCAAAACACTTGCAAACTTGGTACAAATTTAATAACACCATGCCAAAACACTTGCAAACTTGGTACAAATTTAAAAATACCATGCCAAAACACTTGCAAACTTGGTACAAATTTAATCAGACCATGCCAAAACACTTGCAAACTTGGTACAAATTTAATAAGACCATGCCAAAACACTTGCAAACTTGGTACAAATTTAATAACACCATGCCAAAACACTTGCAAACTTGGTACAAATTTAAAAATACCATGCCAAAACACTTGCAAACTTGGTACAAATTTAATAAGACCATGCCAAAACACTTGCAAACTTAGTATAAATTTAATAAGACCATGCCAAAACACTTGCAAACTTGGTACAAATTTAATAACACCATGCCAAAACACTTGCAAACTTGGTACAAATTTAATAAGACGATGCCAAACACTTGCAAACTTGGAACAAACTTCCTAAGACCATGCCAAAACACTTGCAAACTTGGTACAAATTTAATAAGACCATGCCAAAACACTTGCAAACTTGGTACAAATTTAATAAGACGATGCCAAACACTTGCAAACTTGGAACAAACTTCCTAAGACCATGCCAAAACGCTTGCAAACTTGGTACAAATTTAATAAGACCATGCCAAAACACTTGCAAACTTGGTACAAATTTAATAAGACGATGCCAAACACTTGCAAACTTGGAACAAACTTCCTAAGACCATGCCAAAACGCTTGCAAACTTGGTACAAATTTAATAAGACCATGCCAAAACACTTGCAAACTTGGTACAAATTTAATAAGACCATGCCAAAACACTTGCAAGCTTGGTACAAATTTAATAAGACCATGCCCAAACACTTGCAAACTTGGTACAAATTTAAAAATACCATGCCAAAACACTTGCAAACTTGGTACAAATTTAATCAGACCATGCCAAAACACTTGCAAACTTGGTACAAATTTAATAAGACCATGCCAAAACACTTGCAAACTTGGTACAAATTTAATAACACCATGCCAAAACACTTGCAAACTTGGTACAAATTTAAAAATACCATGCCAAAACACTTGCAAACTTGGTACAAATTTAATAAGACCATGCCAAAACACTTGCAAACTTAGTATAAATTTAATAAGACCATGTCAAAACACTTGCAAACTTGGAACAAACTTCCTAAGACCATGCCAAAACACTTGCAAACTTGGTACAAATTTAATAAGACCAAGCCAAAACACTTGCAAACTTGGAACAAATTTCCTAAGACCATGCCAAAACACTAGCAAACTTGGTACAAATTTAATAAGACCATGCCAAAACACTTGCAAACTTTGTACAAATTTAATACGACCATGCCAAACACTTGCAAACTTGGTACAAATTTAATAAGACCATGCCAAACACTTGCAAACTTGGAACAAACTTCCTAAGACCATGCCAAAACACTTACAAACTTGGTACAAATTTAATAAGACCATGCCAAAACACTTGCAAACTTGGTACAAATTTAATAAGACCATGCCAAAACACTTGCAAACTTGGTACAAATTTAATAAGACCATGCCAAACACTTGCAAACTTGTAACAAACTTCCTAAGCCCATGCCAAAACACCTGCAAACTTGGTACAAATTTAATAACACCATGCCAAAACACTTGCAAACTTGGTACAAATTTAATAAAACCATGCCAAAACACTTGCAAATTTGGTACAAATCAAATAAGACCAAGCCAAAACACTTGCAAACTTGGAACAAATTTAATAAGACCACGGCAAAACACTTGCAAACTTGGTACAAATTTAATAAGACCATGCCAAAACACTTGCAAACTTGGTACAAATTTAATAAGACCATGCCAAAACACTTGCAAACTTGGAACAAACTTCCTAAGACCATGCCAAAACACTTGCAAACTTGGTACAAATTTAATAAGACCATGCCAAAACACTTGCAAACTTGGTACAAATTTAATAAGACGATGCCAAACACTTGCAAACTTGGAACAAACTTCCTAAGACCATGCCAAAACGCTTGCAAACTTGGTACAAATTTAATAAGACCATGCCAAAACACTTGCAAACTTGGTACAAATTTAATAAGACCATGCCAAACACTTGCAAACTTGGAACAAACTTCCTAAGACCATGCCAAAACACTTGCAAACATGGTACAAATTTAATAAGACCATGCCAAACACTTGCAAACTTGGTACAAATTTAATAAGACCATGCCAAACACTTGCAAACTTGGAACAAACTTCCTAAGACCATGCCAAAACACTTGCAAACTTGGTACAAATTTAATAAGACCATGCCAAAACACTTGCAAACTTGGAACAAACTTCCTAAGACCATGCCAAAACACTTGCAAACTTGGTACAAATTTAATAAGACCAAGCCAAAACAATTGCAAATTTGGAACAAATTTAATAAGACCATGCCAAAACACTTGCAAACTTGGTACACATTTAATATGACGATGCCAAAACACTTGCAAAGTTGGAACAAACTTCCTAAGACCATGCCAAAACACTTTCAAACTTGGTACAAATTTAATAAGACCATGCCAAAACACTTGCAAACTTGGTACAAATTTAATAAGACCATGCCAAACACTTGCAAACTTGGAACAAACTTCCAAAGACCATGCCAAAACACTTGCAAACTTGGTACAAATTTAATAAGACCATGCCAAACACTTGCAAACTTGGAACAAACTTCCTAAGACCATGCCAAAACACTTGCAAACTTGGGACAAATTAAATAAGACCATGACAAAACACTTGCAAACTTGGTACAAATTTAATAAGACCATGCCAAAACACTTGCAAACTTGGTACAAATTTAATAAGACCATGACAAACACTTGCAAACTTGGAATAAACTTCCTAAGATCATGCCAAAACACTTGCAAACTTGGTACAAATTTAATAAGACCATGCCAAAACACTTGCAAACTTGGTACAAATTTAATAACACCATGCCAAACACTTGCAAACTTGGAACAAACTTCCTAAGAAAATGCCAAAACACTTGCAAACTTGGTACAAATTTAATAAGACAATACCAAAACACTTGCAAACTTGGTACAAATTTAATAAGACCATGCCAAAACACTTGCAAACTTGGTACAAATTTAATAAGACCATGCCAAAACACTTGCAAACTTGGTACAAATTTAATAAGACCATGCCAAACACTTGCAAACTTGGAACAAACTTCCTAGGACCATGCCAAAACACTTTCAAACTTGGTACAAATTTAATAAAACTTTGCCAAAACACTTGCAAACTTGGTACAAATTTAATAAGACCATGCCAAAACACTTGCAAACTTGGTACAAATTTAATACGACCATGCCAAACACTTGCAAACTTGGTACAAATTTAATAAGACCATGCCAAACACTTGCAAACTTGGAACAAACTTCCTAAGACCATGCCAAAACACTTGCAAACTTGGTACAAATTTAATAAGACCATGCCAAAACACTTGCAAACTTGGAACAAACTTCCTAGGACCATGCCAAAACACTTGCAAACTTGGAACAAACTTCCTAAGACCATGCCAAAACACTTGCAAACTTGGTACAAATTTAATAAGACCATGCCAAACACTTGCAAACTTGGAACAAACTTCCTAAGACCATGCCAAAACACTTGCAACCTTTGTACACATTTAATAAGACCATGCCAAAACACTTGCAAACTTGGAACAAACTTCGTAAGACCATGCCAAAACACTTGCAAACTTGGTACAAATTTAATAAGACCATGCCAAACACTTGCAAACTTGGAACAAACTTCCTAAGACCATGCCAAAACACTTGCAAACTTGGCACAAATTTAATAAGACCATGCCAAAACACTTGCAAACTTGGAACAAACTTCCTAAGACCATGCCAAAACACTTGCAAACTTGGAACAAACTTCCTAAGACCATGCCAAAACACTTGCAAACTTGGTACAAATTTAATAAGACCATGCCAAACACTTGCAAACTTGGAACAAACTTCCTAAGACCATGCCAAAACACTTGCAACCTTGGTACAAATTTAATAAGACCATGCCAAAACACTTGCAAACTTGGAACAAACTTCCTAAGACCATGCCAAAACACTCGCAAACTTGGCACAAATTTAATAGGACCATGCCAAAACACTTGCAAACTTGGTACAAATTTAATAAGACCATGCAAAAACACTTGCAAACTTGGTACAAAATTAATAAGACCATGCCAAACAGTTGTAAACTTGGAACAAACTTCCTTAGACCATGCCAAACACTTGCAAACTTGGAACAAACTTCCTAAGACCATGCCAAAACACTTGCAAACTTGGTACAAACTTAATAAGACCATGCCAAAACACTTGCAAACTTGGTACAAATTTAATAAGACCATGCCAAACACTTGCAAACTTGGTACAAATGTAATAAGACCATGCCAAAACACTTGCAAACTTGGAACAAACTTCCTAAGACCATGCCAAAACACTTGCAAACTTGGTACAAACTTCCTAAGACCATGCCAAAACACTTGCAAACTTGGAACAAACTTCCAAAGACCATGCCAAAACACTTGCAAACGTGGTACAAATTTAAGAAGACCATGCCAAACACTTGCAAACTTGGTACAAACTTCCTAAGACCATGCCAAAACACTTGCAACCTTGGTACAAATTTAATAAGACCATGCCAAAACACTTGCAAACTTGGAATAAACTTCCTAAGACCATGCCAAAACACTTGCAAACTTGGCACAAATTTAATAGGACCATGCCAAAACACTTTCAAACTTGGTACAAATTTAATAAGACCATGCCAAAACACTTGCAAACTTGGTACAAATTTAATAAGACCATGCCAAACAGTTGCAAACTTGGAACAAATTTAATACGACCATGCCAAACACTTGCATACTTGGAACAAACTTCCTAAGACCATGCCAAAACACTTGCAAACTTGGTACAAATTTATTAAGACCATGCCAAAACACTTGCAAACTTGGTACAAAATTAATAAGACCATGCCAAACAGTTGCAAACTTGGAACAAACTTCCTAAGACCATGCCAAACACTTGCAAACTTGGAACAAACTTCCTAAGACCATGCCAAAACACTTGCTAAATTGGTACAAATTTAATAAGACCATGCCAAAACACTTGCAAACTTGGTACAAATTTAATAAGACCATGCCAAAACACTTGCAAACTTGGTACAAATGTAATAAGACCATGCCAAAACACCTGCAAACTTGGAACAAACTTCCTAAGACCATGCCAAAACACTTGCAAACTTGGTACAAACTTCCTAAGACCATGCCAAAACACTTGCAAACTTGGAACAAACTTCCAAAGACCATGCCAAAACACTTGCAAACTTGGTACAAATTTAATAAGACCATGCCGAACACTTGCAAACTTGGAACAAACTTCCTAAGACCATGCCAAAACACTTGCAACCTTGGTACAAATTTATTAAGACCATGCCAAAACACTTGCAAACTTGGAACAAACTTCCTAAGACCATGCCAAAACACTTGCAAACTTGGAACAAACTTCCTAAGACCATGCCAAAACACTTGCAAACTTGGTACAAACTTCCTAAGACCATGCCAAAACACTTGCAAACTTGGAACAAACTTCCTAAGACCATGCCAAAACACTTGCAAACTTGGCACAAATTTAATAGGACCATGCCAAAACACTTTCAAACTTGGTACAAATTTAATAAGACCATGCCAAAACACTTGCAAACTTGGTACAAACTTCCTAAGACCATGCCAAAACACTTGCAAACTTGGTACAAATTTAATAAGACCAAGCCAAAACACTTGCAAACTTGGTACAAATTTAATAAGACCAAGCCAAAACACTTGCAAACTTGGTACAAATTTAATAAGACCAAGCCAAAACACTTGCAAACTTGGTACAAATTTAATACGACCATGCCAAACACTTGCAAACTTGGTACAAATTTAATAAGACCATGCCAAACACTTGCAAACTTGGAACAAACTTCCTAAGACCATGCCAAAACACTTGCAACCTTGGTACAAATTTAATAAGACCATGCCAAAACACTTGCAAACTTGGAACAAACTTCCTAAGACCATGCCAAAACACTTGCAAACTTGGAACAAACTTCCTAAGACCATGCCAAAACACTTGCAAACTTGGTACAAATTTAATAAGACCATGCCAAACACTTGCAAACTTGGAACAAACTTCCTAAGACCATGCCAAAACACTTGCAACCTTTGTACACATTTAATAAGACCATGCCAAAACACTTGCAAACTTGGAACAAACTTCCTAAGACCATGCCAAAACACTTGCAAACTTGGTACAAATTTAATAAGACCATGCCAAACACTTGCAAACTTGGAACAAACTTCCTAAGACCATGCCAAAACACTTGCAAACTTGGCACAAATTTAATACGACCATGCCAAACACTTGCAAACTTGGTACAAATTTAATAAGACCATGCCAAACACTTGCAAACTTGGAACAAACTTCCTAAGACCATGCCAAAACACTTGCAACCTTGGTACAAATTTAATAAGACCATGCCAAAACACTTGCAAACTTGGTACAAATTTAATACGACCATGCCAAACACTTGCAAACTTGGTACAAATTTAATAAGACCATGCCAAACACTTGCAAACTTGGAACAAACTTCCTAAGACCATGCCAAAACACTTGCAAACTTGGTACAAATTTAATAAGACCATGCCAAAACACTTGCAAACTTGGTACACATTTAATAAGACCATGCCAAAACACTTGCAAACTTGGAACAAACTTCCTAAGACCATGCCAAAACACTTGCAACCTTGGTACAAATTTAATAAGACCATGCCAAAACACTTGCAAACTTGGTACAAATTTAATACGACCATGCCAAACACTTGCAAACTTGGTACAAATTTAATAAGACCATGCCAAACACTTGCAAACTTGGAACAAACTTCCTAAGACCATGCCAAAACACTTGCAAACTTGGTACAAATTTAATAAGACCAAGCCAAAACACTTGCAAACTTGGTACAAATTTAATAAGACCATGCCAAAACACTTGCAAACTTGGTACAAATTTAATACGACCATGCCAAACACTTGCAAACTTGGTACAAATTTAATAAGACCATGCCAAACACTTGCAAACTTGGAACAAACTTCCTAAGACCATGCCAAAACACTTGCAACCTTGGTACAAATTTAATAAGACCATGCCAAAACACTTGCAAACTTGGAACAAACTTCCTAAGACCATGCCAAAACACTTGCAAACTTGGAACAAACTTCCTAAGACCATGCCAAAACACTTGCAAACTTGGTACAAACTTCCTAAGACCATGCCAAAACACTTGCAAACTTGGAACAAACTTCCTAAGACCATGCCAAAACACTTGCAAACTTGGCACAAATTTAATAGGACCATGCCAAAACACTTTCAAACTTGGTACAAATTTAATAAGACCATGCCAAAACACTTGCAAACTTGGTACAAACTTCCTAAGACCATGCCAAAACACTTGCAAACTTGGTACAAATTTAATAAGACCAAGCCAAAACACTTGCAAACTTGGTACAAATTTAATAAGACCAAGCCAAAACACTTGCAAACTTGGTACAAATTTAATAAGACCAAGCCAAAACACTTGCAAACTTGGTACAAATTTAATACGACCATGCCAAACACTTGCAAACTTGGTACAAATTTAATAAGACCATGCCAAACACTTGCAAACTTGGAACAAACTTCCTAAGACCATGCCAAAACACTTGCAACCTTGGTACAAATTTAATAAGACCATGCCAAAACACTTGCAAACTTGGAACAAACTTCCTAAGACCATGCCAAAACACTTGCAAACTTGGAACAAACTTCCTAAGACCATGCCAAAACACTTGCAAACTTGGTACAAATTTAATAAGACCATGCCAAACACTTGCAAACTTGGAACAAACTTCCTAAGACCATGCCAAAACACTTGCAACCTTTGTACACATTTAATAAGACCATGCCAAAACACTTGCAAACTTGGAACAAACTTCCTAAGACCATGCCAAAACACTTGCAAACTTGGTACAAATTTAATAAGACCATGCCAAACACTTGCAAACTTGGAACAAACTTCCTAAGACCATGCCAAAACACTTGCAAACTTGGCACAAATTTAATACGACCATGCCAAACACTTGCAAACTTGGTACAAATTTAATAAGACCATGCCAAACACTTGCAAACTTGGAACAAACTTCCTAAGACCATGCCAAAACACTTGCAACCTTGGTACAAATTTAATAAGACCATGCCAAAACACTTGCAAACTTGGTACAAATTTAATACGACCATGCCAAACACTTGCAAACTTGGTACAAATTTAATAAGACCATGCCAAACACTTGCAAACTTGGAACAAACTTCCTAAGACCATGCCAAAACACTTGCAAACTTGGTACAAATTTAATAAGACCATGCCAAAACACTTGCAAACTTGGTACACATTTAATAAGACCATGCCAAAACACTTGCAAACTTGGAACAAACTTCCTAAGACCATGCCAAAACACTTGCAAACTTGGTACAAATTTAATAAGACCAAGCCAAAACACTTGCAAACTTGGTACAAATTTAATAAGACCAAGCCAAAACACTTGCAAACTTGGTACAAATTTAATACGACCATGCCAAACACTTGCAAACTTGGTACAAATTTAATAAGACCATGCCAAACACTTGCAAACTTGGAACAAACCTCCTAAGACCATGCCAAAACACTTGCAACCTTGGTACAAATTTAATAAGACCATGCCAAAACACTTGCAAACTTGGTACAAACTTCCTAAGACCATGCCAAAACACTTGAAAACTTGGAACAAACTTCCTAAGACCATGCCAAAACACTTGCAAACTTGGTACAAATTTAATAAGACCATGCCAAACACTTGCAAACTTGGAACAAACTTCCTAAGACCATGCCAAAACACTTGCAACCTTTGTACACATTTAATAAGACCATGCCAAAACACTTGCAAACTTGGAACAAACTTCCTAAGACCATGCCAAAACACTTGCAAACTTGGTACAAATTTAATAAGACCATGCCAAACACTTGCAAACTTGGAACAAACTTCCTAAGACCATGCCAAAACACTTGCAAACTTGGCACAAATTTAATACGACCATGCCAAACACTTGCAAACTTGGTACAAATTTAATAAGACCATGCCAAACACTTGCAAACTTGGAACAAACTTCCTAAGACCATGCCAAAACACTTGCAACCTTGGTACAAATTTAATAAGACCATGCCAAAACACTTGCAAACTTGGTACAAATTTAATACGACCATGCCAAACACTTGCAAACTTGGTACAAATTTAATAAGACCATGCCAAACACTTGCAAACTTGGAACAAACTTCCTAAGACCATGCCAAAACACTTGCAAACTTGGTACAAATTTAATAAGACCATGCCAAAACACTTGCAAACTTGGTACAAATTTAATAAGACCATGCCAAACACTTGCAAACTTGGTACAAATGTAATAAGACCATGCCAAAACACTTGCAAACTTGGAACAAACTTCCTAAGACCATGCCAAAACACTTGCAAACTTGGTACAAATTTATTAAGACCATGCCAAAACACTTGCAAACTTGGAACAAAATTATTAAGACCATGCCAAACAGTTGCAAACTTGGAACAAACTTCCTAAGACCATGCCAAACACTTGCAAACTTGGAACAAACTTCCTAAGACCATGCCAAAACACTTGCTAACTTGGTACAAATTTAATAAGACCATGCCAAAACACTTGCAAACTTGGTACAAATTTAATAAGACCATGCCAAAACACTTGCAAACTTGGTACAAATGTAATAAGACCATGCCAAAACACTTGCAAACTTGGAACAAACTTCCTAAGACCATGCCAAAACACTTGCAAACTTGGTACAAACTTCCTAAGACCATGCCAAAACACTTGTAAACTTGGAACAAACTTCCAAAGACCATGCCAAAACACTTGCAAACTTGGTACAAATTTAATAAGACCATGCCGAACACTTGCAAACTTGGAACAAACTTCCTAAGACCATGCCAAAACACTTGCAACCTTGGTACAAATTTAATAAGACCATGCCAAAACACTTGCAAACTTGGAACAAACTTCCTAAGACCATGCCAAAACACTTGCAAACTTGGAACAAACTTCCTAAGACCATGCCAAAACACTTTCAAACTTGGTACAAACTTCCTAAGACCATGCCAAAACACTTGCAAACTTGGAACAAACTTCCTAAGACCATGCCAAAACACTTGCAAACTTGGCACAAATTTAATAGGACCATGCCAAAACACTTTCAAACTTGGTACAAATTTAATAAGACCATGCCAAAACACTTGCAAACTTGGTACAAACTTCCTAAGACCATGCCAAAACACTTGCAAACTTGGTACACATTTAATAAGACCATGCCAAAACACTTGCAAACTTGGAACAAACTTCCTAAGACCATGCCAAAACACTTGCAAACTTGGTACAAATTTAATAAGACCAAGCCAAAACACTTGCAAACTTGGTACAAATTTAATAAGACCAAGCCAAACACTTGCAAACTTGGTACAAATTTATTACGACCATGCCAAACACTTGCAAACTTGGAACAAACTTCCTAAGACCATGCCAAAACACTTGCAAACTTGGTACAAATTTAATAAGACCATGCCAAAACACTTGCAAACTTGGTACAAATTTAATAAGACCATGCCAAAACACTTGCAAACTTGGTACAAATTTAATAAGACCATGCCAAAACACTTGCAAACTTGGAACAAATTTAATAACACCATGCCAAAACACTTGCAAACTTGGTACAAATTTAATCAGACCATGCCAAAACACTTGCAAACTTGGCACAAATTTAATAAGACCATGCCAAAACACTTGCAAACTTGGAACAAACTTCCTAAGACCATGCCAAAACACTTGCAAACTTGGTACAAATTTAATAAGACCATGCCAAAACACTTGCAAACTTGGTACAAATTTAATAAGACCATGCCAAAACACTTGCAAACTTGGTACAAATTTAATAAGACCATGCCAAACACTTGCAAACTTGGAACAAACTTCCTAAGACCATGCCAAAACACTTGCAAACTTGGTACACATTTAATAAGACCATGCCAAAACACTTGCAAACTTGGAACAAACTTCCTAAGACCATGCCAAAACATTGCAAACTTGGTACAAATTTAATAAGACCAAACCAAAACACTTGCAAACTTGGAACAAATTTAATAAGACCATGCCAAAACACTTGCAAACATGGTACAAATTTAATAAGACCATGCCAAAACACTTGCAAACTTGGTACAAATTTAATAAGACCATGCCAAAACACTTGCAAACTTGGAACAAACTTCCTAAGACCATGCCAAAACACTTGCAAACTTGGCACAAATTTAATAAGACCATGCCAAAACACTTGCAAACTTGGTACAAAATTAAGAAAACCATGCCAAACACTTGCAAACTTGGAACAAACTTCCTAAGACCATGCCAAAACACTTGCAAACTTGGTACAAATTTAATAAGACCATGCCAAAACACTTGCAAACTTGGTACAAATTTAATAAGACCATGCCAAACACTTGCAAACTTGGAACAAACTTCCTTAGACCATGCCAAAACACTTGCAAACTTGGTACAAATTTAATAACACCATGCCAAAACACTTGCAAACTTGGTACAAATTTAATAAGACCATGCCAAACACTTGCAAACTTGGAACAAACTTCCTTAGACCACGCCAAAACACTTGCAAACTTGGTACAAATTTAATCAGACCATGCCAAAACACTTGCAAACTTGGAACAAATTTAATAAGACCATGCCAAAACACTTGCAAACTTGGTACAAATTTAATAAGACCATGCCAAAACACTTGCAAACTTGGTACAAATTTAATAAGACCATGCCAAAACACTTGCAAACTTGGAACAAACTTCCTAAGACCATGCCAAAACACTTGCAAACTTGGTACAATTTTAATAAGACCATGCCAAACACTTGCAAACTTGGAACAAACTTCCTAAGACCATGCCAAAACACTTGCAAACTTGGTACAAATTTAATAAGACCATGCCAAAACACTTGCAAAATAAGTACAAATTTAATAAGACCATGCCAAAATACTTGCAAACTTGGAACAAACTTCCTAAGACCATGCCAAAACACTTGCAAACTTGGTACAAATTTAATAAGACCATGCCAAAACACTTGCAACCTTGGTACAAATTTAATACGACCATGCCAAACACTTGCAAACTTGGAACAAACTTCCTTAGACCATGCCAAAACACTTGCAAACTTGGTACAAATTTAATAAGACCATGCCAAAACACTTGCAAACTTGGTACAAATTTAATAAGACCATGCCAAAACACTTGCAAACTTGGTACAAATTTAATAAGACCATGCCAAACACTTGCAAACTTGGAACAAACTTCCTAAGCCCATGCCAAAACACTTGCAAACTTGGTACAAATTTAATAACACCATGCCAAAACACTTGCAAACTTGGTACAAATTTAATAAAACCATGCCAAAACACTTGTAAATTTGGTACAAATTTCATAAGACCAAGCCAAAACACTTGCAAACTTGGAACAAATTTAATAAGACCACGGCAAAACACTTGCAAACTTGGTACAAATTTAATAAGACCATGCTAAAACACTTGCAAACTTGGAACAAACTTCCTAAGACCATGCCAAAACACTTGCAAACTTGGTACAAATTTAATAAGACCACGCCAAAAAACTTGCAAACTTGGAACAAACTTCCTAAGACCATGCCAAAACACTTGCAAACTTGGTACAAATTTAATAAGACCATGCCAAAACACTTGCAAACTTGGTACAAATTTAATAAGACGATGCTAAACACTTGCAAACTTGGAACAAATTTCCTAAGACCATGCCAAAACACTTGCAAACTTGGTACAAATTTAATAAGACCATGCCAAAACACTTGCAAACTTGGTACAAATGTAATATGACCATGCCAAACACTTGCAAACTTGGAACAAACTTCCTAAGACCGTGCCAAAACACTTGCAAACCTGGTACAATTTTAATAAGACCATGCAAAACACTTGCAAACTTGGAACAAACTTCCTAAGACCATGCCAAAACA
Organism: Anopheles atroparvus; assembly: GCA_914969975.1. Classification (NCBI taxonomy): domain Eukaryota; kingdom Metazoa; phylum Arthropoda; class Insecta; order Diptera; family Culicidae; genus Anopheles; species Anopheles atroparvus. The sequence continues at coordinate 10,845,639 of CAJZCY010000006.1, read as the reverse complement.
CTTGCAAACTTGGTACAAATTTAATAAGACCATGCCAAAACACTTGCAAACTTGGAACAAACTTCCTAAGACCATGCCAAAACACTTGCAAACTTGGTACAAATTTAATAAGACCAAGCCAAAACACTTGCAAACTTGGAACAAGTTTAATAAGACCATGCCAAAACACTTGCAAACTTGGAACACATTTAATATGACGATGCCAAACACTTGCAAACTTGGAACAAACTTCCCAAGACCATGCCAAAACACTTTCAAACTTGGTACAAATTTAATAAGACCATGCCAAAACACTTGCAAACTTGGTACAAATTTAATAAGACCATGCCAAACACTTGCAAACTTGGAACAAACTTCCAAAGACCATGCCAAAACACTTGCAAACTTGGTACAAATTTAATAAGACCATGCCAAACACTTGCAAACTTGGAACAAACTTCCTAAGACCATGCCAAAACACTTGCAAACTTGGTACAAATTTAATAAAACCACGCCAAAACACTTGCAAACTTGGAACAAACTTCCTAAGACCATGCCAAAACACTTGCAAACTTGGTACAAATTTAATAAAACCACGCCAAAACACTTGCAAACTTGGAACAAACTTCCTAAGACCATGCCAAAACACTTGCAAACTTGGTACAAATTTAATAAGACTTAGCCAGAACACTTGCAAACTTGGAACAAATTTAATAAGACCATGCCAAAACACTTGCAAACTTGGTACAAATTTAATTAGACCATGCCAAAACACTTGCAAACTTGGTACAAATTTAATAAGACCATGCCAAAACACTTGCAAACTTGGAACAAACTTCCTAAGACCATGCCAAAACACTTGCAAACTTGGTACAAATTTAATAAGACCATGCCAAAACACTTGCCAACTTGGTACAAATTTAATAAGACCATGCCAAACACTTGCAAACTTGGAACAAACTTCCTAAGACCATGCCAAAACACTTGCAAACTTGGTACAAATTTAATAAGACCATGCCAAACACTTGCAAACTTGGTACAAATTTAATAAGACCATGCCAAAACACTTGCAAACTTGGAACAAACTTCCTAAGACCATGCCAAAACACTTGCAAACTTGGTACAAATTTAATAAGACCATGCCAAAACACATGCAAACTTGGTACAAATTTAATAAGACCATGCCAAACACTTGCAAACTTGGTACAAATTTAATAAGACCATGCCAAAACACTTGCAAACTTGGAACAAACTTCCTAAGATCATGCCAAAACACTTGCCAACTTGGTACAAATTTAATAAGACCATACCAAAACACTTGCAAACTAGGTAAAAATTTAATAACACCATGCCAAACACTTGCAAACTTGGAACAAACTTCCTAAGACCATGCCAAAACACTTGCAAACTTGGTACAAATTTAATAAGACCATGCCAAAACACTTGCAAACTTGGTACAAATTTAAAAAGACCCTGCCAAAACACTTGCAAACTTGGTACAAATTTTATAAGACCATGCCAAAACACTTGCAAACTTGGAACAAACTTCCTAAGACCATGCCAAAACACTTGCAAACTTGGTACAAATTTAATAAGACCATGCCAAAACACTTGAAAACTTGGTACAAATTTAATAAGACCATGCCAAACACTTGCAAACTTGGAACAAGCTTCCTAAGACCATGCCAAAACACATGCAAACTTGGTACAAATTTAATAAGACCATGCCAAACACTTGCAAACTTGGTACAAATTTAATAAGACCATGCCGAAACACTTGCAAACTTGGAACAAACTTCCTAAGACCATGCCAAAACACTTGCAAACTTGGTACAAATTTAATAAGACCATGCCAAAACACTTGCAAACTTGGTACAAATTTAATAAGACCACGCCAAACACTTGCAAACTTGGTACAAATTTAATAAGACCATGCCAAACACTTGCCAACTTGGAACAAACTTCCTAAGATCATGCCAAAACACTTGCAAACTTGGTACAAATTTAATAAGACCATGCCAAAACACTTGCAAACTTGGTACAAATTTAATAAGACCATGCCAAACACTTGCAAACTTGGTACGAATTTAATTAGACCATGCCAAACACTTGCAAACTTGGAACAAACTTCCTAAGATCATGCCAAAACACTTGCAAACTTGGTACAAATTTAATAAGACCATGCCAAAACACTTGCAAACTTGGTACAAATTTAATAACACCATGCCAAACACTTGCAAACTTGGAACAAACTTCCTAAGACCATGCCAAAACACTTGCAAACTTGGTACAAATTTAATAAGACCATGCCAAAACACTTGCAAACTTGGTACAATTTTAATAAGACCATGCCAAAACACTTGCAAACTTGGTACAAATTTAATAAGACCATGCCAAAACACTTGCAAACTTGGTACAAATTTAATAAGACCATGCCAAACACTTGCAAACTTGGAACAAACTTCCTAAGACCATGCCAAAACACTTGCAACCTTGGTACAAATTTAATAAGACCATGCCAAAACACTTGCAAACTTGGAACAAACTTCCTAAGACCATGCCAAAACACTTGCAAACTTGGAACAAACTTCCTAAGACCATGCCAAAACACTTGTAAACTTGGTACAAATTTAATAAGACCATGCCAAACACTTGCAAACTTGGAACAAACTTCCTAAGACCATGCCAAAACACTTGCAACCTTTGTACAAATTTAATAAGACCATGCCAAAACACTTGCAAACTTGGAACAAACTTCCTAAGACCATGCCAAAACACTTGCAAACTTGGTACACATTTATTAAGACCATGCCAAACACTTGCAAACTTGGAACAAACTTCCTAAGACCATGCCAAAACACTTGCAAACTTGGCACAAATTTAATAAGACCATGCCAAAAGACTTGCAAACTTGGAACAAACTTCCTAAGACCATGCCAAAACACTTGCAAACTTGGAACAAACTTCCTAAGACCATGCCAAAACACTTGCAAACTTGGTACAAATTTAATACGACCATGCCAAACACTTGCAAACTTGGAACAAACATCCTAAGACCATGCCAAAACACTTGCAAACTTGGTACAAATTTAATAAGACCATGCCAATACACTTGCAAATTTGGTACACATTTTAAAAGACCATGCCAAACACTTGCAAACTTGGAACAAACTTCCTAAGACCATGCCAAAACACTTGCAAACTTGGCACAAATTTAATAAGACCGTGCCAAAACACTTGCAACCTTCGTAAAAATTTAATAAGACCATGCCAAAACACTTGCAAACTTGGTAAAAATTTAATACGACCATGCCAAACACTTGCAAACTTGGTACAAATTTAATAAGACCATGCCAAACACTAGCAAACTTGGAACAAACTTCCTAAGACCATGCCAAAACACTTGCAAACTTGGTACAAAGTTAATAAGACCATGCCGAACACTTGCAAACTTGGAACAAACTTCCTAAGACCATGCCAAAACACTTGCAAACTTGGCACAAATTTCATAAGACCATGTCAAAACACTTGCAAACTTGGAACAAACTTCCTAAGACCATGCCAAAACACTTGCAAACTTGGAACAAACTTCCTAAGACCATGCCAAAACACTTGCAAACTTGGTACAAATTTAATAAGACCATGCCAAAACACTTGCAACCTTGGTACAAATTTAATACGACCATGCCAAACACTTGCAAACTTGGAACAAAATTCCTAAGACCATGCCAAAACACTTGCAAACTTGGTACAAATTTAATAAGACCATGCCAAACACTTGCAAACTTGGAACAAACTTCCTAAGACCATGCCAAAACACTTGCAACCTTGGTACAAATTTAATACGACCATGCCAAACACTTGCAAACTTGGAACAAACTTCCTAAGACCATGCCAAAACACTTGCAAACTTGGTACAAATTTAATAAGACCATGCCAAACACTTGCAAACTTGGAACAAACTTCCTAAGACCATGCCAAAACACTTGCAAACTTGGTACAAATTTAATAAGACCATGCCAAAACACTTGCAAACTTGGAACAAACTTCGTAAGACCATGCCAAAACACTTGCAAACTTGGCACAAATTTAATAAGACCATGCCAAAACACTTGCAAACTTGGTACAAATTTAATAAGACCATGCCAAAACACTTGCAACTTGGTACAAATTTAATAAGACCATGCCAAACACTTGCAAACTTGGTACAAATTTAATAAGACCATGCCAAACACTTGCAAACTTGGAACAAACTTCCTAAGACCATGCCAAAACACTTGCAACCTTGGTACAAATTTCATAAGACCATGCCAAACACTTGCAAACTTGGAACAAACTTCCTAAGACCATGCCAAAACACTTGCAAACTTGGCACAAATTTAATAACACCATGCCAAAACACTTGCAAACTTGGTACAAATTTAATACGACCATGCCAAACACTTGCAAACTTGGTACAAATTTAATAAGACCATGCCAAAAAACTTGCAAACTTGGAACAAACTTCCTAAGACCATGCCAAAACACTTGCAAACTTGGAACAAATTTAATAAGACCATGCCAAAACACTTGCAAACTTGGAACAAACTTCCTAAGACCATGCCAAAACACTTGCAAACTTGGTACAAATTTAATAAGACCATGCCAAACACTTGCAAACTTGGAACAAACTTCCTAAGACCATGCCAAAACACTTGCAACCTTGGTACAAATTTAATAAGACCATGCCAAAACACTTGCAAACTTGGAACAAACTTCCTAAGACCATGCCAAAACACTTGCAAACTTGGTACAAATTTAATAAGACCATGCCAAACACTAGCAAACTTGGAACAAACTTCCTAAGACCATGCTAAAACACTTGCAAACTTGGTACAAATTTAATAAAACCATATCAAAACACTTGCAAACTTGGTACAAATTTATTAAGACCAAGCCAAAACACTTGCAAACTTGGAACAAATTTAATAAGACCATGCCAAAACACTTGCAAACTTGGTACAAATTTAATAAAACCATGCCAAAACACTTGCAAACTTGGTACAAATTTTATAAGATCATGCCAAAACACTTGCAAACTTGGTACAAATTTAATAACACCATGCCAAAACACTTGCAAACTTGGAACAAAGTTCCTAAGACCATGCCAAAACACTTGCAAACTTGGCACAAATTTAATAACACCATGCCAAAACACTTGCAAACTTGGTACAAATTTAATACGACCATGCCAAACACTTGCAAACTTGGTACAAATTTAATAAGACCATGCCAAAACACTTTCAAACTTGGTACAAATTTAATAAGACCATGCCAAAACACTTGCAAACTTGGTACAAATTTAATAAGACCATGCCAAACACTTGCAAACTTGGAACAAACTTCCAAAGACCATGCCAAAACACTTGCAAACTTGGTACAAATTTAATAAGACCATGCCAAACACTTGCAAACTTGGAACAAACTTCCTAAGACCATGCCAAAACACTTGCAAACTTGGTACAAATTTAATAAAACCACGCCAAAACACTTGCAAACTTGGAACAAACTTCCTAAGACCATGCCAAAACACTTGCAAACTTGGCAGAAATTTAATAGGACCATGCCAAAACACTTGCAAACTTGGTACAAATTTAATAAGAGCATGCCAAACACTTGCAAACTTGGAACAAACTTCCTAAGACCATGCCAAAACACTTGCAAACTTGGTACAAATTTAATAAGACCATGCCAAAACACTTGCAAACTTGGTACAAATTTAATAACACCATGCCAAAACACTTGCAAACTTGGTACAAATTTAATAAAACCATGCCAAAACACTTGCAAACTTGATACAAATTTAATAAGACCAAGCCAAAACACTTGCAAACTTGGAACAAATTTAATAAGACCATGCCAAAACACTTGCAAACTTGGTACAAATTTAATAAGACCATGCCAAAACACTTGCAAACCTGGTACAAATTTAATAGGACCATGCCAAAACACTTGCAAACTTGGAACAAACTTCCTAAGACCATGCCAAAACACATGCAAACTTGGTACAAATTTAATAAGACCATGCCAAAACACTTGCAAACTTGGTACAAATTTAATAAGACCATGCCAAAACACTTGCAAACTTGGAACAAATTTAATAAGACCATGCCAAAACAGTTGCAAACTTGGTTTAAATTTAATAAGACCATGCCAAAACACTTGCAAACTTGGTACAAATTTAATAAGACCATGCCAAACACTTGCAAACTTGGAACAAACTTCCTAAGCCCATGCCAAAACACTTGCAAACTTGGTACAAATTTAATAACACCATGCCAAAACACTTGCAAACTTGGTACAAATTTAATAAAACCATGCCAAAACACTTGTAAATTTGGTACAAATTTAATAAGACCAAGCCAAAACACTTGCAAACTTGGAACAAATTTAATAAGACCACGGCAAAACACTTGCAAACTTGGTACAAATTTAATAAGACCATGCCAAAACACTTGCAAACTTGGAACAAACTTCCTAAGACCATGCCAAAACACTTGCAAACTTGGTACAAATTTAATAAGACCACGCCAAAAAACTTGCAAACTTGGAACAAACTTCCTAAGACCATGCCAAAACACTTGCAAACTTGGTACAAATTTAATAAGACCATGCCAAAACACTTGAAAACTTGGTACAAATTTAATAAGACGATGCAAAACACTTGCAAACTTGGAACAAATTTCCTAAGACCATGCCAAAACACTTGCAAACTTGGTACAAATTTAATAAGACCATGCCAAAACACTTGCAAACTTGGTACAAATGTAATAAGACCATGCCAAACACTTGCAAACTTGGAACAAACTTCCTAAGACCGTGCCAAAACACTTGCAAACCTGGTACAATTTTAATAAGACCATGCAAAACACTTGCAAACTTGGAACAAACTTCCTAAGACCATGCCAAAACACATGCAAACTTGGTACAAATTTAATAAGACCATGCCAAAACACTTGCAAACTTGGAACAAACTTCCTAAGACAATGCCAAAACACTTGCAAACTTGGTACAAATTTAATAAGACCAAGCCAAAACACTTGCAAACTTGGAACAAATTTAATAAGACCATGCCAAAACACTTGCAAACTTGGAACACATTTAATATGACGATGCCAAACACTTGCAAAGTTGGAACAAACTTCCCAAGACCATGCCAAAACACTTTCAAACTTGGTACAAATTTTATAAGACCATGCCAAAACACTTGCAAACTTGGTACAAATTTAATAAGACCATGCCAAACACTTGCAAACTTGGAACAAACTTCCAAAGACCATGCCAAAACACTTGCAAACTTGGTACAAATTTAATAAAACCACGCCAAAACACTTGCAAACTTGGAACAAACTTCCTAAGACCATGCCAAAACACTTGCAAACTTGGTACAAATTTAATAAGACTTAGCCAGAACACTTGCAAACTTGGAACAAATTTAATAAGACCATGCCAAAACACTTGCAAACTTGGTACAAATTTAATTAGACCATGCCAAAACACTTGCAAACTTGGTACAAATTTAATAAGACCATGCCAAAACACTTGCAAATTTGGAACAAACTTCCTAAGACCATGCCAAAACACTTGCAAACTTGGTACAAATTTAATAAGACCATGCCAAAACACTTGCCAACTTGGTACAAATTTAATAAGACCATGCCAAACACTTGCAAACTTGGAACAAACTTCCTAAGACCATGCCAAAACACTTGCAAACTTGGTACAAATTTAATAAGACCATGCCAAACACTTGCAAACTTGGAACAAATTTAATAAGACCATGCCAAAACACTTGCAAACTTGGAACAAACTTCCTAAGACCATGCCAAAACACTTGCAAACTTGGAACAAACTTCCTAAGATCATGCCAAAACACTTGCAAACTTGGTACAAATTTAATAAGACCATGCCAAAACACTTGCAAACTTGGTAAAAATTTAATAACACCATGCCAAACACTTGCAAACTTGGAACAAACTTCCTAAGACCATGCCAAAACACTTGCAAACTTGGTACAAATTTAATAAGACCATGCCAAAACACTTGCAAACTTGGTACAAATTTAAAAAGACCCTGCCAAAACACTTGCAAACTTGGTACAAATTTAATAAGACCATGCCAAAACACTTGCAAACTTGGAACAAACTTCCTAAGACCATGCCAAAACACTTGCAAACTTGGTACAAATTTAATAAGACCATGCCAAAACACTTGCAAACTTGGTACAAATTTAATAAGACCATGCCAAACACTTGCAAACTTGGAACAAGCTTCCTAAGACCATGCCAAAACACTTGCAAACTTGGTACAAATTTAATAAGACCATGCCAAACACTTGCAAACTTGGAACAAACTTCCTAAGATCATGCCAAAACACTTGCAAACTTGGTACAAATTTAATAAGACCATGCCAAAACACTTGCAACCTTGGTACAAATTTAATAACACCTAGCCAAACACTTGCAAACTTGGAACAAACTTCCTAAGACCATGCCAAAACACTTGCAAACTTGGAACAAATTTAATAAGACCATGCCAAAACACTTGCAAACTTGGTACAATTTTAATAAGACCATGCCAAAACACTTGCAAACTTGGTACAAATTTAATAAGACCAAGCCAAAACACTTGCAAACTTGGTACAAATTTAATAAGACCATGCCAAACACTTGCAAACTTGGAACAAACTTCCTAAGACCATGCCAAAACACTTGCAACCTTGGTACAAATTTAATAAGACCATGCCAAAACACTTGCAAACTTGGAACAAACTTCCTAAGACCATGCCAAAACACTTGCAAACTTGGAACAAACTTCCTAAGACCATGCCAAAACACTTGTAAACTTGGTACAAATTTAATAAGACCATGCCAAACACTTGCAAACTTGGAACAAACTTCCTAAGACCATGCCAAAACACTTGCAACCTTTGTACAAATTTAATAAGACCATGCCAAAACACTTGCAAACTTGGAACAAACTTCCTAAGACCATGCCAAAACACTTGCAAACTTGGAACAAACTTCCTAAGACCATGCCAAAACACTTGCAAACTTGGCACAAATTTAATAAGACCGTGCCAAAACACTTGCAACCTTGGTAAAAATTTAATAAGACCATGCCAAAACACTTGCAAACTTGGTAAAAATTTAATACGACCATGCCAAACACTTGCAAACTTGGTACAAATTTAATAAGACCATGCCAAACACTAGCAAACTTGGAACAAACTTCCTAAGACCATGCCAAAACACTTGCAAACTTGGTACAAAGTTAACAAGACCATGCCGAACACTTGCAAACTTGGAACAAACTTCCTAAGACCATGCCAAAACACTTGCAAACTTGGCACAAATTTCATAAGACCATGTCAAAACACTTGCAAACTTGGAACAAACTTCCTAAGACCATGCCAAAACACTTGCAAACTTGGAACAAACTTCCTAAGACCATGCCAAAACACTTGCAAACTTGGTACAAATTTAATAAGACCATGCCAAAACACTTGCAACCTTGGTACAAATTTAATACGACCATGCCAAACACTTGCAAACTTGGAACAAAATTCCTAAGACCATGCCAAAACACTTGCAAACTTGGTACAAATTTAATAAGACCATGCCAAACACTTGCAAACTTGGAACAAACTTCCTAAGACCATGCCAAAACACTTGCAACCTTGGAACAAATTTAATACGACCATGCCAAACACTTGCAAACTTGGAACAAACTTCCTAAGACCATGCCAAACACTTGCAAACTTGGTACAAATTTAATAAGACCATGCCAAACACTTGCAAACTTGGAACAAACTTCCTAAGACCATGCCAAAACACTTGCAAACTTGGTACAAATTTAATAAGACCATGCCAAAACAATTGCAAACTTGGAACAAACTTCCTAAGACCATGCCAAAACACTTGCAAACTTGGCACAAATTTAATAAGACCATGCCAAAACACTTGCAAACTTGGTACAAATTTAATAAGACCATGCCAAAACACTTGCAACTTGGTACAAATTTAATACGACCATGCCAAACACTTGCAAACTTGGTACAAATTTAATAAGACCATGCCAAACACTTGCAAACTTGGAACAAACTTCCTAAGACCATGCCAAAACACTTGCAAACTTGGCACAAATTTAATAACACCATGCCAAAACACTTGCAAACTTGGAACAAAGTTCCTAAGACCATGCCAAAACACTTGCAAACTTGGCACAAATTTAATAACACCATGCCAAAACACTTGCAAACTTGGTACAAATTTAATACGACCATGCCAAACACTTGCAAACTTGGTACAAATTTAATAAGACCATGCCAAACACTTCCAAACTTGGAACAAATTTCCTAAGATCATGCCAAAACACTTGCAAACTTGGTACAAATTTAATAAGACCATGCCAAAACACTTGCAAACTTGGAACAAACTTCCTAAGACCATGCCAAAACACTTGCAAACTTGGTACAAATTTAATAAGACCATGCCAAACACTTGCAAACTTGGAACAAACTTCCTAAGACCATGCCAAAACACTTGCAACCTTGGTACAAATTTAATAAGACCATGCCAAAACACTTGCAAACTTGGAACAAACTTCCTAAGACCATGCCAAAACACTTGCAAACTTGGAACAAACTTCCTAAGACCATGCCAAAACACTTGTAAACTTGGTACAAATTTAATAAGACCATGCCAAACACTTGCAAACTTGGAACAAACTTCCTAAGACCATGCCAAAACACTTGCAACCTTTGTACAAATTTAATAAGACCATGCCAAAACACTTGCAAACTTGGAACAAACTTCCTAAGACCATGCCAAAACACTTGCAAACTTGGTACACATTTAATAAGACCATGCCAAACACTTGCAAACTTGGAACAAACTTCCTAAGACCATGCCAAAACACTTGCAAACTTGGCACAAATTTAATAAGACCATGCCAAAACACTTGCAAACTTGGAACAAACTTCCTAAGACCATGCCAAAACACTTGCAAACTTGGAACAAACTTCCTAAGACCATGCCAAAACACTTGCAAACTTGGTACAAATTTAATACGTCCATGCCAAACACTTGCAAACTTGGAACAAACATCCTAAGACCATGCCAAAACACTTGCAAACTTGGTACAAATTTAAAAAGACCATGCCAAACACTTGCAAACTTGGAACAAACATCCTAAGACCATGCCAAAACACTTGCAAACTTGGCACAAATTTAATAAGACCGTGCCAAAACACTTGCAACCTTGGTAAAAATTTAATAAGACCATGCCAAAACACTTGCAAACTTGGTAAAAATTTAATACGACCATGCCAAACACTTGCAAACTTGGTACAAAGTTAATAAGACCATGCTGAACACTTGCAAACTTGGAACAAACTTCCTAAGACCATGCCAAAACACTTGCAAACTTGGCACAAATATCATAAGACCTTGTCAAAACACTTGCAAACTTGGAACAAACTTCCTAAGACCATGCCAAAACACTTGCAAACTTGGAACAAACTTCCTAAGACCATGCCAAAACACTTGCAAACTTGGTACAAATTTAATAAGACCATGCCAAAACACTTGCAACCTTGGTACAAATTTAATACGACCATGCCAAACACTTGCAAACTTGGAACAAAATTCCTAAGACCATGCCAAAACACTTGCAAACTTGGTACAAATTTAATAAGACCATGCCAAACACTTGCAAACTTGGAACAAACTTCCTAAGACCATGCCAAAACACTTGCAACCTTGGAACAAATTTAATACGACCATGCCAAACACTTGCAAACTTGGAACAAACTTCCTAAGACCATGCCAAAACACTTGCAAACTTGGTACAAATTTCATAAGACCATGCCAAACACTTGCAAACTTGGAACAAACTTCCTAAGACCATGCCAAAACACTTGCAAACTTGGTACAAATTTAATAAGACCATGCCAAAACACTTGCAAACTTGGAACAAACTTCCTAAGACCATGCCAAAACACTTGCAAACTTGGCACAAATTTAATAAGACCATGCCAAAACACTTGCAAACTTGGTACAAATTTAATAAGACCATGCCAAAACACTTGCAACTTGGTACAAATTTAATACGACCATGCCAAACACTTGCAAACTTGGTACAAATTTAATAAGACCATGCCAAACACTTGCAAACTTGGAACAAACTTCCTAAGACCATGCCAAAACACTTGCAAACTTGGCACAAATTTAATAACACCATGCCAAAACACTTGCAAACTTGGAACAAAGTTCCTAAGACCATGCCAAAACACTTGCAAACTTGGCACAAATTTAATAACACCATGCCAAAACACTTGCAAACTTGGTACAAATTTAATACGACCATGCCAAACACTTGCAAACTTGGTACAAATTTAATAAGACCATGCCAAACACTTCCAAACTTGGAACAAATTTCCTAAGACCATGCCAAAACACTTGCAAACTTGGTACAAATTTAATACGACCATGCCAAACACTTGCAAACTTGGTACAAATTTAATAAGACCATGCCAAACACTTCCAAACTTGGAACAAATTTCCTAAGACCATGCCAAAACACTTGCAAACTTGGCACAAACTTCCTAAGACCATGCCAAAACACTTGCAACCTTGGTACAAATTTAATAAGACCATGCCAAAACACTTGCAAACTTGGAACAAACTTCCTAAGACCATGCCAAAACACTTGCAAACTTGGAACAAACTTCCTAAGACCATGCCAAAACACTTGCAAACTTGGAACAAACTTCCTAAGACCATGCCAAAACACTTGCAAACTTGGTACAAATTTAATAAGTCCATGCCAAACACTTGCAAACTTGGAACAAACTTCCTAAGACCATGCCAAAACACATGCAACCTTGGTACAAATTTAATAAGACCATGCCAAAACACTTGCAAACTTGGAACAAACTTCCTAAGACCATGCCAAAACACTTACAAACTTGGTACAAATTTAATAAGACCATGCCAAACACTAGCAAACTTGGAACAAACTTCCTAAGACCATGCTAAAACACTTGCAAACTTGGTACAAATTTAATAAAACCATGCCAAAACACTTGCAAACTTGGTACACATTTATTAAGACCATGCCAAAACACTTGCAAACTTGGAACAAACTTCCTAAGACCATGCCAAAACACTTGCAAACTTGGAACAAACTTCCTTAGACCATGCCAAAACACTTGCAAACTTGGTACAAATTTAATAAGACCATGCCAAACACTTGCAAACTTGGAACAAACTTCCTAAGACCATGCCAAAACACATGCAACCTTGGTACAAATTTAATAAGACCATGCCAAAACACTTGCAAACTTGGAACAAACTTCCTAACACCATGCCAAAACACTTACAAACTTGGAACAAATTTCCTAAGACCATGCCAAAACACTTGCAAACTTGGCACAAACTTCCTAAGACCATGCCAAAACACTTGCAACCTTGGTACAAAATTAATAAGACCATGCCAAAACACTTGCAAACTTGGCACAAACTTCCTAAGACCATGCCAAAACACTTGCAACCTTGGTACAAATTTAATAAGACCATGCCAAAACACTTGCAAACTTGGAACAAACTTCCTAAGACCATGCCAAAACACTTGCAAACTTGGAACAAACTTCCTAAGACCATGCCAAAACACTTGCAAACTTGGAACAAACTTCCTAAGACCATGCCAAAACACTTGCAAACTTGGAACAAACTTCCTAAGACCATGCCAAAACACTTGCAAACTTGGAACAAACTTCCTAAGACCATGCCAAACACTTGCAAACTTGGAACAAAGTTCCTAAGACCATGCCAAAACACTTGCAAACTTGGCACAAATTTAATAACACCATGCCAAAACACTTGCAAACTTGGTACAAATTTAATACGACCATGCCAAACACTTGCAAACTTGGTACAAATTTAATAAGACCATGCCAAACACTTCCAAACTTGGAACAAATTTCCTAAGAACATGCCAAAACACTTGCAAACTTGGCACAAACTTCCTAAGACCATGCCAAAACACTTGCAAACTTGGAACAAATTTAATAAGACCATGCCAAAACACTTGCAAACTTGGAACAAACTTCCTAAGACCATGCCAAAACACTTGCAAACTTGGTACAAATTTAATAAGACCATGCCAAAACTCTTGCAAACTTGGTACAAATTTAATAAGACGATGCCAAACACTTGCAAACTTGGAACAAACTTCCTAAGACCATGCCAAAACACTTGCAAACTTGGCACAAATTTAATAGGACCATGCCAAAACACTTGCAAACTTGGTACAAATTTAATAAGACCATGCCAAACACTTGCAAACTTGGAACAAACTTCCTAAGACCATGCCAAAACACTTGCAAACTTGGTACAAATTTAATAAGACCATGCCAAAACACTTGCAAACTTGGTACAAATTTACTAACACCATGCCAAAACACTTGCAAACTTGGTACAAATTTAATAAAACCATGCCAAAACACTTGCAAACTTGATACAAATTTAATAAGACCAAGCCAAAACACTTGCAAACTTGGAACAAATTTAATAAGACCATGCCAAAACACTTGCAAACTTGGTACAAATTTAATAAGACCATGCCAAAACACTTGCAAACCTGGTACAAATTTAATAGGACCATGCCAAAACACTTGCAAACTTGGAACAAACTTCCTAAGACCATGCCAAAACACATGCAAACTTGGTACAAATTTAATAAGACCATGCCAAAACACTTGCAAACTTGGTACAAATTTAATAAGACCATGCCAAACACATGCAAACTTGGAACAAACTTCCTAAGACCATGCCAAAACACTTGCAAACTTGGTACAAATTCCTAAGACCATGCCAAAACACTTGCAAACTTGGTACAAATTTAATAACACCATGCCAAAACACTTGCAAACTTGGTACAAATTTAATAAAACCATGCCAAAACATTTGCAAACTTGGAACAAACTTCCTAAGACCATGCCAAAACACTTGCAAACTTGGTACAAATTTAATAAGACCATGCCAAAACACTTGCAAACTTGGTACAAATTTAATAAGACCATGCCAGAACACTTGCAAACTTGGAACAAACTTCCTAAGACCATGCCAAAACACTTGCAAACTTGGTACAAATTTAATAAGACCATGCCAAACACTTGCAAACTTGGAACAAACTTCCTAAGACCATGCCAAAACACTTGCAACCTTGGTACAAATTTAATAAGACCATGCCAAAACACTTGCAAACTTGTAACAAACTTCCTAAGACCATGCCAAAACACTTGCAAACTTGGAACAAACTTCCTAAGACCATGCCAAAACACTTGCAACCTTGGTACAAATTTAATACGACCATGCCAAACACTTGCAAACTTGGAACAAAATTCCTAAGACCATGCCAAAACACTTGCAAACTTGGTACAAATTTAATAAGACCATGCCAAACACTTGCAAACTTGGAACAAACTTCCTAAGACCATGCCAAAACACTTGCAACCTTGGTACAAATTTAATACGACCATGCCAAACACTTGCAAACTTGGAACAAACTTCCTAAGACCATGCCAAAACACTTGCAAACTTGGTACAAATTTAATAAGACCATGCCAAACACTTGCAAACTTGGAACAAACTTCCTAAGACCATGCCAAAACACTTGCAAACTTGGTACAAATTTAATAACACCATGCCAAAACACTTGCAAACTTGGAACAAACTTCCTAAGACCATGCCAAAACACTTGCAAACTTGGCACAAATTTAATAAGACCATGCCAAAAGACTTGCAAACTTGGTACAAATTTAATAAGACCATGCCAAAACACTTGCAACTTGGTAAAAATTTAATACGACCATGCCAAACACTTGCAAACTTGGTACAAATTTAATAAGACCATGCCAAACACTTGCAAACTTGGAACAAACTTCCTAAGACCATGCCAAATCACTTGCAACCTTTGTACAAATTTAATAAGACCATGCCAAAACACTTGCAAACTTGGAACAAACTTCCTAAGACCATGCCAAAACACTTGCAAACTTGGTACAAATTTAATAAGACCATGCCAAACACTTGCAAACTTGGAACAAACTTCCTAAGACCATGCCAAAACACTTGCAAACTTGGTACAAATTTAATACGACCATGCCAAACACTTGCAAACTTGGAACAAACATCCTAAGACCATGCCAAAACACTTGCAAACTTGGTACAAATTTAAAAAGACCATGCCAAACACTTGCAAACTTGGAACAAACTTCCTAAGACCATGCCAAAACACTTGCAAACTTGGCACAAATTTAATAAGACCATGCCAAAACACTTGCAACCTTGGTAAAAATTTTATAAGATCATGCCAAAACACTTGCAAACTTGGTAAAAATTTAATACGACCATGCCAAACACTTGCAAACTTGGTACAAATTTAATAAGACCATGCCAAACACTAGCAAACTTGGAACAAACTTCCTAAGACCATGCCAAAACACTTGCAAACTTGGTACAAAGTTAATAAGACCATGCCGAACACTTGCAGACTTGGAACAAACTTCCTAAGACCATGCCAAAACACTTGCAAACTTGGCACAAATTTAATAAGACCATGTCAAAACACTTGCAAACTTGGAACAAACTTCCTAAGACCATGCCAAAACACTTGCAAACTTGGAACAAACTTCCTAAGACCATGCCAAAACACTTGCAAACTTGGTACAAATTTAATAAGACTGTTGTGCACACGAAGATTCACCTCGGAGCACTCCTCGAGACAGGCGTATTGAACACCGACTTGAGGGCAATGTTGGAGAATTCCAAGAGTAGTCAACTATTTGGGTTTTCATCAACTACTGATTTATTGGTTCAATTTTCGATTCTTATATAGTAATTCTGATTGACAAATTTTCCTTAGTCGACATAATTGCTTACATGTATGTGTCCGTGTTGGTCACCGCTGTCGGCGACTTTTTACCAGCATGTGCATATTTCCTACATTTGTATGCGCCGTTGTCGGCGTGCCAAGCATTGCTTGGTTTTGCTGCGTACATGCGTTTTGCTTACTAGCGTTTATTTTGGATTCTTTCCGTCAGCGACATCCCCGCCCCCGTAATTCCTCGCAGAGGGGTTACAATTCGTGTTCTTCAGTGGGCCTAAACGGTGGTGGGTCTAACGTATGGCTCGCTCTTTCTTTCATCCTGATTGCTACATATGCCGCTATAATTGCAACACAAATTGTGCCAATAATGCATGTTATAATTATCTTAAGCGTTACATTATCTCCTTTTTCCACTTCTTTTCTCTCTTCTTTTGCTTTGTCGGATAGATCTTCACGTGATGGTTTGAAATACGTTCTGAACGTTTCAAACTTTCCCTTGAATGCTGGGAGTATTTCAAGTGTTTTTGTTTGAATTTTGCAGTCCTGGGACAGATTTATGATTCCTGCTTTGTGAGTGGGGTTTGTTAAAGTTTTGTTACACTTTATAAGGATTTCACTTGGTAGCGATGTGTAGTACAGAATACTATTTGATTGTTTAAGCTTGAAGAATTCAGTGGTATTTCCTTTGAATTCCCATGTAGGACAAGACTGATTGTTCTGTGAGTGAAAAAATATAGATGCTACGCAATCTCGTTTTCTTAGTATTGTCGTTTCTGCTGAGATATAGTGCGTAGAGTTTACTTTCGCCATGTCCCTTGGGTACAAGAAGTTATCATCGTTGATGGCAATAGTTGTTTTATCTATGCCGATTATTGTGGATTCCTTAAAATTAGGTATTGGAAAAACATCGAAGATTTCGAACTTGATATTTGATACGATAGAATTTTCTACGTTAAGAACTAGCTCTCCATTGAGAATGGTTTTTCCTATAACTCTGGGTCGATCTTGAATAACGCTCCCTTCTATCAACTTCTTATTTATTTTCGCTGCGATTCTTGAATTTTCGTCGGTGTCGATCGGATCATATTTTATCGCCTTGTATTTACTGTTCATTTCCTGTACTAAGGCGTTTGCTAATATTATGGTTTCCTGCATGAACTTTGATAATGTGTTCCTTTTATTCTCACTAAATCGCTCTTGAAGTTGATTAACGCCGTCGTTGACTCTACTTATTTTAGCGGACAGTTCGTTTGTCAGCGTGTTATGTCTTATATTTACCTTTGCAAGGTTCTCAGCTACGTGTACAATTTTCTGATCCTCGTCTGCTCGGAGTAGTGCTAGTGATTCGTCAAATTCATTTCCACCAAAAAGAAAGTCCTTTAGAAATCCGAAGACTCCACCTGATCTCTTAACTCTCACGTGTTTCGTATCGCGTATCAATTGTAGGACATAGTCGCATTCTCTTTTTAAAGTTGTTCTTAATTGAAGTAGTCTCGCGTCGGTTTCGTTCATTAGACTAAATGCTGTATCCAAATTCTCTTCTATTTTCAGTATCGTCTGTGTGTCATTGTCTGGGAATGTGTTTGTATGTAGGGTTGTGTCCCATGTTCCTTTTTTAAGTAAAAGTGTTCCCAAATGATCGAAAAATAACCCTGGCTCTGCTATGGGTGAGATGGATAAACAGTAAATCCTATTTATCAAAGCAAGAACGAATACTACTTTCCAAGCTTCCATGTTACTGGTCGAATTGATATTTTTTGCCTTTTGTTTTTATTATTGGCTGTAAGATCAGCGGCCCTGCTTTGGATTGCCTTTATATCAAGGCTTCGCTTCTTCCCCCAGTGTGGGTTGTGAGGAATTTCGGTTTTCTTTTTCACTGCGCGATCGACAGTCTTGGTGAAGTTAGCTCCTTCAACGGTAATATGTTTTTCTACGGGTAGAGCGGTCTTATCGCCTCGAACCTCGAGTACCGCTAGCTTCACGGTGGGCTTGGTAATCTCACTCTTTCCTACTTTAATGCGTGCTGAACGCGTTTGTCCATCTTTTCCTAGGAATACCTCGCAAATTATGCCTTTGATCCACCTTCCCTTTCGTTGCTCGTCTGGGAAGGTAACAACGTCACCTATGGCCAATGGCTTGGCGGGGTCTCTCCACTTTTCCCGTTTGGAGAGTTTCGGAAGATACTCTGTTATCCACCGTTTCCAATATTCCTGCACAATTGCTTGCGCCTTTTTCCAGTCAGATCTGGTTGCTTCAGCTTTCGTGATGTCTGAAATGTTTGGTTCAGCTTCCCCGGAACAGCCTAGCAAGAAATGAGCAGGTGTTAAAGGCTCGTCATCTTCTCTATTCAATGGGATATGCGTTAGAGGCCTGTTATTAGTCAGAAATTCTATCTCTGTCAAGACGGCTCTAAGCACGTCCTCCCTATAACTGTCGGCGATCGGAAGAAGACTTTTTATTTCGGCTACCATTCTTTCCCACGAGCCACCAAAGTGGGGTGCGCCTGGAGGATTGAATATCCAATTGATGCTCTCGGAGGCGCATCTTTCTTGAAGTCGTCGAATTTCATTATCAGCACCTACGAAATTGGTGCCGTTATCGCTATATAGCGAGGACACTTTTCCTCTTCTATGCTGCATATTTTTAAGGCAGCGTATGAATGCGTCGGAACTAAGATCAGACGCAATTTCGATGTGGATGGCTCTGGTCGTAAGACACGTAAATACCACGCCCCACCTTTTCTCTGATCGTCTTCCAATTGTCACTAATAAAGGACCAAAATAATCAACTCCTGTATGAGTGAATGGTTTCTGATACACAGCGGTTCTACACTCTGGCAAGTCTGCCATCATTGGTGGTGTCGGTTTAGCTCTTTTTATTTTACAAAACTGGCATTTCATTACGACATGTTTCAAAGCTGCTCGTATATCGATTATCCAGTATTTTTGACGTAGAGCTGCTAATACAGATTCTGTCTTTTGATGGATATATCTTTGATGGTATCTGGCCAAAATTAAGTTAGTTACGTGGTGCCCTTTAGGGAGGATGATGGGATTTTTTGTATCGTACCTCAAGAAGGCTACGTTTTCTAATCTACCCTTTGATCTCATTATTCCTTCGTCTCCCAGTATTGGGCAAAGACCGCGAATCGAGCTATTGTTGCTAATCGGGGTTTGTAATGAAAGCTGTGTCATTTCCGTGGTATAATGTTCCCACTGGGTTTTCTTCAGAAGAAGAACTTCTGCATTGTTTAGGTCATCGGTAGTGATCGTTGCACTAAAGTTCGATCCTGTTGCTTTCGCTCTTAGCCATTCAATATATTTCATACCTATTGCTAATGCTCGTTTGAGCTTGTTCCAGTCGGAGCACCAGTCGACGTTAATGACGCTCCAGTCTTTTTTTTCTAGCGTCTTTACTGTGTGCACTGGTCTTATTTCCTCAAATGTTACTAAGAGTTCGGGGTTTTTTGCTACGATGTCCCGTTCTCTTAAAAAATCGGGGCCAAGGAGCCATTTTGATTGGCCTTGACATGTCTTCGTGGCTTCGTCGGCTGGATTTTCAGCTGACGGTACCCATTTCCACTGTGCTGATGTGGAATGTTCTAAAATTTCTCCGATTCTCAGCGCTACAAATTGCTGATAGTTGCGTGCTTCTGAATTAAGCCATGCGAGTACCGTTTTGGAGTCGGTCCAGAAATATTCGCGATGTATTTCCAGCCTTAGCTCCTTTTTAATGGCTTCATGAAGCCTTGTGCCAAGTATTGCACCTTGGAGTTCGAGCCGTGGAATAGATAGCGGCTTGATAGGAGCGATTCTAGATTTCGCAGCAATGATACGTACGTCAATGCTAGATTCATGAATCGTCCGCAAATATGTAACGGCTGCGAAAGCCTTTTCCGATGCATCCACGAACGTATGCATCTCTCTGCTAATCACATCATTGCCTGGCGAGAGGCATCTGGGGATAGCCACGTTGGTTACTTCTTTGATTCTTTTTAGACAAGCTTCCCATTTAAGTTTAATTTCTTCGGGTACTTCATCGTCCCAATCAAGGCCTGTTCTCCACAGATCCTGCATAAGTATCTTGCTCTCGACCGTATAATTAGCTAAATATCCTAGCGGATCATATATTTTCATAACAAAGGAGAGCATTTCTCTCTTTGTGAGCTTGTTGATATTGGTCTCATTCAATTTGAATTTAAAGACGTCGTTGTCTTTGTCCCAAACGAGCCCTAAAACCTTTTCAAAGTTTTGATCTTTGTTGTTAAATTGCAGTACGTTTTGTGCTGAACGTCTGTTTTCTGGGATGCTAAGTTCGACCTCCTTGGAATTTGAAACGAAATTCCTCATGAAAAAATTTGCATTGTCGTGAATCTTGCAAACATCCTCGATTGTTTTAAGTGCTGCTTGGACATTTGGAAAACTATCTAGATAGTCGTCTACGTAATGATTGTCAATTATAGCCTTCAAGGCGATGGGGTGCGTTTCCTTATAGCCTAAGGCATTTTGGTTTTTAACGAATTGGGCACATGCGGGAGAGCATGTGGCTCCGAATGTCATGACCTGCATTACAAACACTTGCGGCACGTCTTGTGGCGAATTTCTAAAAAGGAATCTCTGTGCTTTCTGGTCTTCGTTCCTTATTTTTACCTGATGGAACATTTCCTTGATGTCCCCGGAGCATGCAATTTCGTGCTCTCTAAATCGGATTAATACGCCAAAAAGAGAGGTTGTTGCGTCCGGTCCTGGCAACAATTGGGAATTGAGTGATATCCCTTCATTTTTCGCAGCGGCATCAAAAACTAGCCGAGGTTTAGGTATTTGTTTGTTATAGTTAATTACTGCGAAATGCGGAATGTAGTTTATGTTTCCTGTCAAATCGAGCAATTCCTTCGGCGTGGCCTTGCGAGCGTACCCTTTGTCAACGTAAGTAGCTATCTCCTTGTGATACCACTCCTTTAGTTTTTTATCACCTTCCATTTTCTTCTCCTGGCTCTTTAGACGGCGAAGCGCTTGAGCATAACTGTTAGGTAAATTCGGATCATCGTTTTTCCATAGTAGTCCGATTTCATAGCCGTGTGTCGTATTTTTAATTGTTTTCTCCATTATTTGTGTGGCCCTTTCGTGTTGTTTTGACACTTTGTTGGGAGTGGGTTTGACCCCAAACTCCTCGGTCGAAAAGTAGCCACGCATAAGTTGCGCGATTGTTTTTTCCTCTTCTTCCTTTTTTTCTATGATTGTGAATAAGTTACAGTCATCCCTTGTTGCGTCACTTCCTCCAAATATTACCCACCCAAGTCGGGTTTCTTGAGCAATCGGCTCATATTCTTCACCCTCGCGGAAGTCAAATCCATGCGCAAGGTAAGAATGCGGCAATCCAAGTAAAACTGTGGGGATTGCATTTTTATATCCCGCAAAGTTCAGCCCGCGTAAGTGCTTGTACTTCTTTGTAAGTTCCTTACTGTCAACTGTTTGCAGCGGTAGATCAAGTTCCTTCACGCTTCGTAGACCCTTTACATCGAAAACGCGTTTATTTGTGCCCTCAAGCTTCAGGTGAATCGTTTGGCTATTTGATTCTTCCTGAACGTTTCCGTTAGTCCACGACAAAGTTAGTGGTTTTTTTGGCCCGGTGATATTCAATTTTTCTCTTACGCTATCTAAAATCAGACTGGTAGAAGAACCGGGATCAATGAAGGCGTATGTGTGCTCTGTTTTACCGTTGCCTCGTAGGCTTACAGGGATAATTTGATAGAACAGCTGATGCCTGCCGTGGTGGTGATTCACTCTGCGCGGAGCCTCTCGCGCTTGCCACTCGGCGGTTTCATTCCTGTGCAGGGCGGTGTTATGTTTTTTCCCACACCCGTATACCCTGCATTGTGGGGGTAGCCGACAATTTTGTGCGTTATGATTTTTAAGTGCACAGCAATTAATACAAATATTGTTTTGTGACAGTGTGCGCAATTTCTCACCGACTGTCTTGCCATTTAAATATTTGCAATGCAGCGTGTCATGGGGAAGACCGCATAGCATGCATTTTTTTCCTCGTTGGTTGATTCTGCCCTGTGCGTGATGCGGATTCACGTGATGGGTACTACTTTTGAACCCTCCTTCGTTCGCTACCAATAGCGTTGCTAAATCTTCTGTTGGTTTTAACCACTCCGCAAATTTTATAAGTGTCTTTGGTTTTGCCTCTTCCATAAGGGAATCGGATAACCATTTGTTCCTCAATTCGACCGGCAGCCTAGCAACAAGATCTTTCAAGAGTCTCTGATCGTTGAGATACTCTCCCTGATTGAGCATCGTCATGTTATCTATCAGATCGTGGAGGGCATTTGAAAATCTAATAAATGATGCCGGGTTTTCTAGGGACGGATTTTTCACGGCCAGTAGTTCGTTTAACAACGAAGTATAAATGTTGTCCGTGTTTCCGTATAATCTTTCAAGGCGTTCAATAATTTTCCCTACATTATCTGGGTTTAGCATCAGTCCGCTGACTGAGCGTAGCGCATCCCCCTTTAAGTATTTTTGGAGCCTGTTCAAGTTCTCCAAATCCGAAAAGTTACCTTCGCGTGTGGTTTTCTCGTAAATGCTTTTAAATCGAGGCCACATGTTGTAATTACCGTTAAACTCTGGAAGCTCGGAAAGGGTCGTTTTGTCGTTCTTTAGCGACCATGAATCTATCATTTGTTTAATACTCTCCGTTAAAAGCTTTACGTCCTCGGTTGCAGATGGCATTTGACAATATCTCTCCGATTCATTTAGAAGGCTCATATTGGCCTGTTCTTGTTGTCTCTTAATTTCGTCTTGGAGCTTCCCTAGCTCTTCTTCTATTTTAAGTTTCTGCTCCCTTTCTTTTTTCTCTTTTTCTGACCTATCTTGAAGCAACTTCTGCGTTTGCTGAAGCGCTTCCCTGCTTTCATTTTTCTCAGTTTCTATCAATTTACACTTAGGGCAAACATAGTTCTTAGGAATTACTCTCAAGCTTAGGCACGCTTGATGGAGAAATCTATCGCATTCTATGCAGTGAACCATTTTCCCTGTGCTATCAGCCTGCGTGCATATCTTACAATTCCCGTTGGGATTGTGCTTAAAAACGAACTCCATATTACTTACGATTCGTTACACTGCTAGAAATGGTGACCTTGCCTTGATGACGTCACTCGCTGCTCTTCGTTGACCACCGCCGGGAGCTGACGTCTCGCGCCGGCCCTTGAGCTGATGAGTTTCGACCGTCCGTCGATTCCGATGCCGTCAGCTTGCGCGCTCTCTTCCTCGCTGCTGACGCTGCTACCTGCTTCCTCACTCGCTGTCCTGGAGTTGCTGGGCACGCACCTCGTCGCACACACTGCTGGTAAACTTGCTGATCTGGCACTGATTTCTGGCTACTCGTTGGCTTCACTGTTAATGTTTCGGCGGAATGTTTTTTACACGTTTTGCGTTATGTCGCCGTGTATTTTTGTCAGACGCCGTTTCTGACCACTGTTTTTTACCGTTCGCGCTCACTTTGTCGCACTAAAATTCCGTCTCTTTTACGCACTTCTAACTGATGCACTTGTGGAGCGTTGCACTATATTTTGGCTGGTGCGCGGAGTTACCACCTACCACCTGCTTCGGCTGTCGCGATCGTCCGTCGATCCGAAAGGGTCAGGCTGGGGTGATCGTCCGCGGCTTCCAAACTTCCGTTCTGCTTGCCTTGCAGAGTTGATCAGGCCGAGCTTGCGCGCTCCGACCTTGCCTTCCTCGCCTTCCACCGCCGGGAGCTGGCGTCTTGCGCCGGCCCTTGAGCTGGTGTGCGTCTATCTCCAATATCACGCCGGGAGCTTGCGCGCTCCGGCTCTGCTTTCCTCGCTTCTCACCGCCGGGAGCTGACGTCTTGCGCCAACCCTTGAGCTGGTGTGCGTTGGGCGTTTCCGATATCGGCTGGGCAACCGTCCGTTACCTGCGACCGTCCGTCGCTCCTCAACCGTTGTTCGATGGAACGCTGGGCTGGTGGTGCACACGAGGGTTAACCTCGGAGCGGTTAGCCGTGTTGTGAACACACGAAGATTTACCTCGGAGTTCTTGCGTTCTTTCTCGATGCGGCTTGTGGTGCACACGAGGATTCACCTCGGAGCGGTACTTGCCGTGTTGCAAACACACGAGGATTCACCTCGGAGTTCTGGTGCGACGCACACGAAGATTAACCTCGGAGCGGGGCGCAATGTATAGGAATTCTCCGTTGTGAGGGGTTAAGTCCTCTCTGGAGCCACCATTTGTTGTGCACACGAAGATTCACCTCGGAGCACTCCTCGAGACAGGCGTATTGAACACCGACTTGAGGGCAATGTTGGAGAATTCCAAGAGTAGTCAACTATTTGGGTTTTCATCAACTACTGATTTATTGGTTCAATTTTCGATTCTTATATAGTAATTCTGATTGACAAATTTTCCTTAGTCGACATAATTGCTTACATGTATGTGTCCGTGTTGGTCACCGCTGTCGGCGACTTTTTACCAGCATGTGCATATTTCCTACATTTGTATGCGCCGTTGTCGGCGTGCCAAGCATTGCTTGGTTTTGCTGCGTACATGCGTTTTGCTTACTAGCGTTTATTTTGGATTCTTTCCGTCAGCGACAAAGACCATGCCAAAACACTTGCAAACTTGGTACAAATTTAATAAGACCATGCCAAAACACTTGCAACTTGGTACAAATTTAATACGACCATGCCAAACACTTGCAAACTTGGTACAAATTTAATAAGACCATGCCAAACACTTGCAAACTTGGAACAAACTTCCTAAGACCATGCCAAAACACTTGCAACCTTTGTACAAATTTAATAAGACCATGCCAAAACACTTGCAAACTTGGAACAAACTTCCTAAGACCATGCCAAAACACTTGCAAACTTGGTACAAATTTAATAAGACCATGCCAAACACTTGCAAACTTGGAACAAACTTCCTAAGACCATGCCAAAACACTTGCAAACTTGGTACAAATTTAATACGACCATGCCAAACACTTGCAACCTTGGTAAAAATTTAATAACACCATGCCAAAGCACTTGCAAACTTGGTAAAAATTTAATACGACCATGCTAAACACTTGCAAACTTGGTACAAATTTAATAAGACCATGCCAAACACTAGCAAACTTGGAACAAACTTCCTAAGACCATGCCAAAACACTTGCAAACTTGGTACAAAGTTAATAAGACCATGCCGAACACTTGCAAACTTGGAACAAACTTCCTAAGACCATGCCAAAACACTTGCAAACTTGGCACAAATTTAATAAGACCATGTCAAAACACTTGCAAACTTGGAACAAACTTCCTAAGACCATGCCAAAACACTTGCAAACTTGGAACAAACTTCCTAAGACCATGCCAAAACACTTGCAAACTTGGTACAAATTTAATAACACCATGCCAAACACTTGCAAACTTGGAACAAACTTCCTAAGACCATGCCAAAACACTTGCAACCTTGGTACAAATTTAATAAGACCATGCCAAAACACTTGCAAACTTGTAACAAACTTCCTAAGACCATGCCAAAACACTTGCAAACTTGGAACAAACTTCCTAAGACCATGCCAAAACACTTGCAACCTTGGTACAAATTTAATACGACCATGCCAAACTCTTGCAAACTTGGAACAAAATTCCTAAGACCATGCCAAAACACTTGCAAACTTGGTACAAATTTAATAAGACCATGCCAAACACTTGCAAACTTGGAACAAACTTCCTAAGACCATGCCAAAACACTTGCAACCTTGGTACAAATTTAATACGACCATGCCAAACACTTGCAAACTTGGAACAAACTTCCTAAGACCATGCCAAAACACTTGCAAACTTGGTACAAATTTAATAAGACCATGCCAAACACTTGCAAACTTGGAACAAACTTCCTAAGACCATGCCAAAACACTTGCAAACTTGGTACAAATTTAATAAGACCATGCCAAAACACTTGCAAACTTGGAACAAACTTCCTAAGACCATGCCAAAACACTTGCAAACTTGGCACAAATTTAATAAGACCATGCCAAAACACTTGCAAACTTGGTACAAATTTAATAAGACCATGCCAAAACACTTGCAACTTGGTACAAATTTAATACGACCATGCCAAACACTTGCAAACTTGGTACAAATTTAATAAGACCATGCCAAACACTTGCAAACTTGGAACAAACTTCCTAAGACCATGCCAAAACACTTGCAACCTTGGTACAAATTTCATAAGACCATGCCAAAACACTTGCAAACTTGGAACAAACTTCCTAAGACCATGCCAAAACACTTGCAAACTTGGCACAAATTTAATAACACCATGCCAAAACACTTGCAAACTTGGTACAAATTTAATACGACCATGCCAAACACTTGCAAACTTGGTACAAATTTAATAAGACCATGCCAAACACTTCCAAACATGGAACAAATTTCCTAAGACCATGCCAAAACACTTGCAAACTTGGCACAAACTTCCTAAGACCATGCCAAAACACTTGCAACCTTGGTACAAATTTAATAAGACCATGCCAAAACACTTGCAAACTTGGAACAAACTTCCTAAGACCATGCCAAAACACTTTCAAACTTGGAACAAACTTCCTAAGACCATGCCAAAACACTTGCAAACTTGGAACAAACTTCCTAAGACCATGCCAAAACACTTGCAAACTTGGTACAAATTTAATAAGACCATGCCAAACACTTGCAAACTTGGAACAAACTTCCTAAGACCATGCCAAAACACTTGCAACCTTGGTACAAATTTAATAAGACCATGCCAAAACACTTGCAAACTTGGAACAAACTTCCTAAGACCATGCCAAAACACTTGCAAACTTGGTACAAATTTAATAAGACCATGCCAAACACTAGCAAACTTGGAACAAACATCCTAAGACCATGCCAAAACACTTGCAAACTTGGTACAAATTTAAAAAGACCATGCCAAACACTTGCAAACTTGGAACAAACTTCCTAAGACCATGCCAAAACACTTGCAAACTTGGCACAAATTTAATAAGACCATGCCAAAACACTTGCAACCTTGGTAAAAATTTTATAAGATCATGCCAAAACACTTGCAAACTTGGTAAAAATTTATAACGACCATGCCAAACACTTGCAAACTTGGTACAAATTTAATAAGACCATGCCAAACACTAGCAAACTTGGAACAAACTTCCTAAGACCATGCCAAAACACTTGCAAACTTGGTACAAAGTTAATAAGACCATGCCGAACACTTGCAGACTTGGAACAAACTTCCTAAGACCATGCCAAAACACTTGCAAACTTGGCACAAATTTAATAAGACCATGTCAAAACACTTGCAAACTTGGAACAAACTTCCTAAGACCATGCCAAAACACTTGCAAACTTGGAACAAACTTCCTAAGACCATGCCAAAACACTTGCAAACTTGGTACAAATTTAATAAGACCATGCCAAAACACTTGCAAACTTGGTACAAATTTAATAAGACCATGCCAAAACACTTGCAACTTGGTACAAATTTAATACGACCATGCCAAACACTTGCAAACTTGGTACAAATTTAATAAGACCATGCCAAACACTTGCAAACTTGGAACAAACTTCCTAAGACCATGCCAAAACACTTGCAACCTTTGTACAAATTTAATAAGACCATGCCAAAACACTTGCAAACTTGGAACAAACTTCCTAAGACCATGCCAAAACACTTGCAAACTTGGTACAAATTTAATAAGACCATGCCAAACACTTGCAAACTTGGAACAAACTTCCTAAGACCATGCCAAAACACTTGCAAACTTGGTACAAATTTAATACGACCATGCCAAACACTTGCAAACTTGGAACAAACATCCTAAGACCATGCCAAAACACTTGCAAACTAGGTACAAATTTAATAAGACCATGCCAAACACTTGCAAACTTGGAACAAACTTCCTAAGACCATGCCAAAACACTTGCAAACTTGGCACAAATTTAATAAGACCATGCCAAAACACTTGCAACCTTGGTAAAAATTTAATAAGACCATGCCAAAACACTTGCAAACTTGGTAAAAATTTAATACGACCATGCTAAACACTTGCAAACTTGGTACAAATTTAATAAGACCATGCCAAACACTAGCAAACTTGGAACAAACTTCCTAAGACCATGCCAAAACACTTGCAAACTTGGTACAAAGTTAATAAGACCATGCCGAACACTTGCAAACTTGGAACAAACTTCCTAAGACCATGCCAAAACACTTGCAAACCTGGCACAAATTTAATAAGACCATGTCAAAACACTTGCAAACTTGGAACAAACTTCCTAAGACCATGCCAAAACACTTGCAAACTTGGAACAAACTTCCTAAGACCATGCCAAAACACTTGCAAACTTGGTACAAATTTAATAACACCATGCCAAACACTTGCAAACTTGGAACAAACTTCCTAAGACCATGCCAAAACACTTGCAAACTTGGTACAAATTTAATAAGACCATGCCAAAACACTTGCAAACTTGTAACAAACTTCCTAAGACCATGCCAAAACACTTGCAAACTTGGAACAAACTTCCTAAGACCATGCCAAAACACTTGCAACCTTGGTACAAATTTAATACGACCATGCCAAACTCTTGCAAACTTGGAACAAAATTCCTAAGACCATGCCAAAACACTTGCAAACTTGGTACAAATTTAATAAGACCATGCCAAACACTTGCAAACTTGGAACAAACTTCCTAAGACCATGCCAAAACACTTGCAACCTTGGTACAAATTTAATACGACCATGCCAAACACTTGCAAACTTGGAACAAACTTCCTAAGACCATGCCAAAACACTTGCAAACTTGGTACAAATTTAATAAGACCATGCCAAACACTTGCAAACTTGGAACAAACTTCCTAAGACCATGCCAAAACACTTGCAAACTTGGTACAAATTTAATAAGACCATGCCAAAACACTTGCAAACTTGGAACAAACTTCCTAAGACCATGCCAAAACACTTGCAAACTTGGCACAAATTTAATAAGACCATGCCAAAACACTTGCAAACTTGGTACAAATTTAATAAGACCATGCCAAAACACTTGCAACTTGGTACAAATTTAATACGACCATGCCAAACACTTGCAAACTTGGTACAAATTTAATAAGACCATGCCAAACACTTGCAAACTTGGAACAAACTTCCTAAGACCATGCCAAAACACTTGCAACCTTGGTACAAATTTCATAAGACCATGCCAAAACACTTGCAAACTTGGAACAAACTTCCTAAGACCATGCCAAAACACTTGCAAACTTGGCACAAATTTAATAACACCATGCCAAAACACTTGCAAACTTGGTACAAATTTAATACGACCATGCCAAACACTTGCAAACTTGGTACAAATTTAATAAGACCATGCCTGTGAGAATTATATCTCCCAAAATATCGTGCCAAAAAAAAGTGAACCTTGATCGACGGTGTCCAGTTAGCAACTAGTTTATTCCTTTGTTATAAGTATTCATCGTCAGTCATGTTCATTTTCTAATCTATTCACTACAATTCATCTGACTAAATACGCTCTCGTCGGTTATGCCTCCTAATTCATTTCTTAAGCTAAACAGTGTTGATAACGCATTACAAACTTAACGAAGATATTTCCAACAATGCCAAACACTTCCAAACTTGGAACAAATTTCCTAAGACCATGCCAAAACACTTGCAAACTTGGCACAAACTTCCTAAGACCATGCCAAAACACTTGCAACCTTGGTACAAATTTAATAAGACCATGCCAAAACACTTGCAAACTTGGAACAAACTTCCTAAGACCATGCCAAAACACTTTCAAACTTGGAACAAACTTCCTAAGACCATGCCAAAACACTTGCAAACTTGGAACAAACTTCCTAAGACCATGCCAAAACACTTGCAAACTTGGTACAAATTTAATAAGACCATGCCAAAACACTTGCAAACTTGGAACAAACTTCCTAAGACCATGCCAAAACACTTGCAACCTTGGTACAAATTTAATAAGACCATGCCAAAACACTTGCAAACTTGGAACAAACTTCCTAAGACCATGCCAAAACACTTGCAAACTTGGTACAAATTTAATAAGACCATGCCAAACACTAGCAAACTTGGAACAAACTTCCTAAGACCATGCTAAAACACTTGCAAACTTGGTACAAATTTAATAAAACCATGCCAAAACACTTGCAAACTTGGTACAAATTTATTAAGACCAAGCCAAAACACTTGCAAACTTGGAACAAATTTAATAAGACCATGCCAAAACACTTGAAAACTTGGTACAAATTTAATAAAACAATGCCAAAACACTTGCAAACTTGGTACAAATTTTATAAGATCATGCCAAAACACTTGCAAACTTGGTACAAATTTAATAACACCATGCCAAAACACTTGCAAACTTGGAACAAACTTCCTAAGACCATGCCAAAACACTTGCAAACTTGGCACAAATTTAATAACACCATGCCAAAACACTTGCAAACTTGGTACAAATTTAATACGACCATGCCAAACACTTGCAAACTTGGTACAAATTTAATAAGACCATGCCAAACACTTCCAAACTTGGAACAAATTTCCTAAGACCATGCCAAAACACTTCCAAACTTGGCACAAACTTCCTAAGACCATGCCAAAACACTTGCAAACTTGGTACAAATTTAATAAGACCATGCCAAAACACTTGCAAACTTGGAACAAACTTCCTAAGACCATGCCAAAACACTTGCAAACTTGGTACAAATTTAATAAGACCATGCCAAAACGCTTGCAAACTTGGTACAAATTTAATAAGACGATGCCAAACACTTGCAAACTTGGAACAAACTTCCTAAGACCATGCCAAAACACTTGCAAACTTGGCACAAATTTAATAGGACCATGCCAAAACACTTGCAAACTTGGTACAAATTTACTAAGACCATGCCAAACACTTGCAAACTTGGAACAAACTTCCTAAGACCATGCCAAAACACTTGCAAACTTGGTACAAATTTAATAAGACCATGCCAAAACACTTGCAAACTTGGTACAAATTTAATAACACCATGCCAAAACACTTGCAAACTTGGTACAAATTTAATAAAACCATGCCAAAACACTTGCAAACTTGATACAAATTTAATAAGACCAAGCCAAAACACTTGCAAACTTAGAACAAATTTAATAAGACCATGCCAAAACACTTGCAAACTTGGTACAAATTTAATAAGACCATGCCAAAACACTTGCAAACCTGGTACAAATTTAATAAGACCATGCCAAAACACTTGCAAACTTGGAACAAACTTCCTAAGACCATGCCAAAACACATGCAAACTTGGTACAAATTTAATAAGACCATGCCAAAACACTTGCAAACTTGGTACAAATTTAATAAGACCATGCCAAACACATGCAAACTTGGAACAAACTTCCTAAGACCATGCCAAAACACTTGCAAACTTGGTACAAATTTAATAAGACCATGCCAAAACACTTGCAAACTTGGTACAAATTTAATAACACCATGCCAAAACACTTGCAAACTTGGTACAAATTTAATAAAACCATGCCAAAACACTTGCAAACTTGGAACAAACTTCCTAAGACCATGCCAAAACACTTGCAAACTTGGTACAAATTTAATAAGACCATGCCAAAACACTTGCAAACTTGGTACAAATTTAATAAGACCATGCCAAAACACTTGCAAACTTGGAACAAACTTCCTAAGACCATGCCAAAACACTTGCAAACTTGGTATAAATTTAATAAGACCATGCCAAACACTTGCAAACTTGGAACAAACTTCCTAAGACCATGCCAAAACACTTGCAACCTTGGTACAAATTTAATAAGACCATGCCAAAACACTTGCAAACTTGTAACAAACTTCCTAAGACCATGCCAAAACACTTGCAAACTTTGAACAAACTTCCTAAGACCATGCCAAAACACTTGCAACCTTGGTACAAATTTAATACGACCATGCCAAACACTTGCAAACTTGGAACAAAATTCCTAAGACCATGCCAAAACACTTGCAAACTTGGTACAAATTTAATAAGACCATGCCAAACACTTGCAAACTTGGAACAAACTTCCTAAGACCATGCCAAAACACTTGCAACCTTGGTACAAATTTAATACGACCATGCCAAACACTTGCAAACTTGGAACAAACTTCCTAAGACCATGCCAAAACACTTGCAAACTTGGTACAAATTTAATAAGACCATACCAAACACTTGCAAACTTGGAACAAACTTCCTAAGACCATGCCAAAACACTTGCAAACTTGGTACAAATTTAATAAGACCATGCCAAAACACTTGCAAACTTGGAACAAACTTCCTAAGACCATGCCAAAACACTTGCAAACTTGGCACAAATTTAATAAGACCATGCCAAAACACTTGCAAACTTGGTACAAATTTAATAAAACCATGCCAAAACACTTGCAACTTGGTACAAATTTAATACGACCATGCCAAACACTTGCAAACTTGGTACAAATTTAATAAGACCATGCCAAACACTTGCAAACTTGGAACAAACTTCCTAAGACCATGCCAAAACACTTGCAACCTTGGTACAAATTTCATAAGACCATGCCAAAACACTTGCAAACTTGGAACAAACTTCCTAAGACCATGCCAAAACACTTGCAAACTTGGCACAAATTTAATAACACCATGCCAAAACACTTGCAAACTTGGTACAAATTTAATAACACCATGCCAAACACTTGCAAACTTGGAACAAACTTCCTAAGACCATGCCAAAACACTTGCAACCTTGGTACAAATTTAATAAGACCATGCCAAAACACTTGCAAACTTGTAACAAACTTCCTAAGACCATGCCAAAACACTTGCAAACTTGGAACAAACTTCCTAAGACCATGCCAAAACACTTGCAACCTTGGTACAAATTTAATACGACCATGCCAAACACTTGCAAACTTGGAACAAAATTCCTAAGACCATGCCAAAACACTTGCAAACTTGGTACAAATTTAATAAGACCATGCCAAACACTTGCAAACTTGGAACAAACTTCCTAAGACCATGCCAAAACACTTGCAACCTTGGTACAAATTTAATACGACCATGCCAAACACTTGCAAACTTGGAACAAACTTCCTAATACCATGCCAAAACACTTGCAAACTTGGTACAAATTTAATAAGACCATGCCAAACACTTGCAAACTTGGAACAAACTTCCTAAGACCATGCCAAAACACTTGCAAACTTGGAACAAACTTCCTAAGACCATGCCAAAACACTTGCAAACTTGGCACAAATATAATAAGACCATGCCAAAACACTTGCAACTTGGTACAAATTTAATACGACCATGCCAAACACTTGCAAACTTGGTACAAATTTAATAAGAAAATGCCAAACACTTGCAAACTTGAAACAAACTTCCTAAGACCATGCCAAAACACTTGCAAACTTGGCACAAATTTAATAAGACCATGCCAAAACACTTGCAAACTTGGTACAAATTTAATAAGACCATGCCAAAACACATGCAACTTGGTACAAATTTAATACGACCATGCCAAACACTTGAAAACTTGGTACAAATTTAATACGACCATGCCAAACACTTGCAAACTTGGTACAAATTTAATAAGACCATGCCAAACACTTCCAAACTTGGAACAAATTTCCTAAGACCATGCCAAAACACTTGCAAACTTGGCACAAACTTCCTAAGACCATGCCAAAACACTTGCAACCTTGGTACAAATTTAATAAGACCATGCCAAAACACTTGCAAACTTGGAACAAACTTCCTAAGATCATGCCAAAACACTTGCAAACTTGGTACAAACTTCCTAAGACCATGCCAAAACACTTGCAAACTTGGAACAAACTTCCTAAGACCATGCCAAAACACTTGCAAACTTGGTACAAATTTAATAAGACCATGCCAAACACTTGCAAACTTGGAACAAACTTCCTAAGACCATGCCAAAACACTTGCAACCTTGGTACAAATTTAATAAGACCATGCCAAAACACTTGCAAACTTGGAACAAACTTCCTAAGACCATGCCAAAACACTTGCAAACTTGGAACAAATTTAATAAGACCATGCCAAACACTAGCAAACTTGGAACAAACTTCCTAAGACCATGCTAAAACACTTGCAAACTTGGTACAAATTTAATAAAACCATGCCAAACACTTGCAAACTTGGAACAAACTTCCTAAGACCATGCCAAAACACTTGCAAACTTGGCACAAATTTAATAAGACCATGCCAAAACACTTGCAACCTTGGTAAAAATTTAATAAGACCATGCCAAAACACTTGCAACCTTGGTAAAAATTTAATACGACCATGCCAAACACTTGCAAACTTGGTACAAATTTAATAAGACCATGCCAAACACTAGCAAACTTGGAACAAACTTCCTAAGACCATGCCAAAACACTTGCAAACTTGGTACAAAGTTAATAAGACCATGCCGAACACTTGCAAACTTGGAACAAACTTCCTAAGACCATGCCAAAACACTTGCAAACTTGGCACAAATTTAATAAGACCATGTCAAAACACTTGCAAACTTGGAACAAACTTCCTAAGACCATGCCAAAACACTTGCAAACTTGGAACAAACTTCCTAAGACCATGCCAAAACACTTGCAAACTTGGTACAAATTTAATAAGACCATGCCAAAACACTTGCAAACTTGGTACAAATTTAATAAGACCATGCCAAAACACTTGCAACTTGGTACAAATTTAATACGACCATGCCAAACACTTGCAAACTTGGTACAAATTTAATAAGACCATGCCAAACACTTGCAAACTTGGAACAAACTTCCTAAGACCATGCCAAAACACTTGCAACCTTTGTACAAATTTAATAAGACAATGCCAAAACACTTGCAAACTTAGAACAAACTTCCTAAGACCATGCAAAAACACTTGCAAACTTGGTACAAATTTAATAAGACCATGCCAAACACTTGCAAACTTGGAACAAACTTCCTAAGACCATGCCAAAACACTTGCAAACTTGGTACAAATTTAATACGACCATGCCAAACACTTGCAAACTGGGAACAAACATCCTAAGACCATGCCAAAACACTTGCAAACTTGGTACAAATTTAAAAAGACCATGCCGAACACTTGCAAACTTGGAACAAACTTCCTAAGACCATGCCAAAACACTTGCAAACTTGGCACAAATTTAATAAGACCATGCCAAAACACTTGCAACCTTGGTAAAAATTTAATAAGACCATGCCAAAACACTTGCAAACTTGGTAAAAATTTAATACGACCATGCCAAACACTTGCAAACTTGGTACAAATTTAATAAGACCATGCCAAACACTAGCAAACTTGGAACAAACTTCCTAAGACCATGCCAAAACACTTGCAAACTTGGTACAAAGTTAATAAGACCATGCCGAACACTTGCAAACTTGGAACAAACTTCCTAAGACCATGCCAAAACACTTGCAAACTTGGCACAAATTTAATAAGACCATGTCAAAACACTTGCAAACTTGGAACAAACTTCCTAAGACCATGCCAAAACACTTGCAAACTTGGAACAAACTTCCTAAGACCATGCCAAAACACTTGCAAACTTGGTACAAATTTAAAAACACCATGCCAAACACTTGCAAACTTGGAACAAACTTCCTAAGACCATGCCAAAACACTTGCAACCTTGGTACAAATTTAATAAGACCATGCCAAAACACTTGCAAACTTGTAACAAACTTCCTAAGACCATGCCAAAACACTTGCAAACTTGGAACAAACTTCCTAAGACCATGCCAAAACACTTGCAACCTTGGTACAAATTTAATACGACCATGCCAAACACTTGCAAACTTGGAACAAAATTCCTAAGACCATGCCAAAACACTTGCAAACTTGGTACAAATTTAATAAGACCATGCCAAACACTTGCAAACTTGGAACAAACTTCCTAAGACCATGCCAAAACACTTGCAACCTTGGTACAAATTTAATACGACCATGCCAAACACTTGCAAACTTGGAACAAACTTCCTAAGACCATGCCAAAACACTTGCAAACTTGGTACAAATTTAATAAGACCATGCCAAACACTTGCAAACTTGGAACAAACTTCCTAAGACCATGCCAAAACACTTGCAAACTTGGTACAAATTTAATAAGACCATGCCAAAACACTTGCAAACTTGGAACAAACTTCCTAAGACCATGCCAAAACACTTGCAAACTTGGAACAAACTTCATAAGACCATGCCAAAACACTTGCAAACTTGGCACAAATTTAATAACACCATGCCAAAACACTTGCAAACTTGGTACAAATTTAATACGACCATGCCAAAACACTTGCAAACTTGGTACAAATTTAATAAGACCATGCCAAACACTTCCAAACTTGGAACAAATTTCCTAAGACCATGCCAAAACACTTGCAAACTTGGCACAAACTTCCTAAGACCATGCCAAAACACTTGCAACCTTGGTACAAATTTAATAAGACCATGCCAAAACACTTGCAAACTTGGAACAAACTTCCTAAGACCATGCCAAAACACTTGCAAACTTGGAACAAGCTTCCTAAGACCATGCCAAAACACTTGCAAACTTGGAACAAACTTCCTAAGACCATGCCAAAACACTTGCAAACTTGGTACAAATTTAATAAGACCATGCCAAACACTTGCAAACTTGGAACAAACTTCCTAAGACCATGCCAAAACACTTGCAACCTTGGTACAAATTTAATAAGAACATGCCAAAACACTTGCAAACTTGGAACAAACTTCCTAAGACCATGCCAAAACACTTGCAAACTTGGTACAAATTTAATAAGACCATGCCAAACACTAGCAAACTTGGAACAAACTTCCTAAGACCATGCCAAAACACTTGCAAACTTGGTACAAATTTAATAAAACCATGCCAAAACACTTGCAAACTTGGTACAAATTTATTAAGACTAAGCCAAAACACTTGCAAACTTGGAACAAATTTAATAAGACCATGCCAAAACACTTGCAAACTTGGTACAAATTTAATAACACCATGCCAAAACACTTGCAAACTTGGTACAAATTTTATAAGATCATGCCAAAACACTTGCAAACTTGGTACAAATTTAATAACACCATGCCAAAACACTTGCAAACTTGGAACAAACTTCCTAAGACCATGCCAAAACACTTGCAAACTTGGCACAAATTTAATAACACCATGCCAAAACACTTGCAAACTTGGTACAAATTTAATACGACCATGCCAAACACTTGCAAACTTGGTACAAATTTAATAAGACCATGCCAAACACTTCCAAACTTGGAACAAATTTCCTAAGACCATGCCAAAACACTTCCAAACTTGGCACAAACTTCCTAAGACCATGCCAAAACACTTGCAAACTTGGTACAAATTTAATGAGACCATGCCAAAACACTTGCAAACTTGGAACAAACTTCCTAAGACCATGCCAAAACACTTGCAAACTTGGTACAAATTTAATAAGACCATGCCAAAACTCTTGCAAACTTGGTACAAATTTAATAAGACGATGCCAAATACTTGCAAACTTGGAACAAACTTCCTAAGACCATGCCAAAACACTTGCAAACTTGGCACAAATTTAATAGGACCATGCCAAAACACTTGCAAACTTGGTACAAATTTAATAAGACCATGCCAAACACTTGCAAACTTGGAACAAACTTCCTAAGACCATGCCAAAACACTTGCAAACTTGGTACAAATTTAATAAGACCATGCCAAAACACTTGCAAACTTGGTACAAATTTAATAACACCATGCCAAAACACTTGCAAACTTGGTACAAATTTAATAAAACCATGCCAAAACACTTGCAAACTTGATACAAATTTAATAAGACCAAGCCAAAACACTTGCAAACTTAGAACAAATTTAATAAGACCATGCCAAAACACTTGCAAACTTGGTACAAATTTAATAAGACCATGCCAAAACACTTGCAAACCTGGTACAAATTTAATAAGACCATGCCAAAACACTTGCAAACTTGGAACAAACTTCCTAAGACCATGCCAAAACACATGCAAACTTGGTACAAATTTAATAAGACCATGCCAAAACACTTGCAAACTTGGTACAAATTTAATAAGACCATGCCAAACACATGCAAACTTGGAACAAACTTCCTAAGACCATGCCAAAACACTTGCAAACTTGGTACAAATATAATAAGACCATGCCAAAACACTTGCAAACTTGGTACAAATTTAATAACACCATGCCAAAACACTTGCAAACTTGGTACAAATTTAATAAAACCATGCCAAAACACTTGCAAACTTGGAACAAACTTCCTAAGACCATGCCAAAACACTTGCAAACTTGGTACAAATTTAATAAGACCATGCCAAAACACTTGCAAACTTGGTACAAATTTAATAAGACCATGCCAAAACACTTGCAAACTTGGAACAA
Organism: Anopheles atroparvus; assembly: GCA_914969975.1. Classification (NCBI taxonomy): domain Eukaryota; kingdom Metazoa; phylum Arthropoda; class Insecta; order Diptera; family Culicidae; genus Anopheles; species Anopheles atroparvus. The sequence goes on along the minus strand of CAJZCY010000006.1, from coordinate 10,806,234 downwards.
ACTTCCTAAGACCATGCCAAAACACTTGCAAACTTGGTACAAATTTAATAAGACCATGCCAAACACTTGCAAACTTGGAACAAACTTCCTAAGACCATGCCAAAACACTTGCAACCTTGGTACAAATTTAATAAGACCATGCCAAAACACTTGCAAACGTGTAACAAACTTCCTAAGACCATGCCAAAACACTTGCAAACTTTGAACAAACTTCCTAAGACCATGCCAAAACACTTGCAACCTTGGTACAAATTTAATACGACCATGCCAAACACTTGCAAACTTGGAACAAAATTCCTAAGACCATGCCAAAACACTTGCAAACTTGGTACAAATTTAATAAGACCATGCCAAACACTTGCAAACTTGGAACAAACTTCCTAAGAACATGCCAAAACACTTGCAACCTTGGTACAAATTTAATACGACCATGGCAAACACTTGCAAACTTGGAACAAACTTCCTAAGACCATGCCAAAACACTTGCAAACTTGGTACAAATTTAATAAGACCATGCCAAACACTTGCAAACTTGGAACAAACTTCCTAAGACCATGCCAAAACACTTGCAAACTTGGTACAAATTTAATAAGACCATGCCAAAACACTTGCAAACTTGGAACAAACTTCCTAAGACCATGCCAAAACACTTGCAAACTTGGCACAAATTTAATAAGACCATGCCAAAACACTTGCAAACTTGGTACAAATTTAATAAGACCATGCCAAAACACTTGCAACTTGGTACAAATTTAATACGACCATGCCAAACACTTGCAAACTTGGTACAAATTTAATAAGACCATGCCAAACACTTGCAAACTTGGAACAAACTTCCTAAGACCATGCCAAAACACTTGCAACCTTGGTACAAATTTCATAAGACCATGCCAAAACACTTGCAAACTTGGAACAAACTTCCTAAGACCATGCCAAAACACTTGCAAACTTGGCACAAATTTAATAACACCATGCCAAAACACTTGCAAACTTGGTACAAATTTAATAAGACCATGCCAAACACTTGCAAACTTGGAACAAACTTCCTAAGACCATGCCAAAACACTTGCAACCTTGGTACAAATTTAATAAGACCATGCCAAAACACTTGCAAACTTGTAACAAACTTCCTAAGACCATGCCAAAACACTTGCAAACTTGGAACAAACTTCCTAAGACCATGCCAAAACACTTGCAACCTTGGTACAAATTTAATACGACCATGCCAAACACTTGCAAACTTGGAACAAAATTCCTAAGACCATGCCAAAACACTTGCAAACTTGGTACAAATTTAATAAGACCATGCCAAACACTTGCAAACTTGGAACAAACTTCCTAAGACCATGCCAAAACACTTGCAAACTTGGTACAAATTTAATAAGACCATGCCAAAACACTTGCAAACTTGGAACAAACTTCCTAAGACCAGTTAGCACAACCCGCAACACCGAGCACCGAGTGAGCGCAATATAACATAAATATCAACATCCGAGCCGAGAGCACATTTTCTGCAGCGCAGCATAAAATGTGTCACCAACCATCGTCGACCGAATCATGCTCGAATCATGATCGCTGCCAGAAGTAAACATCGATCGCCATCGGACGACGCAGCTATAAAACATCGCAGCCCGCTCAATCATCGGTTCTTTCTTGCATTCTCCAGACACCGAGACGGACCGGCGTGATACCCGTACCGAGTAGGATCGCATCCCGCGTTCACGAGTTTAACTAAGAGTTGTTAATAAAATAGAAATAATTTTTTAAAAACTCTAAACCCGTGAGTGCGTTACTAACTGACCATGCCAAAACACTTGCAAACTTGGCACAAATTTAATAAGACCAAGCCAAAACACTTGCAAACTTGGTACAAATTTAATAAGACCATGCCAAAACACTTGCAACTTGGTACAAATTTAATACGACCATGCCAAACACTTGCAAACTTGGTACAAATTTAATAAGACCATGCCAAACACTTGCAAACTTGGTACAAATTTAATAAGACCATGCCAAAACACTTGCAACCTTGGTACAAATTTCATAAGACCATGCCAAAACACTTACAAACTTGGAACAAACTTCCTAAGACCATGCCAAAACACTTGCAAACTTGGCACAAATTTAATAACACCATGCCAAAACACTTGCAAACTTGGTACAAATTTAATACGACCATGCCAAACACTTGCAAACTTGGTACATATTTAATAAGACCATGCCAAACACTTCCAAACTTGGAACAAATTTCCTAAGACCATGCCAAAACACTTGCAAACTTGGCACAAACTTCCTAAGACCATGCCAAAACACTTGCAACCTTGGTACAAATTTAATAAGACCATGCCAAAACACTTACAAACTTGGAACAAACTTCCTAAGACCATGCCAAAACACTTGCAAACTAGGAACAAACTTCCTAAGACCATGCCAAAACACTTGCAAACTTGGAACAAACTTTCTAAGACCATGCCAAAACACTTGCAAACTTGGTACAAATTTAATAAGACCATGCCAAACACTTGCAAACTTGGAACAAACTTCCTAAGACCATGCCAAAACACTTGCAACCTTGGTACAAATTTAATAAGACCATGCCAAAACACTTGCAAACTTGGAACAAACTTCCTAAGACCATGCCAAAACACTTGCAACCTTGGTACAAATTTAATACGACCATGCCAAACACTTGCAAACTTGGAACAAACTTCCTAATACCATGCCAAAACACTTGCAAACTTGGTACAAATTTAATAAGACCATGCCAAACACTTGCAAACTTGGAACAAACTTCCTAAGACCATGCCAAAACACTTGCAAACTTGGTACAAATTTAATAAGACCATGCCAAAACTCTTGCAAACTTGGTACAAATTTAATAAGACGATGCCAAACACTTGCAAACTTGGAACAAACTTCCTAAGACCATGCTAAAACACTTGCAAACTTGGTACAAATTTAATAAAACCATGCCAAAACACTTGCAAACTTGGTACAAATTTATTAAGACCAAGCCAAAACACTTGCAAACTTGGAACAAATTTAATAAGACCATGCCAAAACACTTGCAAACTTGGTACAAATTTAATAAAACCATGCCAAAACACTTGCAAACTTGGTACAAATTTTATAAGATCATGCCAAAACACTTGCAAACTTGGTACAAATTTAATAACACCATGCCAAAACACTTGCAAACTTGGTACAAATTTAATAAAACCATGCCAAAACACTTGCAAACTTGGTACAATTTAATAAGACCAAGCCAAAACACTTGCAAACTTGGAACAAATTTAATAAGACCATGGCAAACACTTGCAAACTTGGAACAAACTTCCTAAGACCATGCCAAAACACTTGCAAACTTGGAACAAACTTTTTAAGACCATGCCAAAACACTTGCAAACTTGGTACAAATTTAATAAGACCATGCCAAACACTTGCAAACTTGGAACAAACTTCCTAAGACCATGCCAAAACACTTGCAAACTTGGTACAAATTTAATAAGACCATGCCAAAACTCTTGCAAACTTGGTACAAATTTAATAAGACGATGCCAAACACTTGCAAACTTGGAACAAACTTCCTAAGACTATGCCAAAACACTTGCAAACTTGGCACAAATTTAATAGGACCATGCCAAAACACTTGCAAACTTGGTACAAATTTAATAAGACCATGCCAAACACTTGCAAACTTGGAACAAACTTGCTAAGACCATGCCAAAACACTTGCAAACTTGGTACAAATTTAATAGGACCATGCCAAAACACTTACAAACTTGGTACAAATTTAATAACACCATGCCAAAACACTTGCAAACTTGGTACAAATTTAATAAAACCATGCCAAAACACTTGCAAACTTGGTACAAATTTAATAAGACCATGCCAAAACACTTGCAAACTTGGAACAAATTTCCTAAGAACATGCCAAAACACTTGCAAACTTGGTACAAATTTAATAACACCATGCCAAAACACTTGCAAACTTGGTACAAATTTAATAACACCATGCCAAAACACTTGCAAACTTGGTACAAATTTAATAAGACCATGCCAAACACTTGCAAACTTGGAACAAACTTTTTAAGACCATGCCAAAACACTTGCAAACTTGGTACAAATTTAATAAGACCATGCCAAAACACTTGCAAACTTGGTACAAATTTAATAACACCATGCCAAAACACTTGCAAACTTGGTACAAATTTAATAAGACCATGCCAAAACACTTGCAAACCTGGTACAAATTTAATAAGACCATGCCAAAACACTTGCAAACTTGGAACAAACTTCCTAAGACCATGCCAAAACACTTGCAAACTTGGTACAAATTTAATAAGACCATGCCAAAACACTTGCAAACTTGGTACAAATTTAATAAGACCATGCCAAACACATGCAAACTTGGAACAAACTTCCTAAGACCATGCCAAAACACTTGAAAACTTGGTACAAATTTAATAAGACCATGCCAAAACACTTGCAAACTTGGAACAAACTTCCTAAGACCATGCCAAAACACATGCAAACTTGGTACAAATTTAATAAGACCATGCCAAACACATGCAAACTAGGAACAAACTTCCTAAGACCATGCCAAAACACTTGAAAACTTGGTACAAATTTAATAAGACCATGCCAAAACACTTGCAAACTTAGTCAAATTTAATAAGACCATGCCAAAACACTTGCAAACTTGGTACAAATTTAATAAGACCATGCCAAAACACTTGCAAACTTGGTACAAATTTAATAACACCATGCCAAAACACTTGCAAACTTGGTACAAATTTAATAAGACCATGCCAAAACACTTGCAAACCTGGTACAAATTTAATAAGACCATGCCAAAACACTTGCAAACTTGGAACAAACTTCCTAAGACCATGCCAAAACACTTGCAAACTTGGTACAAATTTAATAAGACCATGCCAAAACACTTGCAAACTTGGTACAAATTTAATAAGACCATGCCAAACACATGCAAACTTGGAACAAACTTCCTAAGACCATGCCAAAACACTTGAAAACTTGGTACAAATTTAATAAGACCATGCCAAAACACTTGCAAACTTGGAACAAACTTCCTAAGACCATGCCAAAACACATGCAAACTTGGTACAAATTTAATAAGACCATGCCAAACACATGCAAACTTGGAACAAACTTCCTAAGACCATGCCAAAACACTTGAAAACTTGGTACAAATTTAATAAGACCATGCCAAAACACTTGCAAACTTGGAACAAACTTCCTAAGACCATGCCAAAACACATGCAAACTTGGTACAAATTTAATAAGACCATGCCAAACACATGCAAACTTGGAACAAACTTCCTAAGACCATGCCAAAACACTTGAAAACTTGGTACAAATTTAATAAGACCATGCCAAAACACTTGCAAACTTAGTCAAATTTAATAAGACCATGCCAAAACACTTGCAAACTTGGTACAAATTTAATAAGACCATGCCAAAACACTTGCAAACTTGGTACAAATTTAATAAGACCAAGCCAAAACACTTGCAAACTTGGAACAAATTCAATAAGACCATGCCAAAACACTTGCAAACTTGGTACAAATTTAATAAGACCATGCCAAAACACTTGCAAACCTGGTACAAATTTAATAAGACCATTCCAAACACTTGCAAACTTGGAACAAACTTCCTAAGACCATGCCAAAACACTTGCAAACTTGGTACAAATTTAATAAGACCATGCCAAAACACTTGCAAACTTGGTACAAATTTAATAACACCATGCCAAAACACTTGCAAACTTGGTACAAATTTAATAAAACCATGCCAAAACACTTGCAAACTTGGTACAAATTTTATAAGACCATGCCAAAATACTTGCAAACCTGGTACAAATTTAATAAGACCATGCCAAAACATTTGCAAACTTGGAACAAACTTCCTAAGACCATGCCAAAACACATGCAAACTTGGTACAAATTTAATAAGACCATGCCAAAACACTTGCAAACTTGGTACAAATTTAATAAGACCATGCCAAACACATGCAAACATGGAACAAACTTCCTAAGACCATGCCAAAACACTTGCAAACTTGGTACAAATTTCATAAGACCATGCTTAAACACTTGCAAACTTGGTACAAATTTAATAAGACCAAGCCAAAACACTTGCAAACTTGGAACAAATTTAATAAGACCATGCCAAAACACTTGCAAACTTGGTACAAATTTAATAAGACCATGCCAAAACACTTGCAAACCTGGTACAAATTAAATAAGACCATGCCAAAACACTTGCAAACTTGGAACAAACTTCCTAAGACCATGCCAAAACACATGCAAACTTGGTACAAATTTAATAAGACCATGCCAAAACACTTGCAAACTTGGTACAAATTTAATAAGACCATGCCAAACACATGCAAACTTGGAACAAACTTCCTAAGACCATGCCAAAACACTTGCAATCTTGGTACAAATTAAATAATACCATGCCAAAACACTTGCAAACTTGGTACAAATTTAATAAGACCATGCCAAAACACTTGCAAACTTGGAACAAACTTCCTAAGACCATGCCAAAACACTTGCAAACTTGGTACAAATTTAATAAGACCATGCCAAACACATGCAAACTTGGAACAAACTTCCTAAGACCATGCCAAAACACTTGCAACCTTGGTACAAATTTAATACGACCATGCCAAACACTTGCAAACTTGGAACAAACTTCCTAATACCATGCCAAAACACTTGCAAACTTGGTACAAATTTAATAAGACCATGCCAAACACTTGCAAACTTGGAACAAACTTCCTAAGACCATGCCAAAACACTTGCAAACTTGGTACAAATTTAATAAGACCATGCCAAAACTCTTGCAAACTTGGTACAAATTTAATAAGACGATGCCAAACACTTGCAAACTTGGAACAAACTTCCTAAGACCATGCTTGAACACTTGCAAACTTGGTACAAATTTAATAAAACCATGCCAAAACACTTGCAAACTTGGTACAAATTTATTAAGACCAAGCCAAAACACTTGCAAACTTGGAACAAATTTAATAAGACCATGCCAAAACACTTGCAAACTTGGTACAAATTTAATAAAACCATGCCAAAACACTTGCAAACTTGGTACAAATTTTATAAGATCATGCCAAAACACTTGCAAACTTGGTACAAATTTAATAACACCATGCCAAAACACTTGCAAACTTGGTACAAATTTAATAAAACCATGCCAAAACACTTGCAAACTTGGTACAATTTAATAAGACCAAGCCAAAACACTTGCAAACTTGGAACAAATTTAATAAGACCATGGCAAACACTTGCAAACTTGGAACAAACTTCCTAAGACCATGCCAAAACACTTGCAAACTTGGTACAAATGTAATAAGACCATGCCAAAACACTTGCAAACTTGGAACAAACTTCCTAAGACCATGCCAAAACACTTGCAAACTTGGTACAAATTTAATAAGACCATGCCAAAACACTTGCAAACTTGGTACAAATTTAATAAGACCATGCCAAACACTTGCAAACTTGGAACAAACTTCCTAAGACCATGCCAAAACACTTGCAAACTTGGTACAAATTTAATAAGACCATGCCAAAACTCTTGCAAACTTGGTACAAATTTAATAAGACGATGCCAAACACTTGCAAACTTGGAACAAACTTCCTAAGACCATGCCAAAACACTTGCAAACTTGGCACAAATTTAATAGGACCATGCCAAAACACTTGCAAACTTGGTACAAATTTAATAAGACCATGCCAAACACTTGCAAACTTGGAACAAACTTGCTAAGACCATGCCAAAACACTTGCAAACTTGGTACAAATTTAATAGGACCATGCCAAAACACTTACAAACTTGGTACAAATTTAATAACACCATGCCAAAACACTTGCAAACTTGGTACAAATTTAATAAAACCATGCCAAAACACTTGCAAACTTGGTACAAATTTAATAACACCATGCCAAAACACTTGCAAACTTGGTACAAATTTAATAACACCATGCCAAAACACTTGCAAACTTGGTACAAATTTAATAAGACCATGCCAAACACTTGCAAACTTGGAACAAACTTCCTAAGACCATGCCAAAACACTTGCAAACTTGGTACAAATTTAATAAGACCATGCCAAAACACTTGCAAACTTGGTACAAATTTAATAACACCATGCCAAAACACTTGCAAACTTGGTACAAATTTAATAAGACCATGCCAAAACACTTGCAAACCTGGTACAAATTTAATAAGACCATGCCAAAACACTTGCAAACTTGGAACAAACTTCCTAAGACCATGCCAAAACACATGCAAACTTGGTACAAATTTAATAAGACCATGCCAAAACACTTGCAAACTTGGTACAAATTTAATAAAACCATGCCAAACACATGCAAACTTGGAACAAACTTCCTAAGACCATGCCAAAACACTTGCAAACTTGGTACAAATTTAATAAGACCATGCCAAAACACTTGCAAACTTGGAACAAACTTCCTAAGACCATGCCAAAACACATGCAAACTTGGTACAAATTTAATAAGACCATGCCAAAACACTTGCAAACTTGGTACAAATTTAATAAGACCATGCCAAACACATGCAAACTTGGAACAAACTTCCTAAGACCATGCCAAAACACTTGCAAACTTGGTACAAATTTAATAAGACCATGCCAAAACACTTGCAAACTTGGTACAAATTTAATAAGACCAAGCCAAAACACTTGCAAACTTGGAACAAATTTAATAAGACCATGCCAAAACACTTGCAAACTTGGTACAAATTTAATAAGACCATGCCAAAACACTTGCAAACTTGGTACAAATTTAATAAGACCATGCCAAACGCATGCAAACTTGGAACAAACTTCCTAAGACCATGCCAAAACACTTGCAAACTTGGTACAAATTTCATAAGACCATGCCAAAACACTTGCAAACTTGGTACAAATTTAATAAGACCAAGCCAAAACACTTGCAAACTTGGAACAAATTTAATAAGACCATGCCAAAACACTTGCAAACTTGGTACAAATTTAATAAGACCATGCCAAAACACTTGCAAACCTGGTACAAATTTAATAAGACCATGCCAAAACACTTGCAAACTTGGAACAAACTTCCTAAGACCATGCCAAAACACATGCAAACTTGGTACAAATTTAATAAGACCATGCCAAAACACTTGCAAACTTGGTACAAATTTAATAAGACCATGCCAAACACATGCAAACTTGGAACAAACTTCCTAAGACCATGCCAAAACACTTGCAAACTTGGTACAAATTTAATAAGACCATGCCAAAACACTTGCAAACTTGGTACAAATTTAATAAGACCAAGCCAAAACACTTACAAACTTGGAACAAATTTAATAAGACCATGCCAAAACACTAGAAAACTTGGTACAAATATAATAAGACCATGCCAAAACACTTGCAAACTTGGTACAAATTTAATAAGACCATGCCAAAACACTTGCAAACTTGGAACAAACTTCCTAAGACTATGCCAAAACACTTGCAAACTTGGTACAAATTTAATAAGACCAAGCCAAAACACTTGCAAACTTGGAACAAATTTAATAAGACCATGCCAAAACACTTGCAAACTTGGTACAAATTTAATAAGACCATGCCAAACACTTGCAAACTTGGAACAAACTTCCTAAGACCATGCCAAAACACTTGCAAACTTGGTACAAATTTAATAAAACCATGCCAAAACACTTGCAAACTTGGTACAAATTTAATACGACCATGCCAAACACTTGCAAACTTGGAACAAACTTCCTAAGACCATGCCAAAACACTTGCAAACTTGGTACAAATTTAATAAGACCATGCCAAAACACTTGCAAACTTGGTACAAATTTAATAACACCATGCCAAAACACTTGCAAACTTGGTACAAATTTAATAAAACCATGCCAAAACACTTGCAAACTTGATACAAATTTAATAAGACCAAGCCAAAACACTTGCAAACTTGGAACAAATTTAATACGACCATGCCAAAACACTTGCAAACTTGGTACAAATTTAATAAGACCATGCCAAAACACTTGCAAACTTGGTACAAATTTAATAAGACCATGCCAAAACACTTGCAAACTTGGAACAAACTTCCTAAGACCATGCCAAAACACTTGCAAACTTGGTACAAATTTAATAAGACCAAGCCAAAACACTTGCAAACTTGGAACAAATTTAATAAGACCATGCCAAAACACTTGCAAACTTGGTACAAATTTAATAAGACCATGCCAAAACACTTGCAAACTTGGTACAAATTTAATAAGACCACGCCAAAACACTTGCAAACTTGGAACAAACTTCCTAAGACCATGCCAAAACACTTGCAAACTTGGTACAAATTTAATAAGACCATGCCAAAACACTTGCAAACTTGGTACAAATTTAATAAGACCATGCCAAACACTTGCAAACTTGGAACAAACTTCCTAAGACCATGCCAAAACACTTGCAATTTTGGTACAAATTTAATAAGACCATGCCAAAACACTTGCAAACTTGGTACAAATTTAATAACACCATGCCAAACACTTGCAAACTTGGAACAAACTTCCTAAGACCATGCCAAAACACTTGCAAACTTGGTACAAATTTAATAACACCATGCCAAAACACTTGCAAACTTGGTACAAATTTAATAAGACCAAGCCAAAACACTTACAAACTTGGTACAAATTTAATAAGACCATGCCAAAACACTTGAAAACTTGGTACAAATTTAATAAGACCATGCCAAAACACTTGCAAACTTGGTACAAATTTAATAAGACCATGCCAAAACACTTGCAAACTTGGAACAAATTTAATAAGACCATGCCAAACACTTGCAAACTTGGAACAAACTTCCTAAGACCATGCCAAAACACTTGCAAACTTGGTACAAATTTAATAAGACCATGCCAAAACACTTGCAAACTTGGTACAAATTTAATAACACCATGCCAAAACACTTGCAAACTTGGTACAAATTTAATAAGACCATGCCAAAACACTTGCAAACCTGGTACAAATTTAATAAGACCATGCCAAAACACTTGCAAACTTGGAACAAACTTCCTAAGACCATGCCAAAACACATGCAAACTTGGTACAAATTTAATAAGACCATGCCAAAACACTTGCAAACTTGGTACAAATTTAATAAAACCATGCCAAACACATGCAAACTTGGAACAAACTTCCTAAGACCATGCCAAAACACTTGCAAACTTGGTACAAATTTAATAAGACCATGCCAAAACACTTGCAAACTTGGAACAAACTTCCTAAGACCATGCCAAAACACATGCAAACTTGGTACAAATTTAATAAGACCATGCCAAAACACTTGCAAACTTGGTACAAATTTAATAAGACCATGCCAAACACATGCAAACTTGGAACAAACTTCCTAAGACCATGCCAAAACACTTGCAAACTTGGTACAAATTTAATAAGACCATGCCAAAACACTTGCAAACTTGGTACAAATTTAATAAGACCAAGCCAAAACACTTGCAAACTTGGAACAAATTTAATAAGACCATGCCAAAACACTTGCAAACTTGGAACAAACTTCCTAAGACCATGCCAAAACACTTGCAAACTTGGTACAAATTTAATAAAACCATGCCAAAACACTTGCAAACTTGGTACAAATTTAATACGACCATGCCAAACACATGCAAACTTGGAACAAACTTCCTAAGACCATGCCAAAACACTTGCAAACTTGGTACAAATTTAATAAGACCATGCCAAAACACTTGCAAACTTGGTACAAATTTAATAAGACCAAGCCAAAACACTTGCAAACTTGGAACAAATTTAATAAGACCATGCCAAAACACTTGCAAACTTGGAACAAACTTCCTAAGACCATGCCAAAACACTTGCAAACTTGGTACAAATTTAATAAAACCATGCCAAAACACTTGCAAACTTGGTACAAATTTAATACGACCATGCCAAACACTTGCAAACTTGGAACAAACTTCCTAAGACCATGCCAAAACACTTGCAAACTTGGTACAAATTTAATAAGACCATGCCAAAACACTTGCAAACTTGGTACAAATTTAATAACACCATGCCAAAACACTTGCAAACTTGGTACAAATTTAATAAAACCATGCCAAAACACTTGCAAACTTGATACAAATTTAATAAGACCAAGCCAAAACACTTGCAAACTTGGAACAAATTTAATACGACCATGCCAAAACACTTGCAAACTTGGTACAAATTTAATAAGACCATGCCAAAACACTTGCAAACTTGGTACAAATTTAATAACACCATGCCAAAACACTTGCAAACTTGGTACAAATTTAATAAGACCATGCCAAAACACTTGCAAACCTGGTACAAATTTAATAAGACCATGCCAAAACACTTGCAAACTTGGAACAAACTTCCTAAGACCATGCCAAAACACATGCAAACTTGGTACAAATTTAATAAGACCATGCCAAAACACTTGCAAACTTGGTACAAATTTAATAAAACCATGCCAAACACATGCAAACTTGGAACAAACTTCCTAAGACCATGCCAAAACACTTGCAAACTTGGTACAAATTTAATAAGACCATGCCAAAACACTTGCAAACTTGGAACAAACTTCCTAAGACCATGCCAAAACACATGCAAACTTGGTACAAATTTAATAAGACCATGCCAAAACACTTGCAAACTTGGTACAAATTTAATAAGACCATGCCAAACACATGCAAACTTGGAACAAACTTCCTAAGACCATGCCAAAACACTTGCAAACTTGGTACAAATTTAATAAGACCATGCCAAAACACTTGCAAACTTGGTACAAATTTAATAAGACCAAGCCAAAACACTTGCAAACTTGGAACAAATTTAATAAGACCATGCCAAAACACTTGCAAACTTGGAACAAACTTCCTAAGACCATGCCAAAACACTTGCAAACTTGGTACAAATTTAATAAAACCATGCCAAAACACTTGCAAACTTGGTACAAATTTAATACGACCATGCCAAACACATGCAAACTTGGAACAAACTTCCTAAGACCATGCCAAAACACTTGCAAACTTGGTACAAATTTAATAAGACCATGCCAAAACACTTGCAAACTTGGTACAAATTTAATAAGACCAAGCCAAAACACTTGCAAACTTGGAACAAATTTAATAAGACCATGCCAAAACACTTGCAAACTTGGAACAAACTTCCTAAGACCATGCCAAAACACTTGCAAACTTGGTACAAATTTAATAAAACCATGCCAAAACACTTGCAACCTTGGTACAAATTTAATACGACCATGCCAAACACATGCAAACTTGGAACAAACTTCCTAAGACCATGCCAAAACACTTGCAAACTTGGTACAAATTTAATAAGACCATGCCAAAACACTTGCAAACTTGGTACAAATTTAATAAGACCAAGCCAAAACACTTGCAAACTTGGAACAAATTTAATAAGACCATGCCAAAACACTTGCAAACTTGGAACAAACTTCCTAAGACCATGCCAAAACACTTGCAAACTTGGTACAAATTTAATAAAACCATGCCAAAACACTTGCAAACTTGGTACAAATTTAATACGACCATGCCAAACACTTGCAAACTTGGAACAAACTTCCTAAGACCATGCCAAAACACTTGCAAACTTGGTACAAATTTAATAAGACCATGCCAAAACACTTGCAAACTTGGTACAAATTTAATAACACCATGCCAAAACACTTGCAAACTTGGTACAAATTTAATAAAACCATGCCAAAACACTTGCAAACTTGATACAAATTTAATAAGACCAAGCCAAAACACTTGCAAACTTGGAACAAATTTAATACGACCATGCCAAAACACTTGCAAACTTGGTACAAATTTAATAAGACCATGCCAAAACACTTGCAAACTTGGTACAAATTTAATAAGACCATGCCAAAACACTTGCAAACTTGGAACAAACTTCCTAAGACCATGCCAAAACACTTGCAAACTTGGTACAAATTTAATAAGACCAAGCCAAAACACTTGCAAACTTGGAACAAATTTAATAAGACCATGCCAAAACACTTGCAAACTTGGTACAAATTTAATAAGACCATGCCAAAACACTTGCAAACTTGGTACAAATTTAATAAGACCACGCCAAAACACTTGCAAACTTGGAACAAACTTCCTAAGACCATGCCAAAACACTTGCAAACTTGGTACAAATTTAATAAGACCATGCCAAAACACTTGCAAACTTGGTACAAATTTAATAAGACCATGCCAAACACTTGCAAACTTGGAACAAACTTCCTAAGACCATGCCAAAACACTTGCAATTTTGGTACAAATTTAATAAGACCATGCCAAAACACTTGCAAACTTGGTACAAATTTAATAACACCATGCCAAACACTTGCAAACTTGGAACAAACTTCCTAAGACCATGCCAAAACACTTGCAAACTTGGTACAAATTTAATAACACCATGCCAAAACACTTGCAAACTTGGTACAAATTTAATAAGACCAAGCCAAAACACTTACAAACTTGGTACAAATTTAATAAGACCATGCCAAAACACTTGAAAACTTGGTACAAATTTAATAAGACCATGCCAAAACACTTGCAAACTTGGTACAAATTTAATCAGACCATGCCAAAACACTTGCAAACTTGGAACAAATTTAATAAGACCATGCCAAACACTTGCAAACTTGGAACAAACTTCCTAAGACCATGCCAAAACACTTGCAAACTTGGTACAAATTTAATAAGACCATGCCAAAACACTTGCAAACTTGGTACAAATTTAATAACACCATGCCAAAACACTTGCAAACTTGGTACAAATTTAATAAGACCATGCCAAAACACTTGCAAACCTGGTACAAATTTAATAAGACCATGCCAAAACACTTGCAAACTTGGAACAAACTTCCTAAGACCATGCCAAAACACATGCAAACTTGGTACAAATTTAATAAGACCATGCCAAAACACTTGAAAACTTGGTACAAATTTAATAAGACCATGCCAAAACACTAGAAAACTTGGTACAAATATAATAAGACCATGCCAAAACACTTGCAAACTTGGTACAAATTTAATAAGACCATGCCAAAACACTTGCAAACTTGGAACAAACTTCCTAAGACTATGCCAAAACACTTGCAAACTTGGTACAAATTTAATAAGACCAAGCCAAAACACTTGCAAACTTGGAACAAATTTAATAAGACCATGCCAAAACACTTGGAAACTTGGTACAAATTTAATAAGACCATGCCAAACACTTGCAAACTTGGAACAAACTTCCTAAGACCATGCCAAAACACTTGCAAACTTGGTACAAATTTAATAAAACCATGCCAAAACACTTGCAAACTTGGTACAAATTTAATACGACCATGCCAAACACTTGCAAACTTGGAACAAACTTCCTAAGACCATGCCAAAACACTTGCAAACTTGGTACAAATTTAATAAGACCATGCCAAAACACTTGCAAACTTGGTACAAATTTAATAACACCATGCCAAAACACTTGCAAACTTGGTACAAATTTAATAAAACCATGCCAAAACACTTGCAAACTTGATACAAATTTAATAAGACCAAGCCAAAACACTTGCAAACTTGGAACAAATTTAATACGACCATGCCAAAACACTTGCAAACTTGGTACAAATTTAATAAGACCATGCCAAAACACTTGCAAACTTGGTACAAATTTAATAAGACCATGCCAAAACACTTGCAAACTTGGTACAAATTTAATAAGACCAAGCCAAAACACTTACAAACTTGGAACAAATTTAATAAGACCATGCCAAAACACTAGAAAACTTGGTACAAATATAATAAGACCATGCCAAAACACTTGCAAACTTGGTACAAATTTAATAAGACCATGCCAAAACACTTGCAAACTTGGAACAAACTTCCTAAGACTATGCCAAAACACTCGCAAACTTGGTACAAATTTAATAAGACCAAGCCAAAACACTTACAAACTTGGTACAAATTTAATAAGACCATGCCAAAACACTTGAAAACTTGGTACAAATTTAATAAGACCATGCCAAAACACTTGCAAACTTGGTACAAATTTAATAAGACCATGCCAAAACACTTGCAAACTTGGAACAAATTTAATAAGACCATGCCAAACACTTGCAAACTTGGAACAAACTTCCTAAGACCATGCCAAAACACTTGCAAACTTGGTACAAATTTAATAAGACCATGCCAAAACACTTGCAAACTTGGTACAAATTTAATAACACCATGCCAAAACACATGCAAACTTGGAACAAACTTCCTAAGACCATGCCAAAACACTTGCAAACTTGGTACAAATTTAATAAGACCATGCCAAAACACTTGCAAACTTGGAACAAACTTCCTAAGACCATGCCAAAACACATGCAAACTTGGTACAAATTTAATAAGACCATGCCAAAACACTTGCAAACTTGGTACAAATTTAATAAGACCATGCCAAACACATGCAAACTTGGAACAAACTTCCTAAGACCATGCCAAAACACTTGCAAACTTGGTACAAATTTAATAAGACCATGCCAAAACACTTGCAAACTTGGTACAAATTTAATAAGACCAAGCCAAAACACTTGCAAACTTGGAACAAATTTAATAAGACCATGCCAAAACACTTGCAAACCTGGTACAAATTTAATAAGACCATTCCAAACACTTGCAAACTTGGAACAAACTTCCTAAGACCATGCCAAAACACTTGCAAACTTGGTACAAATTTAATAAGACCATGCCAAAACACTTGCAAACTTGGTACAAATTTAATAACACCATGCCAAAACACTTGCAAACTTGGTACAAATTTAATAAAACCATGCCAAAACACTTGCTTACTTGGTACAAATTTAATAAGACCATGCCAAACACTTGCAAACTTGGTACAATTTTTATAAGACCATGCCAAAACACTTGCAAATTTGGTTCAAATTTTAAAAGACCATGCCAAATCACTTGCAAACTTGGTACAAATTTAATGAGACCATGCCAAAACACTTGCAAACTTGGTACAAATTTAATAAGACCATGCCAAAACACTTGCAAACTTGGAACAAACTTCCTAAGACCATGCCAAAACACTTGCAAACTTGGTACAAATTTAATAAGACCATGCCAAAACACTTGCAAACCTGGTACAAATTTAATAAGACCATGCCAAAACACTTGCAAACTTGGAACAAACTTCCTAAGACCATGCCAAAACACATGCAAACTTGGTACAAATTTAATAAGACCATGCCAAAACACTTGCAAACTTGGTACAAATTTAATAAGACCATGCCAAACGCATGCAAACTTGGAACAAACTTCCTAAGACCATGCCAAAACACTTGCAAACTTGGTACAAATTTCATAAGACCATGCCAAAACACTTGCAAACTTGGTACAAATTTAATAAGACCAAGCCAAAACACTTGCAAACTTGGAACAAATTTAATAAGACCATGCCAAAACACTTGCAAACTTGGTACAAATTTAATAAGACCATGCCAAAACACTTGCAAACCTGGTACAAATTTAATAAGACCATGCCAAAACACTTGCAAACTTGGAACAAACTTCCTAAGACCATGCCAAAACACATGCAAACTTGGTACAAATTTAATAAGACCATGCCAAAACACTTGCAAACTTGGTACAAATTTAATAAGACCATGCCAAACACATGCAAACTTGGAACAAACTTCCTAGGTCCATGCCAAAACACTTGCAAACTTGGTACAAATTTAATAAGACCATGCCAAAACACTTGCAAACTTGGTACAAATTTAATAAGACCAAGCCAAAACACTTACAAACTTGGAACAAATTTAATAAGACCATGCCAAAACACTAGAAAACTTGGTACAAATATAATAAGACCATGCCAAAACACTTGCAAACTTGGTACAAATTTAATAAGACCATGCCAAAACACTTGCAAACTTGGTACAAATTTAATAAGACCATGCCAAACACTTGCAAACTTGGAACAAACTTCCTAAGACCATGCCAAAACACTTGCAATTTTGGTACAAATTTAATAAGACCATGCCAAAACACTTGCAAACTTGGTACAAATTTAATAACACCATGCCAAACACATGCAAACTTGGAACAAACTTCCTAAGACCATGCCAAAACACTTGCAAACTTGGTACAAATTTAATAACACCATGCCAAAACACTTGCAAACTTGGTACAAATTTAATAAGACCAAGCCAAAACACTTACAAACTTGGTACAAATTTAATAAGACCATGCCAAAACACTTGAAAACTTGGTACAAATTTAATAAGACCATGCCAAAACACTTGCAAACTTGGTACAAATTTAATAAGACCATGCCAAAACACTTGCAAACTTGGAACAAACTTCCTAAGACCATGCCAAACACTTGCAAACTTGGTACAAATTTAATAAGACCATGCCGAAACACTTGCAAACTTGGAACAAACTTCCTAAGACCATGCCAAAACACTTGCAAACTTGGTACAAATTTAATAAAACCATGCCATAACACTTGCAAACTTGGTACAAATTTAATAAGACCATGCCAAACACTTGCAAACTTGGAACAAACTTCCTAAGACCATGCCAAAACACTTGCAAACTTGGTACAAATTTAATAAGACCATGCCAAAACACTTGCAAACTTGGTACAAATTTAATAACACCATGCCAAAACACTTGCAAACTTGGTACAAATTTAATAAAACCATGCCAAAACACTTGCAAACTTGATACAAATTTAATAAGACCAAGCCAAAACACTTGCAAACTTGGAACAAATTTAATACGACCATGCCAAAACACTTGCAAACTTGGTACAAATTTAATAAGACCATGCCAAAACACTTGCAAACTTGGTACAAATTTAATAAGACCATGCCAAAACACTTGCAAACTTGGTACAAATTTAATAAGACCATGCCAAAACACTTGCAAACTTGGTACAAATTTAATAAGACCACGCCAAAACACTTGCAAACTTGGAACAAACTTCCTAAGACCATGCCAAAACACTTGCAAACTTGGTACAAATTTAATAAGACCATGCCAAAACACTTGCAAACTTGGTACAAATTTAATAAGACCATGCCAAACACTTGCAAACCCAGTACGCTCTCAGCTTTGTGAGCAATCAGACGTGCTACGCTGGACAAAGTGCCAAATAAACAAAACCGCTTAGTTTAAACCATGGCTGCGCAAGGGAGATGGGAGAACTCCCTCCGCATTGATTTTTCTTCGCTCCCGATAAAGCCCTCGGAAACGGAGGTTCACGCCATCCTGGGCAGGATTGTGGGCCCAGCTGACGTGAAAAGGGCTCATCTGAACGCCGTAGACTGGAGCGTCTACATTCAGATGAAGACGCAGGAGCAAGCCCGCGAATGTGTGGAGCAACATCGTGGCAAGCACGGTACCACCATCAATGGTGTGTACCACACTTACAAAATCGAACTTCTGGACGGGTCAAGTGAGGTCAAAATTCTTGACCTGCCGTACTACGTGTCGGACGAGACCCTAGAACGCGAAATGTCCCAATACGGCAAAGTGTTGAGCATCCCCGAGCAAGTATACGGGGAGAAATCGCCGCTCGCTGGTGTGCTTAACGGTGTGCGTATCGTAAGGATGGTGCGAGAGAGGAAGATTGTCTCTTACCTCCAAATCGGTGGCGAGCTCACACGTGTGTCATATCAGGGACAAATCAAAACCTGCCGATACTGCGTGCTAAAAACACATCACGGCGTGACCTGCGCCCAAAACAGGCAAGAGGCAAAGCCTTCCTCTTACGCTAGCGCGCTGATGAGTCAGCACACACGCGCACCATCGCGGGCGCAGCCGAAGCCGTCGCCGAAGATAACGCCAAAGAGCCGCGCTGAGAGAGACACGACGCTCTCTCACCCGTCAAGCCCGAAAGCGCCACGAGTGGCGCAAAACGGGCCGACGACGCCGGAGGACATCGCAAAAAGTGGAGAGAGCGATAAGCCTGCAACGAAGCCAGCAGGAGAACCGGCAACGGCTGCGGCGAGCAAACCAGCACCCACGCGCACACGCACTAGCGAGAGCGAGAAGTGTGTGCAGCCGGGAGAGAGGATGGCGCAAGCGAGCCACGCGGTGAATACCGTGGGAGCGAAAGCAGCGCATCCAGCTCCCGCTAGCAGCAAGAAGGACGATGATATCGTCTTCAAAGCCCCGCTCGATCTCCCTTCCCTTGTTGTCCCTGTTGTTCCTGTGGACTACACGCCTGCAGTGAAGCGTCCTGTTGATGCGGGATCCGAAAGCGACGCTTCCACTGCCAGCGATAACGCACCTGCCGTGAAGCGCCCTGTTGACGTGGGGTCCGAAAGTGACGCTTCCACCACGTCCGCGGGCGGAACGGTCAAGCGAAAGGTTGGCCGTCCTTGCAGGCAGGTAAAGGTACTTTAAACCCTTTCCTTCCCGTTTCCTCCTCCACCAACCCTTTCCCACTCTTTCCAACGTCAACTTTTGTTGATCTTAAATTAGCATCGTGATGGATAATTTAAGTAATGTTAGCTATAACTTTGCTTCAATTAACTTGAATGCAATTTCAAACCAAACAAAATTAGACGCTCTCCTCACCTTCACTAGGACCATGGACTTGGACATCATATTTCTTCAAGAGGTATATGCCCCTGACCTGGTTATCCCGGGTTTCATTGTACTTTCAAACGTCAACGAAACCAGGAGAGGAACGGCGATCGCTTTACGTGAGCGCCTAAAATTTTCTCAAGTCGAACGCAGCTTAGACTCACGTCTGATATGCGTCCGGCTTGAGAATACTGCCACCTTATGCAATGTTTACGCGCCTTCGGGGAGTCACCGAAGGGCAGAGCGGGAGGAGTTCTTGGGTCGCACGTTGCCGTTCTACCTGCGAAATGCACGGGAACCCGTCATTTTGGCAGGAGATTTCAACTGCGTGTTGAAATCGAAGGACGCGACGGGTGCCGGGAGTATCGGCCTTGCTCTGCAGCACGCTGTGGATAACATAGGCCTGTGTGATAGTTGGGAAGCTCTCAGAGGAAACGATGTTGAGTTTTCCTACATCACACGTGGTTCGGGCTCACGTATCGATCGTTGTTACGTGTCGACGTGCATACGGGATCGTCTCCGGACAACCGACATGCACGTGGTCTCCTTCTCCGACCACAAGGCACTGACGGTGCGGATCAGTCTCCAGTCTCTTCCGGTCCCTCGGAGGAACGGATACTGGCAACTTCGCCCACACATTTTATCTGATGAGGTATTGGAGGAACTCGAATGCAAGTGGAGTGGTTGGGTCCGACGGCGGAGGAATTGCGGTTCCTGGATGCTTTGGTGGGTCGAATGCGCCAAGCCCAGGATAAAGTCATTCTTTCGTTGGAAGACCAACGAAAAGTACAAAGACTTCCGCTTGCATCAGGGTATACTCCATGCTCAGCTGAGAGCCTCATATGATCGATACCTAAATAACCCAGATGAGTTGGCAACGATTAACTTGGTGAAGGGAAAGATGCTCTCTTTACAGAGGCGTTTTTCCCAGCATTTCACCAGGATAAACGAAACCCTCGTTGACGGTGAAAAAGTTTCCACCTTCCAGCTGGGAGAGCGGAGGAGGAGAAGTACTGTCATTGAGAACTTCCAAACCAACGATGGAACAACTCTCGCCTTGGAGGAGGAGATCGCCGAGTATTTGTACACTGAGTACAAGGCCCTCTACTCGGTCGAAAACACGGTTACGCATAACAATTTTACTAGTAGACGGGTTATCCCGGAGGACTGCGAAGCCAACAATGACTGCATGGCGGAAATCACCCCTAGTGAGATCTTTGATGCAGTCAAAAAATCGGCACCTCGGAAGTCACCTGGCCCGGACGGGATTCCCAGGGAGTTCTATCTCCGCTCGTTCCACATTGTGGGACGGGAGCTCGGGTACGTCCTCAACGAGGCCCTTCGTGGGGAATTTCCTCGAAGCTTCGTCGACGGTGTCATAGTGCTTGTGAGAAAGAAGGGAACTGGGAGTGCAATGCCCTCTTTCCGTCCGATTTCTCTCCTTAACACTGATTACAAGCTGCTGGCGAGAATTTTGAAGCTTCGGGTCGATGTGATCATCGACAAGTGGCAGATAATTTCCCCAGCCCAAAAATGCAGCAACAAGCCGCACAACATTTTTCAAGCTGTTCTCTCGGTTAAGGAGAGAATTCTGGACTTGAAGAGGAGGAAGAAAAGCGGCAAGCTCGTTTCCTTCGACCTCTCGCAGGCGTTTGACCGCGTCGACCGAGACTTCCTGTGGACGACCATGACCTCCCTGGGATTCAGTCCCCGGCTGGTTGGGCTTCTCAGGTCAATTGGTGAGCTGTCTTCTTCCCGTCTGCTTGTGAATGGACAGCTGTCCTCTCCCTTCCCCATCCAACGTTCCGTCAGACAGGGCGATCCTCTTTCCAAGCATCTGTTTGTCCTTTACCTTCATCCCCTTATTACTGAGCTCGAAAGTATTTGCTGCGATCAGGATGACCTGATCAATGCATATGCCGACGATGTCTCAGTGATTACTTCCTCCCTTTCCAAAATCGAGCGGGTCAGAGAGGCGTTCGAGACGTTCGGCCTTTGCTCAGGGGCCAGACTGAACGTGGGGAAGACCATCGCGATCGACATCGGACATTTCACTCCAGCAACGAGGATCCACGTCCCATGGCTACGCACCGAGGAGCGTCTCCGGCTTCTCGGGATATTGTTCTCCAACAACATCCGCGAGGCCATGGCGCACAACTGGGACGTGGTGATCCAGAAGTTTCGGCAGTTGGTCTGGCTTCATCGTGTGAGAAACCTGAACCTGGCCCAGAAGGTGTTGCTTCTCAACACCTTCCTGCTCCCCAGGCTGTGGTTTGTCGCGTCTGTCTGTGGCGCTCGGCAGCGGGACGTTGCAAAGGTCTCTCACATGATTGGATCACTGCTGTGGAACGGCTCTGGTGGCATCCGCGTTCCTCTACTCCAGCTGGCGCTACCACGAGATCGCGGTGGACTTAATCTCCACATCCCCATCATCACCACACAATCGCTACTTACCAACCGGTACCTTGCGGAGCAAGGATGTTTGGTGATCGGGTCTCAGTATATCGCCAACGCTGGGAACCCACCCGACACCAACTCCGTCCCGTCGTCCTACCCCTGCCTCCGCAAGGTTATCCAGCACCTGGCATACGTGCCAGAGACCCTCCGACGATCGCCATCAACACGAGGACTGCGACGCGCAGCAACAAACGCCCTACCGGACCCAAGGGTGGTTGGAGCTTCCCCACACACACTGTGGAGAAGAGTGTGGGGAAACATAAGCTCCAGGATGCTGACGTCTGCACAACGTTCCGCCCTTTACCTGCTGGCAAACGGGAAGATCTCGCACGCGGAGCATCTTTTCGAAACCGGCAGAGCCGACACACCAACGTGCACGTTTTGTCCCGCTGTCGAGACCCTGGAGCACAAGTTTGCAGCATGTCCCCGCGTGTCGCTGGCGTGGGACACTCTACAACAGCGGCTGCAACAAGTTGCTCCAGGGTCCCATCTTCGTTTTGTCGACCTGCACTGGCCCGCTCTAAACAGGATAAGAGCGGGCACACGCAGTGCAGTACTCTCCGTTTTTTCAAACTACATCATCCACATCATTGGAAACAATGATGTTGCGATTGATGTAGATGTCCTTTCCTGTTCTCTTTAAATCAATCTGTTTGTAAAGTCTTGCCTTTGTTTCCCGTCCAACACGTGCGAAGGAAACAAAACCTATGTAAATGTGATTAAATAGTATGTAAGAAATATTGTACACCCTTAATAAACGTCTTTTATAAAAAAAAAACTTGGAACAAACTTCCTAAGACCATGCCAAAACACTTGCAAACTTGGTACAAATGTAATAAGACCATGCCAAAACACTTGCAAACTTGGTACAAATTTAATAACACCATGCCAAACACTTGCAAACTTGGAACAAACTTCCTAAGACCATGCCAAACACTTGCAAACTTGGTACAAATTTAATAAGACCATGCCGAAACACTTGCAAACTTGGTACAAATTGAATAAGACCATGCCAAACACTTGCAAACTTGGAACAAACTTCCTAAGACCATGCCAAAACACTTGCAAACTTGGTACAAATTTAATAAAACCATGCCAAAACACTTGCAAACTTGGTACAAATTTAATAAGAACATGCCAAAACACTTGCAAACTTGGTACAAATTTAATAACACCATGCCAAAACACTTGCAAACTTGGTACAAATTTAATAAGACCATGCCAAACACTTGCAAACTTGGAACAAACTTCCTAAGACCATGCCAAAACACTTGCAAACTTGGTACAAATTTAATAAGACCATGCCAAAACACTTGCAAACTTGGTACAAATTTAATAACACCATGCCAAAACACTTGCAAACTTGGTACAAATTTAATAAGACCATGCCAAAACACTTGCAAACCTGGTACAAATTTAATAAGACCATGCCAAAACACTTGCAAACTTGGAACAAACTTCCTAAGACCATGCCAAAACACATGCAAACTTGGTACAAATTTAATAAGACCATGCCAAAACACTTGCAAACTTGGTACAAATTTAATAAAACCATGCCAAACACATGCAAACTTGGAACAAACTTCCTAAGACCATGCCAAAACACTTGCAAACTTGGTACAAATTTAATAAGACCATGCCAAAACACTTGCAAACTTGGAACAAACTTCCTAAGACCATGCCAAAACACATGCAAACTTGGTACAAATTTAATAAGACCATGCCAAAACACTTGCAAACTTGGTACAAATTTAATAAGACCATGCCAAACACATGCAAACTTGGAACAAACTTCCTAAGACCATGCCAAAACACTTGCAAACTTGGTACAAATTTAATAAGACCATGCCAAAACACTTGCAAACTTGGTACAAATTTAATAAGACCAAGCCAAAACACTTGCAAACTTGGAACAAATTTAATAAGACCATGCCAAAACACTTGCAAACCTGGTACAAATTTAATAAGACCATTCCAAACACTTGCAAACTTGGAACAAACTTCCTAAGACCATGCCAAAACACTTGCAAACTTGGTACAAATTTAATAAGACCATGCCAAAACACTTGCAAACTTGGTACAAATTTAATAACACCATGCCAAAACACTTGCAAACTTGGTACAAATTTAATAAAACCATGCCAAAACACTTGCAAACTTGGTACAAATTTAATAAGACCATGCCAAAACACTTGCAAACCTGGTACAAATTTAATAAGACCATGCCAAAACACTTGCAAACTTGGAACAAACTTCCTAAGACCATGCCAAAACACATGCAAACTTGGTACAAATTTAATAAGACCATGCCAAAACACTTGCAAACTTGGTACAAATTTAATAAGACCATGCCAAACGCATGCAAACTTGGAACAAACTTCCTAAGACCATGCCAAAACACTTGCAAACTTGGTACAAATTTCATAAGACCATGCCAAAACACTTGCAAACTTGGTACAAATTTAATAAGACCAAGCCAAAACACTTGCAAACTTGGAACAAATTTAATAAGACCATGCCAAAACACTTGCAAACTTGGTACAAATTTAATAAGACCATGCCAAAACACTTGCAAACCTGGTACAAATTTAATAAGACCATGCCAAAACACTTGCAAACTTGGAACAAACTTCCTAAGACCATGCCAAAACACATGCAAACTTGGTACAAATTTAATAAGACCATGCCAAAACACTTGCAAACTTGGTACAAATTTAATAAGACCATGCCAAACACATGCAAACTTGGAACAAACTTCCTAAGACCATGCCAAAACACTTGCAAACTTGGTACAAATTTAATAAGACCATGCCAAAACACTTGCAAACTTGGTACAAATTTAATAAGACCAAGCCAAAACACTTACAAACTTGGAACAAATTTAATAAGACCATGCCAAAACACTAGAAAACTTGGTACAAATATAATAAGACCATGCCAAAACACTTGCAAACTTGGTACAAATTTAATAAGACCATGCCAAAACACTTGCAAACTTGGAACAAACTTCCTAAGACTATGCCAAAACACTTGCAAACTTGGTACAAATTTAATAAGACCAAGCCAAAACACTTGCAAACTTGGAACAAATTTAATAAGACCATGCCAAAACACTTGCAAACTTGGTACAAATTTAATAAGACCATGCCAAACACTTGCAAACTTGGAACAAACTTCCTAAGACCATGCCAAAACACTTGCAAACTTGGTACAAATTTAATAAAACCATGCCAAAACACTTGCAAACTTGGTACAAATTTAATACGACCATGCCAAACACTTGCAAACTTGGAACAAACTTCCTAAGACCATGCCAAAACACTTGCAAACTTGGTACAAATTTAATAAGACCATGCCAAAACACTTGCAAACTTGGTACAAATTTAATAACACCATGCCAAAACACTTGCAAACTTGGTACAAATTTAATAAAACCATGCCAAAACACTTGCAAACTTGATACAAATTTAATAAGACCAAGCCAAAACACTTGCAAACTTGGAACAAATTTAATACGACCATGCCAAAACACTTGCAAACTTGGTACAAATTTAATAAGACCATGCCAAAACACTTGCAAACTTGGTACAAATTTAATAAGACCATGCCAAAACACTTGCAAACTTGGAACAAACTTCCTAAGACCATGCCAAAACACTTGCAAACTTGGTACAAATTTAATAAGACCAAGCCAAAACACTTGCAAACTTGGAACAAATTTAATAAGACCATGCCAAAACACTTGCAAACTTGGTACAAATTTAATAAGACCATGCCAAAACACTTGCAAACTTGGTACAAATTTAATAAGACCACGCCAAAACACTTGCAAACTTGGAACAAACTTCCTAAGACCATGCCAAAACACTTGCAAACTTGGTACAAATTTAATAAGACCATGCCAAAACACTTGCAAACTTGGTACAAATTTAATAAGACCATGCCAAACACTTGCAAACTTGGAACAAACTTCCTAAGACCATGCCAAAACACTTGCAATTTTGGTACAAATTTAATAAGACCATGCCAAAACACTTGCAAACTTGGTACAAATTTAATAACACCATGCCAAACACTTGCAAACTTGGAACAAACTTCCTAAGACCATGCCAAAACACTTGCAAACTTGGTACAAATTTAATAACACCATGCCAAAACACTTGCAAACTTGGTACAAATTTAATAAGACCAAGCCAAAACACTTACAAACTTGGTACAAATTTAATAAGACCATGCCAAAACACTTGAAAACTTGGTACAAATTTAATAAGACCATGCCAAAACACTTGCAAACTTGGTACAAATTTAATAAGACCATGCCAAAACACTTGCAAACTTGGAACAAATTTAATAAGACCATGCCAAAACACTTGCAAACTTGGTACAAATTTAATAAGACCACGCCAAAACACTTGCAAACTTGGAACAAACTTCCTAAGACCATGCCAAAACACTTGCAAACTTGGTACAAATTTAATACGACCATGCCAAAACACTTGCAAACTTGGTACAAATTTAATAAGACCATGCCAAAACACTTGAAAACTTGGTACAAATTTAATAAGACCATGCCAAAACACTTGCAAACTTGGTACAAATTTAATAAGACCATGCCAAACACTTGCAAACTTGGAACAAACTTCCTAAGACCATGCCAAAACACTTGCAAACTTGGTACAAATTTAATAAAACCATGCCAAAACACTTGCAAACTTGGTACAAATTTAATACGACCATGCCAAACACTTGCAAACTTGGAACAAACTTCCTAAGACCATGCCAAAACACTTGCAAACTTGGTACAAATTTAATAAGACCATGCCAAAACACTTGCAAACTTGGTACAAATTTAATAACACCATGCCAAAACACTTGCAAACTTGGTACAAATTTAATAAAACCATGCCAAAACACTTGCAAACTTGATACAAATTTAATAAGACCAAGCCAAAACACTTGCAAACTTGGAACAAATTTAATACGACCATGCCAAAACACTTGCAAACTTGGTACAAATTTAATAAGACCATGCCAAACACTTGCAAACTTGGTACAAATTTAATAAGACCATGCCGAAACACTTGCAAACTTGGAACAAACTTCCTAAGACCATGCCAAAACACTTGCAAACTTGGTACAAATTTAATAAAACCATGCCATAACACTTGCAAACTTGGTACAAATTTAATAAGACCATGCCAAACACTTGCAAACTTGGAACAAACTTCCTAAGACCATGCCAAAGCACTTGCAAACTTGGTACAAATTTAATAAGACCATGCCAAAACACTTGCAAACTTGGTACAAATTTAATAACACCATGCCAAAACACTTGCAAACTTGGTACAAATTTAATAAAACCATGCCAAAACACTTGCAAACTTGATACAAATTTAATAAGACCAAGCCAAAACACTTGCAAACTTGGAACAAATTTAATACGACCATGCCAAAACACTTGCAAACTTGGTACAAATTTAATAAGACCATGCCAAAACACTTGAAAACTTGGTACAAATTTAATAAGACCATGCCAAAACACTTGCAAACTTGGTACAAATTTAATAAGACCATGCCAAAACACTTGCAAACTTGGAACAAACTTCCTAAGACCATGCCAAACACTTGCAAACTTGGTACAAATTTAATAAGACCATGCCGAAACACTTGCAAACTTGGTACAAATTTAATAAGACCATGCCAAACACTTGCAAACTTGGAACAAACTTCCTAAGACCATGCCAAAACACTTGCAATTTTGGTACAAATTTAATAAGACCATGCCAAAACACTTGCAAACTTGGTACAAATTTAATAACACCATGCCAAACACTTGCAAACTTGGAACAAACTTCCTAAGACCATGCCAAAACACTTGCAAACTTGGTACAAATTTAATAACACCATGCCAAAACACTTGCAAACTTGGTACAAATTTAATAAGACCAAGCCAAAACACTTACAAACTTGGTACAAATTTAATAAGACCATGCCAAAACACTTGCAAACTTGGTACAAATTTAATAAGACCATGCCAAAACACTTGCAAACTTGGAACAAACTTCCTAAGACTATGCCAAAACACTTGCAAACTTGGAACAAATTTAATAAGACCATGCCAAAACACTTGCAAACTTGGTACAAATTTAATAAGACCACGCCAAAACACTTGCAAACTTGGAACAAACTTCCTAAGACCATGCCAAAACACTTGCAAACTTGGTACAAATTTAATAAGATCATGCCAAAACACTTGCAAACTTGGTACAAATTTAATAAGACCATGCCAAACACTTGCAAACTTGGAACAAACTTCCTAAGACCATGCCAAAACACTTGCAATTTTGGTACAAATTTAATAAGACCATGCCAAAACACTTGCAAACTTGGTACAAATTTAATAACACCATGCCAAACACTTGCAAACTTGGAACAAACTTCCTAAGACCATGCCAAAACACTTGCAAACTTGGTACAAATTTAATAACACCATGCCAAAACACTTGCAAACTTGGTACAAATTTAATAAGACCAAGCCAAAACACTTACAAACTTGGTACAAATTTAATAAGACCATGCCAAAACACTTGAAAACTTGGTACAAATTTAATAAGACCATGCCAAAACACTTGCAAACTTGGTACAAATTTAATAAGACCATGCCAAAACACTTGCAAACTTGGAACAAACTTCCTAAGACCATGCCAAACACTTGCAAACTTGGTACAAATTTAATAAGACCATGCCGAAACACTTGCAAACTTGGAACAAACTTCCTAAGACCATGCCAAAACACTTGCAAACTTGGTACAAATTTAATAAAACCATGCCATAACACTTGCAAACTTGGTACAAATTTAATAAGACCATGCCAAACACTTGCAAACTTGGAACAAACTTCCTAAGACCATGCCAAAACACTTGCAAACTTGGTACAAATTTAATAAGACCATGCCGAAACACTTGCAAACTTGGGACAAACTTCCTAAGACCATGCCAAAACACTTGCAAACTTGGTACAAATTTAATAAAACCATGCCAAAACACTTGCAAACTTGATACAAATTTAATAAGACCAAGCCAAAACACTTGCAAACTTGGAACAAATTTAATACGACCATGCCAAAACACTTGCAAACTTGGTACAAATTTAATAAGACCATGCCAAAACACTTGCAAACTTGGTACAAATTTAATAAGACCATGCCAAAACACTTGCAAACTTGGAACAAACTTCCTAAGACTATGCCAAAACACTTGCAAACTTGGAACAAATTTAATAAGACCATGCCAAAACACTTGCAAACTTGGTACAAATTTAATAAGACCATGCCAAAACACTTGCAAACTTGGTACAAATTTTATAAGACCACGCCAAAACACTTGCAAACTTGGAACAAACTTCCTAAGACCATGCCAAAACACTTGCAAACTTGGTACAAATTTAATAAGACCATGCCAAAACACTTGCAAACTTGGTACAAATTTAATAAGACCATGCCAAACACTTGCAAACCCAGTACGCTCTCAGCTTTGTGAGCAATCAGACGTGCTACGCTGGACAAAGTGCCAAATAAACAAAACCGCTTAGTTTAAACCATGGCTGCGCAAGGGAGATGGGAGAACTCCCTCCGCATTGATTTTTCTTCGCTCCCGATCAAGCCCTCGGAAACGGAGGTTCACGCCATCCTGGGCAGGATTGTGGGCCCAGCTGACGTGAAAAGGGCTCATCTGAACGCCGTAGACTGGAGCGTCTACATTCAGATGAAGACGCAGGAGCAAGCCCGCGAATGTGTGGAGCAACATCGTGGCAAGCACGGTACCACCATCAATGGTGTGTACCACACTTACAAAATCGAACTTCTGGACGGGTCAAGTGAGGTCAAAATTCTTGACCTGCCGTACTACGTGTCGGACGAGACCCTAGAACGCGAAATGTCCCAATACGGCAAAGTGTTGAGCATCCCCGAGCAAGTATACGGGGAGAAATCGCCGCTCGCTGGTGTGCTTAACGGTGTGCGTATCGTAAGGATGGTGCGAGAGAGGAAGATTGTCTCTTACCTCCAAATCGGTGGCGAGCTCACACGTGTGTCATATCAGGGACAAATCAAAACCTGCCGATACTGCGTGCTAAAAACACATCACGGCGTGACCTGCGCCCAAAACAGGCAAGAGGCAAAGCCTTCCTCTTACGCTAGCGCGCTGATGAGTCAGCACACACGCGCACCATCGCGGGCGCAGCCGAAGCCGTCGCCGAAGATAACGCCAAAGAGCCGCGCTGAGAGAGACACGACGCTCTCTCACCCGTCAAGCCCGAAAGCGCCACGAGTGGCGCAAAACGGGCCGACGACGCCGGAGGACATCGCAAAAAGTGGAGAGAGCGATAAGCCTGCAACGAAGCCAGCAGGAGAACCGGCAACGGCTGCGGCGAGCAAACCAGCACCCACGCGCACACGCACTAGCGAGAGCGAGAAGTGTGTGCAGCCGGGAGAGAGGATGGCGCAAGCGAGCCACGCGGTGAATACCGTGGGAGCGAAAGCAGCGCATCCAGCTCCCGCTAGCAGCAAGAAGGACGATGATATCGTCTTCAAAGCCCCGCTCGATCTCCCTTCCCTTGTTGTCCCTGTTGTTCCTGTGGACTACACGCCTGCAGTGAAGCGTCCTGTTGATGCGGGATCCGAAAGCGACGCTTCCACTGCCAGCGATAACGCACCTGCCGTGAAGCGCCCTGTTGACGTGGGGTCCGAAAGTGACGCTTCCACCACGTCCGCGGGCGGAACGGTCAAGCGAAAGGTTGGCCGTCCTTGCAGGCAGGTAAAGGTACTTTAAACCCTTTCCTTCCCGTTTCCTCCTCCACCAACCCTTTCCCACTCTTTCCAACGTCAACTTTTGTTGATCTTAAATTAGCATCGTGATGGATAATTTAAGTAATGTTAGCTATAACTTTGCTTCAATTAACTTGAATGCAATTTCAAACCAAACAAAATTAGACGCTCTCCTCACCTTCACTAGGACCATGGACTTGGACATCATATTTCTTCAAGAGGTATATGCCCCTGACCTGGTTATCCCGGGTTTCATTGTACTTTCAAACGTCAACGAAACCAGGAGAGGAACGGCGATCGCTTTACGTGAGCGCCTAAAATTTTCTCAAGTCGAACGCAGCTTAGACTCACGTCTGATATGCGTCCGGCTTGAGAATACTGCCACCTTATGCAATGTTTACGCGCCTTCGGGGAGTCACCGAAGGGCAGAGCGGGAGGAGTTCTTGGGTCGCACGTTGCCGTTCTACCTGCGAAATGCACGGGAACCCGTCATTTTGGCAGGAGATTTCAACTGCGTGTTGAAATCGAAGGACGCGACGGGTGCCGGGAGTATCGGCCTTGCTCTGCAGCACGCTGTGGATAACATAGGCCTGTATGATAGTTGGGAAGCTCTCAGAGGAAACGATGTTGAGTTTTCCTACATCACACGTGGTTCGGGCTCACGTATCGATCGTTGTTACGTGTCGACGTGCATACGGGATCGTCTCCGGACAACCGACATGCACGTGGTCTCCTTCTCCGACCACAAGGCACTGACGGTGCGGATCAGTCTCCAGTCTCTTCCGGTCCCTCGGAGGAACGGATACTGGCCCACACTTCGCCCACACATTTTATCTGATGAGGTATTGGAGGAACTCGAATGCAAGTGGAGTGGTTGGGTCCGACGGCGGAGGAATTGCGGTTCCTGGATGCTTTGGTGGGTCGAATGCGCCAAGCCCAGGATAAAGTCATTCTTTCGTTGGAAGACCAACGAAAAGTACAAAGACTTCCGCTTGCATCAGGGTATACTCCATGCTCAGCTGAGAGCCTCATATGATCGATACCTGAATAACCCAGATGAGTTGGCAACGATTAACTTGGTGAAGGGAAAGATGCTCTCTTTACAGAGGCGTTTTTCCCAGCATTTCACCAGGATAAACGAAACCCTCGTTGACGGTGAAAAAGTTTCCACCTTCCAGCTGGGAGAGCGGAGGAGGAGAAGTACTGTCATTGAGAACTTCCAAACCAACGATGGAACAACTCTCGCCTTGGAGGAGGAGATCGCCGAGTATTTGTACACTGAGTACAAGGCCCTCTACTCGGTCGAAAACACGGTTACGCATAACAATTTTACTAGTAGACGGGTTATCCCGGAGGACTGCGAAGCCAACAATGACTGCATGGCGGAAATCACCCCTAGTGAGATCTTTGATGCAGTCAAAAAATCGGCACCTCGGAAGTCACCTGGCCCGGACGGGATTCCCAGGGAGTTCTATCTCCGCTCGTTCCACATTGTGGGACGGGAGCTCGGGTACGTCCTCAACGAGGCCCTTCGTGGGGAATTTCCTCGAAGCTTCGTCGACGGTGTCATAGTGCTTGTGAGAAAGAAGGGAACTGGGAGTGCAATGCCCTCTTTCCGTCCGATTTCTCTCCTTAACACTGATTACAAGCTGCTGGCGAGAATTTTGAAGCTTCGGGTCGATGTGATCATCGACAAGTGGCAGATAATTTCCCCAGCCCAAAAATGCAGCAACAAGCCGCACAACATTTTTCAAGCTGTTCTCTCGGTTAAGGAGAGAATTCTGGACTTGAAGAGGAGGAAGAAAAGCGGCAAGCTCGTTTCCTTCGACCTCTCGCAGGCGTTTGACCGCGTCGACCGAGACTTCCTGTGGACGACCATGACCTCCCTGGGATTCAGTCCCCGGCTGGTTGGGCTTCTCAGGTCAATTGGTGAGCGGTCTTCTTCCCGTCTGCTTGTGAATGGACAGCTGTCCTCTCCCTTCCCCATCCAACGTTCCGTCAGACAGGGCGATCCTCTTTCCAAGCATCTGTTTGTCCTTTACCTTCATCCCCTTATTACTGAGCTCGAAAGTATTTGCTGCGATCAGGATGACCTGATCAATGCATATGCCGACGATGTCTCAGTGATTACTTCCTCCCTTTCCAAAATCGAGCGGGTCAGAGAGGCGTTCGAGACGTTCGGCCTTTGCTCAGGGGCCAGACTGAACGTGGGGAAGACCATCGCGATCGACATCGGACATTTCACTCCAGCAACGAGGATCCACGTCCCATGGCTACGCACCGAGGAGCGTCTCCGGCTTCTCGGGATATTGTTCTCCAACAACATCCGCGAGGCCATGGCGCACAACTGGGACGTGGTGATCCACAAGTTTCGGCAGTTGGTCTGGCTTCATCGTGTGAGAAACCTGAACCTGGCCCAGAAGGTGTTGCTTCTCAACACCTTCCTGCTCCCCAGGCTGTGGTTTGTCGCGTCTGTCTGTGGCGCTCGGCAGCGGGACGTTGCAAAGGTCTCTCACATGATTGGATCACTGCTGTGGAACGGCTCTGGTGGCATCCGCGTTCCTCTACTCCAGCTGGCGCTACCACGAGATCGCGGTGGACTTAATCTCCACATCCCCATCATCACCACACAATCGCTACTTACCAACCGGTACCTTGCGGAGCAAGGATGTTTGGTGATCGGGTCTCAGTATATCGCCAACGCTGGGAACCCACCCGACACCAACTCCGTCCCGTCGTCCTACCCCTGCCTCCGCAAGGTTATCCAGCACCTGGCATACGTGCCAGAGACCCTCCGACGATCGCCATCAACACGAGGACTGCGACGCGCAGCAACAAACGCCCTACCGGACCCAAGGGTGGTTGGAGCTTCCCCACACACACTGTGGAGAAGAGTGTGGGGAAACATAAGCTCCAGGATGCTGACGTCTGCACAACGTTCCGCCCTTTACCTGCTGGCAAACGGGAAGATCTCGCACGCGGAGCATCTTTTCGAAACCGGCAGAGCCGACACACCAACGTGCACGTTTTGTCCCGCTGTCGAGACCCTGGAGCACAAGTTTGCAGCATGTCCCCGCGTGTCGCTGGCGTGGGACACTCTACAACAGCGGCTGCAACAAGTTGCTCCAGGGTCCCATCTTCGTTTTGTCGACCTGCACTGGCCCGCTCTAAACAGGATAAGAGCGGGCACACGCAGTGCAGTACTCTCCGTTTTTTCAAACTACATCATCCACATCATTGGAAACAATGATGTTGCGATTGATGTAGATGTCCTTTCCTGTTCTCTTTAAATCAATCTGTTTGTAAAGTCTTGCCTTTGTTTCCCGTCCAACACGTGCGAAGGAAACAAAACCTATGTAAATGTGATTAAATAGTATGTAAGCAATATTGTACACCCTTAATAAACGTCTTTTATAAAAAAAAAAACTTGGAACAAACTTCCTAAGACCATGCCAAAACACTTGCAAACTTGGTACAAATGTAATAAGACCATGCCAAAACACTTGCAAACTTGGTACAAATTTAATAACACCATGCCAAACACTTGCAAACTTGGAACAAACTTCCTAAGACCATGCCAAACACTTGCAAACTTGGTACAAATTTAATAAGACCATGCCGAAACACTTGCAAACTTGGTACAAATTGAATAAGAGCATGCCAAACACTTGCAAACTTGGAACAAACTTCCTAAGACCATGCCAAAACACTTGCAAACTTGGTACAAATTTAATAAAACCATGCCAAAACACTTGCAAACTTGGTACAAATTAAATAAGACCATGCCAAACACTTGCAAACTTGGAACAAACTTCCTAAGACCATGCCAAAACACTTGCAAACTTGGTACAAATTTAATAAGACCATGCCAAAACACTTGCAAACTTGGTACAAATTTAATAACACCATGCCAAAACACTTGCAAACTTGGTACAAATTTAATAAGACCATGCCAAAACACTTGCAAACTTGGTACAAATTTAATAAAACCATGCCAAAACACTTGCAAACTTGGTACAAATTTAATAACACCATGCCAAAACACTTGCAAACTTGGTACAAATTTAATAAGACCAAGCCAAAACACTTACAAACTTGGTACAAATTTAATAAGACCATGCCAAAACACTTGCAAACTTGGTACAAATTTAATAAGACCAAGCCAAAACACTTACAAACTTGGTACAAATTTAATAACACCATGCCAAAACACTTGCAAACTTGGTACAAATTTAATAAGACCATGCCAAAACACTTGCAAACTTGGTACAAATTTAATAAGACCAAGCCAAAACACTTACAAACTTGGTACAAATTTAATAACACCAAGCCAAAACACTTACAAACTTGGTACAAATTTAATAAGACCATGCCAAAACACTTGCAAACTTGGTACAAATTTAATTAGACCAAGCCAAAACACTTACAAACTTGGTACAAATTAAATAACACCATGCCAAAACACTTGCAAACTTGGTACAAATTTAATAAGACCAAGCCAAAACACTTACAAACTTGGTACAAATTTAATAAGACCATGCCAAAACACTTGCAAACTTGGTACAAATTTAATTAGACCAAGCCAAAACACTTACAAACTTGGTACAAATTAAATAACACCATGCCAAAACACTTGCAAACTTGGTACAAATTTAATAAGACCAAGCCAAAACACTTACAAACTTGGTACAAATTTAATAACACCATGCCAAAACACTTGCAAACTTGGTACAAATTTAATAAAACCATGCCAAAACACTTGCAAACTTGATACAAATTTAATAAGACCAAGCCAAAACACTTGCAAACTTGGAACCAATTTAATAAGACGATGCCAAAACACTTGCAAACTTGATACAAATTTAATAAGACCAAGCCAAAACACTTACAAACTTGGTACAAATTTAATAAGACCATGCCAAAACACTTGCAAACTTGGTACAAATTTAATAAGACCAAGCCAAAACACTTACAAACTTGGTACAAATTTAATAACACCATGCCAAAACACTTGCAAACTTGGTACAAATTTAATTAAACCATGCCAAAACACTTGCAAACTTGGAACAAACTTCCTAAGACCATGCCAAAACACTTGCAATTTTGGTACAAATTTAATAAGACCATGCCAAAACACTTGCAAACTTGGTACAAATTTAATAACACCATGCCAAACACTTGCAAACTTGGAACAAACTTCCTAAGACCATGCCAAAACACTTGCAAACTTGGTACAAATTTAATAACACCATGCCAAAACACTTGCAAACTTGGTACAAATTTAATAAGACCAAGCCAAAACACTTACAAACTTGGTACAAATTTAATAAGACCATGCCAAAACACTTGCAAACTTGGTACAAATTTAATAAGACCAAGCCAAAACACTTACAAACTTGGTACAAATTTAATAACACCATGCCAAAACACAACTGTCATCTGTCATCTCGCTGACGCCGGTCGTGTTCTGGTGGAGCTCCGCTAAAAAAATAAAGTATATCGTGTTAAAAGTCGTCCTTTCACATAAAGTCGCTCGCTTCGCTCGCTTACGTAAATATCGCGATTTCTGAACCTTACCCAATACCCTTTTATCGTGTTGTGCTTGGTTCAATGGCCTCAGCAAGTGCGTCGTCGTGCGGTGTGTGCAGCCTGCCCACTGGAGCGGACGATTTATCGTGTGACGGTTCCTGTTGCACGAAATTCCACTCGGCCTGCATGGGCCTGTCCAGGGAGGCTGCCAAGGAGCTCAGGCGTAACGCCCAATTGCTTTGGCTTTGCAAGCCGTGCACGGAAGAAAGATTGGCTGGAAAACGACCATTGCTCGATGTCACCGATGAGGACGCCAAGACGCTGAGAAGCTCCCTATCAGCTGAGCTGGCCGTCTCCTTCTCCGGTCTGAGAGATGAGCTGATTGGTGAAGTGAGAGCCGCTCTTGCAGCCCAGTGCTCCCGCCCTTCTTTCTCTCATCAGGCTTCGGTGATCGGCTCTCAGCCCGCGCCGGTGACTCCGGCATGGAGAGGATCGCTGCCGTCATCCTCTCACGCTGCTGGGGTGTCGAACGCACCAAAACGTCGGCTCGTGGATCGATCTCCCCCCGCCAAGGACCTTCCCCCGCTAATCACCGGAACCGCTGGATCATCGAATTGCGCAATTCAGACGGTGCCACCGGCCAGTGAAAAATTCTGGCTTTACCTGACGCGCATTGCCCCTTCGGTCTCGGCAGCCGAGGTCGAGGCATTTGTGAAGGAACGCCTGGAAGTAACCGAGGCGTCCGTCACGTTTCTGGTTGCCAGGGGGCATGATGTGGGCACGCTCAACTTTGTGTCCTTCAAAGTTGGTTTGGCGCCAGATTGCCGCGATAAGGCTCTGTCCCCCAACACCTGGCCATGTGGCATTGTTTTCCGCGAGTTTGCCGACTACGGACGGAGGAAAATGCTCGACACAATCTCGCTGCGAGCCTCTGGCGATGAGCGGACCTCACCCGTACCTGCCCCGGGAGTGGATGAGCCGGGATGTAACACGGGTGCGTGATGCTCATCTCACCGTGCTTCTCACCATCTCGATCCGCTCTCGCGTGTTCATCCTCCGCCATCACTGACGCTACATCCATCGCTGTCACCATTACCACCACCGCCACCACAACCATGTTTGTCACCTGAACCATCAATACCGCCACCGTCATCACCACCGCCACCTACACTACATCACTCATCACCATCAATACCGCCACCGTCATCACCACCGCCACCTACACTACATCACTCATCACCAACGCACTCCGCGAACGTAAACACAGTACCGCTAACGACCACCACCTGCTCCGCCACACGTACTCACGCGGTGCACGTGTACTACCAAAATGTTCGTGGTCTCCGTACCAAGAAGGATGACTTTCGGTTGGCCGTTTCCGCGGCCACCTTCGATATCGTCATCCTTACCGAGACTTGGCTTGGCGACGATCTTACCTCTGCTATGTTGTTCGACGACAGTTTCGATGTTGAACGATGCGATCGCGATGCTGCCAACAGCTCTCGCCGGCGTGGTGGCGGCGTGCTTATCGCGAGCTCAACTACTTTGTGTATGGCTCGTGTGCCGCACCCGTTCTCAGCGCTGGAACTACTGTGGGTACGCGTTCAATATCGGTCTGGCACCATTTACCTGGGAGCGGTATATCTACCGCCCGATCGCTGCGCGCTGCTCTCCGTCATCGACACATTGCACGAGTGCATATCGTGGATGACCGATCGGCTTTCTCCGAACGATCGCCTGCTCCTGTTCGGCGATTTCAACATGCCCGGTATCTCGTGGCTACCTTCCGGCGATCACCACCTGCCGTCCTCGTGCTCTTCGGCCACCCGGTCCTTTGTGGATGGACTGGCACTTAACGGCTTGACCCAGATCTCCGCGGTGTCGAACTCGCTAAACCGGCAGCTGGATCTCATCCTAACAAACTCGGACGAAATTGCTGCACTATCTTGGGTGACCTCCTCCCCGATGCCTCTTGTTAAGGAGGACACCCACCATCCCGCGCTGGAGATGGTCATCCCTCCTCTTGCCTCAGCCCAGATGCCTTCTCGTCGCCGTGTTTCCGGTCCTCATGGACTTTTATTCAAAATGTGTGACCACGCCAAATTGACCAACCTCCTTGCGACCGTCGACTGGTCGTTTTTGGAGTCAGCCACGGACATCAATGCTGCAGTGTCTAATTTTAAGAACATTTCCTCATCCTTTCTTCCTCTGTGTTGTCCTCCTGCCTCGCCCCCTCCTAATCCCGTTTGGGCCGACAGACATCTCCGCGCGTTGAGGGCCGATGCCAGAAGGGCTGCGCGCGCCTATCATCGCTCGCGCTCGCTGTTTCACCGTCGCATCTTCAAGTATGCCTCGACTGCCTACCGCATTTACAACCGTGCGAGGTACAAGCGATACCTATCCAGGGTCCAGACGCGCTTCACG
Source organism: Anopheles atroparvus (assembly GCA_914969975.1). Lineage (NCBI taxonomy): Eukaryota > Metazoa > Arthropoda > Insecta > Diptera > Culicidae > Anopheles > Anopheles atroparvus. The sequence continues at coordinate 10,766,320 of CAJZCY010000006.1, read as the reverse complement.
CTCGATCCAAGGTCGTTCTGGCGTTTTGCGAACGCTCGTCGGGGCGTCTCCTCTCTCCCCTCTTCCTTATCCCTTGGTGACGAAACAGCCTCCTCTCCATCTGGGATGAGCGAACTATTTGCTAAGCATTTCTCTTCTGTGTTCGTTGACCCAGCCTCGTCCGTTACCCTGTCTCCCCGTGCTCTATCCTTCACTCCGTGTAACGTTCTCTCTTGTTGTGACGTCCCCTGCGATGAGCAAACTGTCCTTTCGGCGCTAAAGAAGCTGAAGCACTCCTTCTCTCCCGGTCCGGATGGTATTCCTGCTTCTGTGTTGAAGGGCTGCATGCATTCTTTTGCTCCTATTCTCTCACGTCTCTTCCAGAGATCGTTGAGGGAGGGCACTTTCCCCTTGGAGTGGAAGTCTGCTTTCCTGGTCCCGATCCACAAGAAGGGATGCCGTCAGTCCGCCTCCAACTATCGTGGCATTTCTATCCTCTGTGCTGTATCCAAAGTATTTGAATACATCATTCACTCCTATCTACTCCCTATTGTAAACCCTTATATATCTCCCTTCCAACATGGCTTTATGCCCAAAAGATCCACAACTTCCAACCTTATGTCCCTTATGTTACACGTCTACCCTAGTATCTCCTCGGGGGGCCAAGTTGACGTAATATACACTGACTTCAGTGCTGCGTTTGACTGTATCCCCCACTCTCTTCTCGTTGCTAAACTTAGTTGGTTAGGTATTGGCAACCCCCTCCTATCCTGGATCAAATCCTTCCTCTCAAACCGGTCCTCCCTGGTGAGGGTCGGTGTATCCTTCTCTAATCCCATTCCGACTCTTTCCGGGGTTCCACAAGGCAGCACCCTTAGTCCTCTCCTCTTCTCCCTCTTCATCAATGACTGCTCCTTCGTGCTGCCTCCCGACTATTTCCTACTATATGCCGACGATATTAAATTCCTGCTCCCGATTTCGTCCTCTCACGATGCTCTTGCCCTTCAACGTGCTATTGATGTCTTTGTCGATTGGAGTGCCTCGAATGGGCTTTCCCTCTGTCCTCCTAAGTGTTGTGTAATATCCTTCTGCCGGTCTAGCTCCAAGCTTATTTGGAACTACACTCTCGGTGGCTCCCCTCTTCCTAGGGTGTCTTCCATTAAGGACCTTGGAGTTCTCCTAGATGACTCCCTCTCCTTCGCCCCGCAACTGGACGACGTCATGTCCAGGGCCAACAGAGCCCTCGGTTTTGTGACCCGCATGGCGTCTGAGGTTCGGGATCCCTTGTGTCTTAGGGCACTTTTCTGTTGCTGGGTTAGGCCTATACTGGAGTATGCTAGTGTGGTGTGGTCCCCCGCCGGCAGCACAGCCTTGAGCCGCCTTGAGGGGGTTCAGAGAAGGTTCACTAGGTGCGCCATTCGGCGCTTTCTTGGTGCATCCTCCTCTGTTTGCCCTCCCTATCGCATTCGCTGCCGTATGCTTCGCCTCCCTTTGGTCGAGGATCGCCTCTCCATGGCTAAAGCGCTTTTTGTCGCCAATCTCCTTCACGACAACATTGACGCTCCTTGTATCCTTGCCTCTCTTCCGTTCTACGCTCCGTCCCGCCATTTGCGAGACAGACCTCCTTTCCTTATTCCGCCCCGTCGATCTCGCTTCGGTCAGTGCGATCCGTTCTTACGTGCCCTTACGGCTTTTAACGAGGCGAGCGGTCTCTTCGACTTCAACACCTCCCCCGATCGCTTCCGTTCTCTTCTCCTCGATTCCATCCTTTAATCCCGTCCTACGTCCTTTATTCTTATTTTTTTATTATTAGTTTTTCGTTATTTTCCCCTCCAATTTTTTTTTCCCTTCTTTTGTAACTCCCTCTTCCCTCACTAGCATATAAGTTTTTTTATCTTGTTAAGCCTAAATGGCGAACTTTGTAAATAAAAATGAAATGAAATGAAATGAAAACACTTGCAAACTTGGTACAAATTTATTAAGACCAAGCCAAAACACTTGCAAACTTGGTACAAATTTAATAACACCATGCCAAAACACTTGCAAACTTGGTACAAATTTAATAAGACCAAGCCAAAACACTTACAAACTTGGTACAAATTTAATAAGACCATGCCAAAACACTTGCAAACTTGGTACAAATTTAATAAGACCATGCCAAACACTTGCAAACTTGGAACAAACTTCCTAAGACCATGCCAAAACACTTGCAAACTTGGTACAAATTTAATAACACCATGCCAAAACACTTGCAAACTTGGTACAAATTTAATAAAACCATGCCAAAACACTTGCAAACTTGGTACAAATTTTATAAGATCATGCCAAAACACTTGCAAACTTGGTACAAATTTAATAACACCATGCCAAAACACTTGCAAACTTGGTACAAATTTAATAAAACCATGCCAAAACACTTGCAAACTTGGTACAATTTAATAAGACCAAGCCAAAACACTTGCAAACTTGGAACAAATTTAATAAGACCATGGCAAACACTTGCAAACTTGGAACAAACTTCCTAAGACCATGCCAAAACACTTGCAAACTTGGTACAAATGTAATAAGACCATGCCAAAACACTTGCAAACTTGGAACAAACTTCCTAAGACCATGCCAAAACACTTGCAAACTTGGTACAAATTTAATAAGACCATGCCAAAACACTTGCAAACTTGGTACAAATTTAATAAGACCATGCCAAACACTTGCAAACTTGGAACAAACTTCCTAAGACCATGCCAAAACACTTGCAAACTTGGTACAAATTTAATAAGACCATGCCAAAACTCTTGCAAACTTGGTACAAATTTAATAAGACGATGCCAAACACTTGCAAACTTGGAACAAACTTCCTAAGACCATGCCAAAACACTTGCAAACTTGGCACAAATTTAATAGGACCATGCCAAAACACTTGCAAACTTGGTACAAATTTAATAAGACCATGCCAAACGCTTGCAAACTTGGAACAAACTTGCTAAGACCATGCCAAAACACTTGCAAACTTGGTACAAATTTAATAGGACCATGCCAAAACACTTACAAACTTGGTACAAATTTAATAACACCATGCCAAAACACTTGCAAACTTGGTACAAATTTAATAAAACCATGCCAAAACACTTGCAAACTTGGTACAAATTTAATAAGACCATGCCAAAACACTTGCAAACTTGGAACAAATTTCCTAAGAACATGCCAAAACACTTGCAAACTTGGTACAAATTTAATAAGACCATGCCAAAACACTTGCAAACTTGGTACAAATTTAATAACACCATGCCAAAACACTTGCAAACTTGGTACAAATTTAATAAGACCATGCCAAACACTTGCAAACTTGGAACAAACTTCCTAAGACCATGCCAAAACACTTGCAAACTTGGTACAAATTTAATAAGACCATGCCAAAACACTTGCAAACTTGGTACAAATTTAATAACACCATGCCAAAACACTTGCAAACTTGGTACAAATTTAATAAGACCATGCCAAAACACTTGCAAACCTGGTACAAATTTAATAAGACCATGCCAAAACACTTGCAAACTTGGAACAAACTTCCTAAGACCATGCCAAAACACATGCAAACTTGGTACAAATTTAATAAGACCATGCCAAAACACTTGCAAACTTGGTACAAATTTAATAAGACCATGCCAAACACATGCAAACTTGGAACAAACTTCCTAAGACCATGCCAAAACACTTGCAAACTTGGTACAAATTTAATAAGACCATGCCAAAACACTTGCAAACTTGGAACAAACTTCCTAAGACCATGCCAAAACACATGCAAACTTGGTACAAATTTAATAAGACCATGCCAAAACACTTGCAAACTTGGTACAAATTTAATAAGACCATGCCAAACACATGCAAACTTGGAACAAACTTCCTAAGACCATGCCAAAACACTTGCAAACTTGGTACAAATTTAATAAGACCATGCCAAAACACTTGCAAACTTGGTACAAATTTAATAAGACCAAGCCAAAACACTTGCAAACTTGGAACAAATTTAATAAGACCATGCCAAAACACTTGCAAACTTGGTACAAATTTAATAAGACCATGCCAAAACACTTGCAAACTTGGAACAAACTTCCTAAGACCATGCCAAAACACTTGCAAACTTGGAACAAACTTCCTAAGACCATGCCAAAACACTTGCAAACTTGGTACAAATTTAATAAGACCATGCCAAAACACTTGCAAACTTGGTACAAATTTAATAACACCATGCCAAAACACTTGCAAACTTGGTACAAATTTAATAAAACCATGCCAAAACACTTGCAAACTTGGTACAAATTTAATAAGACCATGCCAAAACACTTGCAAACCTGGTACAAATTTAATAAGACCATGCCAAAACACTTGCAAACTTGGAACAAACTTCCTAAGACCATGCCAAAACACATGCAAACTTGGTACAAATTTAATAAGACCATGCCAAAACACTTGCAAACTTGGTACAAATTTAATAAGACCATGCCAAACGCATGCAAACTTTGAACAAACTTCCTAAGACCATGCCAAAACACTTGCAAACTTGGTACAAATTTCATAAGACCATGCCAAAACACTTGCAAACTTGGTACAAATTTAATAAGACCAAGCCAAAACACTTGCAAACTTGGAACAAATTTAATAAGACCATGCCAAAACACTTGCAAACTTGGTACAAATTTAATAAGACCATGCCAAAACACTTGCAAACCTGGTACAAATTTAATAAGACCATGCCAAAACACTTGCAAACTTGGAACAAACTTCCTAAGACCATGCCAAAACACATGCAAACTTGGTACAAATTTAATAAGACCATGCCAAAACACTTGCAAACTTGGTACAAATTTAATAAGACCATGCCAAACACATGCAAACTTGGAACAAACTTCCTAAGACCATGCCAAAACACTTGCAAACTTGGTACAAATTTAATAAGACCATGCCAAAACACTTGCAAACTTGGTACAAATTTAATAAGACCAAGCCAAAACACTTACAAACTTGGAACAAATTTAATAAGACCATGCCAAAACACTTGAAAACTTGGTACAAATTTAATAAGACCATGCCAAAACACTTGCAAACTTGGTACAAATTTAATAAGACCATGCCAAAACACTTGCAAACTTGGAACAAACTTCCTAAGACCATGCCAAACACTTGCAAACTTGGTACAAATTTAATAAGACGATGCCAAAACACTTGCAAACTTGGTACAAATTGAATAAGACCATGCCAAACACTTGCAAACTTGGAACAAACTTCCTAAGACCATGCCAAAACACTTGCAAACTTGGTACAAATTTAATAAAACCATGCCAAAACACTTGCAAACTTGGTACAAATTTAATACGACCATGCCAAACACTTGCAAACTTGGAACAAACTTCCTAAGACCATGCCAAAACACTTGCAAACTTGGTACAAATTTAATAAGACCATGCCAAAACACTTGCAAACTTGGTACAAATTTAATAACACCATGCCAAAACACTTGCAAACTTGGTACAAATTTAATAAAACCATGCCAAAACACTTGCAAACTTGATACAAATTTAATAAGACCAAGCCAAAACACTTGCAAACTTGGAACAAATTTAATACGACCATGCCAAAACACTTGCAAACTTGGTACAAATTTAATAAGACCATGCCAAAACACTTGCAAACTTGGTACAAATTTAATAAGACCATGCCAAAACACTTGCAAACTTGGAACAAACTTCCTAAGACCATGCCAAAACACTTGCAAACTTGGTACAAATTTAATAAGACCAAGCCAAAACACTTGCAAACTTGGAACAAATTTAATAAGACCATGCCAAAACACTTGCAAACTTGGTACAAATTTAATAAGACCATGCCAAAACACTTGCAAACTTGGTACAAATTTAATAAGACCACGCCAAAACACTTGCAAACTTGGAACAAACTTCCTAAGACCATGCCAAAACACTTGCAAACTTGGTACAAATTTAATAAGACCATGCCAAAACACTTGCAAACTTGGTACAAATTTAATAAGACCATGCCAAACACTTGCAAACTTGGAACAAACTTCCTAAGACCATGCCAAAACACTTGCAATTTTGGTACAAATTTAATAAGACCATGCCAAAACACTTGCAAACTTGGTACAAATTTAATAACACCATGCCAAACACTTGCAAACTTGGAACAAACTTCCTAAGACCATGCCAAAACACTTGCAAACTTGGTACAAATTTAATAACACCATGCCAAAACACTTGCAAACTTGGTACAAATTTAATAAGCCCAAGCCAAAACACTTACAAACTTGGTACAAATTTAATAAGACCATGCCAAAACACTTGAAAACTTGGTACAAATTTAATAAGACCATGCCAAAACACTTGCAAACTTGGTACAAATTTAATAAGACCATGCCAAAACACTTGCAAACTTGGAACAAACTTCCTAAGACCATGCCAAACACTTGCAAACTTGGTACAAATTTAATAAGACCATGCCGAAACACTTGCAAACTTGGAACAAACTTCCTAAGACCATGCCAAAACACTTGCAAACTTGGTACAAATTTAATAAAACCATGCCAAAACACTTGCAAACTTGGTACAAATTTAATAAGACCATGCCAAACACTTGCAAACTTGGAACAAACTTCCTAAGACCATGCCAAAACACTTGCAAACTTGGTACAAATTTAATAAGACCATGCCAAAACACTTGCAAACTTGGTACAAATTTAATAACACCATGCCAAAACACTTGCAAACTTGGTACAAATTTAATAAAACCATGCCAAAACACTTGCAAACTTGATACAAATTTAATAAGACCAAGCCAAAACACTTGCAAACTTGGAACAAATTTAATACGACCATGCCAAAACACTTGCAAACTTGGTACAAATTTAATAAGACCATGCCAAAACACTTGCAAACTTGGTACAAATTTAATAAGACCATGCCAAAACACTTGCAAACTTGGAACAAACTTCCTAAGACTATGCCAAAACACTTGCAAACTTGGTACAAATTTAATAAAACCATGCCAAAACACTTGCAAACTTGATACAAATTTAATAAGACCAAGCCAAAACACTTGCAAACTTGGAACAAATTTAATACGACCATGCCAAAACACTTGCAAACTTGGTACAAATTTAATAAGACCATGCCAAAACACTTGCAAACTTGGTACAAATTTAATAAGACCATGCCAAAACACTTGCAAACTTGGAACAAACTTCCTAAGACTATGCCAAAACACTTGCAAACTTGGTACAAATTTAATAAGACCAAGCCAAAACACTTGCAAACTTGGAACAAATTTAATAAGACCATGCCAAAACACTTGCAAACTTGGTACAAATTTAATAAGACCATGCCAAAACACTTGCAAACTTGGTACAAATTTAATAAGACCACGCCAAAACACTTGCAAACTTGGAACAAACTTCCTTAGACCATGCCAAAACACTTGCAAACTTGGTACAAATTTAATAAGACCATGCCAAAACACTTGCAAACTTGGTACAAATTTAATAAGACCATGCCAAACACTTGCAAACCCAGTACGCTCTCAGCTTTGTGAGCAATCAGACGTGCTACGCTGGACAAAGTGCCAAATAAACAAAACCGCTTAGTTTAAACCATGGCTGCGCAAGGGAGATGGGAGAACTCCCTCCGCATTGATTTTTCTTCGCTCCCGATCAAGCCCTCGGAAACGGAGGTTCACGCCATCCTGGGCAGGATTGTGGGCCCAGCTGACGTGAAAAGGGCTCATCTGAACGCCGTAGACTGGAGCGTCTACATTCAGATGAAGACGCAGGAGCAAGCCCGCGAATGTGTGGAGCAACATCGTGGCAAGCACGGTACCACCATCAATGGTGTGTACCACACTTACAAAATCGAACTTCTGGACGGGTCAAGTGAGGTCAAAATTCTTGACCTGCCGTACTACGTGTCGGACGAGACCCTAGAACGCGAAATGTCCCAATACGGCAAAGTGTTGAGCATCCCCGAGCAAGTATACGGGGAGAGTTCAGTTCAGTTTCAGTTCAGTATGTTTATTGATTGGAACCTTTTGCAATTGTACATAGAGTTTAAGTGTGTTGTAATGGGTTCACAATGTTGTACTCCTCATTATGTATAACGTGTTCTTGGCGTTGCCGTTTGTGAAAGTTCGTCTTTGGGGAAATCAATGTTATAAATTGTGGGAAAAATGGTAAAAAAAAACCCACAGAGCAAAAAAAAAAAAAAAAATTACTAATAATAAAGTTGATACATATTCTATTCTTAATTCTATCCTATCTTTACCTATCTTATCTAATTACATGCTAATTAACTATTTATGTATAGTTGGTTTAATAGGCGATTTTCACTGGTTTGACACCTGGTGTTATAACTTGTGTTAACTTTTTCCATGAATTCTTTTATCGTGGGTACCATTGTCCTTTCATGAAGTTTGTTGGTATTGAACCAAGGAGGAAGATTAGCAATCATTTTGAGAATTTTATTCTGCTTGACTTGTAGTTTTTTGATGTGGACTCGAGCACATCTGCTCCATACTGGTGATGCGTATGTCATTACAGGTCTAAGGCACGTTTTAAAAAGGAGTAATTTGTTTTTAGTGTTTAACTTGGACCTTCTGTTTAGGAAGGGGTATAGAATTTTTACTTGTTTGTCGGTCTTCAAAATGGTGTTGTTGATGTGTGTTTTGAACGTAAGTTGTTTGTCGATATGAAGGCCAAGGTATTTTACTTCTCCTTTCCATTCTATTGGAAGTGTGTCTATTTTGAGAGTTGTTTGAGGTAATTTCCTTTGACTTCTGTTTTTTGTGAAGTATATTGATTCAGTTTTTGCATTGTTTGTTTTCAGTTTCCATTTTGTGCAGAATTTAGAATAGGTTTTTATAGCCAAGTTTAGGTTTTTAATGACAGTTCGCGGACTTTTTGCAGAACTCGAAATTGCTATATCATCTGCATACATGTACATGGTGCAGTCTTTTATATCTGGTATATCTGCTGTGTATATATTAAAGAGAAGTGGTGAAATCACGCTGCCCTGTGGGACTCCGGCCACTGGGGTATAAGGTTCTGATTGAGTTTTTCCTAAGTGTACTCTATTGATTCTGTTTGTAATGAAAGATCTAATAATTTTAATAATGTATAACGGGAGACCTAATCTAGATAGTTTATAAAGTAATCCATCATGCCAGACTGAGTCAAACGCTTTTTCAGTATCTAGCAGTAGTAATCCTGTTGACTTTTTTACTCGCCTGTTAACTTCTATCTGATTTTTCAATCGGTGCAGTTGGTGTGTTGTGGATAAATTGGGACGGAAGCCAAATTGGGATTCAGGGAGGATATTATTAATATTGGTATGTGTGTTGATTCTGTTGACAATAATTTTTTCTAATATTTTTCCGAATACGCTGAGAAGGCTTATAGGTCTGTAATTAGCAGGATTTGAGTGATCTTTTCCAGTTTTTGGAATGGCTATTATTTTTGCTTTTTTCCAGATATCTGGGAAGAATCCAAACTTAAGACATCCATTGTAAATGTGTGTGAGGTATACAATAGCTTTAGTAGGTATATTTTTGACAGTTGTGTTATTAATATCATCGGGACCGGCAGATTTCTTTGTTTTTAACAGTTTAATGATTTTGATAACCTCTTTGGGACGGATACGTGGGAAAGGGATATTAGTTTCAGGTAGCGTCTGTACTGAGTTGAATATTCTTCTCTCTATTGGGCTAGTGTGGTAATTAGTGATTTTGTGAGCTTTATCAAATTGATCTTTAATGGCTTTGCATTTTTCTGCATTTGTTATTAGAAGTTTATTATCAACTTTTAATACCGGGATAGTTTTGCGATTTTTCTTCATTATGTCAACGAACTTCCATAGCTTATTGGTGTTCGGTCTTGAATTCATTTGTTGGAGATTTCTAGTCCATGCTGCATTCCTCTCATCAGAGATAGCAGATTCTATTCTTGATTTGAGTAGGAAGTAAGTATCTTTAAAGTGGTTGTTACGTCTGTATCTTTGCCATTTCTTCCTGTACTTATTACGGATTTTAATAAGTTGGAGAGTTGACTGTGATAATACTATGTTGTAATTGTCTGGTATTGTTGAAGGGATGGAATTTTTGTGTGCCGATGTTATTATATTGTTAAGTTTTTCAATCATTTTGTTTATTTCTTGCGGATTCTCTATGTTTGATATGTTAATGTTGTTTAGGTCTATTGAGTTCCTTATATAATTCCGAAAGTCAGCCCAATTAGCCTTCCTGTAGTCGTAAATTGCCTTGTGGTTTCTATAGTGAGCTTTTGTTCTATTTATTTTAAATGTGATCGGTAGGTGATCAGATGTTAAGTCGGTATTGGTTTGTAATTCGGTAATGTCTAGTCTGTTGTTTGTTAAGATGAGGTCTAGGGTTGAAGGGTTGAAGGATGGGTTAGTTGGAATATATGTAGGGGTGTTGGGGTGATATATCTGAAATAATCCTTTTTCAGCTTCATCAAAAAGAAATCTACCAGCTCTATTGGAAGAGACGCAGTTCCATGATCTGTGCTTAGCGTTCAAGTCTCCACAAATAAAGAAATTATCGGTTCTTGAACTTAATTTCACGATATCTTTTTTGAAAAGTTCGATATCGGTATTACCTCCTGGGTGGTATGCGGATATTATAGTGAAGTGGTTGTTTTCTGTGTAAATTTTAACTGCAATTGCTTCTATAATTTGTAGATCTATTGCTCTTAACAATTGGTATTTAATATTGTTTTTAATGATGATTAGTACTCCACCTTTGGAGTGGGTTGTTCTGTCTAGTCTATGGATATTGTAATTTGGGATGGAGAAAGTTTGTTCAGGTTTTAAGAATGATTCTGTTATTGCCATGCACTCAATCCTGTGTTTTTTTAGGAAATAAGATAATTCTGTTCTCTTGTTAGAAATACCGTTGGCATTCCAGTATGAAATTTTTGGGAGATTGCATGAATCCATTTATGGGAAACAGAATTTGCTAATAATATTGAAAACGACCTTTATTTGGTCTTCTTTCGAGGAACACCTTTTTAGCTGTATGAATGTTTCACTGATAATTTCGCTGAGTTCAGCGGTGTTAAAAAGGGAGGTAGTTTCCTGCTGGTTATCGCAGTCAGTTGGAACGAAGTTGGACTGGGCAAGCAGCGGTTGCCGGGAATGGAGCAGGGGGAAGTCACCGATTGAAAAATTCACTTGCCTGTTTGTAACTAGCTTTGGATCCCTAGCTGGTTGTTTTGCTGGTGTTGGTGCCCTTTTTGGGCAGCCGCTAAAATTGGCTGTGTGGTTGCCACCGCAATTCGCACATTTTAATTTGTGAGCGGCGATGATGCCCTCTTTGCTGGATGCTGCTACTGGGCATGATGAGGAAGAGTGTTTGCCGGCGCATTTGATACAAACGGCCGCGTGGTTACAATTTGCTGCCCCGTGTCCATAGCTTTGGCAATTTCTACATTGCATGGGCTGGTTGTGAGTTGTATAGTAGCGCCACTGAACTCTTTGGTGATTAACCGCCTTGATGGTACGGAGAAGATTTAAGTTTACTGTTCCTTTCTTGAAATGGATCAGGTATACTGCCTGCTGTTCGTATTTTGGAGATTTCACGCTAAGTTTTTTCACAGCCATGGGCGCTAGATCTTCGTCTTTCAGTGCTTCTATAACGTCTTCTACGGGCATATCGAAAAGCCCCGTTAAAACTATTTTGGTAGTTTTGTCTTCTTCCAGTTGGTAAGTGTGGAATTCGACATGGATGTTTTTAAAGTGTTTTAACACTTGCTTGTAATCTTCGGTTCGCGTCAAGCGAATCACAATTCCCTTACGGGTTGTTGTAGTAGTGTAATTTACTACTCCGGCAGCAATAATTTTGCGGTGCGTGTCTGCGACGTTGAAGCTGGCTACGGTAATTGGTGGTGGTGGCTTATCAGAGAGTTCGGATCTCTGGGTATGAATTCTTTTGTTCCCTTTATCTGGGTTTGTTGGTTGGGCGTCCATGCACAGTATATCGTACGGATTTGAAATTTCTACGACTCCGTCGGTGTGATGACGATCGGGTGTTTGGAGCTGCTTTTTATCGGGAACAACTTTTTCGGATCTCGCATTACTGGCAATGCGTTTCCTATTAGAAGCCGAAGTATTGGTGCGACCCATCATGGGTCTGTGGTGTTTGTGATCTCTTGCTGTAGGATGTTTTGTCGGGACTACTCTTATAACACGACTGCTCTCGACGAGGTATCGAACGCGACTGGGGATACGGGGAGAAATCGCCGCTCGCTGGTGTGCTTAACGGTGTGCGTATCGTAAGGATGGTGCGAGAGAGGAAGATTGTCTCTTACCTCCAAATCGGTGGCGAGCTCACACGTGTGTCATATCAGGGACAAATCAAAACCTGCCGATACTGCGTGCTAAAAACACATCACGGCGTGACCTGCGCCCAAAACAGGCAAGAGGCAAAGCCTTCCTCTTACGCTAGCGCGCTGATGAGTCAGCACACACGCACACCATCGCGGGCGCAGCCGAAGCCGTCGCCGAAGATAACGCCAAAGAGCCGCGCTGAGAGAGACACGACGCTCTCTCACCCGTCAAGCCCGAAAGCGCCACGAGTGGCGCAAAACGGGCCGACGACGCCGGAGGACATCGCAAAAAGTGGAGAGAGCGATAAGCCTGCAACGAAGCCAGCAGGAGAACCGGCAACGGCTGCGGCGAGCAAACCAGCACCCACGCGCACACGCACTAGCGAGAGCGAGAAGTGTGTGCAGCCGGGAGAGAGGATGGCGCAAGCGAGCCACGCGGTGAATACCGTGGGAGCGAAAGCAGCGCATCCAGCTCCCGCTAGCAGCAAGAAGGACGATGATATCGTCTTCAAAGCCCCGCTCGATCTCCCTTCCCTTGTTGTCCCTGTTGTTCCTGTGGACTACACGCCTGCAGTGAAGCGTCCTGTTGACGCGGGATCCGAAAGCGACGCTTCCACTGCCAGCGATAACGCACCTGCCGTGAAGCGCCCTGTTGACGTGGGGTCCGAAAGTGACGCTTCCACCACGTCCGCGGGCGGAACGGTCAAGCGAAAGGTTGGCCGTCCTTGCAGGCAGGTAAAGGTACTTTAAACCCTTTCCTTCCCGTTTCCTCCTCCACCAACCCTTTCCCACTCTTTCCAACGTCAACTTTTGTTGATCTTAAATTAGCATCGTGATGGATAATTTAAGTAATGTTAGCTATAACTTTGCTTCAATTAACTTGAATGCAATTTCAAACCAAACAAAATTAGACGCTCTCCTCACCTTCACTAGGACCATGGACTTGGACATCATATTTCTTCAAGAGGTATATGCCCCTGACCTGGTTATCCCGGGTTTCATTGTACTTTCAAACGTCAACGAAACCAGGAGAGGAACGGCGATCGCTTTACGTGAGCGCCTAAAATTTTCTCAAGTCGAACGCAGCTTAGACTCACGTCTGATATGCGTCCGGCTTGAGAATACTGCCACCTTATGCAATGTTTACGCGCCTTCGGGGAGTCACCGAAGGGCAGAGCGGGAGGAGTTCTTGGGTCGCACGTTGCCGTTCTACCTGCGAAATGCACGGGAACCCGTCATTTTGGCAGGAGATTTCAACTGCGTGTTGAAATCGAAGGACGCGACGGGTGCCGGGAGTATCGGCCTTGCTCTGCAGCACGCTGTGGATAACATAGGCCTGTGTGATAGTTGGGAAGCTCTCAGAGGAAACGATGTTGAGTTTTCCTACATCACACGTGGTTCGGGCTCACGTATCGATCGTTGTTACGTGTCGACGTGCATACGGGATCGTCTCCGGACAACCGACATGCACGTGGTCTCCTTCTCCGACCACAAGGCACTGACGGTGCGGATCAGTCTCCAGTCTCTTCCGGTCCCTCGGAGGAACGGATACTGGCAACTTCGCCCACACATTTTATCTGATGAGGTATTGGAGGAACTCGAATGCAAGTGGAGTGGTTGGGTCCGACGGCGGAGGAATTACGGTTCCTGGATGCTTTGGTGGGTCGAATGCGCCAAGCCCAGGATAAAGTCATTCTTTCGTTGGAAGACCAACGAAAAGTACAAAGACTTCCGCTTGCATCAGGGTATACTCCATGCTCAGCTGAGAGCCTCATATGATCGATACCTAAATAACCCAGATGAGTTGGCAACGATTAACTTGGTGAAGGGAAAGATGCTCTCTTTACAGAGGCGTTTTTCCCAGCATTTCACCAGGATAAACGAAACCCTCGTTGACGGTGAAAAAGTTTCCACCTTCCAGCTGGGAGAGCGGAGGAGGAGAAGTACTGTCATTGAGAACTTCCAAACCAACGATGGAACAACTCTCGCCTTGGAGGAGGAGATCGCCGAGTATTTGTACACTGAGTACAAGGCCCTCTACTCGGTCGAAAACACGGTTACGCATAACAATTTTACTAGTAGACGGGTTATCCCGGAGGACTGCGAAGCCAACAATGACTGCATGGCGGAAATCACCCCTAGTGAGATCTTTGATGCAGTCAAAAAATCGGCACCTCGGAAGTCACCTGGCCCGGACGGGATTCCCAGGGAGTTCTATCTCCGCTCGTTCCACATTGTGGGACGGGAGCTCGGGTACGTCCTCAACGAGGCCCTTCGTGGGGAATTTCCTCGAAGCTTCGTCGACGGTGTCATAGTGCTTGTGAGAAAGAAGGGAACTGGGAGTGCAATGCCCTCTTTCCGTCCGATTTCTCTCCTTAACACTGATTACAAGCTGCTGGCGAGAATTTTGAAGCTTCGGGTCGATGTGATCATCGACAAGTGGCAGATAATTTCCCCAGCCCAAAAATGCAGCAACAAGCCGCACAACATTTTTCAAGCTGTTCTCTCGGTTAAGGAGAGAATTCTGGACTTGAAGAGGAGGAAGAAAAGCGGCAAGCTCGTTTCCTTCGACCTCTCGCAGGCGTTTGACCGCGTCGACCGAGACTTCCTGTGGACGACCATGACCTCCCTGGGATTCAGTCCCCGGCTGGTTGGGCTTCTCAGGTCAATTGGTGAGCGGTCTTCTTCCCGTCTGCTTGTGAATGGACAGCTGTCCTCTCCCTTCCCCATCCAACGTTCCGTCAGACAGGGCGATCCTCTTTCCATGCATCTGTTTGTCCTTTACCTTCATCCCCTTATTACTGAGCTCGAAAGTATTTGCTGCGATCAGGATGACCTGATCAATGCATATGCCGACGATGTCTCAGTGATTACTTCCTCCCTTTCCAAAATCGAGCGGGTCAGAGAGGCGTTCGAGACGTTCGGCCTTTGCTCAGGGGCCAGACTGAACGTGGGGAAGACCATCGCGATCGACATCGGACATTTCACTCCAGCAACGAGGATCCACGTCCCATGGCTACGCACCGAGGAGCGTCTCCGGCTTCTCGGGATATTGTTCTCCAACAACATCCGCGAGGCCATGGCGCACAACTGGGACGTGGTGATCCACAAGTTTCGGCAGTTGGTCTGGCTTCATCGTGTGAGAAACCTGAACCTGGCCCAGAAGGTGTTGCTTCTCAACACCTTCCTGCTCCCCAGGCTGTGGTTTGTCGCGTCTGTCTGTGGCGCTCGGCAGCGGGACGTTGCAAAGGTCTCTCACATGATTGGATCACTGCTGTGGAACGGCTCTGGTGGCATCCGCGTTCCTCTACTCCAGCTGGCGCTACCACGAGATCGCGGTGGACTTAATCTCCACATCCCCATCATCACCACACAATCGCTACTTACCAACCGGTACCTTGCGGAGCAAGGATGTTTGGTGATCGGGTCTCAGTATATCGCCAACGCTGGGAGCCCACCCGACACCAACTCCGTCCCGTCGTCCTACCCCTGCCTCCGCAAGGTTATCCAGCACCTGGCATACGTGCCAGAGACCCTCCGACGATCGCCATCAACACGAGGACTGCGACGCGCAGCAACAAACGCCCTACCGGACCCAAGGGTGGTTGGAGCTTCCCCACACACACTGTGGAGAAGAGTGTGGGGAAACATAAGCTCCAGGATGCTGACGTCTGCACAACGTTCCGCCCTTTACCTGCTGGCAAACGGGAAGATCTCGCACGCGGAGCATCTTTTCGAAACCGGCAGAGCCGACACACCAACGTGCACGTTTTGTCCCGCTGTCGAGACCCTGGAGCACAAGTTTGCAGCATGTCCCCGCGTGTCGCTGGCGTGGGACACTCTACAACAGCGGCTGCAACAAGTTGCTCCAGGGTCCCATCTTCGTTTTGTCGACCTGCACTGGCCCGCTCTAAACAGGATAAGAGCGGGCACACGCAGTGCAGTACTCTCCGTTTTTTCAAACTACATCATCCACATCATTGGAAACAATGATGTTGCGATTGATGTAGATGTCCTTTCCTGTTCTCTTTAAATCAATCTGTTTGTAAAGTCTTGCCTTTGTTTCCCGTCCAACACGTGCGAAGGAAACAAAACCTATGTAAATGTGATTAAATAGTATGTAAGAAATATTGTACACCCTTAATAAACGTCTTTTATAAAAAAAAAAACTTGGAACAAACTTCCTAAGACCATGCCAAAACACTTGCAAACTTGGTACAAATGTAATAAGACCATGCCAAAACACTTGCAAACTTGGTACAAATTTAATAACACCATGCCAAACACTTGCAAACTTGGAACAAACTTCCTAAGACCATGCCAAACACTTGCAAACTTGGTACAAATTTAATAAGACCATGCCGAAACACTTGCAAACTTGGTACAAATTGAATAAGACCATGCCAAACACTTGCAAACTTGGAACAAACTTCCTAAGACCATGCCAAAACACTTGCAATCTTGGTACAAATTTAATAAAACCATGCCAAAACACTTGCAAACTTGGTACAAATTTAATAAGACCATGCCAAACACTTGCAAACTTGGAACAAACTTCCTAAGACCATGCCAAAACACTTGCAAACTTGGTACAAATTTAATAAGACCATGCCAAAACACTTGCAAACTTGGTACAAATTTAATAACACCATGCCAAAACACTTGCAAACTTGGTACAAATTTAATAATACCATGCCAAAACACTTGCAAACTTGATACAAATTTAATAAGACCAAGCCAAAACACTTGCAACCTTGGAACAAATTTAATACGACCATGCCAAAACACTTGCAAACTTGGTACAAATTTAATAAGACCATGCCAAAACACTTGCAAATTTGGTACAAATTTAATAAGACCATGCCAAAACACTTGCAAACTTGGAACAAACTTCCTAAGACTATGCCAAAACACTTGCAAACTTGGTACAAATTTAATAAGACCAAGCCAAAACACTTGCAAACTTGGAACAAATTTAATAAGACCATGCCAAAACACTTGCAAACTTGGTACAAATTTAATAAGACCATGCCAAAACACTTGCAAACTTGGTACAAATTTGCTAAGACCACGCCAAAACACTTGCAAACTTGGAACAAACTTCCTAAGACCATGCCAAAACACTTGCAAACTTGGTACAAATTTCATAAGACCATGCCAAAACACTTGCAAACTTGGTACAAATTTAATAAGACCAAGCCAAAACACTTGCAAACTTGGAACAAATTTAATAAGACCATGCCAAAACACTTGCAAACTTGGTACAAATTTAATAAGACCATGCCAAAACACTTGCAAACCTGGTACAAATTTAATAAGACCATGCCAAAACACTTGCAAACTTGGAACAAACTTCCTAAGACCATGCCAAAACACATGCAAACTTGGTACAAATTTAATCAGACCATGCCAAAACACTTGCAAACTTGGTACAAATTTAATAAGACCATGCCAAAAACATGCAAACTTGGAACAAACTTCCTAAGACCATGCCAAAACACTTGCAAACTTGGTACAAATTTAATAAGACCATGCCAAAACACTTGCAAACTTGGTACAAATTTAATAAGACCAAGCCAAAACACTTACAAACTTGGAACAAATTTAATAAGACCATGCCAAAACACTTGAAAACTTGGTACAAATTTAATAAGACCATGCCAAAACACTTGCAAACTTGGTACAAATTTAATAAGACCATGCCAAAACACTTGCAAACTTGGAACAAACTTCCTAAGACCATGCCAAACACTTGCAAACTTGGTACAAATTTAATAAGACCATGCCAAAACACTTGCAAACTTGGTACAAATTGAATAAGACCATGCCAAACACTTGCAAACTTGGAACAAACTTCCTAAGACCATGCCAAAACACTTGCAAACTTGGTACAAATTTAATAAAACCATGCCAAAACACTTGCAAACTTGGTACAAATTTAATACGACCATGCCAAACACTTGCAAACTTGGAACAAACTTCCTAAGACCATGCCAAAACACTTGCAAACTTGGTACAAATTTAATAAGACCATGCCAAAACACTTGCAAACTTGGTACAAATTTAATAACACCATGCCAAAACACTTGCAAACTTGGTACAAATTTAATAAAACCATGCCAAAACACTTGCAAACTTGATACAAATTTAATAAGACCAAGCCAAAACACTTGCAAACTTGGAACAAATTTAATACGACCATGCCAAAACACTTACAAACTTGGTACAAATTTAATAAGACCATGCCAAAACACTTGCAAACTTGGTACAAATTTAATAAGACCATGCCAAAACACTTGCAAACTTGGAACAAACTTCCTAAGACTATGCCAAAACACTTGCAAACTTGGTACAAATTTAATAAGACCAAGCCAAAACACTTGCAAACTTGGAACAAATTTAATAAGACCATGCCAAAACACTTGCAAACTTGAAACAAACATCCTAAGATCATGCCAAAACACTTGCAAACTTGGTACAAATTTAATAAGACCACGCCAAAACACTTGCAAACTTGGAACAAACTTCCTAAGACCATGCCAAAACACTTGCAAACTTGGTACAAATTTAATAAGACCATGCCAAAACACTTGCAAACTTGGTACAAATTTAATAAGACCATGCCAAACACTTGCAAACCCAGTACGCTCTCAGCTTTGTGAGCAATCAGACGTGCTACGCTGGACAAAGTGCTAAATAAACAAAACCGCTTAGTTTAAACCATGGCTGCGCAAGGGAGATGGGAGAACTCCGTCCGCATTGATTTTTCTTCGCTCCCGATCAAGCCCTCGGAAACGGAGGTTCACGCCATCCTGGGCAGGATTGTGGGCCCAGCTGACGTGAAAAGGGCTCATCTGAACGCCGTAGACTGGAGCGTCTACATTCAGATGAAGACGCAGGAGCAAGCCCGCGAATGTGTGGAGCAACATCGTGGCAAGCACGGTACCACCATCAATGGTGTGTACCACACTTACAAAATCGAACTTCTGGACGGGTCAAGTGAGGTCAAAATTCTTGACCTGCCGTACTACGTGTCGGACGAGACCCTAGAACGCGAAATGTCCCAATACGGCAAAGTGTTGAGCATCCCCGAGCAAGTATACGGGGAGAAATCGCCGCTCACTGGTGTGCTTAACGGTGTGCGTATCGTAAGGATGGTGCGAGAGAGGAAGATTGTCTCTTACCTCCAAATCGGTGGCGAGCTCACACGTGTGTCATATCAGGGACAAATCAAAACCTGCCGATACTGCGTGCTAAAAACACATCACGGCGTGACCTGCGCCCAAAACAGGCAAGAGGCAAAGCCTTCCTCTTACGCTAGCGCGCTGATGAGTCAGCACACACGCACACCATCGCGGGCGCAGCCGAAGCCGTCGCCGAAGATAACGCCAAAGAGCCGCGCTGAGAGAGACACGACGCTCTCTCACCCGTCAAGCCCGAAAGCGCCACGAGTGGCGCAAAACGGGCCGACGACGCCGGAGGACATCGCAAAAAGTGGAGAGAGCGATAAGCCTGCAACGAAGCCAGCAGGAGAACCGGCAACGGCTGCGGCGAGCAAACCAGCACCCACGCGCACACGCACTAGCGAGAGCGAGAAGTGTGTGCAGCCGGGAGAGAGGATGGCGCAAGCGAGCCACGCGGTGAATACCGTGGGAGCGAAAGCAGCGCATCCAGCTCCCGCTAGCAGCAAGAAGGACGATGATATCGTCTTCAAAGCCCCGCTCGATCTCCCTTCCCTTGTTGTCCCTGTTGTTCCTGTGGACTACACGCCTGCAGTGAAGCGTCCTGTTGACGCGGGATCCGAAAGCGACGCTTCCACTGCCAGCGATAACGCACCTGCCGTGAAGCGCCCTGTTGACGTGGGGTCCGAAAGTGACGCTTCCACCACGTCCGCGGGCGGAACGGTCAAGCGAAAGGTTGGCCGTCCTTGCAGGCAGGTAAAGGTACTTTAAACCCTTTCCTTCCCGTTTCCTCCTCCACCAACCCTTTCCCACTCTTTCCAACGTCAACTTTTGTTGATCTTAAATTAGCATCGTGATGGATAATTTAAGTAATGTTAGCTATAACTTTGCTTCAATTAACTTGAATGCAATTTCAAACCAAACAAAATTAGACGCTCTCCTCACCTTCACTAGGACCATGGACTTGGACATCATATTTCTTCAAGAGGTATATGCCCCTGACCTGGTTATCCCGGGTTTCATTGTACTTTCAAACGTCAACGAAACCAGGAGAGGAACGGCGATCGCTTTACGTGAGCGCCTAAAATTTTCTCAAGTCGAACGCAGCTTAGACTCACGTCTGATATGCGTCCGGCTTGAGAATACTGCCACCTTATGCAATGTTTACGCGCCTTCGGGGAGTCACCGAAGGGCAGAGCGGGAGGAGTTCTTGGGTCGCACGTTGCCGTTCTACCTGCGAAATGCACGGGAACCCGTCATTTTGGCAGGAGATTTCAACTGCGTGTTGAAATCGAAGGACGCGACGGGTGCCGGGAGTATCGGCCTTGCTCTGCAGCACGCTGTGGATAACATAGGCCTGTGTGATAGTTGGGAAGCTCTCAGAGGAAACGATGTTGAGTTTTCCTACATCACACGTGGTTCGGGCTCACGTATCGATCGTTGTTACGTGTCGACGTGCATACGGGATCGTCTCCGGACAACCGACATGCACGTGGTCTCCTTCTCCGACCACAAGGCACTGACGGTGCGGATCAGTCTCCAGTCTCTTCCGGTCCCTCGGAGGAACGGATACTGGCAACTTCGCCCACACATTTTATCTGATGAGGTATTGGAGGAACTCGAATGCAAGAGGAGTGGTTGGGTCCGACAGCGGAGGAATTGCGGTTCCTGGATGCTTTGGTGGGTCGAATGCGCCAAGCCCAGGATAAAGTCATTCTTTCGTTGGAAGACCAACGAAAAGTACAAAGACTTCCGCTTGCATCAGGGTATACTCCATGCTCAGCTGAGAGCCTCATATGATCGATACCTAAGTAACCCAGATGAGTTGGCAACGATTAACTTGGTGAAGGGAAAGATGCTCTCTTTACAGAGGCGTTTTTCCCAGCATTTCACCAGGATAAACGAAACCCTCGTTGACGGTGAAAAAGTTTCCACCTTCCAGCTGGGAGAGCGGAGGAGGAGAAGTACTGTCATTGAGAACTTCCAAACCAACGATGGAAGAACTCTCGCCTTGGAGGAGGAGATCGCCGAGTATTTGTACACTGAGTACAAGGCCCTCTACTCGGTCGAAAACACGGTTACGCATAACAATTTTACTAGTAGACGGGTTATCCCGGAGGACTGCGAAGCCAACAATGACTGCATGGCGGAAATCACCCCTAGTGAGATCTTTGATGCAGTCAAAAAATCGGCACCTCGGAAGTCACCTGGCCCGGACGGGATTCCCAGGGAGTTCTATCTCCGCTCGTTCCACATTGTGGGACGGGAGCACGGGTACGTCCTCAACGAGGCCCTTCGTGGGGAATTTCCTCGAAGCTTCGTCGACGGTGTCATAGTGCTTGTGAGAAAGAAGGGAACTGGGAGTGCAATGCTCTCTTTCCGTCCGATTTCTCTCCTTAACACTGATTACAAGCTGCTGGCGAGAATTTTGAAGCTTCGGGTCGATGTGATCATCGACAAGTGGCAGATAATTTCCCCAGCCCAAAAATGCAGCAACAAGCCGCACAACATTTTTCAAGCTGTTCTCTCGGTTAAGGAGAGAATTCTGGACTTGAAGAGGAGGAAGAAAAGCGGCAAGCTCGTTTCCTTCGACCTCTCGCAGGCGTTTGACCGCGTCGACCGAGACTTCCTGTGGACGACCATGACCTCCCTGGGATTCAGTCCCCGGCTGGTTGGGCTTCTCAGGTCAATTGGTGAGCGGTCTTCTTCCCGTCTGCTTGTGAATGGACAGCTGTCCTCTCCCTTCCCCATCCAACGTTCCGTCAGACAGGGCGATCCTCTTTCCATGCATCTGTTTGTCCTTTACCTTCATCCCCTTATTACTGAGCTCGAAAGTATTTGCTGCGATCAGGATGACCTGATCAATGCACATGCCGACGATGTCTCAGTGATTACTTCCTCCCTTTCCAAAATCGAGCGGGTCAGAGAGGCGTTCGAGACGTTCGGCCTTTGCTCAGGGGCCAGACTGAACGTGGGGAAGACCATCGCGATCGACATCGGACATTTCACTCCAGCAACGAGGATCCACGTCCCATGGCTACGCACCGAGGAGCGTCTCCGGCTTCTCGGGATATTGTTCTCCAACAACATCCGCGAGGCCATGGCGCACAACTGGGACGTGGTGATCCAGAAGTTTCGGCAGTTGGTCTGGCTTCATCGTGTGAGAAACCTGAACCTGGCCCAGAAGGTGTTGCTTCTCAACACCTTCCTGCTCCCCAGGCTGTGGTTTGTCGCGTCTGTCTGTGGCGCTCGGCAGCGGGACGTTGCAAAGGTCTCTCACATGATTGGATCACTGCTGTGGAACGGCTCTGGTGGCATCCGCGTTCCTCTACTCCAGCTGGCGCTACCACGAGATCACGGTGGACTTAATCTCCACATCCCCATCATCACCACACAATCGCTACTTACCAACCGGTACCTTGCGGAGCAAGGATGTTTGGTGATCGGGTCTCAGTATATCGCCAACGCTGGAAACCCACCCGACACCAACTCCGTCCCGTCGTCCTACCCCTGCCTCCGCAAGGTTATCCAGCACCTGGCATACGTGCCAGAGACCCTCCGACGATCGCCATCAACACGAGGACTGCGACGCGCAGCAACAAACGCCCTACCGGACCCAAGGGTGGTTGGAGCTTCCCCACACACACTGTGGAGAAGAGTGTGGGGAAACATAAGCTCCAGGATGCTGACGTCTGCACAACGTTCCGCCCTTTACCTGCTGGCAAACGGGAAGATCTCGCACGCGGAGCATCTTTTCGAAACCGGCAGAGCCGACACACCAACGTGCACGTTTTGTCCCGCTGTCGAGACCCTGGAGCACAAGTTTGCAGCATGTCCCCGCGTGTCGCTGGCGTGGGACACTCTACAACAGCGGCTGCAACAAGTTGCTCCAGGGTCCCATCTTCGTTTTGTTGACCTGCACTGGCCCGCTCTAAACAGGATAAGAGCGGGCACACGCAGTGCAGTACTCTCCGTTTTTTCAAACTACATCATCCACATCATTGGAAACAATGATGTTGCGATTGATGTAGATGTCCTTTCCTGTTCTCTTTAAATCAATCTGTTTGTAAAGTCTTGCCTTTGTTTCCCGTCCAACACGTGCGAAGGAAACAAAACCTAAGTAAATGTGATTAAATAGTATGTAAGAAATATTGTACACCCTTAATAAACGTCTTTTATAAAAAAAAAAAAAACTTGGAACAAACTTCCTAAGACCATGCCAAAACACTTGCAAACTTGGTACAAATGTAATAAGACCATGCCAAAACACTTGCAAACTTGGTACAAATTTAATAACACCATGCCAAACACTTGCAAACTTGGAACAAACTTCCTAAGACCATGCCAAAACACTTGCAAACTTGGTACAAATTTAATAAGACCATGCCAAAACACTTGCAAACTTGGTAACAATTTAATAACACCATGCCAAAACACTTGCAAACTTGGTACAAATTTAATAAAACCATGCCAAACACTTGCAAACTTGGTACAAATTTAATAAGACCAAGCCAAAACACTTGCAAACTTGGAACAAATTTAATAAGACCATGCCAAAACACTTGCAAACTTGGTACAAATTTAATAAGACCATGCCAAAACACTTGCAAACTTGGAACAAATTTTACAAGACCATGCCAAAACACTTGCAAACTTGGTACAAATTTAATAACACCCTGCCAAAACACTTGCAAACTTGGAACAAATTTAATAAAACCATGCCAAAACACTTGCAAACTTGGTACAAATTTAATAAGACCAAGCCAAAACACTTGCAAACTTGGAACAAATTTAATAAAACCATGCCAAAACACTTGCAAACTTGGTACAAATTCAATAAGACAATGCCAAAACACTTGCAAAATTGGTACAAATTTAATAAGACCATGCCAAAACACTTGCAAACTTGGAACAAACTTCCTAAGACCATGCCAAAACACTTGCAAACTAGGAACAAATTTAATAAGACCATGCCAAAACACTTGCAAACTTGGTACAAATTTAATAAGACCGTGCCAAAACACTTGCAAACTTGGAACAAACTTCCTAAGACCATGCCAAAACAATTGCAATCTTGGTACAAATTTAATAAGACCATGCCAAAACACTTGCAAACTTGGTACAAATTTAATAAGACGATGCCAAACACTTGCAAACTTGGTACAAATTTAATTAGACCATGCCAAAACACTTGCCAACTTGGTACAAATTTAATAAGACCATGCCAAACACTTGCAAACTTGGAACAAACTTTTTAAGACCATGCCAAAACACTTGCAAACTTGGTACAAATTTAATAAGACCATGCCAAAACACTTGCAAACTTGGTACAAATTTAATAAGACCATGGCAAAACACTTGCAAACTTGGAACAAACTTCCTAAGACCATGCCAAAACACTTGCAAACTTGGTACAAATTTAATAAGACCATGCCAAAACACTTGCAAACTTGGTACCAATTTAATAACACCATGCCAAAACACTTGTAAACTTGGTACAAATTTAATAAAACCATGCCAGAACGCTTGCAAACTTGGTACAAATTTAATAAGACCAAGCCAAAACACTTGCAAACTTGAAACAAAATTAATAAGACCATGCCAAAACACTTGCAAACTTGGTACAAATTTAATAAGACCATGCCAAAACACTTGCAAACTTGGAACAAATTTAATAAGACCATGCCAAAACACTTGCAAACTTGGTACAAATTTAATAACACCTTGCCAAAACACTTGCAAACTTGGTACAAATTTAATAATACCATGCCAAAACACTTGCAAACTTGGTACAAATTTAATAAGACCAAGCCAAAACACTTGCAAACTTGGAACAAATTTAATAAGACCATGCCAAAACACTTGCAAACTTGGTACAAATTCAATAAGGCAATGCCAAAACACTTGCAAACTTGGTACATATTTAATAAGACCATGACAAAACACTTGCAAACTTGGAACAAACTTCCTAAGACCATGCCAAAACACTTGCAAACTAGGTACAAATTTAGTAAAACCATGCCAAAACACTTGCAAACTTGGTACAAATTTAATAAGACCATGCCAAAACACTTGCAAACTTGGAACAAACTTCCTAAGACCATGCCAAAACACTTGCAATCTTGGTACAAATTTAATACGACCATGCCAAAACACTTGCAAACTTGGAACAAACTTCCTAAGACCATGCCAAAACACTTGCAAACTTGGAACAAACTTCCTAAGACCATGCCAAAACACTTGCAAACTAGGAACAAACTTCCTAAGACCATGCCAAAACACTTGCAAACTTGGTACAAATTTAATAAGACCATGCCAAAACACTTGCAAACTTGGTACAAATTTAATAAGACCAAGCCAAAACACTTACAAACTTGGAACAAATTTAATAAGACCATGCCAAAACACTTGAAAACTTGGTACAAATTTAATAAGACCATGCCAAAACACTTGCAAACTTGGTACAAATTTAATAAGACCATGCCAAAACACTTGCAAACTTGGAACAAACTTCCTAAGACCATGCCAAACACTTGCAAACTTGGTACAAATTTAATAAGATCATCCCAAAACACTTGCAAACTTGGTACAAATTTAATAAGACCATGCCAAACACTTGCAAACTTGGAACAAACTTCCTAAGACCATGCCAAAACACTTGCAAACTTGGTACAAATTTAATAAGACCATGCCAAATCACTTGCAAACTTGGTACAAAGTTAATGAAACCATGCCAAACACTTGCAAACTTGGAACAAACTTCCTATGACCATGCCAAAACACTTGCAAACTTGGTACAAATTTAATAAGACCATGCCAAATCACTTGCCAACTTGGTACAAATTTAATAAGACCATGCCAAAACACTTGCAAACTTGGTACAAATTTAATAAGACCATGCCAAAACACTTGCAAACTTGGTACAAATTTAATAACACCATGCCAAAACACTTGCAAACTTGGTACAAATTTAATAAAACCATGCCAAAACACTTGCAAACTTGATACAAATTTAATAAGACCAAGCCAAAACACTTGCAAACTTGGAACAAATTTAATAAGACCATGCCAAAACACTTGCAAACTTGGTACAAATTTAATAAGACCATGCCAAAACACTTGCAAACTTGGTACAAATTTAATAAGACCATGCCAAAACACTTGCAAACTTGGAACAAACTTCCTAAGACCACGCCAAAACACTTGCAAACTTTGTACAAATTTAATAAGACCATGCCAAAACACTTGCAAACTTGGCACAAATTTAATAACACCATGCCAAACATTTGCAAACTTGGAACACACTTTTTAAGACCATGCCAAAACACTTGCAAACTTGGTACAAATTTAATAAGACCATGCCAAAACACTTGCAAACTTGGTACACATTTAATAACACCATGCCAAACACTTGCAAACTGTGTACAAATTTAATAAAACCATGCCAAAACACTTGCAAACTTGGTACAAATTTAATAACAACATGCCAAAACACTTGCAAACTTGGTACAAATTTAATAAAACCATGCCAAAACACTTGCAAACTTGGTACAAATTTAATAAGACCATGCCAAAACACTTGCAAACTTGGTACAAATTTGATAAGACCATGCCAAAACACTTGCAAACTTGGTACAAATTTAATAAGACCATGCCAAACACTTGCAAACTTGGAACAAACTTCCTAAGACCATGCCAAAACACTTGCAAACTTGGTACAAGTTTAATAAGACCATGCCAAACACTTGAAAACTTGGAACAAAGTTCTTAAGACCATGCCAAAACACTTGCAAACTTGGTACAAATTTAATAAGACCATGCCAAAACACTTGCAAACTTGGAACAAACTTCCTAAGACCATGCCAAAACACTTGCAACCTTGGTACAAATTTAATAAGACCATGCCAAACACTTGCAAACTTGGTACAAATTTAATAAGACCATGCCAAAACACTTGCAAACTTGGAACAAACTTCCTAAGACCATGCCAAAACACTTGCAAACTTGGTACAAATTTAATAAGATCATGCCAAAACACTTGCAAACTTGGTACAAATTTAATAAGACCATGCCAAACACTTGCAAACTTGGTACAAATTTAATAAGACCATGCCAAAACACTTGCACACTTAGAACAAACTTCCTAAGATCATGCCAAAACACTTGCAAACTTGGTACAAATTTAATAAGACCATGTCAAAACACTTGCAAACTTGGTACAAATTTAATAAGACCATGCCAAACACTTGCAAACTTGGAACAAGCTTCCTAAGACCATGCCAAAACACTTGCAAACTTGGTACAAATTTAATAAGACCATGCCAAACACTTGCAAACTTGGTACAAATTTAATAAGACCATGCCAAAACACTTGCAAACTTGGAACAAACTTCCTAAGACCATGCCAAAACACTTGCAAACTTGGTACAAATTTAATAAGAACATGCCAAAACACTTGCAAACTTGGAACAAACTTCCTAAGACCATGCCAAAACACTTGCAAACTTGGTACAAATTTAATAAGACCATGCCAAAACACTTGCAAACTTGGTACAAATTTAATAAGACCATGCCAAACACTTGCAAACTTGGTACAAATTTAATAAGACCATGCCAAAACACTTGCAAACTTGGAACAAACTTCCTAAGATCATGCCAAAACACTTGCAAACTTGGTACAAATTTAATAAGACCATGCCAAAACACTTGCAAACTTGGTACAAATTTAATACGACCATGCCAAACACTTGCAAACTTGGTACAAATTTAATAAGACCATGCCAAAACACTTGCAAACTTGGAACAAACTTCCTAAGACCATGCCAAAACACTTGCAAACTTGGTACAAATTTAATAAGACCATGCCAAAACACTTGCAAACTTGGTACAAATTTAATAAGACCACGCCAAAACACCAGCAAACTTGGAACAAACTTCCTAAGACCACGCCAAAACACTTGCAAACTTGGAACAAACTTCCTAAGATCATGCCAAAACACTTGCAAACTTGGTACAAATTTAATAAGACCATGCCAAACACTTGCAAACTTGGTACAAATTTAATAAGACCATGCCAAAACACTTGCAAACTTGGAACAAACTTCCTAAGACCATGCCAAAACACTTGCAAACTTGGTACAAATTTAATAAGACCATGCCAAAACACTTGCAAACTTGGAACAAACTTCCTAAGACCATGCCAAAACACTTGCAAACTTGGTACAAATTTAATAAGACCATGCCAAAACACTTGCAAACTTGGTACAAATTTAATAAGACCATGCCAAACACTTGCAAACTTGGTACAAATTTAATAAGACCATGCCAAAACACTTGCAAACTTGGAACAAACTTCCTAAGATCATGCCAAAACACTTGCAAACTTGGTACAAATTTAATGAGACCATGCCGAAACACTTGCAAACTTGGTACAAATTTAATAAGACCATGCCAAACACTTGCAAACTTGGAACAAACTTCCTAAGACCATGCCAAAACACTTGCAAACTTGGAACAAACTTCCTAAGACCATGCAAAAACACCTGCAAACTTGGTACAAATTTAATAAGACCATGCCAAAACACTTGCAAACTTGGTACAAATTTAATAAGACCATGCCAAAACACTTGCAAACTTGGAACAAACTTCCTAAGACCATGCCAAAACACTTGCAATCTTGGTACAAATTTAATACGACCATGCCAAAACACTTGCAAACTTGGAACAAACTTCCTAAGACCATGCCAAAACACTTGCAAACTTGGAACAAACTTCCTAAGACCATGCCAAAACACTTGCAAACTAGGAACAAACTTCCTAAGACCATGCCAAAACACTTGCAAACTTGGTACAAATTTAATAAGACCATGCCAAAACACTTGCAAACTTGGTACAAATTTAATAAGACCAAGCCAAAACACTTACAAACTTGGAACAAATTTAATAAGACCATGCCAAAACACTTGAAAACTTGGTACAAATTTAATAAGACCATGCCAAAACACTTGCAAACTTGGTACAAATTTAATAAGACCATGCCAAAACACTTGCAAACTTGGAACAAACTTCCTAAGACCATGCCAAACACTTGCAAACTTGGTACAAATTTAATAAGATCATCCCAAAACACTTGCAAACTTGGTACAAATTTAATAAGACCATGCCAAACACTTGCAAACTTGGAACAAACTTCCTAAGACCATGCCAAAACACTTGCAAACTTGGTACAAATTTAATAAGACCATGCCAAATCACTTGCAAACTTGGTACAAATTTAATGAAACCATGCCAAACACTTGCAAACTTGGAACAAACTTCCTATGACCATGCCAAAACACTTGCAAACTTGGTACAAATTTAATAAGACCATGCCAAATCACTTGCCAACTTGGTACAAATTTAATAAGACCATGCCAAAACACTTGCAAACTTGGTACAAATTTAATAAGACCATGCCAAAACACTTGCAAACTTGGTACAAATTTAATAACACCATGCCAAAACACTTGCAAACTTGGTACAAATTTAATAAAACCATGCCAAAACACTTGCAAACTTGATACAAATTTAATAAGACCAAGCCAAAACACTTGCAAACTTGGAACAAATTTAATAAGACCATGCCAAAACACTTGCAAACTTGGTACAAATTTAATAAGACCATGCCAAAACACTTGCAAACTTGGTACAAATTTAATAAGACCATGCCAAAACACTTGCAAACTTGGAACAAACTTCCTAAGACCACGCCAAAACACTTGCAAACTTTGTACAAATTTAATAAGACCATGCCAAAACACTTGCAAACTTGGCACAAATTTAATAACACCATGCCAAACATTTGCAAACTTGGAACACACTTTTTAAGACCATGCCAAAACACTTGCAAACTTGGTACAAATTTAATAAGACCATGCCAAAACACTTGCAAACTTGGTACACATTTAATAACACCATGCCAAACACTTGCAAACTGTGTACAAATTTAATAAAACCATGCCAAAACACTTGCAAACTTGGTACAAATTTAATAACAACATGCCAAAACACTTGCAAACTTGGTACAAATTTAATAAAACCATGCCAAAACACTTGCAAACTTGGTACAAATTTAATAAGACCATGCCAAAACACTTGCAAACTTGGTACAAATTTGATAAGACCATGCCAAAACACTTGCAAACTTGGTACAAATTTAATAAGACCATGCCAAACACTTGCAAACTTGGAACAAACTTCCTAAGACCATGCCAAAACACTTGCAAACTTGGTACAAATTTAATAAGACCATGCCAAACACTTGAAAACTTGGAACAAAGTTCTTAAGACCATGCCAAAACACTTGCAAACTTGGTACAAATTTAATAAGACCATGCCAAAACACTTGCAAACTTGGAACAAACTTCCTAAGACCATGCCAAAACACTTGCAACCTTGGTACAAATTTAATAAGACCATGCCAAAACACTTGCAAACTTTGTACAAATTTAATAAGACCATGCCAAACACTTGCAAACTTGGAACAAACTTCCTAAGACCATGCCAAAACACTTGCAAACTTGGTACAAATTTAATAAGACCATGCCAAAACCCTTGCAAACTTGGAACAAACTTCCTAAGACCATGCCAAAACACTTGCAACCTTGGTACAAATTTAATACGACCATGCCAAACACTTGCAAACTTGGAACAAACTTCCTAAGACCATGCCAAAACACTTGCAAACTTGGTACAAATTTAATAAGTTCATGCCAAAACACTTGTAAACTTGGTACAAATTTAATACGACCATGCCAAACACTTGCAAACTTGGTACAAATTTAATAAGACCATGCCAAACACTTGCAAACTTGGAACAAACTTCCTAAGACCATGCCAAAACACTTGCAAACTTGGTACAAATTTAATAAGACCATGCCAAACACTTGCAAACTTGGAACAAACTTCCTAAGACCATGCCAAAACACTTGCAACCTTGGTACAAATTTAATACGACCATGCCAAACACTTGCAAACTTGGGACAAACTTCCTAAGACCATGCCAAAACACTTGCAAACTTGGTACAAATTTAATAAGACCATGCCAAAACACTTGCAAACTTGGTACAAATTTAATAAGACCATGCCAAAACACTTGCAAACTTGGTACAAATTTAATACGACCATGCCAAACACTTGCAAACTTGGTACAAATTTAATAAGACCATGCCAAACACTTGCAAACTTGGAACAAACTTCCTAAGACCATGCCAAAACACTTGCAACCTTGGTACAAATTTAATAAGACCATGCCAAAACACTTGCAAACTTGGAACAAACTTCCTAAGACCATGCCAAAACACTTGCAAACTTGGAACAAACTTCCTAAGACCATGCCAAAACACTTGCAAACTTGATACAAATTTAATAAGACCATGCCAAACACTTGCAAACTTGGAACAAACTTCCTAAGACCATGCCAAAACACTTGCAACCTTTGTACAAATTTAATAAGACCATGCCAAAACACTTGCAAACTTGGAACAAACTTCCTAAGACCATGCCAAAACACTTGCAAACTTGGTACAAATTTAATAAGACCATGCCAAACACTTGCAAACTTGGAACAAGCTTCCTAAGACCATGCCAAAACACTTGCAAACTTGGCACAAATTTAATAAGACCATGCCAAAACACTTGCAAACTTGGAACAAACTTCCTAAGACCATGCCAAAACACTTACAAACTTGGAACAAACTTCCTAAGACCATGCCAAAACACTTGCAAACTTGGTACAAATTTAATAAGACCATGCCAAACACTTGCAAACTTGGAACAAACTTCCTAACACCATGCCAAAACACTTGCAACCTTGGTACAAATTTAATAAGACCATGCCAAAACACTTGCAAACTTGGAACAAACTTCCTAAGACCATGCCAAAACACTTGCAAACTTGGCACAAATTTAATAGGACCATGCCAAAACACTTGCATACTTGGTACAAATTTAATAAGACCATGCCAAAACACTTGCAAACTTGGTACAAATTTAATAAGACCATGCCAAACAGTTGCAAACTTGGAACAAATTTAATACGACCATGCCAAACACTTGCAAACTTGGAACAAACTTCCTAAGACCATGCCAAAACACTTGCAAACTTGGTACAAATTTAATAAGACCATGCCAAAACACTTGCAAACTTGGTACAAAAATAATAAGACCATGCCAAAACACTTGCAAACTTGGTACAAATGTAATAAGACCATGCCAAAACACTTGCAAACTTGGAACAAACTTCCTAAGACCATGCCAAAACACTTGCAAACTTGGTACAAATTTAAAAAGACCATGCCAAAACACTTGCAACCTTGGTACAAATTTAATAAGACCATGCCAAAACACTTGCAAACTTGGTACAAATTTAATACGACCATGCCAAACACTTGCAAACTTGGTACAAATATAGTAAGACCATGCCAAACACTAGCAAACTTGAAACAAACTTCCTAAGACCATGCCAAAACACTTGCAAACTTGGTACAAATTTAATAAGACCATGCCAAACACTTGCAAACTTGGAACAAACTTCCTAAGACCATGCCAAAACACTTGCAAACTTGGCACAAATTTAATAAGACCATGTCAAAACACTTGCAAACTTGGAACAAACTTCCTAAGACCAAGCCAAAACACTTGCAAACTTGGAACAAACTTCCTAAGACCATTGCAAAACACTTGCAAACTTGGTACAAATTTAATGAGACCATGCCAAACACTTGCAAACTTGGAACAAACTTCCTAAGACCATGCCAAAACACTTGCAACCTTGGTACAAATTAAATAAGACCATGCCAAAACACTTGCAAACTTGGAACAAACTTCCTAAGACCATGCCAAAACACTTGCAAACTTGGAACAAACTTCCTAAGACCATGCCAAAACACTTGCAACCTTGGTACCAATTTCATACGACCATGCCAAACACTTGCAAATTTGGAACAAACTTCCTAAGACCATGCCAAAACACTTGCACACTTGGTACAAATTTAATAAGACCATGCCACACACTTGCAAACTTGGAACAAACTTCCTAAGACCATGCCAAAACACTTGCAACCTTGGTACAAATTTATTACGACCATGCCAAACACTTGCAAACTTGGAACAAACTTCCTAAGACCATGCCAAAACACTTGCAAACTTGGTACAAATTTAATAAGACCATGCCAAACACTTGCAAACTTGGAACAAACTTCCTAAGACCATGCCAAAACACTTGCAAACTTGGTACAAATTTAATAAGACCATGCCAAAACACTTGCAAACTTGGAACAAACTTCCTAAGACCATGCCAAAACACTTGCAAACTTGGCACAAATTTAATAAGACCATGCCAAAACACTTGCAAACTTGGTACAAATTTAATAAGACCATGCCAAAACACTTGCAACTTGTTACAAATTTAATACGACCATGCCAAACACTTGCAAACTTGGTACAAATTTAATAAGACCATGCCAAACACTTGCAAACTTGGAACAAACTTCCTAAGACCATGCCAAAACACTTGCAAACTTGGTACAAATTTAATAAGACCATGCCAAAACACTTGCAAACTTGGTACAAATTTAATAAGACCATGCCAAAACACTTGCAAACTTGGTACAAATATAATAAGACCATGCCAAACACTTGCAAACTTGGAACAAACTTCCTAAGGCCATGCCAAAACACTTGCAAACTTGGTACAAATTTAATAAGACCATGCCAAAACACTTGCAAACTTGGTACAAATTTAATAAGACCATGCCAAAACACTTGCAAACTTGGTACAAATTTAATAAGACCATGCCAAACACTTGCAAACTTGGAACAAACTTCCTAAGCCCATGCCAAAACACTTGCAAACTTGATACAAATTTAATAACACCATGCCAAAACACTTGCAAACTTGGTACAAATTTAATAAAACCATGCCAAAACACTTGCAAATTTGGTACAAATTTAATAAGACCAAGCCAAAACACTTGCAAACTTGGAACAAATTTAATAAGACCACGGCAAAACACTTGCAAACTTGGTACAAATTTAATAAGACCATGCCAAAACACTTGCAAACTTGGAACAAACTTCCTAAGACCATGCCAAAACACTTGCAAACTTGGTACAAATTTAATAAGACCATGCCAAACACTTGCAAACTTGGTACAAATTTAATAAGACCATGCCAAAACACTTGCAAACTTGGAACAAACTTCCTAAGACCATGCCAAAACACTTGCAAACTTGGTACAAATTTAATAAGATCATGCCAAAACACTTGCAAACTTGGTACAAATTTAATAAGACCATGCCAAACACTTGCAAACTTGGTACAAATTTAATAAGACCATGCCAAAACACTTGCAAACTTAGAACAAACTTCCTAAGATCATGCCAAAACACTTGCAAACTTGGTACAAATTTAATAAGACCATGTCAAAACACTTGCAAACTTGGTACAAATTTAATAAGACCATGCCAAACACTTGCAAACTTGGAACAAGCTTCCTAAGACCATGCCAAAACACTTGCAAACTTGGTACAAATTTAATAAGACCATGCCAAACACTTGCAAACTTGGTACAAATTTAATAAGACCATGCCAAAACACTTGCAAACTTGGAACAAACTTCCTAAGACCATGCCAAAACACTTGCAAACTTGGTACAAATTTAATAAGAACATGCCAAAACACTTGCAAACTTGGAACAAACTTCCTAAGACCATGCCAAAACACTTGCAAACTTGGTACAAATTTAATAAGACCATGCCAAAACACTTGCAAACTTGGTACAAATTTAATAAGACCATGCCAAACACTTGCAAACTTGGTACAAATTTAATAAGACCATGCCAAAACACTTGCAAACTTGGAACAAACTTCCTAAGATCATGCCAAAACACTTGCAAACTTGGTACAAATTTAATAAGACCATGCCAAAACACTTGCAAACTTGGTACAAATTTAATACGACCATGCCAAACACTTGCAAACTTGGTACAAATTTAATAAGACCATGCCAAAACACTTGCAAACTTGGAACAAACTTCCTAAGACCATGCCAAAACACTTGCAAACTTGGTACAAATTTAATAAGACCATGCCAAAACACTTGCAAACTTGGTACAAATTTAATAAGACCACGCCAAAACACCAGCAAACTTGGAACAAACTTCCTAAGACCACGCCAAAACACTTGCAAACTTGGAACAAACTTCCTAAGATCATGCCAAAACACTTGCAAACTTGGTACAAATTTAATAAGACCATGCCAAACACTTGCAAACTTGGTACAAATTTAATAAGACCATGCCAAAACACTTGCAAACTTGGAACAAACTTCCTAAGACCATGCCAAAACACTTGCAAACTTGGTACAAATTTAATAAGACCATGCCAAAACACTTGCAAACTTGGAACAAACTTCCTAAGACCATGCCAAAACACTTGCAAACTTGGTACAAATTTAATAAGACCATGCCAAAACACTTGCAAACTTGGTACAAATTTAATAAGACCATGCCAAACACTTGCAAACTTGGTACAAATTTAATAAGACCATGCCAAAACACTTGCAAACTTGGAACAAACTTCCTAAGATCATGCCAAAACACTTGCAAACTTGGTAAAAATTTAATAAGACCATGCCAAAACACTTGCAAACTTGGTACAAATTTAATAAGACCATGCCAAACACTTGCAAACTTGGTACAAATTTAATAAGACCATGCCAAAACACTTGCAAACTTGGAACAAACTTCCTAAGATCATGCCAAAACACTTGCAAACTTGGTACAAATTTAATAAGACCATGCCAAAACACTTGCAAACTTGGTACAAATTTAATACGACCATGCCAAACACTTGCAAACTTGGTACAAATTTAATAAGACCATGCCAAAACACTTGCAAACTTGGAACAAACTTCCTAAGACCATGCCAAAACACTTGCAAACTTGGTACAAATTTAATAAGACCATGCCAAAACACTTGCAAACTTGGTACAAATTTAATAAGACCACGCCAAAACACCAGCAAACTTGGAACAAACTTCCTAAGACCACGCCAAAACACTTGCAAACTTGGAACAAGCTTCCTAAGATCATGCCAAAACACTTGCAAACTTGGTAAAAATTTAATAAGACCATGCCAAAACACTTGTAAATTTGGTACAAATTTAATAAGACCATGCCAAAACACTTGCAAACTTGGTACAAATATAATAAGACCATGCCAAACACTTGCAAACTTGGAACAAACTTCCTAAGGCCATGCTAAAACACTTGCAAACTTGGTACAAATTTAATAAGACCATGCCAAAACACTTGCAAACTTGGTACAAATTTAATAAGACCATGCCAAACACTTGCAAACTTGGAACAAATTTAATAAGACCATGCCAAAACACTTGCAAACTTGGTACAAATTTAATAAGACCATGCCAAAACACTTGCAAACTTGGTACAAATTTAATAAGACCATGCCAAACACTTGCAAACTTGGAACAAACTTCCTAAGCCCATGCCAAAACACTTGCAAACTTGGTACAAATTAAATAACACCATGCAAAAACACTTGCAAACTTGGTACAAATTTAATAAGACCATGCCAAAACACTTGCAAATTTGGTACAAATTTAATAAGACCAAGCCAAAACACTTGCAAACTTGGAACAAATTTTATAAGACCACGGCAAAACACTTGCAAACTTGGTACAAATTTAATAAGACCATGCCAAAACACTTGCAAACTTGGAACAAACTTCCTAAGACCATGCCAAAACACTTGCAAACTTGGTTCAAATTTAATAAGACCATGCCAAACACTTGCAAACTTGGAACAAACTTCCTAAGACCATGCCAAAACACTTGCAAACTTGGTACAAATTTAATAAGACCATGCCAAACACTTGCAAACTTGGTACAAATTTAATAAGACCATGCCAAAACACTTGCAAACTTGGAACAAACTTCCTAAGACCATGCCAAAACACTTGCAAACTTGGTACAAATTTAATAAGACCATGCCAAAACACTTGCAAACTTGGTACAAATTTAATAAGACCATGCCAAACACTTGCAAACTTGGTACAAATTTAATAAGACCATGCCAAAACACTTGCAAACTTGGAACAAACTTCCTAAGATCATGCCAAAACACTTGCAAACTTGGTACAAATTTAATAAGACCATGCCAAAACACTTGCAAACTTGGTACAAATTTAAAAACACCATGCCAAACACTTGCAAACTTGGAACAAACTTCCTAAGACCATGCCAAAACACTTGCAAACTTGGTACAAATTTAATAAGACCATGCCAAAACACTTGCAAACTTGGTACAAATTTAAAAAGACCCTGCCAAAACACTTGCAAACTTGGAAAAATTTAATAAGACCATGCCAAAACACTTGCAAACTTGGAACAAACTTCCTAAGACCATGCCAAAACACTTGCAAACTTGGTACAAATTTAATAAGACCATGCCAAAACACTTGCAAACTTGGTACAAATTTAATAAGACCATGCCAAACACTTGCAAACTTGGAACAAGCTTCCTAAGACCATGCCAAAACACTTGCAAACTTGGTACAAATTTAATAAGAACATGCCAAAACACTTGCAAACTTGGTACAAATTTAATAAGACCATGCCAAACACTTGCAAACTTGGTACAAATTTAATAAGACCATGCCAAAACACTTGCAAACTTGGTACAAATATAATAAGACCATGCCAAAACACTTGCAAACTTGGAACAAACTTCCTAAGACCATGCCAAAACACTTGCAAACTTGGTACAAATTTAATAAGACCATGCCAAAACACTTGCAAACTTGGTACAAATTTAATAAGACCATGCCAAACACTTGCAAACTTGGGACAAATTTAATAAGACCACGCCAAAACACTTGCAAACTTGGAACAAACTTCTTAAGACCACGCCAAAACACTTGCAAACTTGGTACAAATTTAATAAGACCATGCCAAAACACTTGCAAACTTGGTACAAATTTAATAAGACCATGCCAAAACACTTGCAAACTTGGTACAAATTTAATAAGACCATGCCAAAACACTTGCAAACTTGGTACAAATTTAATAAGACCATGCCAAAACACTTGCAAACTTGGTACAAATTTAATAAGACCATGCCAAACACTTGCAAACTTGGTACAAATTTAATAAGACCACGCCAAAACACTTGCAAACTTGGAACAAACTTCCTAAGACCACGCCAAAACACTTGCAAACTTGGTACAAATTTAATAAGACCATGCCAAAACACTTGCAAACTTGGTACAAATTTAATAAGACCATGCCAAACACTTGCAAACTTGGTACAAATTTAATAAGACCATGCCAAACACTTGCAAACTTGGAACAAGCTTCCTAAGACCATGCCAAAACACTTGCAAACTTGGTACAAATTTAATAAGACCATGCCAAAACATTTGCAAACTTGGTACAAATTTAATAAGACCATGCCAAAACACTTGCAAACTTGGTTCAAATTTAATAAGACCATGCCAAAACACTTGCAAACTTGGTACAAATTTAATAAGACCATGCCAAACACTTGCAAACTTGGAACAAGCTTCCTAAGACCATGCCAAAACACTTGCAAACTTGGTACAAATTTAATAAGAACATGCCAAAACACTTGCAAACTTGGTACAAATTTAATAAGACCATGCCAAAACACTTGCAAACTTGGTACAAATTTAATAAGACCATGCCAAACACTTGCAAACTTGGAACAAACTTCCTAAGCCCATGCCAAAACACTTGCAAACTTGGTACAAATTAAATAACACCATGCAAAAACACTTGCAAACTTGGTACAAATTTAATAAGACCATGCCAAAACACTTGCAAATTTGGTACAAATTTAATAAGACCAAGCCAAAACACTTGCAAACTTGGAACAAATTTTATAAGACCACGGCAAAACACTTGCAAACTTGGTACAAATTTAATAAGACCATGCCAAAACACTTGCAAACTTGGAACAAACTTCCTAAGACCATGCCAAAACACTTGCAAACTTGGTTCAAATTTAATAAGACCATGCCAAACACTTGCAAACTTGGAACAAACTTCCTAAGACCATGCCAAAACACTTGCAAACTTGGAATAAACTTCCTAAGACCATGCCAAAACACTTGCAAACTTGGTACAAATTTAATAAGACCATGCCAAAACACTTGCAAACTTGGTACAAATTTAATAAGACCATGCCAAACACTTGCAAACTTGGTACAAATTTAATAAGACCATGCCAAAACACTTGCAAACTTGGAACAAACTTCCTAAGATCATGCCAAAACACTTGCAAACTTGGTACAAATTTAATAAGACCATGCCAAAACACTTGCAAACTTGGTACAAATTTAAAAACACCATGCCAAACACTTGCAAACTTGGAACAAACTTCCTAAGACCATGCCAAAACACTTGCAAACTTGGTACAAATTTAATAAGACCATGCCAAAACACTTGCAAACTTGGTACAAATTTAAAAAGACCCTGCCAAAACACTTGCAAACTTGGAAAAATTTAATAAGACCATGCCAAAACACTTGCAAACTTGGAACAAACTTCCTAAGACCATGCCAAAACACTTGCAAACTTGGTACAAATTTAATAAGACCATGCCAAAACACTTGCAAACTTGGTACAAATTTAATAAGACCATGCCAAACACTTGCAAACTTGGAACAAGCTTCCTAAGACCATGCCAAAACACTTGCAAACTTGGTACAAATTTAATAAGAACATGCCAAAACACTTGCAAACTTGGTACAAATTTAATAAGACCATGCCAAACACTTGCAAACTTGGTACAAATTTAATAAGACCATGCCAAAACACTTGCAAACTTGGTACAAATATAATAAGACCATGCCAAAACACTTGCAAACTTGGAACAAACTTCCTAAGACCATGCCAAAACACTTGCAAACTTGGTACAAATTTAATAAGACCATGCCAAAACACTTGCAAACTTGGTACAAATTTAATAAGACCATGCCAAACACTTGCACACTTGGGACAAATTTAATAAGACCACGCCAAAACACTTGCAAACTTGGAACAAACTTCTTAAGACCACGCCAAAACACTTGCAAACTTGGTACAAATTTAATAAGACCATGCCAAAACACTTGCAAACTTGGTACAAATTTAATAAGACCATGCCAAAACACTTGCAAACTTGGTACAAATTTAATAAGACCATGCCAAAACACTTGCAAACTTGGTACAAATTTAATAAGACCATGCCAAAACACTTGCAAACTTGGTACAAATTTAATAAGACCATGCCAAACACTTGCAAACTTGGTACAAATTTAATAAGACCATGCCAAAACACTTGCAAACTTGGTACAAATTTAATAAGACCATGCCAAAACACTTGCAAACTTGGTACAAATTTAATAAGACCATGCCAAAACACTTGCAAACTTGGTACAAATTTAATAAGACCATGCCAAAACACTTGCAAACTTGGTACAAATTTAATAAGACCATGCCAAAACACTTGCAAACTTGGTACAAATTTAATAAGACCATGCCAAAACACTTGCAAACTTGGTACAAATTTAATAAGACCATGCCAAACACTTGCAAACTTGGTACAAATTTAATAAGACCACGCCAAAACACTTGCAAACTTGGAACAAACTTCCTAAGACCACGCCAAAACACTTGCAAACTTGGTACAAATTTAATAAGACCATGCCAAAACACTTGCAAACTTGGTACAAATTTAATAAGACCATGCCAAACACTTGCAAACTTGGTACAAATTTAATAAGACCATGCCAAACACTTGCAAACTTGGAACAAGCTTCCTAAGACCTTGCCAAAACACTTGCAAACTTGGTACAAATTTAATAAGACCATGCCAAAACATTTGCAAACTTGGTACAAATTTAATAAGACCATGCCAAAACACTTGCAAACTTGGTACAAATTTAATAAGACCATGCCAAAACACTTGCAAACTTGGTACAAATATAATAAGACCATGCCAAAACACTTGCAAACTTGGAACAAACTTCCTAAGACCATGCCAAAACACTTGCAAACTTGGTACAAATTTAATAAGACCATGCCAAAACACTTGCAAACTTGGTACAAATTTAATAAGACCATGCCAAACACTTGCAAACTTGGTACAAATTTAATAAGACCATGCCAAAACACTTGCAAACTTGGAACAAACTTCCTAAGATCATGCCAAAACACTTGCAAACTTGGTACAAATTTAATAAGACCATGCCAAAACACTTGCAAACTTGGAACAAACTTCCTAAGACCATGCCAAAACACTTGCAAACTTGGTACAAATTTAATAAGACCATGCCAAAACACTTGCAAACTTGGTACAAATTTAATAAGACCATGCCAAACACTTGCAAACTTGGTACAAATTTAATGAGACCATGCCAAAACACTTGCAACTTGGAACAAACTTCCTAAGACCACGCCAAAACACTTGCAAACTTGGTACAAATTTAATAAGACCATGCCAAAACACTTGCAAACTTGGTACAAATTTAATAAGACCATGCCAAAACACTTGCAAACTTGGAACAAACTTCCTAAGACCATGCCAAAACACTTGCAAACTTGGTACAAATTTAATAAGACCATGCCAAAACACTTGCAAACTTGGTACAAATTTAATAAGACCATGCCAAACACTTGCAAACTTGGTACAAATTTAATAAGACCACGCCAAAACACTTGCAAACTTGGAACAAACTTCCTAAGACCACGCCAAAACACTTGCAAACTTGGTACAAATTTAATAAGACCATGCCAAAACACTTGCAAACTTGGTACAAATTTAATAAGACCATGCCAAAACACTTGCAAACTTGGAACAAACTTCCTAAGACCATGCCAAAACACTTGCAAACTTGGTACAAATTTAATAAGACCATGCCAAAACACTTGCAAACTTGGTACAAATTTAATAAGACCATGCCAAACACTTGCAAACTTGGTACAAATTTAATAAGACCATGCCAAAACACTTGCAAACTTGGAACAAACTTCCTAAGACCACGCCAAAACACTTGCAAACTTGGTACAAATTTAATAAGACCATGCCAAACACTTGCAAACTTGGTACAAATTTAATAAGACCATGCCAAAACACTTGCAAACTTGGAACAAACTTCCTAAGATCATGCCAAAACACTTGCAAACTTGGTACAAATTTAATAAGACCATGCCAAAACACTTGCAAACTTGGAACAAACTTCCTAAGACCATGCCAAAACACTTGCAAACTTGGTACAAATTTAATAAGACCATGCCAAAACACTTGCAAACTTGGTACAAATTTAATAAGACCATGCCAAACACTTGCAAACTTGGTACAAATTAAATAAGACCATGCCAAAACACTTGCAAACTTGGAACAAACTTCCTAAGACCACGCCAAAACACTTGCAAACTTGGTACAAATTTAATAAGACCATGCCAAAACACTTGCAAACTTGGTACAAATTTAATAAGACCATGCCAAAACACTTGCAAACTTGGAACAAACTTCCTAAGACCATGCCAAAACACTGGCAAACTT
The DNA here is from genome assembly GCA_914969975.1 of Anopheles atroparvus. Taxonomy (NCBI): domain Eukaryota; kingdom Metazoa; phylum Arthropoda; class Insecta; order Diptera; family Culicidae; genus Anopheles; species Anopheles atroparvus. The sequence continues at coordinate 10,723,134 of CAJZCY010000006.1, read as the reverse complement.
GGAACAAATTTAATAACACCATGCCAAAACACTTGCAAACTTGGTACAAATTTAATAAGACCATGCCAAACACTTGCAAACTTGGTACAAATTTAATAAGACCACGCCAAAACACTTGCAAACTTGGAACAAACTTCCTAAGACCACGCCAAAACACTTGCAAACTTGGTACAAATTTAATAAGACCATGCCAAAACACTTGCAAACTTGGTACAAATTTAATAAGACCATGCCAAAACACTTGCAAACTTGGTACAAATTTAATAAAAACCAGCCCAAAACACTTGCAAACTTGGTACAAATATAATAAGACCATGCCAAAACACTTGCAAACTTGGAACAAACTTCCTAAGACCATGCCAAAACACTTGCAAACTTGGTACAAATTTAATAAGACCATGCCAAAACACTTGCAAACTGGGTACAAATTTAATAAGACCATGCCAAACACTTGCAAACTTGGTACAAATTTAATAAGACCATGCCAAAACACTTGCAAACTTGGAACAAACTTCCTAAGATCATGCCAAAACACTTGCAAACTTGGTACAAATTTAATAAGACCATGCCAAAACACTTGCAAACTTGGAACAAACTTCCTAAGACCATGCCAAAACACTTGCAAACTTGGTACAAATTTAATAAGACCATGCCAAAACACTTGCAAACTTGGTACAAATTTAATAAGACCACGCCAAAACACTTGCAAACTTGGAACAAACTTCCTAAGACCACGCCAAAACACTTGCAAACTTGGAACAAACTTCCTAAGATCATGCCAAAACACTTGCAAACTTGGTACAAATTTAATAAGACCATGCCAAAACACTTGCAAACTTGGAACAAACTTCCTAAGACCATGCCAAAACACTTACAAACTTGGTACAAATTTAATAAGACCATGCCAAAACACTTGCAAACTTGGTACAAATTTAATAAGACCATGCCAAAACACTTGAAAACTTGGTACAAATTTAATAAGACCATGCCAAACACTTGCAAACTTGGAACAAACTTCCTAAGGCCATGCCAAAACACTTGCAAACTTGGTACAAATTTAATAAGACCATGCCAAAACACTTGCAAACTTGGTACAAATTTAATAAGACCATGCCAAAACACTTGCAAACTTGGTACAAATTTAATTAGACCATGCCAAACACTTGCAAACTTGGAACAAACTTCCTAAGCCCATGCCAAAACACTTGCAAACTTGGTACAAATTTAATAACACCATGCCAAAACACTTGCAAACTTGGTACAAATTTAATAAAACCATGCCAAAACACTTGCAAATTTGGTACAAATTTAATAAGACCAAGCCAAAACACTTGCAAACTTGGAACAAATTTAATAAGACCACGGCAAAACACTTGCAAACTTGGTACAAATTTAATAAGACCATGCCAAAACACTTGCAAACTTGGAACAAACTTCCAAGACCATGCCAAAACACTTGCAAACTTGGTTCAAATTTAATAAGACCATGCCAAACACTTGCAAACTTGGAACAAACTTCCTAAGACCATGCCAAAACACTTGCAAACTTGGTACAAATTTAATAAGACCATGCCAAACACTTGCAAACTTGGTACAAATTTAATAAGACCATGCCAAAACACTTGCAAACTTGGAACAAACTTCCTAAGACCATGCCAAAACACTTGCAAACTTGGTACAAATTTAATAAGACCATGCCAAAACACTTGCAAACTTGGTACAAATTTAATAAGACCATGCCAAACACTTGCAAACTTGGTACAAATTTAATAAGACCATGCCAAAACACTTGCAAACTTGGAACAAACTTCCTAAGATCATGCCAAAACACTTGCAAACTTGGTACAAATTTAATAAGACCATGCCAAAACACTTGCAAACTTGGTACAAATTTAAAAACACCATGCCAAACACTTGCAAACTTGGAACAAACTTCCTAAGACCATGCCAAAACACTAGCAAACTTGGTACAAATTTAATAAGACCATGCCAAAACACTTGCAAACTTGGTACAAATTTAAAAAGACCCTGCCAAAACACTTGCAAACTTGGAAAAATTTAATAAGACCATGCCAAAACACTTGCAAACTTGGAACAAACTTCCTAAGACCATGCCAAAACACTTGCAAACTTGGTACAAATTTAATAAGACCATGCCAAAACACTTGCAAACTTGGTACAAATTTAATAAGACCATGCCAAACACTTGCAAACTTGGAACAAGCTTCCTAAGACCATGCCAAAACACTTGCAAACTTGGTACAAATTTAATAAGACCATGCCAAACACTTGCAAACTTGGTACAAATTTAATAAGACCATGCCAAAACACTTGCAAACTTGGAACAAACTTCCTAAGACCATGCCAAAACACTTGCAAACTTGGTACAAATTTAATAAGACCATGCCAAAACACTTGCAAACTTGGTACAAATTTAATAAGACCATGCCAAACACTTGCAAACTTGGTACAAATTTAATAAGACCATGCCAAAAAACTTGCAAACTTGTAACAAACTTCCTAAGACCATGCCAAAACACTTGCAAACTTGGAACAAACTTCCTAAGACCATGCCAAAACACTTGCAACCTTGGTACAAATTTAATACGACCATGCCAAACACTTGCAAACTTGGAACAAACTTCCTAAGACCATGCCAAAACACTTGCAAACTTGGTACAAATTTAATAAGACCATGCCAAACACTTGCAAACTTGGAACAAACTTCCTAAGACCATGCCAAAACACTTGCAACCTTGGTACAAATTTAATACGACCATGCCAAACACTTGCAAACTTGGAACAAACTTCCTAAGACCATGCCAAAACACTTGCAAACTTGGTACAAATTTAATAAGACCATGCCAAACACTTGTAAACTTGGAACAAACTTCCTAAGACCATGCCAAAACACTTGCAAACTTGGAACAAACTTCCTAAGACCATGCCAAAACACTTGCAAACTTGGTACAAATTTAATAAGACCATGCCAAAACACTTGCAAACTTGGTACAAATTTAATGAGACCATGCCAAAACACTTGCAAACTTGGAACAAACTTACTAAGACCATGCCAAAACACTTGCAAACTTGGTACAAATTTAATGAGACCATTCCAAAACACTTGCAAACTTGGTACAAATTTAATAAGACCATGCCAAACACTTGCAAACTTGGCAAAAATTTAATAAGACCATGCCAAAACACTTGCAAACTTGGTACAAATTTAATAAGACCATGCCAAAACACTTGCAACTTGGTACAAATTTAATACGACCATGCCAAACACTTGCAAACTTGGTACAAATTTAATAAGACCATGCCAAACACTTGCAAACTTGGAACAAACTTCCTAAGACCATGCCAAAACACTTGCAACCTTGGTACAAATTTCATAAGACCATGCCAAAACACTTGCAAACTTGGAACAAACTTCCTAAGACCATGCCAAAACACTTGCAAACTTGGCACAAATTTAATAACACCATGCCAAAAAACTTGCAACCTTGGTACAAATTTAATAAGACCATGCCAAAACACTTGCAAACTTGGAACAAACTTCCTAGGACCATGCCAAAACACTTGCAAACTTGGAACAAACTTCCTAAGACCATGCCAAAACACTTGCAACCTTGGTACAAATTTAATAAGACCATGCCAAAACACTTGCAAACTTGGAACAAATTTAATAAGACCAAGCCAAAACACTTGCAAACTTGGAACAAACTTCCTAAGACCATGCCAAAACACTTGCAAACTTGGTACAAATTTAATAAGACCATGCCAAACACTAGCAAACTTGGAACAAACTTCCTAAGACCATGCCAAAACACTTGCAACCTTGGTACAAATTTAATAAGACCATGCCAAAACACTTGCAAACTTGGAACAAACTTCCTAAGACCATGCCAAAACACTTGCAAACTTGGTACAAATTTAATATGACCATGCCAAACACTAGCAAACTTGGAACAAACTTCCTAAGACCATGCCAAAACACTTGCAAACTTGGTACAAATTTAATAAAACCTTGCCAAAACACTTGCAAACTTGGTACAAATTTATTAAGACCAAGCCAAAACACTTGCAAACTTGGAACAAATTTAATAAGACCATGCCAAAACACTTGCAAACTTGGTACAAATTTAATAAGACCATGCCAAAACACTTGCAAACTTGGTACAAATTTTATAAGATCATGCCAAAACACTTGCAAACTTGGTACAAATTTAATAACACCATGCCAAAACGCTTGCAAACTTGGTACAAATTTAATAAAACCATGCCAAAACACTTGCAAACTTGGTACAATTTAATAAGACCAAGCCAAAACACTTGCAAACTTGGAACAAATTTAATAAGACCATGGCAAACACTTGCAAACTTGGAACAAACTTCCTAAGACCATGCCAAAACACTTGCAAACTTGGTACAAATTTAATAAGACCATGCCAAAACACTTGCAAACTTGGAACAAACTTCCTAAGACCATGCCAAAACACTTGCAAACTTGGTACAAATTTAATAACACCATGCCAAACACTTGCAAACTTGGAACAAACTTCCTAAGACCATGCCAAAACACTTGCAACCTTGGTACAAATTTAATACGACCATGCCAAACACTTGCAAACTTGGTACAAATTTAATAAGACCATGCCAAACACTTCCAAACTTGGAAAAAATTTCCTAAGACCATGCCAAAACACTGGCAAAGTAGGCACAAACTTCCTAAGACCATGCCAAAACACTTGCAACCTTGGTACAAATTTAATAAGACCATGCCAAAACACTTGCAAACTTGGAACAAACTTCCTAAGACCATGCCAAAACACTTCCAAACTTGGAACAAACTTCCTAAGACCATGCCAAAACACTTGCAAACTTGGAACAAACTTCCTAAGACCATGCCAAAACACTTGCAAACTTGGTACAAATTTAATAAGACCATGCCAAACACTTGCAAACTTGGAACAAACTTCCTAAGACCATGCCAAAACACTTGCAACGTTGGTACAAATTTAATAAGACCATGCCAAAACACTTGCAAACTTGGAACAAACTTCCTAAGACCATGCCAAAACACTTGCAAACTTGGTACAAATTTAATAAGACCATGCCAAACACTAGCAAACTTGGAACAAACTTCCTAAGACCATGCCAAAACACTTGCAAACTTGGTACAAATTTAATAAAACCATGCCAAAACACTTGCAAACTTGGTACAAATTTATTAAGACCAAGCCAAAACACTTGCAAACTTGGAACAAATTTAATAAGACCATGCCAAAACACTTGCAAACTTGGTACAAATTTAATAAGACCATGCCAAAACACTTGCAAACTTGGTACAAATTTTATAAGATCATGCCAAAACACTTGCAAACTTGGTACAAATTTAATAACACCATGGCAAACACTTGCAAACTTGGAACAAACTTCCTAAGACCATGCCAAAACACTTGCAAACTTGGAACAAACTTCCTAAGACCATGCCAAAACACTTGCAAACTTGGAACAAACTTCCTAAGACCATGCCAAAACACTTGCAAACTTGGTACAAATTTAATAAGACCATGCCAAACACTTGCAAACTTGGAACAAACTTCCTAAGACCATGCCAAAACACTTGCAACCTTGGTACAAATTTAATAAGACCAAGCCAAAACACTTGCAAACTTGGTACAAATTTAATAAAACCATGCCAAAACACTTGCAAACTTGGTACAAATTTATTAAGACCAAGCCAAAACACTTGCAAACTTGGAACAAATTTAATAAGACCATGCCAAAACACTTGCAAACTTGGTACAAATTTAATAAAACCATGCAAAAACACTTGCAAACTTGGTACAATTTAATAAGACCAAGCCAAAACACTTGCAAACTTGGAACAAATTTAATAAGACCATGGCAAACACTTGCAAACTTGGAACAAACTTCCTAAGACCATGCCAAAACACTTGCAAACTTGGTACAAATTTAATAAGACCATGCCAAAACACTTGCAAACTTGGTACAAATTCAATAAGACCATGCCAAACACTTGCAAACTTGGTACAAATTTAATAAGACCATGCCAAAACACTTGCAAACTTGGAACAAACTTCCTAAGATCATGCCAAAACACTTGCAAACTTGGTACAAATTTAATAAGACCATGCCAAAACACTTGCAAACTTGGAACAAACTTCCTAAGACCATGCCAAAACACTTGCAAACTTGGTACAAATTTAATAAGACCATGCCAAAACACTTGCAAACTTGGTACAAATTTATTAAGACCACGCCAAAACACTTGCAAACTTGGAACAAACTTCCTAAGACCACGCCAAAACACTTGCAAACTTGGAACAAACTTCCTAAGATCATGCCAAAACACTTGCAAACTTGGTACAAATTTAATAAGACCATGCCAAAACACTTGCAAACTTGGAACAAACTTCCTAAGACCATGCCAAAACACTTGCAAACTTGGTACAAATTTAATAAGACCATGCCAAAACACTTGCAAACTTGGTACAAATTTAATAAGACCATGCCAAAACACTTGCAAACTTGGTACAAATATAATAAGACCATGCCAAACACTTGCAAACTTGGAACAAACTTCCTAAGGCTATGCCAAAACACTTGCAAACTTGGTACAAATTTAATAAGACCATGCCAAAACACTTGCAAACTTGGTACAAATTTAATAAGACCATGCCAAAACACTTGCAAACTTGGTACAAATTTAATAAGACCATGCCAAAACACTTGCAAACTTGGAACAAACTTCCTAAGACCATGCCAAAACACTTGCAAACTTGGTACAAATTTAATAAGACCATGCCAAAACACTTGCAAACTTGGAACAAACTTCCTAAGACCATGCCAAACACTTGCAAACTTGGTACAAATTTAATAAGACCAAGCCAAAACACTTGCAAACTTGGAACAAATTTAATAAGACCATGCCAAAACACTTGCAAACTTGGTACAAATTTAATAAGACCATGCCAAAACACTTGCAAACCTGGTACAAATTTAATAAGACCATTCCAAACACTTGCAAACTTGGAACAAACTTCCTAAGACCATGCCAAAACACTTGCAAACTTGGTACAAATTTAATAAGACCATGCCAAAACACTTGCAAACTTGGTACAAATTTAATAACACCATGCCAAAACACTTGCAAACTTGGAACAAACTTCCTAAGACCATGCCAAAACACTTGCAAACTTGGTACAAATGTAATAAGACCATGCCAAAACACTTGCAAACTTGGAACAAACTTCCTAAGACCATGCCAAAACACTTGCAAACTTGGTACAAATTTAATAAGACCATGCCAAAACACTTGCAAACTTGGAACAAATTTAATAAGACCACGGCAAAACACTTGCAAACTTGGTACAAATTTAATAAGACCATGTCAAAACACTTGCAAACTTGGAACAAACTTCCTAAGACCATGCCAAAACACTTGCAAACTTGGTTCAAATTTAATAAGACCATGCCAAACACTTGCAAACTTGGAACAAACTTCCTAAGACCATGCCAAAACACTTGCAAACTTGGAACAAACTTCCTAAGACCATGCCAAAACACTTGCAAACTTGGTACAAATTTAATAAGACCATGCCAAAACACTTGCAAACTTGGAACAAACTTCCTAAGGCCATGCCAAAACACTTGCAAACTTGGTACAAATTTAATAAGACCATGCCAAAACACTTGCAAACTTGGTACAAATTTAATAAGACCACGCCAAAACACTAGCAAACTTGGAACAAACTTCCTAAGACCACGCCAAAACACTTGCAAACTTGGAACAAACTTCCTAAGATCATGCCAAAACACTTGCAAACTTGGTACAAATTTAATAATACCATGCCAAAACACTTGCAAACTTGGAACAAACTTCCTAAGACCATGCCAAAACACTTGCAAACTTGGTACAAATTTAATAAGACCATGCCAAAACACTTGCAAACTTGGTACAAATTTAATAAGACCAAGCCAAAACACTTACAAACTTGGTACAAATTTAATAACACCATGCCAAAACACTTGCAAACTTGGTACAAATTTAATAAGACCAAGCCAAAACACTTACAAACTTGGTACAAATTTAATAACACCATGCCAAAACACTTGCAAACTTGGTACAAATTTAATAAAACCATGCCAAAACACTTGCAAACTTGATACAAATTTAATAAGACCAAGCCAAAACACTTGCAAACTTGGAACAAATTTAATAAGACGATGCCAAAACACTTGCAAACTTGGAACAAATTTAATAAAACCATGCCAAAACACTTGCAAACTTGGTACAAATTTATTAAGACCAAGCCAAAACACTTGCAAACTTGATACAAATTTAATAAGACCAAGCCAAAACACTTACAAACTTGGTACAAATTTAATAAGACCATGCCAAAACACTTGCAAACTTGGTACAAATTTAATAAGACCAAGCCAAAACACTTACAAACTTGGTACAAATTTAATAACACCATGCCAAAACACTTGCAAACTTGGTACAATTTTAATTAAACCATGCCAAAACACTTGCAAACTTGGAACAAACTTCCTAAGACCATGCCAAAACACTTGCAATTTTGGTACAAATTTAATAAGACCATGCCAAAACACTTGCAAACTTGGTACAAATTTAATAACACCATGCCAAACACTTGCAAACTTGGAACAAACTTCCTAAGACCATGCCAAAACACTTGCAAACTTGGTACAAATTTAATAACACCATGCCAAAACACTTGCAAACTTGGTACAAATTTAATAAGACCAAGCCAAAACACTTACAAACTTGGTACAAATTTAATAAGACCATGCCAAAACACTTGCAAACTTGGTACAAATTTAATAAGACCAAGCCAAAACACTTACAAACATGGTACAAATTTAATAACACCATGCCAAAACACTTGCAAACTTGGTACAAATTTATTAAGACCAAGCCAAAACACTTGCAAACTTGGTACAAATTTAATAACACCATGCCAAAACACTTGCAAACTTGGTACAAATTTAATAAGACCAAGCCAAACCACTTACAAACTTGGTACAAATTTAATAACACCATGCCAAAACACTTGCAAACTTGGTACAAATTTAATAACACCATGCCAAACACTTGCAAACTTGGAACAAACTTCCTAAGACCATGCCAAAACACTTGCAAACTTGGTACAAATTTAATAACACCATGCCAAAACACTTGCAAACTTGGTACAAATTTAATAAAACCATGCCAAAACACTTGCAAACTTGGTACAAATTTTATAAGATCATGCCAAAACACTTGCAAACTTGGTACAAATTTAATAACACCATGCCAAAACACTTGCAAACTTGGTACAAATTTAATAAAACCATGCCAAAACACTTGCAAACTTGGTACAATTTAATAAGACCAAGCCAAAACACTTGCAAACTTGGAACAAACTTCCTAAGACCATGCCAAAACACTTGCAAACTTGGTACAAATTTAATAAGACCATGCCAAAACACTTGCAAACTTGGTACAAATTTAATAAGACCATGCCAAACACTTGCAAACTTGGAACAAACTTCCTAAGACCATGCCAAAACACTTGCAATTTTGGTACAAATTTAATAAGACCATGCCAAAACACTTGCAAACTTGGTACAAATTTAATAACACCATGCCAAACACTTGCAAACTTGGAACAAACTTCCTAAGACCATGCCAAAACACTTGCAAACTTGGTACAAATTTAATAACACCATGCCAAAACACTTGCAAACTTGGTACAAATTTAATAAGACCAAGCCAAAACACTTACAAACTAGGTACAAATTTAATAAGACCATGCCAAAACACTTGAAAACTTGGTACAAATTTAATAAGACCATGCCAAAACACTTGCAAACTTGGTACAAATTTAATAAGACCATGCCAAAACACTTGCAAACTTGGAACAAACTTCCTAAGACCATGCCAAACACTTGCAAACTTGGTACAAATTTAATAAGACCATGCCGAAACACTTGCAAACTTGGAACAAACTTCCTAAGACCATGCCAAAACACTTGCAAACTTGGTACAAATTTAATAAAACCATGCCAAAACACTTGCAAACTTGGTACAAATTTAATAAGACCATGCCAAACACTTGCAAACTTGGAACAAACTTCCTAAGACCATGCCAAAACACTTGCAAACTTGGTACAAATTTAATAAGACCATGCCAAAACACTTGCAAACTTGGTACAAATTTAATAAGACCATGCCAAACACTTGCAAACTTGGAACAAACTTCCTAAGACCATGCCAAAACACTTGCAATTTTGGTACAAATTTAATAAGACCATGCCAAAACACTTGCAAACTTGGTACAAATTTAATAACACCATGCCAAACACTTGCAAACTTGGAACAAACTTCCTAAGACCATGCCAAAACACTTGCAAACTTGGTACAAATTTAATAACACCATGCCAAAACACTTGCAAACTTGGTACAAATTTAATAAGACCAAGCCAAAACACTTACAAACTTGGTACAAATTTAATAAGACCATGCCAAAACACTTGAAAACTTGGTACAAATTTAATAACACCATGCCAAACACTTGCAAACTTGGAACAAACTTCCTAAGACCATGCCAAAACACTTGCAAACTTGGTACAAATTTAATAAGACCATGCCAAAACACTTGCAAACTTGGTACAAATTTAATAACACCATGCCAAAACACTTGCAAACTTGGAACAAATTTAATAAGACGATGCCAAAACACTTGCAAACTTGGAACAAATTTAATAAGACGATGCCAAACACTTGCAAACTTGGAACAAACTTCCTAAGACCATGCTAAAACACTTGCAAACTTGGTACAAATTTAATAAAACCATGCCAAAACACTTGCAAACTTGGTACAAATTTATTAAGACCAAGCCAAAACACTTACAAGCTTGGTACAAATTTAATAAGACCATGCCAAAACACTTGAAAACTTGGTACAAATTTAATAAGACCATGCCAAAACACTTGCAAACTTGGTACAAATTTAATAACACCATGCCAAAACACTTGCAAACTTGGAACAAATTTAATAAGACGATGCCAAAACACTTGCAAACTTGGAACAAATTTAATAAGACGATGCCAAAACACTTGCAAACTTGGAACAAATTTAATAAGACGATGCCAAACACTTGCAAACTTGGAACAAACTTCCTAAGACCATGCTAAAACACTTGCAAACTTGGTACAAATTTAATAACACCATGCCAAAACACTTGCAAACTTGGTACAAATTTAATAAGACCAAGCCAAAACACTTACAAACTTGGTACAAATTTAATAAGACCATGCCAAAACACTTGAAAACTTGGTACAAATTTAATAAGACCATGCCAAAACACTTGCAAACTTGGTACAAATTTAATTAAACCATGCCAAAACACTTGCAAACTTGGAACAAACTTCCTAAGACCATGCCAAAACACTTGCAATTTTGGTACAAATTTAATAAGACCATGCCAAAACACTTGCAAACTTGGTACAAATTTAATAACACCATGCCAAACACTTGCAAACTTGGAACAAACTTCCTAAGACCATGCCAAAACACTTGCAAACTTGGTACAAATTTAATAACACCATGCCAAAACACTTGCAAACTTGGTACAAATTTAATAAGACCAAGCCAAAACACTTACAAACTTGGTACAAATTTAATAAGACCATGCCAAAACACTTGCAAACTTGGTACAAATTTAATAAGACCAAGCCAAAACACTTACAAACTTGGTACAAATTTAATAACACCATGCCAAAACACTTGCAAACTTGGTACAAATTTATTAAGACCAAGCCAAAACACTTGCAAACTTGGTACAAATTTAATAACACCATGCCAAAACACTTGCAAACTTGGTACAAATTTAATAAGACCAAGCCAAACCACTTACAAACTTGGTACAAATTTAATAAGACCATGCCAAAACACTTGCAAACTTGGTACAAATTTAATAAAACCATGCCAAACACTTGCAAACTTGGAACAAACTTCCTAAGACCATGCCAAAACACTTGCAAACTTGGTACAAATTTAATAACACCATGCCAAAACACTTGCAAACTTGGTACAAATTTAATAAAACCATGCCAAAACACTTGCAAACTTGGAACAAATTTTATAAGATCATGCCAAAACACTTGCAAACTTGGTACAAATTTAATAACACCATGCCAAAACACTTGCAAACTTGGTACAAATTTAATAAAACCATGCCAAAACACTTGCAAACTTGGTACAATTTAATAAGACCAAGCCAAAACACTTGCAAACTTGGAACAAACTTCCTAAGACCATGCCAAAACACTTGCAAACTTGGTACAAATTTAATAAGACCATGCCAAAACACTTGCAAACTTGGTACAAATTTAATAAGACCATGCCAAACACTTGCAAACTTGGAACAAACTTCCTAAGACCATGCCAAAACACTTGCAATTTTGGTACAAATTTAATAAGACCATGCCAAAACACTTGCAAACTTGGTACAAATTTAATAACACCATGCCAAACACTTGCAAACTTGGAACAAACTTCCTAAGACCATGCCAAAACACTTGCAAACTTGGTACAAATTTAATAACACCATGCCAAAACACTTGCAAACTTGGTACAAATTTAATAAGACCAAGCCAAAACACTTACAAACTTGGTACAAATTTAATAAGACCATGCCAAAACACTTGAAAACTTGGTACAAATTTAATAAGACCATGCCAAAACACTTGCAAACTTGGTACAAATTTAATAAGACCATGCCTAAACACTTGCAAACTTGGAACAAATTTAATAAGACCAAGCCAAAACACTTACAAACTTGGTACAAATTTAATAACACCATGCCAAAACACTTGCAAACTTGGTACAAATTTAATAAGACCAAGCCAAAACACTTACAAACTTGGTACAAATTTAATAACACCATGCCAAAACACTTGCAAACTTGGTACAAATTTAATAAAACCATGCCAAAACACTTGCAAACTTGATACAAATTTAATAAGACCAAGCCAAAACACTTGCAAACTTGGAACAAATTTAATAAGACGATGCCAAAACACTTGCAAACTTGGAACAAATTTAATAAGACGATGCCAAACACTTGCAAACTTGGAACAAACTTCCTAAGACCATGCTAAAACACTTGCAAACTTGGTACAAATTTAATAAAACCATGCCAAAACACTTGCAAACTTGGTACAAATTTATTAAGACCAAGCCAAAACACTTGCAAACTTGATACAAATTTAATAAGACCAAGCCAAAACACTTACAAACTTGGTACAAATTTAATAAGACCATGCCAAAACACGTGCAAACTTGGTACAAATTTAATAAGACCAAGCCAAAACACTTACAAAGTTGGTACAAATTTAATAACACCATGCCAAAACACTTGCAAACTTGGTACAAATTTAATTAAACCATGCCAAAACACTTGCAAACTTGGAACAAACTTCCTAAGACCATGCCAAAACACTTGCAATTTTGGTACAAATTTAATAAGACCATGCCAAAACACTTGCAAACTTGGTACAAATTTAATAACACCATGCCAAACACTTGCAAACTTGGAACAAACTTCCTAAGACCATGCCAAAACACTTGCAAACTTGGTACAAATTTAATAACACCATGCCAAAACACTTGCAAACTTGGTACAAATTTAATAAGACCAAGCCAAAACACTTACAAACTTGGTACAAATTTAATAAGACCATGCCAAAACACTTGCAAACTTGGTACAAATTTAATAAGACCAAGCCAAAACACTTACAAACTTGGTACAAATTTAATAACACCATGCCAAAACACTTGCAAACTTGGTACAAATTTAATAAGACCAAGCCAAAACACTTGCAAACTTGGTACAAATTTAATAACACCATGCCAAAACACTTGCAAACTTGGTACAAATTTAATAAGACCAAGCCAAACCACTTACAAACTTGGTACAAATTTAATAAGACCATGCCAAAACACTTGCAAACTTGGTACAAATTTAATAACACCATGCCAAACACTTGCAAACTTGGAACAAACTTCCTAAGACCATGCCAAAACACTTGCAAACTTGGTACAAATTTAATAACACCATGCCAAAACACTTGCAAACTTGGTACAAATTTAATAAAACCATGCCAAAACACTTGCAAACTTGGTACAAATTTTATAAGATCATGCCAAAACACTTGCAAACTTGGTACAAATTTAATAACACCATGCCAAAACACTTGCAAACTTGGTACAAATTTAATAAAACCATGCCAAAACACTTGCAAACTTGGTACAATTTAATAAGACCAAGCCAAAACACTTGCAAACTTGGAACAAACTTCCTAAGACCATGCCAAAACACTTGCAAACTTGGTACAAATTTAATAAGACCATGCCAAAACACTTGCAAACTTGGTACAAATTTAATAAGACCATGCCAAACACTTGCAAACTTGGAACAAACTTCCTAAGACCATGCCAAAACACTTGCAATTTTGGTACAAATTTAATAAGACCATGCCAAAACACTTGCAAACTTGGTACAAATTTAATAACACCATGCCAAACACTTGCAAACTTGGAACAAACTTCCTAAGACCATGCCAAAACACTTGCAAACTTGGTACAAATTTAATAACACCATGCCAAAACACTTGCAAACTTGGTACAAATTTAATAAAACCATGCCAAAACACTTGCAAACTTGGTACAAATTTTATAAGATCATGCCAAAACACTTGCAAACTTGGTACAAATTTAATAAGACCAAGCCAAAACACTTACAAACTTGGTACAAATTTAATAAGACCATGCCAAAACACTTGAAAACTTGGTACAAATTTAATAAGACCATGCCAAAACACTTGCAAACTTGGTACAAATTTAATAAGACCATGCCAAAACACTTGCAAACTTGGAACAAACTTCCTAAGACCATGCCAAACACTTGCAAACTTGGTACAAATTTAATAAGACCATGCCGAAACACTTGCAAACTTGGAACAAACTTCCTAAGACCATGCCAAAACACTTGCAAACTTGGTACAAATTTAATAAAACCAGGCCAAAACACTTGCAAACTTGGTACAAATTTAATAAGACCATGCCAAACACTTGCAAACTTGGAACAAACTTCCTAAGACCATGCCAAAACACTTGCAAACTTGGTACAAATTTAATAAGACCATGCCAAAACACTTGCAAACTTGGTACAAATTTAATAACACCATGCCAAAACACTTGCAAACTTGGTACAAATTTAATAAAACCATGCCAAAACACTTGCAAACTTGATACAAATTTAATAAGACCAAGCCAAAACACTTGCAAACTTGGAACAAATTTAATACGACCATGCCAAAACACTTGCAAACTTGGTACAAATTTAATAAGACCATGCCAAAACACTTGCAAACTTGGTACAAATTTAATAAGACCATGCCAAAACACTTGCAAACTTGGAACAAACTTCCTAAGACTATGCCAAAACACTTGCAAACTTGGTACAAATTTAATAAGACCAAGCCAAAACACTTGCAAACTTGGAACAAATTTAATAAGACCATGCCAAAACACTTGCAAACTTGGTACAAATTTAATAAGACCATGCCAAAACACTTGCAAACTTGGTACAAATTTAATAAGACCACGCCAAAACACTTGCAAACTTGGAACAAACTTCCTAAGACCATGCCAAAACACTTGCAAACTTGGTACAAATTTAATAAGACCATGCCAAAACACTTGCAAACTTGGTACAAATTTAATAAGACCATGCCAAACACTTGCAAACCCAGTACGCTCTCAGCTTTGTGAGCAATCAGACGTGCTACGCTGGACAAAGTGCCAAATAAACAAAACCGCTTAGTTTAAACCATGGCTGCGCAAGGGAGATGGGAGAACTCCCTCCGCATTGATTTTTCTTCGCTCCCGATCAAGCCCTCGGAAACGGAGGTTCACGCCATCCTGGGCAGGATTGTGGGCCCAGCTGACGTGAAAAGGGCTCATCTGAACGCCGTAGACTGGAGCGTCTACATTCAGATGAAGACGCAGGAGCAAGCCCGCGAATGTGTGGAGCAACATCGTGGCAAGCACGGTACCACCATCAATGGTGTGTACCACACTTACAAAATCGAACTTCTGGACGGGTCAAGTGAGGTCAAAATTCTTGACCTGCCGTACTACGTGTCGGACGAGACCCTAGAACGCGAAATGTCCCAATACGGCAAAGTGTTGAGCATCCCCGAGCAAGTATACGGGGAGAAATCGCCGCTCGCTGGTGTGCTTAACGGTGTGCGTATCGTAAGGATGGTGCGAGAGAGGAAGATTGTCTCTTACCTCCAAATCGGTGGCGAGCTCACACGTGTGTCATATCAGGGACAAATCAAAACCTGCCGATACTGCGTGCTAAAAACACATCACGGCGTGACCTGCGCCCAAAACAGGCAAGAGGCAAAGCCTTCCTCTTACGCTAGCGCGCTGATGAGTCAGCACACACGCACACCATCGCGGGCGCAGCCGAAGCCGTCGCCGAAGATAACGCCAAAGAGCCGCGCTGAGAGAGACACGACGCTCTCTCACCCGTCAAGCCCGAAAGCGCCACGAGTGGCGCAAAACGGGCCGACGACGCCGGAGGACATCGCAAAAAGTGGAGAGAGCGATAAGCCTGCAACGAAGCCAGCAGGAGAACCGGCAACGGCTGCGGCGAGCAAACCAGCACCCACGCGCACACGCACTAGCGAGAGCGAGAAGTGTGTGCAGCCGGGAGAGAGGATGGCGCAAGCGAGCCACGCGGTGAATACCGTGGGAGCGAAAGCAGCGCATCCAGCTCCCGCTAGCAGCATGAAGGACGATGATATCGTCTTCAAAGCCCCGCTCGATCTCCCTTACCTTGTTGTCCCTGTTGTTCCTGTGGACTACACGCCTGCAGTGAAGCGTCCTGTTGACGCGGGATCCGAAAGCGACGCTTCCACTGCCAGCGATAACGCACCTGCCGTGAAGCGCCCTGTTGACGTGGGGTCCGAAAGTGACGCTTCCACCACGTCCGCGGGCGGAACGGTCAAGCGAAAGGTTGGCCGTCCTTGCAGGCAGGTAAAGGTACTTTAAACCCTTTCCTTCCCGTTTCCTCCTCCACCAACCCTTTCCCACTCTTTCCAACGTCAACTTTTGTTGATCTTAAATTAGCATCGTGATGGATAATTTAAGTAATGTTAGCTATAACTTTGCTTCAATTAACTTGAATGCAATTTCAAACCAAACAAAATTAGACGCTCTCCTCACCTTCACTAGGACCATGGACTTGGACATCATATTTCTTCAAGAGGTATATGCCCCTGACCTGGTTATCCCGGGTTTCATTGTACTTTCAAACGTCAACGAAACCAGGAGAGGAACGGCGATCGCTTTACGTGAGCGCCTAAAATTTTCTCAAGTCGAACGCAGCTTAGACTCACGTCTGATATGCGTCCGGCTTGAGAATACTGCCACCTTATGCAATGTTTACGCGCCTTCGGGGAGTCACCGAAGGGCAGAGCGGGAGGAGTTCTTGGGTCGCACGTTGCCGTTCTACCTGCGAAATGCACGGGAACCCGTCATTTTGGCAGGAGATTTCAACTGCGTGTTGAAATCGAAGGACGCGACGGGTGCCGGGAGTATCGGCCTTGCTCTGCAGCACGCTGTGGATAACATAGGCCTGTGTGATAGTTGGGAAGCTCTCAGAGGAAACGATGTTGAGTTTTCCTACATCACACGTGGTTCGGGCTCACGTATCGATCGTTGTTACGTGTCGACGTGCATACGGGATCGTCTCCGGACAACCGACATGCACGTGGTCTCCTTCTCCGACCACAAGGCACTGACGGTGCGGATCAGTCTCCAGTCTCTTCCGGTCCCTCGGAGGAACGGATACTGGCAACTTCGCCCACACATTTTATCTGATGAGGTATTGGAGGAACTCGAATGCAAGTGGAGTGGTTGGGTCCGACGGCGGAGGAATTACGGTTCCTGGATGCTTTGGTGGGTCGAATGCGCCAAGCCCAGGATAAAGTCATTCTTTCGTTGGAAGACCAACGAAAAGTACAAAGACTTCCGCTTGCATCAGGGTATACTCCATGCTCAGCTGAGAGCCTCATATGATCGATACCTAAATAACCCAGATGAGTTGGCAACGATTAACTTGGTGAAGGGAAAGATGCTCTCTTTACAGAGGCGTTTTTCCCAGCATTTCACCAGGATAAACGAAACCCTCGTTGACGGTGAAAAAGTTTCCACCTTCCAGCTGGGAGAGCGGAGGAGGAGAAGTACTGTCATTGAGAACTTCCAAACCAACGATGGAACAACTCTCGCCTTGGAGGAGGAGATCGCCGAGTATTTGTACACTGAGTACAAGGCCCTCTACTCGGTCGAAAACACGGTTACGCATAACAATTTTACTAGTAGACGGGTTATCCCGGAGGACTGCGAAGCCAACAATGACTGCATGGCGGAAATCACCCCTAGTGAGATCTTCGATGCAGTCAAAAAATCGGCACCTCGGAAGTCACCTGGCCCGAACGGGATTCCCAGGGAGTTCTATCTCCGCTCGTTCCACATTGTGGGACGGGAGCTCGGGTACGTCCTCAACGAGGCCCTTCGTGGGGAATTTCCTCGAAGCTTCGTCGACGGTGTCATAGTGCTTGTGAGAAAGAAGGGAACTGGGAGTGCAATGCCCTCTTTCCGTCCGATTTCTCTCCTTAACACTGATTACAAGCTGCTGGCGAGAATTTTGAAGCTTCGGGTCGATGTGATCATCGACAAGTGGCAGATAATTTCCCCAGCCCAAAAATGCAGCAACAAGCCGCACAACATTTTTCAAGCTGTTCTCTCGGTTAAGGAGAGAATTCTGGACTTGAAGAGGAGGAAGAAAAGCGGCAAGCTCGTTTCCTTCGACCTCTCGCAGGCGTTTGACCGCGTCGACCGAGACTTCCTGTGGACGACCATGACCTCCCTGGGATTCAGTCCCCGGCTGGTTGGGCTTCTCAGGTCAATTGGTGAGCGGTCTTCTTCCCGTCTGCTTGTGAATGGACAGCTGTCCTCTCCCTTCCCCATCCAACGTTCCGTCAGACAGGGCGATCCTCTTTCCATGCATCTGTTTGTCCTTTACCTTCATCCCCTTATTACTGAGCTCGAAAGTATTTGCTGCGATCAGGATGACCTGATCAATGCATATGCCGACGATGTCTCAGTGATTACTTCCTCCCTTTCCAAAATCGAGCGGGTCAGAGAGGCGTTCGAGACGTTCGGCCTTTGCTCAGGGGCCAGACTGAACGTGGGGAAGACCATCGCGATCGACATCGGACATTTCACTCCAGCAACGAGGATCCACGTCCCATGGCTACGCACCGAGGAGCGTCTCCGGCTTCTCGGGATATTGTTCTCCAACAACATCCGCGAGGCCATGGCGCACAACTGGGACGTGGTGATCCAGAAGTTTCGGCAGTTGGTCTGGCTTCATCGTGTGAGAAACCTGAACCTGGCCCAGAAGGTGTTGCTTCTCAACACCTTCCTGCTCCCCAGGCTGTGGTTTGTCGCGTCTGTCTGTGGCGCTCGGCAGCGGGACGTTGCAAAGGTCTCTCACATGATTGGATCACTGCTGTGGAACGGCTCTGGTGGCATCCGCGTTCCTCTACTCCAGCTGGCGCTACCACGAGATCGCGGTGGACTTAATCTCCACATCCCCATCATCACCACACAATCGCTACTTACCAACCGGTACCTTGCGGAGCAAGGATGTTTGGTGATCGGGTCTCAGTATATCGCCAACGCTGGGAACCCACCCGACACCAACTCCGTCCCGTCGTCCTACCCCTGCCTCCGCAAGGTTATCCAGCACCTGGCATACGTGCCAGAGACCCTCCGACGATCGCCATCAACACGAGGACTGCGACGCGCAGCAACAAACGCCCTACCGGACCCAAGGGTGGTTGGAGCTTCCCCACACACACTGTGGAGAAGAGTGTGGGGAAACATAAGCTCCAGGATGCTGACGTCTGCACAACGTTCCGCCCTTTACCTGCTGGCAAACGGGAAGATCTCGCACGCGGAGCATCTTTTCGAAACCGGCAGAGCCGACACACCAACGTGCACGTTTTGTCCCGCTGTCGAGACCCTGGAGCACAAGTTTGCAGCATGTCCCCGCGTGTCGCTGGCGTGGGACACTCTACAACAGCGGCTGCAACAAGTTGCTCCAGGGTCCCATCTTCGTTTTGTCGACCTGCACTGGCCCGCTCTAAACAGGATAAGAGCGGGCACACGCAGTGCAGTACTCTCCGTTTTTTCAAACTACATCATCCACATCATTGGAAACAATGATGTTGCGATTGATGTAGATGTCCTTTCCTGTTCTCTTTAAATCAATCTGTTTGTAAAGTCTTGCCTTTGTTTCCCGTCCAACACGTGCGAAGGAAACAAAACCTATGTAAATGTGATTAAATAGTATGTAAGAAATATTGTACACCCTTAATAAACGTCTTTTATAAAAAAAAAAAACTTGGTACAAATTTAATAAGACCATGCCAAACACTTGCAAACTTGGAACAAACTTCCTAAGACCATGCCAAAACACTTGCAAACTTGGTACAAATGTAATAAGACCATGCCAAAACACTTGCAAACTTGGTACAAATTTAATAACACCATGCCAAACACTTGCAAACTTGGAACAAACTTCCTAAGACCATGCCAAACACTTGCAAACTTGGTACAAATTTAATAAGACCATGCCGAAACACTTGCAAACTTGGTACAAATTGAATAAGACCATGCCAAACACTTGCAAACTTGGAACAAACTTCCTAAGACCATGCCAAAACACTTGCAAACTTGGTACAAACTTAATAAAACCATGCCAAAACACTTGCAAACTTGGTACAAATTTAATAAGACCATGCCAAACACTTGCAAACTTGGAACAAACTTCCTAAGACCATGCCAAAACACTTGCAAACTTGGTACAAATTTAATAAGACCATGCCAAAACACTTGCAAACTTGGTACAAATTTAATAACACCATGCCAAAACACTTGCAAACTTGGTACAATTTTAATAAGACCATGCCAAAACACTTGCAAACTTGGTACAAATTTAATAACACCATGCCAAAACACTTGCAAACTTGGTACAAATTTAATAAGACCAAGCCAAAACACTTACAAACTTGGTACAAATTTAATAAGACCATGCCAAAACACTTGCAAACTTGGTACAAATTTAATAAGACCAAGCCAAAACACTTACAAACTTGGTACAAATTTAATAACACCATGCCAAAACACTTGCAAACTTGGTACAAATTTAATAAGACCATGCCAAAACACTTGCAAACTTGGTACAAATTTAATAAGACCAAGCCAAAACACTTACAAACTTGGTACAAATTTAATAACACCATGCCAAAACACTTGCAAACTTGGTACAAATTTAATAAAACCATGCCAAAACACTTGCAAACTTGATACAAATTTAATAAGACCAAGCCAAAACACTTGCAAACTTGGAACAAATTTAATAAGACGATGCCAAACACTTGCAAACTTGGAACAAACTTCCTAAGACCATGCTAAAACACTTGCAAACTTGGTACAAATTTAATAAAACCATGCCAAAACACTTGCAAACTTGGTACAAATTTATTAAGACCAAGCCAAAACACTTGCAAACTTGGAACAAATTTAATAAGACGATGCCAAACACTTGCAAACTTGGAACAAACTTCCTAAGACCATGCTAAAACACTTGCAAACTTGGTACAAATTTAATAAAACCATGCCAAAACACTTGCAAACTTGGTACAAATTTATTAAGACCAAGCCAAAACACTTGCAAACTTGATACAAATTTAATAAGACCAAGCCAAAACACTTACAAACTTGGTACAAATTTAATAAGACCATGCCAAAACACTTGCAAACTTGGTACAAATTTAATAAGACCAAGCCAAAACACTTACAAACTTGGTACAAATTTAATAACACCATGCCAAAACACTTGCAAACTTGGTACAAATTTAATTAAACCATGCTAAAACACTTGCAAACTTGGAACAAACTTCCTAAGACCATGCCAAAACACTTGCAATTTTGGTACAAATTTAATAAGACCATGCCAAAACACTTGCAAACTTGGTACAAATTTAATAACACCATGCCAAAACACTTGCAAACTTGGTACAAATTTAATAAAACCATGCCAAAACACTTGCAAACTTGGTACAAATTTTATAAGATCATGCCAAAACACTTGCAAACTTGGTACAAATTTAATAAGACCATGCCAAAACACTTGCAAACTTGGTACAAATTTAATAAGACCATGCCAAAACACTTGCAAACTTGGAACAAACTTCCTAAGACCATGCCAAAACACTTGCAAACTTGGTACAAATTTAATAAGACCATGCCAAAACACTTGCAAACTTGGTACAAATTTAATAAGACCATGCCAAAACACTTGCAAACTTGGTACAAATATAATAAGACCATGCCAAACACTTGCAAACTTGGAACAAACTTCCTAAGGCTATGCCAAAACACTTGCAAACTTGGTACAAATTTAATAAGACCATGCCAAAACACTTGCAAACTTGGTACAAATTTAATAAGACCATGCCAAAACACTTGCAAACTTGGTACAAATTTAATAAGACCATGCCAAAACACTTGCAAACTTGGAACAAACTTCCTAAGACCATGCCAAAACACTTGCAAACTTGGTACAAATTTAATAAGACCATGCCAAAACACTTGCAAACTTGGAACAAACTTCCTAAGACCATGCCAAACACTTGCAAACTTGGTACAAATTTAATAAGACCATGCCAAAACACTTGCAAACTTGGAACAAACTTCCTAAGACCATGCCAAAACACTTGCAAACTTGGTACAAATTTAATAAGACCATGCCAAAACACTTGCAAACTTGGTACAAATTTAATAACACCATGCCAAAACACTTGCAAACTTGGAACAAACTTCCTAAGACCATGCCAAAACACTTGCAAACTTGGTACAAATTTAATAACACCATGCCAAAACACTTGCAAACTTGGTACAAATTTAATAAAACCATGCCAAAACACTTGCAAACTTGGTACAAATTTAATAAGACCAAGCCAAAACACTTGCAAACTTGGAACAAATTTAATAAGACGATGCCAAAACACTTGCAAACTTGGAACAAATTTAATAAAACCATGCCAAAACACTTGCAAACTTGGTACAAATTTAATAAGACCAAGCCAAAACACTTACAAACTTGGTACAAATTTAATAACACCATGCCAAAACACTTGCAAACTTGGTACAAATTTAATAAAACCATGCCAAAACACTTGCAAACTTGGTACAATTTAATAAGACCAAGCCAAAACACTTGCAAACTTGGAACAAACTTCCTAAGACCATGCCAAAACACTTGCAAACTTGGTACAAATTTAATAAGACCATGCCAAAACACTTGCAAACTTGGTACAAATTTAATAAGACCATGCCAAACACTTGCAAACTTGGAACAAACTTCCTAAGACCATGCCAAAACACTTGCAATTTTGGTACAAATTTAATAAGACCATGCCAAAACACTTGCAAACTTGGTACAAATTTAATAACACCATGCCAAACACTTGCAAACTTGGAACAAACTTCCTAAGACCATGCCAAAACACTTGCAAACTTGGTACAAATTTAATAACACCATGCCAAAACACTTGCAAACTTGGTACAAATTTAATAAGACCAAGCCAAAACACTTACAAACTAGGTACAAATTTAATAAGACCATGCCAAAACACTTGAAAACTTGGTACAAATTTAATAAGACCATGCCAAAACACTTGCAAACTTGGTACAAATTTAATAAGACCATGCCAAAACACTTGCAAACTTGGAACAAACTTCCTAAGACCATGCCAAACACTTGCAAACTTGGTACAAATTTAATAAGACCATGCCGAAACACTTGCAAACTTGGAACAAACTTCCTAAGACCATGCCAAAACACTTGCAAACTTGGTACAAATTTAATAAAACCATGCCAAAACACTTGCAAACTTGGTACAAATTTAATAAGACCATGCCAAACACTTGCAAACTTGGAACAAACTTCCTAAGACCATGCCAAAACACTTGCAAACTTGGTACAAATTTAATAAGACCATGCCAAAACACTTGCAAACTTGGTACAAATTTAATAAGACCATGCCAAACACTTGCAAACTTGGAACAAACTTCCTAAGACCATGCCAAAACACTTGCAATTTTGGTACAAATTTAATAAGACCATGCCAAAACACTTGCAAACTTGGTACAAATTTAATAACACCATGCCAAACACTTGCAAACTTGGAACAAACTTCCTAAGACCATGCCAAAACACTTGCAAACTTGGTACAAATTTAATAACACCATGCCAAAACACTTGCAAACTTGGTACAAATTTAATAAGACCAAGCCAAAACACTTACAAACTTGGTACAAATTTAATAAGACCATGCCAAAACACTTGAAAACTTGGTACAAATTTAATAACACCATGCCAAACACTTGCAAACTTGGAACAAACTTCCTAAGACCATGCCAAAACACTTGCAAACTTGGTACAAATTTAATAAGACCATGCCAAAACACTTGCAAACTTGGTACAAATTTAATAACACCATGCCAAAACACTTGCAAACTTGGAACAAATTTAATAAGACGATGCCAAAACACTTGCAAACTTGGAACAAATTTAATAAGACGATGCCAAACACTTGCAAACTTGGAACAAACTTCCTAAGACCATGCTAAAACACTTGCAAACTTGGTACAAATTTAATAAAACCATGCCAAAACACTTGCAAACTTGGTACAAATTTATTAAGACCAAGCCAAAACACTTACAAACTTGGTACAAATTTAATAAGACCATGCCAAAACACTTGAAAACTTGGTACAAATTTAATAAGACCATGCCAAAACACTTGCAAACTTGGTACAAATTTAATAACACCATGCCAAAACACTTGCAAACTTGGAACAAATTTAATAAGACGATGCCAAAACACTTGCAAACTTGGAACAAATTTAATAAGACGATGCCAAAACACTTGCAAACTTGGAACAAATTTAATAAGACGATGCCAAACACTTGCAAACTTGGAACAAACTTCCTAAGACCATGCTAAAACACTTGCAAACTTGGTACAAATTTAATAACACCATGCCAAAACACTTGCAAACTTGGTACAAATTTAATAAGACCAAGCCAAAACACTTACAAACTTGGTACAAATTTAATAAGACCATGCCAAAACACTTGAAAACTTGGTACAAATTTAATAAGACCATGCCAAAACACTTGCAAACTTGGTACAAATTTAATTAAACCATGCCAAAACACTTGCAAACTTGGAACAAACTTCCTAAGACCATGCCAAAACACTTGCAATTTTGGTACAAATTTAATAAGACCATGCCAAAACACTTGCAAACTTGGTACAAATTTAATAACACCATGCCAAACACTTGCAAACTTGGAACAAACTTCCTAAGACCATGCCAAAACACTTGCAAACTTGGTACAAATTTAATAACACCATGCCAAAACACTTGCAAACTTGGTACAAATTTAATAACACCATGCCAAAACACTTGCAAACTTGGTACAAATTTAATAAAACCATGCCAAAACACTTGCAAACTTGGTACAATTTAATAAGACCAAGCCAAAACACTTGCAAACTTGGAACAAACTTCCTAAGACCATGCCAAAACACTTGCAAACTTGGTACAAATTTAATAAGACCATGCCAAAACACTTGCAAACTTGGTACAAATTTAATAAGACCATGCCAAACACTTGCAAACTTGGAACAAACTTCCTAAGACCATGCCAAAACACTTGCAATTTTGGTACAAATTTAATAAGACCATGCCAAAACACTTGCAAACTTGGTACAAATTTAATAACACCATGCCAAACACTTGCAAACTTGGAACAAACTTCCTAAGACCATGCCAAAACACTTGCAAACTTGGTACAAATTTAATAACACCATGCCAAAACACTTGCAAACTTGGTACAAATTTAATAAGACCAAGCCAAAACACTTACAAACTTGGTACAAATTTAATAAGACCATGCCAAAACACTTGAAAACTTGGTACAAATTTAATAAGACCATGCCAAAACACTTGCAAACTTGGTACAAATTTAATAAGACCATGCCTAAACACTTGCAAACTTGGTACAAATTTAATAAGACCAAGCCAAAACACTTACAAACTTGGTACAAATTTAATAACACCATGCCAAAACACTTGCAAACTTGGTACAAATTTAATAAGACCAAGCCAAAACACTTACAAACTTGGTACAAATTTAATAACACCATGCCAAAACACTTGCAAACTTGGTACAAATTTAATAAAACCATGCCAAAACACTTGCAAACTTGATACAAATTTAATAAGACCAAGCCAAAACACTTGCAAACTTGGAACAAATTTAATAAGACGATGCCAAAACACTTGCAAACTTGGAACAAATTTAATAAGACGATGCCAAACACTTGCAAACTTGGAACAAACTTCCTAAGACCATGCTAAAACACTTGCAAACTTGGTACAAATTTAATAAAACCATGCCAAAACACTTGCAAACTTGGTACAAATTTATTAAGACCAAGCCAAAACACTTGCAAACTTGATACAAATTTAATAAGACCAAGCCAAAACACTTACAAACTTGGTACAAATTTAATAAGACCATGCCAAAACACTTGCAAACTTGGTACAAATTTAATAAGACCAAGCCAAAACACTTACAAACTTGGTACAAATTTAATAACACCATGCCAAAACACTTGCAAACTTGGTACAAATTTAATTAAACCATGCCAAAACACTTGCAAACTTGGAACAAACTTCCTAAGACCATGCCAAAACACTTGCAATTTTGGTACAAGTTTAATAAGACCATGCCAAAACACTTGCAAACTTGGTACAAATTTAATAACACCATGCCAAACACTTGCAAACTTGGAACAAACTTCCTAAGACCATGCCAAAACACTTGCAAACTTGGTACAAATTTAATAACACCATGCCAAAACACTTGCAAACTTGGTACAAATTTAATAAGACCAAGCCAAAACACTTACAAACTTGGTACAAATTTAATAAGACCATGCCAAAACACTTGCAAACTTGGTACAAATTTAATAAGACCAAGCCAAAACACTTACAAACTTGGTACAAATTTAATAACACCATGCCAAAACACTTGCAAACTTGGTACAAATTTATTAAGACCAAGCCAAAACACTTGCAAACTTGGTACAAATTTAATAACACCATGCCAAAACACTTGCAAACTTGGTACAAATTTAATAAGACCAAGCCAAACCACTTACAAACTTGGTACAAATTTAATAAGACCATGCCAAAACACTTGCAAACTTGGTACAAATTTAATAACACCATGCCAAACACTTGCAAACTTGGAACAAACTTCCTAAGACCATGCCAAAACACTTGCAAACTTGGTACAAATTTAATAACACCATGCCAAAACACTTGCAAACTTGGTACAAATTTAATAAAACCATGCCAAAACACTTGCAAACTTGGTACAAATTTTATAAGATCATGCCAAAACACTTGCAAACTTGGTACAAATTTAATAACACCATGCCAAAACACTTGCAAACTTGGTACAAATTTAATAAAACCATGCCAAAACACTTGCAAACTTGGTACAATTTAATAAGACCAAGCCAAAACACTTGCAAACTTGGAACAAACTTCCTAAGACCATGCCAAAACACTTGCAAACTTGGTACAAATTTAATAAGACCATGCCAAAACACTTGCAAACTTGGTACAAATTTAATAAGACCATGCCAAACACTTGCAAACTTGGAACAAACTTCCTAAGACCATGCCAAAACACTTGCAATTTTGGTACAAATTTAATAAGACCATGCCAAAACACTTGCAAACTTGGTACAAATTTAATAACACCATGCCAAACACTTGCAAACTTGGAACAAACTTCCTAAGACCATGCCAAAACACTTGCAAACTTGGTACAAATTTAATAACACCATGCCAAAACACTTGCAAACTTGGTACAAATTTAATAAGACCATGCCAAAACACTTGCAAACTTGGAACAAACTTCCTAAGACCATGCCAAAC
The DNA here is from genome assembly GCA_914969975.1 of Anopheles atroparvus. Taxonomy (NCBI): domain Eukaryota; kingdom Metazoa; phylum Arthropoda; class Insecta; order Diptera; family Culicidae; genus Anopheles; species Anopheles atroparvus. The sequence continues at coordinate 10,694,860 of CAJZCY010000006.1, read as the reverse complement.
ACTTGCAAACTTGGTACAAATTTAATAAGACCATGCCAAAACACTTGCAAACTTGGTACAAATTTAATAAGACCATGCCAAAACACTTGAAAACTTGGTACAAATTTAATAAGACCATGCCAAAACACTTGCAAACTTGGTACAAATTTAATAAGACCATGCCAAAACACTTGCAAACTTGGAACAAACTTCCTAAGACCATGCCAAACACTTGCAAACTTGGTACAAATTTAATAAGACCATGCCGAAACACTTGCAAACTTGGAACAAACTTCCTAAGACCATGCCAAAACACTTGCAAACTTGGTACAAATTTAATAAAACCAGGCCAAAACACTTGCAAACTTGGTACAAATTTAATAAGACCATGCCAAACACTTGCAAACTTGGAACAAACTTCCTAAGACCATGCCAAAACACTTGCAAACTTGGTACAAATTTAATAAGACCATGCCAAAACACTTGCAAACTTGGTACAAATTTAATAACACCATGCCAAAACACTTGCAAACTTGGTACAAATTTAATAAAACCATGCCAAAACACTTGCAAACTTGATACAAATTTAATAAGACCAAGCCAAAACACTTGCAAACTTGGAACAAATTTAATACGACCATGCCAAAACACTTGCAAACTTGGTACAAATTTAATAAGACCATGCCAAAACACTTGCAAACTTGGTACAAATTTAATAAGACCATGCCAAAACACTTGCAAACTTGGAACAAACTTCCTAAGACTATGCCAAAACACTTGCAAACTTGGTACAAATTTAATAAGACCAAGCCAAAACACTTGCAAACTTGGAACAAATTTAATAAGACCATGCCAAAACACTTGCAAACTTGGTACAAATTTAATAAGACCATGCCAAAACACTTGCAAACTTGGTACAAATTTAATAAGACCACGCCAAAACACTTGCAAACTTCGAACAAACTTCCTAAGACCATGCCAAAACACTTGCAAACTTGGTACAAATTTAATAAGACCATGCCAAAACACTTGCAAACTTGGTACAAATTTAATAAGACCGTGCCAAACACTTGCAAACCCAGTACGCTCTCAGCTTTGTGAGCAATCAGACGTGCTACGCTGGACAAAGTGCCAAATAAACAAAACCGCTTAGTTTAAACCATGGCTGCGCAAGGGAGATGGGAGAACTCCCTCCGCATTGATTTTTCTTCGCTCCCGATCAAGCCCTCGGAAACGGAGGTTCACGCCATCCTGGGCAGGATTGTGGGCCCAGCTGACGTGAAAAGGGCTCATCTGAACGCCGTAGACTGGAGCGTCTACATTCAGATGAAGACGCAGGAGCAAGCCCGCGAATGTGTGGAGCAACATCGTGGCAAGCACGGTACCACCATCAATGGTGTGTACCACACTTACAAAATCGAACTTCTGGACGGGTCAAGTGAGGTCAAAATTCTTGACCTGCCGTACTACGTGTCGGACGAGACCCTAGAACGCGAAATGTCCCAATACGGCAAAGTGTTGAGCATCCCCGAGCAAGTATACGGGGAGAAATCGCCGCTCGCTGGTGTGCTTAACGGTGTGCGTATCGTAAGGATGGTGCGAGAGAGGAAGATTGTCTCTTACCTCCAAATCGGTGGCGAGCTCACACGTGTGTCATATCAGGGACAAATCAAAACCTGCCGATACTGCGTGCTAAAAACACATCACGGCGTGACCTGCGCCCAAAACAGGCAAGAGGCAAAGCCTTCCTCTTACGCTAGCGCGCTGATGAGTCAGCACACACGCACACCATCGCGGGCGCAGCCGAAGCCGTCGCCGAAGATAACGCCAAAGAGCCGCGCTGAGAGAGACACGACGCTCTCTCACCCGTCAAGCCCGAAAGCGCCACGAGTGGCGCAAAACGGGCCGACGACGCCGGAGGACATCGCAAAAAGTGGAGAGAGCGATAAGCCTGCAACGAAGCCAGCAGGAGAACCGGCAACGGCTGCGGCGAGCAAACCAGCACCCACGCGCACACGCACTAGCGAGAGCGAGAAGTGTGTGCAGCCGGGAGAGAGGATGGCGCAAGCGAGCCACGCGGTGAATACCGTGGGAGCGAAAGCAGCGCATCCAGCTCCCGCTAGCAGCAAGAAGGACGATGATATCGTCTTCAAAGCCCCGCTCGATCTCCCTTACCTTGTTGTCCCTGTTGTTCCTGTGGACTACACGCCTGCAGTGAAGCGTCCTGTTGACGCGGGATCCGAAAGCGACGCTTCCACTGCCAGCGATAACGCACCTGCCGTGAAGCGCCCTGTTGACGTGGGGTCCGAAAGTGACGCTTCCACCACGTCCGCGGGCGGAACGGTCAAGCGAAAGGTTGGCCGTCCTTGCAGGCAGGTAAAGGTACTTTAAACCCTTTCCTTCCCGTTTCCTCCTCCACCAACCCTTTCCCACTCTTTCCAACGTCAACTTTTGTTGATCTTAAATTAGCATCGTGATGGATAATTTAAGTAATGTTAGCTATAACTTTGCTTCAATTAACTTGAATGCAATTTCAAACCAAACAAAATTAGACGCTCTCCTCACCTTCACTAGGACCATGGACTTGGACATCATATTTCTTCAAGAGGTATATGCCCCTGACCTGGTTATCCCGGGTTTCATTGTACTTTCAAACGTCAACGAAACCAGGAGAGGAACGGCGATCGCTTTACGTGAGCGCCTAAAATTTTCTCAAGTCGAACGCAGCTTAGACTCACGTCTGATATGCGTCCGGCTTGAGAATACTGCCACCTTATGCAATGTTTACGCGCCTTCGGGGAGTCACCGAAGGGCAGAGCGGGAGGAGTTCTTGGGTCGCACGTTGCCGTTCTACCTGCGAAATGCACGGGAACCCGTCATTTTGGCAGGAGATTTCAACTGCGTGTTGAAATCGAAGGACGCGACGGGTGCCGGGAGTATCGGCCTTGCTCTGCAGCACGCTGTGGATAACATAGGCCTGTGTGATAGTTGGGAAGCTCTCAGAGGAAACGATGTTGAGTTTTCCTACATCACACGTGGTTCGGGCTCACGTATCGATCGTTGTTACGTGTCGACGTGCATACGGGATCGTCTCCGGACAACCGACATGCACGTGGTCTCCTTCTCCGACCACAAGGCACTGACGGTGCGGATCAGTCTCCAGTCTCTTCCGGTCCCTCGGAGGAACGGATACTGGCAACTTCGCCCACACATTTTATCTGATGAGGTATTGGAGGAACTCGAATGCAAGTGGAGTGGTTGGGTCCGACGGCGGAGGAATTACGGTTCCTGGATGCTTTGGTGGGTCGAATGCGCCAAGCCCAGGATAAAGTCATTCTTTCGTTGGAAGACCAACGAAAAGTACAAAGACTTCCGCTTGCATCAGGGTATACTCCATGCTCAGCTGAGAGCCTCATATGATCGATACCTAAATAACCCAGATGAGTTGGCAACGATTAACTTGGTGAAGGGAAAGATGCTCTCTTTACAGAGGCGTTTTTCCCAGCATTTCACCAGGATAAACGAAACCCTCGTTGACGGTGAAAAAGTTTCCACCTTCCAGCTGGGAGAGCGGAGGAGGAGAAGTACTGTCATTGAGAACTTCCAAACCAACGATGGAACAACTCTCGCCTTGGAGGAGGAGATCGCCGAGTATTTGTACACTGAGTACAAGGCCCTCTACTCGGTCGAAAACACGGTTACGCATAACAATTTTACTAGTAGACGGGTTATCCCGGAGGACTGCGAAGCCAACAATGACTGCATGGCGGAAATCACCCCTAGTGAGATCTTTGATGCAGTCAAAAAATCGGCACCTCGGAAGTCACCTGGCCCGAACGGGATTCCCAGGGAGTTCTATCTCCGCTCGTTCCACATTGTGGGACGGGAGCTCGGGTACGTCCTCAACGAGGCCCTTCGTGGGGAATTTCCTCGAAGCTTCGTCGACGGTGTCATAGTGCTTGTGAGAAAGAAGGGAACTGGGAGTGCAATGCCCTCTTTCCGTCCGATTTCTCTCCTTAACACTGATTACAAGCTGCTGGCGAGAATTTTGAAGCTTCGGGTCGATGTGATCATCGACAAGTGGCAGATAATTTCCCCAGCCCAAAAATGCAGCAACAAGCCGCACAACATTTTTCAAGCTGTTCTCTCGGTTAAGGAGAGAATTCTGGACTTGAAGAGGAGGAAGAAAAGCGGCAAGCTCGTTTCCTTCGACCTCTCGCAGGCGTTTGACCGCGTCGACCGAGACTTCCTGTGGACGACCATGACCTCCCTGGGATTCAGTCCCCGGCTGGTTGGGCTTCTCAGGTCAATTGGTGAGCGGTCTTCTTCCCGTCTGCTTGTGAATGGACAGCTGTCCTCTCCCTTCCCCATCCAACGTTCCGTCAGACAGGGCGATCCTCTTTCCATGCATCTGTTTGTCCTTTACCTTCATCCCCTTATTACTGAGCTCGAAAGTATTTGCTGCGATCAGGATGACCTGATCAATGCATATGCCGACGATGTCTCAGTGATTACTTCCTCCCTTTCCAAAATCGAGCGGGTCAGAGAGGCGTTCGAGACGTTCGGCCTTTGCTCAGGGGCCAGACTGAACGTGGGGAAGACCATCGCGATCGACATCGGACATTTCACTCCAGCAACGAGGATCCACGTCCCATGGCTACGCACCGAGGAGCGTCTCCGGCTTCTCGGGATATTGTTCTCCAACAACATCCGCGAGGCCATGGCGCACAACTGGGACGTGGTGATCCAGAAGTTTCGGCAGTTGGTCTGGCTTCATCGTGTGAGAAACCTGAACCTGGCCCAGAAGGTGTTGCTTCTCAACACCTTCCTGCTCCCCAGGCTGTGGTTTGTCGCGTCTGTCTGTGGCGCTCGGCAGCGGGACGTTGCAAAGGTCTCTCACATGATTGGATCACTGCTGTGGAACGGCTCTGGTGGCATCCGCGTTCCTCTACTCCAGCTGGCGCTACCACGAGATCGCGGTGGACTTAATCTCCACATCCCCATCATCACCACACAATCGCTACTTACCAACCGGTACCTTGCGGAGCAAGGATGTTTGGTGATCGGGTCTCAGTATATCGCCAACGCTGGGAACCCACCCGACACCAACTCCGTCCCGTCGTCCTACCCCTGCCTCCGCAAGGTTATCCAGCACCTGGCATACGTGCCAGAGACCCTCCGACGATCGCCATCAACACGAGGACTGCGACGCGCAGCAACAAACGCCCTACCGGACCCAAGGGTGGTTGGAGCTTCCCCACACACACTGTGGAGAAGAGTGTGGGGAAACATAAGCTCCAGGATGCTGACGTCTGCACAACGTTCCGCCCTTTACCTGCTGGCAAACGGGAAGATCTCGCACGCGGAGCATCTTTTCGAAACCGGCAGAGCCGACACACCAACGTGCACGTTTTGTCCCGCTGTCGAGACCCTGGAGCACAAGTTTGCAGCATGTCCCCGCGTGTCGCTGGCGTGGGACACTCTACAACAGCGGCTGCAACAAGTTGCTCCAGGGTCCCATCTTCGTTTTGTCGACCTGCACTGGCCCGCTCTAAACAGGATAAGAGCGGGCACACGCTGTGCAGTACTCTCCGTTTTTTCAAACTACATCATCCACATCATTGGAAACAATGATGTTGCGATTGATGTAGATGTCCTTTCCTGTTCTCTTTAAATCAATCTGTTTGTAAAGTCTTGCCTTTGTTTCCCGTCCAACACGTGCGAAGGAAACAAAACCTATGTAAATGTGATTAAATAGTATGTAAGAAATATTGTACACCCTTAATAAACGTCTTTTATAAAAAAAAAAACTTGGAACAAACTTCCTAAGACCATGCCAAAACACTTGCAAACTTGGTACAAATGTAATAAGACCATGCCAAAACACTTGCAAACTTGGTACAAATTTAATAACACCATGCCAAACACTTGCAAACTTGGAACAAACTTCCTAAGACCATGCCAAACACTTGCAAACTTGGTACAAATTTAATAAGACCATGCCGAAACACTTGCAAACTTGGTACAAATTGAATAAGACCATGCCAAACACTTGCAAACTTGGAACAAACTTCCTAAGACCATGCCAAAACACTTGCAAACTTGGTACAAACTTAATAAAACCATGCCAAAACACTTGCAATCTTGGTACAAATTTAATAAGACCATGCCAAACACTTGCAAACTTGGAACAAACTTCCTAAGACCATGCCAAAACACTTGCAAACTTGGTACAAATTTAATAAGACCATGCCAAAACACTTGCAAACTTGGTACAAATTTAATAAGACCAAGCCAAAACACTTGCAAACTTGGTACAAATTTAATCAGACCATGCCAAAACACTTGCAAACTTGGTACAAATTTAATAAGACCATGCCAAAACACTTGCAAACTTGGTACGAATTTAATAACACCATGCCAAAACACTTGCAAACTTGGTACAAATTTAATAACACCATGCCAAAACACTTGCAAACTTGGTACAAATTTAATAAGACCATGCCAAACACTTGCAAACTTGGAACAAACATCCTAAGACCATGCCAAAACACTTGCAACCTTGGTACAAATTTAATAAGACCAAGCCAAACACTTGCAAACTTGGAACAAACTTCCTAAGACCATGCCAAAACACTTGCAAACTTGGTACAAATTTAATAAGAACATGCCAAAACACTTGCAAACTTGGTACAAATTTAATAAGACCATGCCAAAACACTTGCAAACTTGGTATAAATTTAATACGACCATGCCAAACACTTGCAAACTTGGTACAAATTTAATAAGGCCATGCCAAACACTTGCAAACTTCGAACAAACTTCCTAAGACCATGCCAAAACACTTGCAAACTTGGTACAAATTTAATAAGACCATGCCGAAACACTTGCAAACTTGGTACAAATTGAATAAGACCATGCCAAACACTTGCAAACTTGGAACAAACTTCCTAAGACCATGCCAAAACACTTGCAAACTTGGTACAAATTTAATAAGACCATGCCAAAACACTTGCAAACTTGGTACAAATTTAATAAGACCATGCCAAAACACTTGCAAACTTGGTTCAAATTTAATAAGACCAAGCCAAAACACTTGCAAACTTGGTACAAATTTAATCAGACCATGCCAAAACACTTGCAAACTTGGTACAAATTTAATAAGACCATGCCAAAACACTTGCAAACTTGGAACAAACTTCCTTAGACCATGCCAAAACACTTGCAAACTTGGTACAAATTTAATAAGACCATGCCAAAACACTTGCAAACTTGGAACAAATTTAATAACACCATGCCAAAACACTTGCAAACTTGGTACAAATTTAATAACACCATGCCAAAACACTTGCAAACTTGGTACAAATTTAATAAGACCATGCCAAAACACTTGCAAACTTGGTACAAATTTAATAAGACCATGCCAAAACACTTGCAAACTTGGAACAAACGTCCTAAGACCATGCCAAAACACTTGCAAACTTGGTTCAAATTTAATAAGACCAAGCCAAAACACTTGCAAACTTGGTACAAATTTAATCAGACCATGCCAAAACACTTGCAAACTTGGTACAAATTTAATAAGACCATGCCAAAACACTTGCAAACTTGGTACGAATTTAATAACACCATGCCAAAACACTTGCAAACTTGGTACAAATTTAATAACACCATGCCAAAACACTTGCAAACTTGGTACAAATTTAATAAGACCATGCCAAAACACTTGCAAACTTGGTACAAATTTAATAAGACCATGCCAAAACACTTGCAAACTTGGAACAAACGTCCTAAGACCATGCCAAAACACTTGCAAACTTGGTACAAATTTAATAAGACCATGCCAAAACACTTGCAAACTTGGTACAAATTTAATAAGACCATGCCAAAACACTTGCAAACTTGGTACAAATTTAATAACACCATGCCAAAACACTTGCAAACTTGGAACAAACGTCCTAAGACCATGCCAAAACACTTGCAAACTTGGTTCAAATTTAATAAGACCAAGCCAAAACACTTGCAAACTTGGTACAAATTTAATCAGACCATGCCAAAACACTTGCAAACTTGGTACAAATTTAATAAGACCATGCCAAAACACTTGCAAACTTGGAACAAACTTCCTAAGACCATGCCAAAACACTTGCAAACTTGGTTCAAATTTAATAAGACCATGCCAAACACTTGCAAACTTGGAACAAACATCCTAAGACCATGCCAAAACACTTGCAACCTTGGTACAAATTTAATAAGACCAAGCCAAACACTTGCAAACTTGGAACAAACTTCCTAAGACCATGCCAAAACACTTGCAAACTTGGTACAAATTTAATAAGAACATGCCAAAACACTTGCAAACTTGGTACAAATTTAATAAGACCATGCCAAAACACTTGCAAACTTGGTATAAATTTAATACGACCATGCCAAACACTTGCAAACTTGGTACAAATTTAATAAGGCCATGCCAAACACTTGCAAACTTCGAACAAACTTCCTAAGACCATGCCAAAACACTTGCAAACTTGGTACAAATTTAATAAGACCATGCCAAACACTTGCAAACTTGGAACAAACTTCCTAAGACCATGCCAAAACACTTGCAACCTTGGTACAAATTTAATACGACCATGCCCAACACTTGCAAACTTGGAACAAACTTCCTAAGACCATGCCAAAACACTGGCAAACTTGGTACAAATTTAATAAGACCATGCCAAAACACTTGCAAACTTGGTACAAATTTAATAAGACCATGCCAAACACTTGCAAACTTGGAACAAACTTCCTAAGACCATGCCAAATCACTTGCAAACTTGGTACAAATTTAATAAGACCATGCCAAACACTTGCAAACTTGGAACAAACTTCCTAAGACCATGCCAAAACACTTGCAAACTTGGTACAAATTTAATAAGACCATGCCAAAACACTTGCAAACTTGGAACAAACTTCCTAAGACCATGCCAAAACACTTGCAAACTTGGTACAAATTTAATAAGACCATGCCAAACACTTGCAAACTTGGAACAAACTTCCTAAGACCATGCCAAAACACTTGCAAACTTGGTTCAAATTTAATAAGACTATGCCAAAACACTTGCAAACTTGGTACAAATTTAATAAGACCATGCCAAACACTTGCAAACTTGGAACAAACTTCCTAAGACCATGCCAAATCACTTGCAAACTTGGTACAAATTTAATAAGACCATGCCAAAACACTTGCAAACTTGGTACAAATTTAATCAGACCAAGCCAAAACACTTGCAAACTTGGAACAAATTTAATAAGACCATGCCAAAACACTTGCAAACTTGGAACAAACTTCCTAAGACCATGCCAAAACACTTGCAAACTTGGTACAAATTTAATAAGACCATGCCAAACACTTGCAAACTTGGAACAAACTTCCTAAGACAATGCCAAATCACTTGCAAACTTGGTACAAATTTAATAAGACCATGCCAAAACACTTGCAAACTTGGTACAAATTTAATAACACCATGCCAAAACACTTGCAAACTTGGTACAAATTTAATAAGACTATGCCAAAACACTTGCAAACTTGGTACAAATTTAATAAGACCATGCCAAACACTTGCAAACTTGGAACAAACTTCCTAAGACCATGCCAAATCACTTGCAAACTTGGTACAAATTTAATAAGACCATGCCAAAACACTTGCAAACTTGGTACGAATTTAATAACACCATGCCAAAACACTTGCAAACTTGGTACAAATTTAATAACACCATGCCAAAACACTTGCAAACTTGGTACAAATTTAATAAGACCATGCCAAAACACTTGCAAACTTGGTACAAATTTAATAAGACCATGCCAAAACACTTGCAAACTTGGAACAAACGTCCTAAGACCATGCCAAAACACTTGCAAACTTGGTACAAATTTAATAAGACCATGCCAAAACACTTGCAAACTTGGTACAAATTTAATAAGACCATGCCAAAACACTTGCAAACTTGGTACAAATTTAATAAGACCATGCCAAAACACTTGCAAACTTGGAACAAACGTCCTAAGACCATGCCAAAACACTTGCAAACTTGGTTCAAATTTAATAAGACCAAGCCAAAACACTTGCAAACTTGGTACAAATTTAATCAGACCATGCCAAAACACTTGCAAACTTGGTACAAATTTAATAAAACCATGCCAAAACACTTGCAAACTTGGAACAAACTTCCTAAGACCATGCCAAAACACTTGCAAACTTGGTTCAAATTTAATAAGACCATGCCAAACACTTGCAAACTTGGAACAAACATCCTAAGACCATGCCAAAACACTTGCAACCTTGGTACAAATTTAATAAGACCAAGCCAAACACTTGCAAACTTGGAACAAACTTCCTAAGACCATGCCAAAACACTTGCAAACTTGGTACAAATTTAATAAGAACATGCCAAAACACTTGCAAACTTGGTACAAATTTAATAAGACCATGCCAAAACACTTGCAAACTTGGTATAAATTTAATACGACCATGCCAAACACTTGCAAACTTGGTACAAATTTAATAAGGCCATGCCAAACACTTGCAAACTTCGAACAAACTTCCTAAGACCATGCCAAAACACTTGCAAACTTGGTACAAATTTAATAAGACCATGCCAAACACTTGCAAACTTGGAACAAACTTCCTAAGACCATGCCAAAACACTTGCAACCTTGGTACAAATTTAATACGACCATGCCCAACACTTGCAAACTTGGAACAAACTTCCTAAGACCATGCCAAAACACTTGCAAACTTGGTACAAATTTAATAAGACCATGCCAAACACTTGCAAACTTGGAACAAACTTCCTAAGACAATGCCAAATCACTTGCAAACTTGGTACAAATTTAATAAGACCATGCCAAAACACTTGCAAACTTGGTACAAATTTAATAACACCATGCCAAAACACTTGCAAACTTGGTACAAATTTAATCAGACCAAGCCAAAACACTTGCAAACTTGGAACAAATTTAATAAGACCATGCCAAAACACTTGCAAACTTGGAACAAACTTCCTAAGACCATGCCAAAACACTTGCAAACTTGGTACAAATTTAATAAGACCATGCCAAACACTTGCAAACTTGGAACAAACTTCCTAAGACAATGCCAAATCACTTGCAAACTTGGTACAAATTTAATAAGACCATGCCAAAACACTTGCAAACTTGGTACAAATTTAATAACACCATGCCAAAACACTTGCAAACTTGGTACAAATTTAATACGACTATGCCAAAACACTTGCAAACTTGGTACAAATTTAATAAGACCATGCCAAACACTTGCAAACTTGGAACAAACTTCCTAAGACCATGCCAAATCACTTGCAAACTTGGTACAAATTTAATAAGACCATGCCAAAACACTTGCAAACTTGGTACAAATTTAATAACACCATGCCAAAACACTTGCAAACTTGGTACAAATTTAATAAGACCATGCCAAAACACTTGCAAACTTGGTACAAATTTAATCAGACCAAGCCAAAACACTTGCAAACTTGGTACAAATTTAATAAGACCATGCCAAACACTTGCAAACTTGGAACAAACTTCCTTAGACCATGCCAAAACACTTGCAAACTTGGTACAAATTTAATAAGACCATGCCAAAACACTTGCAAACTTGGTACGAATTTAATAACACCATGCCAAAACACTTGCAAACTTGGCACAAATTTAATAACACCATGCCAAAACACTTGCAAACTTGGTACAAATTTAATAAGACCATGCCAAAACACTTGCAAACTTGGTACAAATTTAATAAGACCATGCCAAAACACTTGCAAACTTGGAACAAACGTCCTAAGACCATGCCAAAACACTTGCAAACTTGGTACAAATTTAATAAGACCATGCCAAAACACTTGCAAACTTGGTACAAATTTAATAAGACCATGCCAAAACACTTGCAAACTTGGTACAAATTTAATAACACCATGCCAAAACACTTGCAAACTTGGAACAAACGTCCTAAGACCATGCCAAAACACTTGCAAACTTGGTACAAATTTAATAAGACCATGCCAAACACTTGCAAACTTGGAACAAACTTCCTAAGACCATGCCAAAACACTTGCAAACTTGGTACAAATTTAATAAGACCATGCCAAAACACTTGCAAACTTGGAACAAACTTCCTAAGACCATGCCAAAACACTTGCAAACTTGGTACAAATTTAATAAGACCAAGCCAAAACACTTGCAAACTTGGAACAAATTTAATAAGACCATGCCAAAACACTTGCAAACTTGGTACAAATTTAATGAGACCATGCCAAAACACTTGCAAACTTGGTACAAATTTAATAAGACCATGCCAAAACACTTGCAAACTTGGAACAAACTTCCTAAGACCATGCCAAAACACTTGCAAACTTGGTACAAATTTAATAAGACCATGCCAAAACACTTGCAAACTTGGTACAAATTTAAGAAAATCATGCCAAACACTTGCAAACTTGGAACAAACTTCCTAAGACCATGCCAAAACACTTGCAAACTTGGTACAAATTTAATAAGACCATGCCAAAACACTTGCAAACTTGGTACAAATTTAATAAGACCATGCCAAACACTTGCAAACTTGGAACAAACTTCCTAAGACCATGCCAAACACTTGCAAACTTAGAACAAACGTCCTTAGACCATGCCAAAACACTTGCAAACTTGGTACAAATTTAATAAGACCATGCCAAAACACTTGCAAACTTGGAACAAACTTCCTAAGACCATGCCATAACACTTGCAAACTTGGTACACATTTAATAAGACCATGCCAAAACACTTGCAAACTTGGAACAAACTTCCTAAGACCATTCCAAAACACTTGCAAACTTGGTACAAATTTAATAAGACCAAGCCAAAACACTTGCAAACTTGGAACAAACTTCCTAAGACCATGCCAAAACACTTGCAAACTTGGTACACATTTAATAAGACCATGCCAAAACACTTGCAAACTTGGAACAAACTTCCTAAGACCATGCCAAAACACTTGCAACCTTGGTACAAATTTAATAAGACCATGCCAAAACACTTGCAAACTTGGAACAAACTTCCTAAGACCATGCCAAAACACTTGCAATCTTGGTACAAATTTAATAAGACCATGCCAAACACTTGCAAACTTGGAACAAACTTCCTAAGACCATGCCAAAACACTTGCAACCTTGGTACAAATTTAATAAGACCAAGCCAAACACTTGCAAACTTGGAACAAACTTCCTAAGACCATGCCAAAACACTTGCAAACTTGGTACAAATTTAATAAGAACATGCCAAAACACTTGCAAACTTGGAACAAACTTCCTAAGACCATGCCAAAACACTTGCAACCTTGGTACAAATTTAATAAGACCATGCCAAAACACTTGCAAACTTGGAACAAACTTCCTAAGACCATGCCAAAACACTTGCAAACTTGGTACAAATTTAATAAGACCATGCCAAACACTTGCAAACTTGGAACAAACTTCCTAAGACCATGCCAAAACACTTGCAAACTTGGTACAAATTTAAAACGACCAAGCCAAACACTTGCAAACTTGGAACAAACTTCCTAAGACCATGCCAAAACACTTGCAAACTTGGTACAAATTTAATAAGAACATGCCAAAACACTTGCAAACTTGGTACAAATTTAATAAGACCATGCCAAAACACTTGCAAACTTGGTATAAATTTAATACGACCATGCCAAACACTTGCAAACTTGGTACAAATTTAATAAGGCCATGCCAAACACTTGCAAACTTCGAACAAACTTCCTAAGACCATGCCAAAACACTTGCAAACTTGGTACAAATTTAATAAGACCATGCCAAACACTTGCAAACTTGGAACAAACTTCCTAAGACCATGCCAAAACACTTGCAACCTTGGTACAAATTTAATACGACCATGCCCAACACTTGCAAACTTGGAGCAAACTTCCTAAGACCATGCCAAAACACTTGCAAACTAGGTACAAATTAAATACGACCATGCCAAATACTTGCAAACTTGGAACAAACTTACTAAGACCATGCCAAAACACTTGCAACCTTGGTACAAATTTAAAACGACCATGCCAAACACTTGCAAACTTGGAACAAACTTCCTAAGACCATGCCAAAACACTTGCAAACTTGGTACAAATTTAATAAGACCATGCCAAAACACTTGCAAACTTGGTACAAATTTAATACGACCATGCCAAACACGTGCAAACTTGGTACAAATTTAATAAGACCATGCCAAACACTTGCAAACTTGGAACAAACTTCCTAAGACCATGCCAAAACACTTGCAAACTTGGTACAAATTTACTAAGACCATGCCAAACACTTGCAAACTTGGAACAAACTTCCTAAGACCATGCCAAAACACTTGCAAACTTGGTACAAATTTAATAAGACCAAGCCAAAACACTTGCAAACTTGGTACAAATTTAATAAGACCATGCCAAAACACTTGCAAACTTGGTACAAATTTAATAAGACCATGCCAAAACACTTGCAAACTTGGTACAAATTAAATACGACCATGCCAAACACTTGCAAACTTGGAACAAACTTACTAAGACCATGCCAAAACACTTGCAACCTTGGTACAAATTTAAAACGACCATGCCAAACACTTGCAAACTTGGAACAAACTTCCTAAGACCATGCCAAAACACTTGCAAACTTGGTACAAATTTAATAAGACCATGCCAAAACACTTGCAAACTTGGTACAAATTTAATACGACCATGCCAAACACGTGCAAACTTGGTACAAATTTAATAAGACCATGCCAAACACTTGCAAACTTGGAACAAACTTCCTAAGACCATGCCAAAACACTTGCAAACTTGGTACAAATTTACTAAGACCATGCCAAACACTTGCAAACTTGGAACCAACTTCCTAAGACCATGCCAAAACACTTGCAAACTTGGTACAAATTTAATAAGACCAAGCCAAAACACTTGCAAACTTGGTACAAATTAAATAAGACCATGCCAAAACACTTGCAAACTTGGTACAAATTTAATAAGACCATGCCAAACACTTGCAAACTTGGAACAAACTTCCTAAGACCATGCCAAAACACTTGCAAACTTGGTACACATTTAATAAGACCATGCCAAAACACTTGCAAACTTGGTACAAATTTAATAAGACCATGCCAAAACACTTGCAAACTTGGTACAAATTTAATACGACCATGCCAAACACGTGCAAACTTGGTACAAATTTAATAAGACCATGCCAAACACTTGCAAACTTGGAACAAACTTCCTAAGACCATGCCAAAACACTTGCAAACTTGGTACAAATTTACTAAGACCATGCCAAACACTTGCAAACTTGGAACAAACTTCCTAAGACCATGCCAAAACACTTGCAAACTTGGTACAAATTTAATGAGACCAAGCCAAAACACTTGCAAACTTGGTACAAATTTAATAAGACCATGCCAAAACACTTGCAAACTTGGTACAAATTTAATAAGACCATGCCAAAACACTTGCAAACTTGGTACAAATTAAATACGACCATGCCAAACACTTGCAAACTTGGAACAAACTTACAAAGACCATGCCAAAACACTTGCAACCTTGGTACAAATTTAAAACGACCATGCCAAACACTTGCAAACTTGGTACAAACTTCCTAAGACCATGCCAAAACACTTGTAAACTTGGTACAAATTTAATAAGACCAAGCCAAAACACTTGCAAACTTGGTACAAATTAAATAAGACCATGCCAAAACACTTGCAAACTTGGTACAAATTTAATAAGACCATGCCAAAACACTTGCAAACTTGGAACAAACGTCCTAAGACCATGCCAAAACACTTGCAAACTTGGTACAAATTTAATAAGACCATGCCAAAACACTTGCAAACTTGGAACAAATTTAATAAGACCATGCCAAAACACTTGCATCCTTGGTATAAAATTTAATACAACCATGCCAAACACTTGCAAACTTGGAACAAACTTCCTAAGACCATGCCAAAACACTTGCAAACTTGGTACACATTTAATAAGACCATGCCAAAACACTTGCAAACTTGGAACAAACTTCCTAAGACCATGCCAAAACACTTGCAAACTTGGTACAAATTTAATGAGACCAAGCCAAAACACTTGCAAACTGGGTACAAATTTAATAAGACCATGCCAAAACACTTGCAAACTTGGTACAAATTTAATAGGACCATGCCAAAACACTTGCAAACTTGGAAAAAACTTCCTAAGACCATGCCAAAACACTTGCAAACTTGGTACACATTTAATAAGACCATGCCAAAACACTTGCAAACTTGGAACAAACTTCCTAAGACCATGCCAAAACACTTGCAAACTTGGTACAAATTTAATAAGACCATGCCAAAACACTTGCAAACTTGGAACAAATTTAATAAGACCATGCCAAAACACTTGCAAACTTGGTACAAATTTAATAAGACCATGCCAAAACACTTGCAAACTTGGTACAAATTTAATAAGACCATGCCAAAACACTTGCAAACTTGGTACAAATTTCATAAGACCATGCCAAAACACTTGCAAACTTGGTACAAATTTACTAAGACCATGCAAAACACTTGCAAACTTGGAACAAACTTCCTAAGACCATGCCAAAACACTTGCAAACTTGGTACAAATTTAATAAGACCATGCCAAAACACTTGCAAACTTGGTACAAATTTAATAAGACCATGCCAAAACACTTGCAAACTTGGTACAAATGTAATAAAACCATGCCAAACACTTGCAAACTAGGAACAAACTTCCTAAGACCATGCCAAAACACTTGCAAACTTGGTACACATTTAATAAGGCCATGCCAAAACACTTGCAAACTTGGAAAAAACTTCCTAAGACCATGCCAAAACACTTGCAAACTTGGTACAAATTTAATAAGACCAAGCCAAAACACTTGCGAACTTGGAACAAACTTCCTTAGACCATGCCAAAACACTTGCAAACTTGGTACACATTTTATAAGACCATGCCAAAACACTTGCAAACTTGGTACAAATTTACTAAGACCATGCCAAACACTTGCAAACTTGGTACAAACTTCCTAAGACCATGCCAAAACACTTGCAAACTTGGTACAAATTTAATAAGACCATGCCAAAACACTTGCAAACTTGGTACAAATTTAATAAGACCATGCCAAAACACTTGCAAACTTGGTACAAATTTAATACGACCATGCCAAACACGTGCAAACTTGGTACAAATTTAATAAGACCATGCCAAACACTTGCAAACTTGGAACAAACTTCCTAAGACCATGCCAAAACACTTGCAAACTTGGTACAAATTTACTAAGACCATGCCAAACACTTGCAAATTTGGAACAAACTTCCTAAGACCATGCCAAAACACTTGCAAACTTGGTACAAATTTAATAAGACCAAGCCAAAACACTTGCAAACTTGGTACAAATTTAATAAGACCATGCCAAAACACTTGCAAACTTGGTACAAATTTAATAAGACCATGCCAAAACACTTGCAAACTTGGTACAAATTAAATACGACCATGCCAAACACTTGCAAACTTGGAACAAACTTACTAAGACCATGCCAAAACACTTGCAACCTTGGTACAAATTTAAAACGACCATGCCAAACACTTGCAAACTTGGAACAAACTTCCTAAGACCATGCCAAAACACTTGCAAACTTGGTACAAATTTAATAAGACCATGCCAAAACACTTGCAAACTTGGTACAAATTTAATACGACCATGCCAAACACGTGCAAACTTGGTACAAATTTAATAAGACCATGCCAAACACTTGCAAACTTGGAACAAACTTCCTAAGACCATGCCAAAACACTTGCAAACTTGGTACAAATTTACTAAGACCATGCCAAACACTTGCAAACTTGGAACCAACTTCCTAAGACCATGCCAAAACACTTGCAAACTTGGTACAAATTTAATAAGACCAAGCCAAAACACTTGCAAACTTGGTACAAATTAAATAAGACCATGCCAAAACACTTGCAAACTTGGTACAAATTTAATAAGACCATGCCAAACACTTGCAAACTTGGAACAAACTTCCTAAGACCATGCCAAAACACTTGCAAACTTGGTACACATTTAATAAGACCATGCCAAAACACTTGCAAACTTGGTACAAATTTAATAAGACCATGCCAAAACACTTGCAAACTTGGTACAAATTTAATACGACCATGCCAAACACGTGCAAACTTGGTACAAATTTAATAAGACCATGCCAAACACTTGCAAACTTGGAACAAACTTCCTAAGACCATGCCAAAACACTTGCAAACTTGGTACAAATTTACTAAGACCATGCCAAACACTTGCAAACTTGGAACAAACTTCCTAAGACCATGCCAAAACACTTGCAAACTTGGTACAAATTTAATGAGACCAAGCCAAAACACTTGCAAACTTGGTACAAATTTAATAAGACCATGCCAAAACACTTGCAAACTTGGTACAAATTTAATAAGACCATGCCAAAACACTTGCAAACTTGGTACAAATTAAATACGACCATGCCAAACACTTGCAAACTTGGAACAAACTTACAAAGACCATGCCAAAACACTTGCAACCTTGGTACAAATTTAAAACGACCATGCCAAACACTTGCAAACTTGGTACAAACTTCCTAAGACCATGCCAAAACACTTGTAAACTTGGTACAAATTTAATAAGACCAAGCCAAAACACTTGCAAACTTGGTACAAATTAAATAAGACCATGCCAAAACACTTGCAAACTTGGTACAAATTTAATAAGACCATGCCAAAACACTTGCAAACTTGGAACAAACGTCCTAAGACCATGCCAAAACACTTGCAAACTTGGTACAAATTTAATAAGACCATGCCAAAACACTTGCAAACTTGGAACAAATTTAATAAGACCATGCCAAAACACTTGCATCCTTGGTATAAAATTTAATACAACCATGCCAAACACTTGCAAACTTGGAACAAACTTCCTAAGACCATGCCAAAACACTTGCAAACTTGGTACACATTTAATAAGACCATGCCAAAACACTTGCAAACTTGGAACAAACTTCCTAAGACCATGCCAAAACACTTGCAAACTTGGTACAAATTTAATGAGACCAAGCCAAAACACTTGCAAACTGGGTACAAATTTAATAAGACCATGCCAAAACACTTGCAAACTTGGTACAAATTTAATAGGACCATGCCAAAACACTTGCAAACTTGGAAAAAACTTCCTAAGACCATGCCAAAACACTTGCAAACTTGGTACACATTTAATAAGACCATGCCAAAACACTTGCAAACTTGGAACAAACTTCCTAAGACCATGCCAAAACACTTGCAAACTTGGTACAAATTTAATAAGACCATGCCAAAACACTTGCAAACTTGGAACAAATTTAATAAGACCATGCCAAAACACTTGCAAACTTGGTACAAATTTAATAAGACCATGCCAAAACACTTGCAAACTTGGTACAAATTTAATAAGACCATGCCAAAACACTTGCAAACTTGGTACAAATTTCATAAGACCATGCCAAAACACTTGCAAACTTGGTACAAATTTACTAAGACCATGCAAAACACTTGCAAACTTGGAACAAACTTCCTAAGACCATGCCAAAACACTTGCAAACTTGGTACAAATTTAATAAGACCATGCCAAAACACTTGCAAACTTGGTACAAATTTAATAAGACCATGCCAAAACACTTGCAAACTTGGTACAAATGTAATAAAACCATGCCAAACACTTGCAAACTAGGAACAAACTTCCTAAGACCATGCCAAAACACTTGCAAACTTGGTACACATTTAATAAGGCCATGCCAAAACACTTGCAAACTTGGAAAAAACTTCCTAAGACCATGCCAAAACACTTGCAAACTTGGTACAAATTTAATAAGACCAAGCCAAAACACTTGCGAACTTGGAACAAACTTCCTTAGACCATGCCAAAACACTTGCAAACTTGGTACACATTTTATAAGACCATGCCAAAACACTTGCAAACTTGGTACAAATTTACTAAGACCATGCCAAACACTTGCAAACTTGGTACAAACTTCCTAAGACCATGCCAAAACACTTGCAAACTTGGTACAAATTTAATAAGACCATGCCAAAACACTTGCAAACTTGGTACAAATTTAATAAGACCATGCCAAAACACTTGCAAACTTGGTACAAATTTAATAAGACCATGCCAAACACTTGCAAACTTGGAACAAACTTCCTAAGACCATGCCAAAACACTTGCAAACTTGGTACACATTTAATAAGACCATGCCAAAACACTTGCAAACTTGGAACAAACTTCCTAAGACCATGCCAAAACACTTGCAAACTTGGCACAAATTTAATAAGACCAAGCCAAAACACTTGCAAACTTGGAACAAATTTAATAAGACCATGCCAAAACACTTGCAAACTTGGTACAAATTTAATAAGACCATGCCAAAACACTTGCAAACTTGGTACAAATTTAATAAGACCATGCCAAAACACTTGCAAACTTGGAACAAACTTCCTAAGACCATGCCAAAACACTTGCAAACTTGGTACAAATTTAATAAGACCATGCCAAAACACTTGCAAACTTAGTACAAATTTAAAAAAACCATGCCAAACACTTGCAAACTTGGAACAAACTTCCTAAGACCATGCCAAAACACTTGCAAACTTGGTACAAATTTAATAAGACCATGCCAAAACACTTGCAAACTTGGTACAAATTTAAAAAGACCATGCCAAACACTTGCAAACTTGGAACAAACTTCCTTAGACCATGCCAAAACACTTGCAAACTTGGTACAAATTTAATACTTCCTAAGACCATGCCAAAACACTTGCAAACTTGGTACACATTTTATAAGACCATGCCAAAACACTTGCAAACTTGGTACAAACTTCCTAAGACCATGCCAAAACACTTGCAAACTTGGTACAAATTTAATAAGACCAAGCCAAAACACTTGCAAACTTGGAACAAATTTAATAAGACCATGCCAAAACACTTGCAAACTTGGTACAAATTTAATAAGACCATGCCAAAACACTTGCAAACTTGGTACAAATTTAATAAGACCATGCCAAAACACTTGCAAACTTGGAACAAACTTCCTAAGACCATGCCAAAACACTTGCAAACTTGGTACAAATTTAATAAGACCATGCCAAAACACTTGCAAACTTGGTGCAAATTTAAGAAAACCATGCCAAACACTTGCAAACTTGGAACAAACTTCCTAAGACCATGCCAAAACACTTGCAAACTTGGTACAAATTTAATAAGACCATGCCAAAACACTTGCAAACTTGGTACAAATTTAATAAGACCATGCCAAACACTTGCAAACTTGGAACAAACTTCCTTAGACCATGCCAAAACACTTGCAAACTTGGTACAAATTTAATAAAACCATGCCAAAACACTTGCAAACTTGGAACAAACTTCCTAAGACCATGCCAAAACACTTGCAAACTTTGTACAAATTTAATAAGAACATGCCAAAACACTTGCAAACTTGGTACACATTTAATAAGACGATGCCAAACACTTGCAAACTTGGAACAAACCTCCTAAGACCATGCCAAAACACTTTCAAACTTGGCACAAATTTAATAAGACCATGCCAAAACACTTGCAAACTTGGTACAAATTTAATAAGACCATGCCAAACACTTGCAAACTTGGAACACACTTCCTAAGACTATGCCAAAATACTTGCAAACTTGGTACACATTTAATAAGACGATGCCAAACACTTGCAAACTTGGAACAAACTTCCTAAGACCATGCCCAAACACTTGCAAACTTGGTACAAATTTAATAAGACCATGCCAAAACACTTGCAAACATGGAACAAACTTCCTAAGACCATGCCAAAACACTTGCAAACTTGGTACAAATTTAATAAGACCAAGCCAAAACACTTGCAAACTTGAAACAAATTACCTACGACCATGCCAAAACACTTGCAAACTTGGTACAAATTTAATAAGACCATGCCAAAACACTTGCAAACTCAGTACAAATTTAATAAGACCATGCCAAAACACTTGCAAACTTGGAAAAAACTTCCTAAGACCATGCCAAAACACTTGCAAACTTGGTACAAATTTAATAAGACCATGCCAAAACACTTGCAAACTTGGTACAAATTTCAAACGACCATGCCAAACACTTGCAAACTTGGAACAAACTTCCTAAGACCATGCCAAAACACTTGCAAACTTGGTACAAATTTAATAAGACCATGCCAAAACACTTGCAAACTTGGTACAAATTTTATAAGACCATGCCAAAACACTTGCAAACTTGGTACAAATTTAATAAGACCATGCCAAACACTTGCAAACTTGGAACAAACTTCCTAAGACCATGCCAAAACACTTGCAAACTTGGTACAAATTTCATAAGACCATGACAAAACACTTGCAAACTTGGTACAAATTTAATACGACCATGCCAAAACACTTGCAAACTTGGTACAAATTTACTAAGACCATGCCAAACACTTGCAAACTTGGAACAAACTTCCTAAGACCATGCAAAAACACTTGCAAACTTGGTACAAATTTAATAAGACCATGCCAAAACACTTGCAAACTTGGTACAAATTTTTATAAGACCATGCCAAAAAACTGGCAAACTTGGTACAAATTTAATAAGACCATGCCAAACACTTGCAAACTTGGAACAAACTTCCTAAGACCATGCCGAAACACTTGCAAACTTGGTACACATTTAATAAGACCATGCCAAAACACTTGCAAACTTGGTACAAATTTAATAAGACCATGCCAAAACACTTGCAAACTTGGTACAAATTTACTAAGACCATGCCAAACACTTGCAAACTTGGAACAAACTTCCTAAGACCATGCCAAAACACTTGCAAACTTGGTACAAATTTAATAAGACCATGCCAAAACACTTGCAAACTTGGTACAAATTTAATAAGACCATGCCAAAACACTTGCAAACTTGGTACAAATTTAATAAGACCATGCCAAACACTTGCAAACTTGGAACAAACTTCCTAAGACCATGCCATAACACTTGCAAACTTGGTACACATTTAATAAGA
This sequence comes from Anopheles atroparvus, assembly GCA_914969975.1. Taxonomy (NCBI): domain Eukaryota; kingdom Metazoa; phylum Arthropoda; class Insecta; order Diptera; family Culicidae; genus Anopheles; species Anopheles atroparvus. Next base: position 10,671,747 of record CAJZCY010000006.1, on the reverse strand, counting down.
CCATGCCAAAACACTTGCAAACTTGGAACAAACTTCCTAAGACCATGCCAAAACACTTGCAAACTTGGTACAAATTTAATAAGACCAAGCAAACACACTTGCAAACTTGGAACAAACTTCCTAAGACCATGCCAAAACACTTGCAAACTTGGTACACATTTAATAAGACCATGCCAAAAAACTTGCAAACTTGGAACAAACTTCCTAAGACCATGCCAAAACACTTGCAACCTTGGTACAAATTTAATAAGACCATGCCAAAACACTTGCAAACTTGGAAAAAACTTCCTAAGACCATGCCAAAACACTTGCAAACTTGGTACAAATTTAATAAGACCATGCCAAACACTTGCAAACTTGGAACAAACTTCCTAAGACCATGCCGAAACACTTGCAACCTTGGTACAAATTTAATAAGACCAAGCCAAACACTTGCAAACTTGGAACAAACTTCCTAAGACCATGCCAAAACACTTGCAAACTTGGTACAAATTTAATGAGAACATGCCAAAACACTTGCAAACTTGGTACAAATTTAATAAGACCATGCCAAAACACTTGCAAACTTGGTATAAATTTAATACGACCATGCCAAACACTTGCAAACTTGGTACAAATTTAATAAGGCCATGCCAAACACTTGCAAACTTCGAACAAACTTCCTAAGACCATGCCAAAACACTTGCAAACTTGGTACAAATTTAATAAGACCATGCCAAACACTTGCAAACTTGGAACAAACTTCCTAAGACCATGCCAAAACACTTGCAACCTTGGTACAAATTTAATACGACCATGCCAAACACTTGCAAACTTGGAACAAACTTCCTAAGACCATGCCAAAACACTTGCAAACTTGGTACAAATTTAATAAGACCATGCCAAAACACTTGCAAACTTGGTACAAATTTAATAAGACCATGCCAAAACACTTGCAAACTTGGTACAAATTAAATACGACCATGCCAAACACTTGCAAACTTGGAACAAACTTACTAAGACCATGCCAAAACACTTGCAACCTAGGTACAAATTTAATACGACCATGCCAAACACTTGCAAACTTGGAACAAACTTCCTAAGACCATGCCAAAACACTTGCAAACTTGGTACAAATTTAATAAGACCATGCCAAAACACTTGCAAACTTGGTACAAATTTAATACGACCATGCCAAACACGTGCAAACTTGGTACAAATTTAATAAGACCATGCCAAACACTTGCAAACTTGGAACAAACTTCCTAAGACCATGCCAAAACACTTGCAAACTTGGTACAAATTTACTAAGACCATGCCAAACACTTGCAAACTTGGAACAAACTTCCTAAGACCATGCCAAAACACTTGCAAACTTGGTACAAATTTAATAAGACCAAGCCAAAACACTTGCAAACTTGGTACAAATTTAATAAGACCATGCCAAAACACTTGCAAACTTGGTACAAATTTAATAAGACCATGACAAACACTTGCAAACTTGGAACAAACTTCCTAAGACCATGCCAAAACACTTGCAAACTTGCTACACATTTAATAAGACCATGCCAAAACACTTGCAAACTTGGTACAAATTTAATGAGACCAAGCCAAAACACTTGCAAACTGGGTACAAATTTAATAAGACCATGCCAAAACACTTGCAAACTTGGTACAAATTTAATAGGACCATGCCAAAACACTTGCCAGCTTGGTACAAATTTAATGAGACCATGCCAAACACTTGCAAACTTGGAACAAACTTCCTAAGATCATGCCAAAACACTTGCAAACTTGGTACAAATTTAATAAGACCATGCCAAAACACTTGCAAACTTGGTACAAATTTAATAAGACCATGCCAAAACACTTGCAAACTTGGTTCACATTTAATAAGACCATGCCAAAACACTTGCAAACTTGGAACAAACTTCCTAAGACCATGCCAAAACACTTGCAAACTTGGTACAAATTTAATAAGACCTAGCCAAAACACTTGCAAACTTGGAACAAACTTCCTAAGACCATGCCAAAACACTTGCAAACTTGGTACACATTTAATAAGACCATGCCAAACACTTGCAAACTTGGAACAAACTTCCTAAGACCATGCCAAAACACTTGCAACCTTGGTACAAATTTAATACGACCATGCCAAACACTTGCAAACTTGGGACAAACTGCCTAAGACCATGCCAAAACACTTGCAAACTTGGTACAAATTTAATAAGACCATGCCAAACACGTGCAAACTTGGTACACATTTAATAAGACCATGCCAAACACTTGCAAACTTGGAACAAACTTCCTAAGACCATGCCAAAACACTTGCAAACTTGGTACAAATTTAATAAGACTAAGCCAAAACACTTGCAAACTTGGTACAAATTTAATAAGACCATGCCAAAACACTTGCAAACTTGGTAAAAATTTAATAAGACCATGCCAAACACTTGCAAACTTGGAACAAACTTCCTAAGACCATGCCAAAACACTTGCAAACTTGGTACAAATTTAATAAAACCATGCCAAAACACTTGCAAACTTGGTACAAATTTAATAAGACCATGCCAAACACTGGCAAACTTGGAACAAACTGCCTAAGACCATGCCAAAACACTTGCAAACTTGGTACAAATTTAATAAGACCATGCCAAAACACTTGCAAACTTGGTACAAATTTAATAAGACCATGCCAAAACACTTGCAAACTTGGTACAAATTTCCTAAGACCAAGCCAAAACACTTGCAAACTTGGTACAAATTTAATAAGACCATGCCAAAACACTTGCAAACTTGGTACAAATTTAATAAGACCGTGCCAAACACTTGCAAACTTGGAACAAACTTCCTAAGATCATGCCAAAACACTTGCAAACTTGGTAAAAATTTAATAAGACCATGCCAAAACACTTGCAAACTTGGTACAAATTTAATAAGACCATGCCAAACACTTGCAAACTTGTAACAAACTTCCTAAGACCATGCCAAAACACTCGCAAACTTGGTACAACTTTAATAAGATGATGCTAAAACACTTGCAAACTTGGTAAAAATTTAATAAGACCATGCCAAAAGACTTGCAAACTTGGTACAAATTTAATAAGACCATGCCAAAACACTTGCAAACTTGGTACAAATCTAATAAGACCATGCCAAACACTTGCAAACTTGGTACAAATTTAATAAGACCATGCCAAACACTTGCAAACTTGGAACAAACTTCCTAAAACCATGCCAAAACACTTGCTAACCTGGTACAAATTTAATAAGACCATGCCAAAACACTTGCAAACTTGGTACAAATCTAATAAGACCATGCCAAACACTTGCAAACTTGGTACAAATTTAATAAGACCATGCCAAACACTTGCAAACTTGGAACAAATTTAATAAGACCATGCCAAACACTTGCAAACTTGGAACAAACTTACTAAGACCATGCCAAAACACTTGCAAACTTGGTACAAATTTAATAAGAACATGCCAAAACACTTGCAAACTTGGTACAAATTTAATAAGACCATGCCAAAACACTTGCAAACTTGGTATAAATTTAATACGACCATGCCAAACAATTGCAAGCTTGGTACAAATTTAATAAGGCCATGCCAAACACTTGCAAACTTCGAACAAACTTCCTAAGACCATGCCAAAACACTTGCAAACTTGGTACAAATTTAATAAGACCATGCCAAACACTTGCAAACTTGGAACAAACTTCCTAAGACCATGCCAAACACTTGCAACCTTGGTACAAATTTAATACGACCATGCCAAACACTTGCAAACTTGGAACAAACTTCCTAAGACCATGCCAAAACACTTGCAAACTTGGTACAAATTTAATAAGACCATGCCAAAACACTTGCAAACTTGGTACAAATGTAATAAGACCATGCCAAAACACTTGCAAACTTGGTACAAATTAAATACGACCATGCCAAACACTTGCAAACTTGGAACAAACTTACTAAGACCATGCCAAAACACTTGCAACCTAGGTACAAATTTAATACGACCATGCCAAACACTTGCAAACTTGGAACAAACTTCCTAAGACCATGCCAAAACACTTGCAAACTTGGTACAAATTTAATAAGACCATGCCAAAACACTTGCAAACTTGGTACAAATTTAATACGACCATGCCAAACACGTGCAAACTTGGTACAAATTTAATAAGACCATGCCAAACACTTGCAAACTTGGAACAAACTTCCTAAGACCATGCCAAAACACTTGCAAACTTGGTACAAATTTACTAAGACCATGCCAAACACTTGCAAACTTGGAACAAACTTCCTAAGACCATGCCAAAACACTTGCAAACTTGGTACAAATTTAATAAGACCAAGCCAAAACACTTGCAAACTTGGAACAAACTTCCTAAGACCATGCCAACACACTTGCAAACTTGGTACAAAGTTAATAAGACCATGCCAAAACACTTGCAAATTTGGTACAAATTTAATAAGACCATGCCAAAACACTTGCAAACTTGGTACACATTTAAAAAGACCATGCCAAACACTTGCAAACTTGGTACAAATTTAATAAGACCATGCCAAAACACTTGCAAACTTGGTACAAATTTAATAAGACCATGCCAAACACTTGCAAACTTGGAACAAACTTCCTAAGACCATGCCAAAACACTTGCAAACTTGGTACACATTTAATAAGACCATGCCAAAACACTTGCAAACTTGGAACAAACTTCCTAAGACCATGCCAAAACACTTGCAAACTTGGTACAAATTTAATGAGACCAAGCCAAAACACTTGCAAACTTGGTGCAAATTTAAGAAAACCATGCCAAACACTTGCAAACTTGGAACAAACTTCCTAAGACCATGCCAAAACACTTGCAAACTTGGTACAAATTTAATAAGACCATGCCAAAACACTTGCAAACTTGGTACAAATTTAATAAGACCATGCCAAACACTTGCAAACTTGGAACAAACTTCCTTAGACCATGCCAAAACACTTGCAAACTTGGTACAAATTTAATAAAACCATGCCAAAACACTTGCAAACTTGGAACAAACTTCCTAAGACCATGCCAAAACACTTGCAAACTTTGTACAAATTTAATAAGACCATGCCAAAACACTTGCAAACTTGGTACAAATTTAATAAGACGATGCCAAACACTTGCAAACTTGGAACAAACCTCCTAAGACCATGCCAAAACACTTTCAAACTTGGCACAAATTTAATAAGACCATGCCAAAACACTTGCAAACTTGGTACAAATTTAATAAGACCATGCCAAACACTTGCAAACTTGGAACACACTTCCTAAGACTATGCCAAAACACTTGCAAACTTGGTACACATTTAATAAGACGATGCCAAACACTTGCAAACTTGGAACAAACTTCCTAAGACCATGCCCAAACACTTGCAAACTTGGTACAAATTTAATAAGACCATGCCAAAACACTTGCAAACATGGAACAAACTTCCTAAGACCATGCCAAAACACTTGCAAACTTGGTACAAATTTAATAAGACCAAGCCAAAACACTTGCAAACTTGAAACAAATTACCTACGACCATGCCAAAACACTTGCAAACTTGGTACAAATTTAACAAGACCATGCCAAAACACTTGCAAACTCAGTACAAATTTAATAAGACCATGCCAAAACACTTGCAAACTTGGAAAAAACTTCCTAAGACCATGCCAAAACACTTGCAAACTTGGTACAAATTTAATAAGACCATGCCAAAACACTTGCAAACTTGGTACAAATTTCAAACGACCATGCCAAACACTTGCAAACTTGGAACAAACTTCCTAAGACCATGCCAAAACACTTGCAAACTTGGTACAAATTTAATAAGACCATGCCAAAACACTTGCAAACTTGGTACAAATTTTATAAGACCATGCCAAAACACTTGCAAACTTGGTACAAATTTAATAAGACCATGCCAAACACTTGCAAACTTGGAACAAACTTCCTAAGACCATGCCAAAACACTTGCAAACTTGGTACAAATTTCATAAGACCATGACAAAACACTTGCAAACTTGGTACAAATTTAATACGACCATGCCAAAACACTTGCAAACTTGGTACAAATTTACTAAGACCATGCCAAACACTTGCAAACTTGGAACAAACTTCCTAAGACCATGCCAAAACACTTGCAAACTTGGTACAAATTTAATAAGACCATGCCAAAACACTTGCAAACTTGGTACAAATTTTTATAAGACCATGCCAAAAAACTGGCAAACTTGGTACAAATTTAATAAGACCATGCCAAACACTTGCAAACTTGGAACAAACTTCCTAAGACCATGCCGAAACACTTGCAAACTTGGTACACATTTAATAAGACCATGCCAAAACACTTGCAAACTTGGTACAAATTTAATAAGACCATGCCAAAACACTTGCAAACTTGGTACAAATTTACTAAGACCATGCCAAACACTTGCAAACTTGGAACAAACTTCCTAAGACCATGCCAAAACACTTGCAAACTTGGTACAAATTTAATAAGACCATGCCAAAACACTTGCAAACTTGGTACAAATTTAATAAGACCATGCCAAAACACTTGCAAACTTGGTACAAATTTAATAAGACCATGCCAAACACTTGCAAACTTGGAACAAACTTCCTAAGACCATGCCATAACACTTGCAAACTTGGTACACATTTAATAAGACCATGCCAAAACACTTGCAAACTTGGAACAAACTTCCTAAGACCATGCCAAAACACTTGCAAACTTGGTACAAATTTAATAAGACCAAGCAAACACACTTGCAAACTTGGAACAAACTTCCTAAGACCATGCCAAAACACTTGCAAACTTGGTACACATTTAATAAGACCATGCCAAAAAACTTGCAAACTTGGAACAAACTTCCTAAGACCATGCCAAAACACTTGCAACCTTGGTACAAATTTAATAAGACCATGCCAAAACACTTGCAAACTTGGAAAAAACTTCCTAAGACCATGCCAAAACACTTGCAAACTTGGTACAAATTTAATAAGACCATGCCAAACACTTGCAAACTTGGAACAAACTTCCTAAGACCATGCCAAAACACTTGCAACCTTGGTACAAATTTAATAAGACCAAGCCAAACACTTGCAAACTTGGAAAAAACTTCCTAAGACCATGCCAAAACACTTGCAAACTTGGTACAAATTTAATGAGAACATGCCAAAACACTTGCAAACTTGGTACAAATTTAATAAGACCATGCCAAAACACTTGCAAACTTGGTATAAATTTAATACGACCATGCCAAACACTTGCAAACTTGGTACAAATTTAATAAGGCCATGCCAAACACTTGCAAACTTCGAACAAACTTCCTAAGACCATGCCAAAACACTTGCAAACTTGGTACAAATTTAATAAGACCATGCCAAACACTTGCAAACTTGGAACAAACTTCCTAAGACCATGCCAAAACACTTGCAACCTTGGTACAAATTTAATACGACCATGCCAAACACTTGCAAACTTGGAACAAACTTCCTAAGACCATGCCAAAACACTTGCAAACTTGATTACAAATTTAATAAGACCATGCCAAAACACTTGCAAACTTGGTACAAATTTAATAAGACCATGCCAAAACACTTGCAAACTTGGTACAAATTAAATACGACCATGCCAAACACTTGCAAACTTGGAACAAACTTACTAAGACCATGCCAAAACACTTGCAACCTAGGTACAAATTTAATACGACCATGCCAAACACTTGCAAACTTGGAACAAACTTCCTAAGACCATGCCAAAACACTTGCAAACTTGGTACAAATTTAATAAGACCATGCCAAAACACTTGCAAACTTGGTACAAATTTAATACGACCATGCCAAACACGTGCAAACTTGGTACAAATTTAATAAGACCATGCCAAACACTTGCAAACTTGGAACAAACTTCCTAAGACCATGCCAAAACACTTGCAAACTTGGTACAAATTTACTAAGACCATGCCAAACACTTGCAAACTTGGAACAAACTTCCTAAGACCATGCCAAAACACTTGCAAACTTGGTACAAATTTAATAAGACCAAGCCAAAACACTTGCAAACTTGGTACAAATTTAATAAGACCATGCCAAAACACTTGCAAACTTGGTACAAATTTAATAAGACCATGACAAACACTTGCAAACTTGGAACAAACTTCCTAAGACCATGCCAAAACACTTGCAAACTTGCTACACATTTAATAAGACCATGCCAAAACACTTGCAAACTTGGTACAAATTTAATGAGACCAAGCCAAAACACTTGCAAACTGGGTACAAATTTAATAAGACCATGCCAAAACACTTGCAAACTTGGTACAAATTTAATAGGACCATGCCAAAACACTTGCCAGCTTGGTACAAATTTAATGAGACCATGCCAAACACTTGCAAACTTGGAACAAACTTCCTAAGATCATGCCAAAACACTTGCAAACTTGGTACAAATTTAATAAGACCATGCCAAAACACTTGCAAACTTGGTACAAATTTAATAAGACCATGCCAAAACACTTGCAAACTTGGTTCACATTTAATAAGACCATGCCAAAACACTTGCAAACTTGGAACAAACTTCCTAAGACCATGCCAAAACACTTGCAAACTTGGTACAAATTTAATAAGACCTAGCCAAAACACTTGCAAACTTGGAACAAACTTCCTAAGACCATGCCAAAACACTTGCAAACTTGGTACACATTTAATAAGACCATGCCAAACACTTGCAAACTTGGAACAAACTTCCTAAGACCATGCCAAAACACTTGCAACCTTGGTACAAATTTAATACGACCATGCCAAACACTTGCAAACTTGGGACAAACTGCCTAAGACCATGCCAAAACACTTGCAAACTTGGTACAAATTTAATAAGACCATGCCAAACACGTGCAAACTTGGTACACATTTAATAAGACCATGCCAAACACTTGCAAACTTGGAACAAACTTCCTAAGACCATGCCAAAACACTTGCAAACTTGGTACAAATTTAATAAGACTAAGCCAAAACACTTGCAAACTTGGTACAAATTTAATAAGACCATGCCAAAACACTTGCAAACTTGGTAAAAATTTAATAAGACCATGCCAAACACTTGCAAACTTGGAACAAACTTCCTAAGACCATGCCAAAACACTTGCAAACTTGGTACAAATTTAATAAAACCATGCCAAAACACTTGCAAACTTGGTACAAATTTAATAAGACCATGCCAAACACTTGCAAACTTGGAACAAACTGCCTAAGACCATGCCAAAACACTTGCAAACTTGGTACAAATTTAATAAGACCATGCCAAAACACTTGCAAACTTGGTACAAATTTAATAAGACCATGCCAAAACACTTGCAAACTTGGTACAAATTTCCTAAGACCAAGCCAAAACACTTGCAAACTTGGTACAAATTTAATAAGACCATGCCAAAACACTTGCAAACTTGGTACAAATTTAATAAGACCATGCCAAACACTTGCAAACTTGGAACAAACTTCCTAAGATCATGCCAAAACACTTGCAAACTTGGTAAAAATTTAATAAGACCATGCCAAAACACTTGCAAACTTGGTACAAATTTAATAAGACCATGCCAAACACTTGCAAACTTGTAACAAACTTCCTAAGACCATGCCAAAACACTCGCAAACTTGGTACAACTTTAATAAGATCATGCTAAAACACTTGCAAACTTGGTAAAAATTTAATAAGACCATGCCAAAAGACTTGCAAACTTGGTACAAATTTAATAAGACCATGCCAAAACACTTGCAAACTTGGTACAAATCTAATAAGACCATGCCAAACACTTGCAAACTTGGTACAAATTTAATAAGACCATGCCAAACACTTGCAAACTTGGAACAAACTTCCTAAAACCATGCCAAAACACTTGCTAACCTGGTACAAATTTAATAAGACCATGCCAAAACACTTGCAAACTTGGTACAAATCTAATAAGACCATGCCAAACACTTGCAAACTTGGTACAAATTTAATAAGACCATGCCAAACACTTGCAAACTTGGAACAAATTTAATAAGACCATGCCAAACACTTGCAAACTTGGAACAAACTTACTAAGACCATGCCAAAACACTTGCAAACTTGGTACAAATTTAATAAGAACATGCCAAAACACTTGCAAACTTGGTACAAATTTAATAAGACCATGCCAAAACACTTGCAAACTTGGTATAAATTTAATACGACCATGCCAAACAATTGCAAGCTTGGTACAAATTTAATAAGGCCATGCCAAACACTTGCAAACTTCGAACAAACTTCCTAAGACCATGCCAAAACACTTGCAAACTTGGTACAAATTTAATAAGACCATGCCAAACACTTGCAAACTTGGAACAAACTTCCTAAGACCATGCCAAAACACTTGCAACCTTGGTACAAATTTAATACGACCATGCCAAACACTTGCAAACTTGGAACAAACTTCCTAAGACCATGCCAAAACACTTGCAAACTTGGTACAAATTTAATAAGACCATGCCAAAACACTTGCAAACTTGGTACAAATGTAATAAGACCATGCCAAAACACTTGCAAACTTGGTACAAATTAAATACGACCATGCCAAACACTTGCAAACTTGGAACAAACTTACTAAGACCATGCCAAAACACTTGCAACCTAGGTACAAGTTTAATACGACCATGCCAAACACTTGCAAACTTGGAACAAACTTCCTAAGACCATGCCAAAACACTTGCAAACTTGGTACAAATTTAATAAGACCATGCCAAAACACTTGCAAACTTGGTACAAATTTAATACGACCATGCCAAACACGTGCAAACTTGGTACAAATTTAATAAGACCATGCCAAACACTTGCAAACTTGGAACAAACTTCCTAAGACCATGCCAAAACACTTGCAAACTTGGTACAAATTTACTAAGACCATGCCAAACACTTGCAAACTTGGAACAAACTTCCTAAGACCATGCCAAAACACTTGCAAACTTGGTACAAATTTAATAAGACCAAGCCAAAACACTTGCAAACTTGGTACAAATTTAATAAGACCATGCCAAAACACTTGCAAACTTGGTACAAATTTAATAAGACCATGCCAAACACTTGCAAACTTGGAACAAACTTCCTAAGACCATGCCAAAACACTTGCAAACTTGGTACACATTTAATAAGACCATGCCAAAACACTTGCAAACTTGGAACAAACTTCCTAAGACCATGCCAAAACACTTGCAAACTTGGTACAAATTTAATGAGACCAAGCCAAAACACTTGCAAACTGGGTACAAATTTAATAAGACCATGCCAAAACACTTGCAAACTTGGTACAAATTTAATAGGACCATGCCAAAACACTTGCCAGCTTGGTACAAATTTAATGAGACCATGCCAAACACTTGCAAACTTGGAACAAACTTCCTAAGATCATGCCAAAACACTTGCAAACTTGGTACAAATTTAATAAGACCATGCCAAAACACTTGCAAACTTGGTACAAATTTAATAAGACCATGCCAAAACACTTGCAAACTTGGTACACATTTAATAAGACCATGCCAAAACACTTGCAAACTTGGAACAAACTTCCTAAGACCATGCCAAAACACTTGCAAACTTGGTACAAATTTAATAAGACCTAGCCAAAACACTTGCAAACTTGGAACAAACTTCCTAAGACCATGCCAAAACACTTGCAAACTTGGTACACATTTAATAAGACCATGCCAAACACTTGCAAACTTGGAACAAACTTCCTAAGACCATGCCAAAACACTTGCAACCTTGGTACAAATTTAATACGACCATGCCAAACACTTGCAAACTTGGGACAAACTGCCTAAGACCATGCCAAAACACTTGCAAACTTGGTACAAATTTAATAAGACCATGCCAAAACACTTGCAAACTTGGTACAAATTTAATAAGACCATGCCAAAACACTTGCAAACTTGGTACAAATTTACTAAGACCATGCCAAACACTTGCAAACTTGGAACAAACTTCCTAAGACCATGCCAAAACACTTGCAAACTTGGTACAAATTTAATAAGACCAAGCCAAAACACTCGCAAACTTGGTACAAATTTAATAAGACCATGCCAAAACACTTGCAAACTTGGTACAAATTTAATAAGACCATGCCAAACACTTGCAAACTTGGAACAAACTTCCTAAGACCATGCCAAAACACTTGCAAACTTGGTACAAATTTAATAAAACCATGCCAAAACACTTGCAAACTTGGTACAAATTTAATAAGACCATGCCAAACACTTGCAAACTTGGAACAAACTGCCTAAGACCATGCCAAAACACTTGCAAACTTGGTACAAATTTAATAAGACCATGCCAAAACACTTGCAAACTTGGTACAAATTTAATAAGACCATGCCAAAACACTTGCAAACTTGGTACAAATTTCCTAAGACCAAGCCAAAACACTTGCAAACTTGGTACAAATTTAATAAGACCATGCCAAAACACTTGCAAACTTGGTACAAATTTAATAAGACCATGCCAAACACTTGCAAACTTGGAACAAACTTCCTAAGATCATGCCAAAACACTTGCAAACTTGGTACAAATTTAATAAGACCATGCCAAAACACTTGCAAACTTGGTACAAATTTAATAAGACCATGCCAAACACTTGCAAACTTGTAACAAACTTCCTAAGACCATGCCAAAACACTCGCAAACTTGGTACAAATTTAATAAGATCATGCTAAAACACTTGCAAACTTGGTAAAAATTTAATAAGACCATGCCAAAAGACTTGCAAACTTGGTACAAATTTAATAAGACCATGCCAAAACACTTGCAAACTTGGTACAAATCTAATAAGACCATGCCAAACACTTGCAAACTTGGTACAAATTTAATAAGACCATGCCAAACACTTGCAAACTTGGAACAAACTTCCTAAAACCATGCCAAAACACTTGCTAACCTGGTACAAATTTAATAAGACCATGCCAAAACACTTGCAAACTTGGTACAAATCTAATAAGACCATGCCAAACACTTGCAAACTTGGTACAAATTTAATAAGACCATGCCAAACACTTGCAAACTTGGAACAAATTTAATAAGACCATGCCAAACACTTGCAAACTTGGAACAAACTTACTAAGACCATGCCAAAACACTTGCAAACTTGGTACAAATTTAATAAGACCATGCCAAAACACTTGCAAACTTGGTACAAATTTAATAAGACCATGCCAAAAGACTTGCAAACTTGGTACAAATTTAATAAGACCATGCCAAAACACTTGCAAACTTGGTACAAATCTAATAAGACCATGCCAAACACTTGCAAACTTGGTACAAATTTAATAAGACCATGCCAAACACTTGCAAACTTGGAACAAACTTCCTAAAACAATGCCAAAACACTTGCTAACCTGGTACAAATTTAATAAGACCATGCCAAACACTTGCAAACTTGGTACAATTTTAATAAGACCATGCCAAAACACTTGCAAACTTGGAACAAACTTCCTAAGACCATGCCAAAACACTTGCAAACTTGGTACAAATTTAATAAGACCATGCCAAAACACTTGCAAACTTGGTACAAATTTAATAAGACCATGCCAAACACTTGCAAACTTGGTACAAATTTAATAAGACCATGCCAAACACTTGCAAACTTGGAACAAACTTCCTAAGACCATGCCAAAACACTTGCAAACTTGGTACAAATTTAATAAGACCATGCCAAAACACTTGCAAACTTGGTACAAATTTAATAAGACCATGCCAAACACTTGCAAACTTGGTACAAATTTAATACGACCATGCCAAACACTTGCAAACTTGGAACAAACTTACTAAGACCATGCCAAAACACTTGCAAACTTGGTACAAATTTAATAAGACCATGCCAAAACACTTGCAAACTTGGTACAAATCTAATAAGACCATGCCAAACACTTGCAAACTTGGTATAAATTTAATAAGACCATGCCAAACACTTGCAAACTTGGAACAAACTTCCCAAGACCATGCCAAAACACTTGCAAACTTGGTACAAATTTAATAAGACCATGCCAAAACACTTGCAAACTTGGTAAAAATTTAATAAGACCATGCCAAAACACTTGCAAACTTGGTACAAATTTAATAAGACCATGCCAAAACACTTGCAAACTTGGAACAAACTTCCTAAGACCATGCCAAAACACTTGCAAACTTGGTACAAATTTAATAAGACTTGCCAAAACACTTGCAAACTTGGTATAAATTTAATAAGACCATGCCAAAACACTTGCAAACTTGGTACAAATTTAATAAGACCATGCCAAAACACTTGCAAACTTGGTACAAATTTAATAAGACCATGCCAAACACTTGCAAACTTGGAACAAACTTCCTAAAACCATGCCAAAACACTTGCTAACCTGGTAAAAATTTAATAAGACCATGCCAAACACTTGCAAACTTGGTACAATTTTAATAAGACCATGCCAAAACACTTGCAAACTTGGAACAAACTTCCTAAGACCATGCCAAAACACTTGCAAACTTGGTACAAATTTAATATGATCATGCTAAAACACTTGCAAACTTGGTACAAATTTAATAAGACCTTGCCAAAACACTTGCAAACTTGGAACAAACTTCCTAAGACCATGCCAAAACACTTGCAAACTTGGAACAAATTTAATAAGACCATGCCAAAACACTTGCAAACTTGGTATAAATTTAATAAGACCATGCCAAAACACTTGCAAACTTGGTACAAATTTAATAAGACCATGCCAAAACACTTGCAAACTTGGTACAAATTTAATAAGACCATGCCAAACACTTGCAAACTTGGAACAAACTTCCTAAAACCATGCCAAAACACTTGCTAACCTGGTAAAAATTTAATAAGACCATGCCAAACACTTGCAAACTTGGTACAATTTTAATAAGACCATGCCAAAACACTTGCAAACTTGGAACAAACTTCCTAAGACCATGCCAAAACACTTGCAAACTTGGTATAAATTTAATAAGACCATGCCAAAACACTTGCAAACTTGGTACAAATTTAATAAGACCATGCCAAACACTTGCAAACTTGGTACAAATTTAATAAGACCATGCCAAACACTTGCAAACTTGGAACAAACTTCCTAAGACCATGCCAAAACACTTGCAAACTTGATACAAATTTAATATGATCATGCTAAAACACTTGCAAACTTGGTACAAATTTAATAAGACCTTGCCAAAACACTTGCAAACTTGGAACAAACTTCCTAAGACCATGCCAAAACACTTGCAAACTTGGTACAAATTTAATAAGACCATGCCAAAACACTTGCAAACTTGGTACAAATTTAATAAGACCATGGCAAAACACTTGCAAACTTGGTACAAATTTAATAAGACCATGCCAAACACTTGCAAACTTGGAACAAACTTCCTAAAACCATGCCAAAACACTTGCTTACCTGGTACAAATTTAATAAGACCATGCCAAACACTTGCAAACTTGGTACAATTTTAATAAGACCATGCCAAAACACTTGCAAACTTGGAACAAACTTCCTAAGACCATGCCAAAACACTTGCAAACTTGGTACAAATTTAATAAGACCATGCCAAAACACTTGCAAACTTGGTACAAATTTAATAAGACCATGCCAAAACACTTGCAAACTTGGTACAAATTTAATAAGACCATGCCAAAACACTTGCAAACTTGGAACAAACTTCCTAAGACCATGCCAAAACACTTGCAAACTTGGTACAAATTTAATAAGACCATGCCAAAACACTTGCAAACTTGATATAAATTTAATAAGACCATGCCAAAACACTTGCAAACTTGGTACAAATTTAATAAGACCATGCCAAACACTTGCAAACTTGGTACAAATTTAATAAGACCATGCCAAACACTTGCAAACTTGGAACAAACTTCCTAAAACCATGCCAAAACACTTGCAAACCTGGTACAAATTTAATAAGACCATGCCAAACACTTGCAAACTTGGTACAATTTTAATAAGACCATGCCAAAACACTTGCAAACTTGGAACAAACTTCCTAAGACCATGCCAAAACACTTGCAAACTTGGTACAAATTTAATATGATCATGCTAAAACACTTGCAAACTTGGTACAAATTTAATAAGACCTTGCCAAAACCCTTGCAAACTTGGAACAAACTTCCTAAGACCATGCCAAAACACTTGCAAACTTGGTACAAATTTAATAAGACCATGCCAAAACACTTGCATACTTGATATAAATTTAATAAGACCATGCCAAAACACTTGCAAACTTGGTACAAATTTAATAAGACCATGCCAAACACTTGCAAACTTGGTACAAATTTAATAAGACCATGCCAAACACTTGCAAACTTGGAACAAACTTCCTAAAACCATGCCAAAACACTTGCAAACCTGGTACAAATTTAATAAGACCATGCCAAACACTTGCAAACTTGGTACAATTTTAATAAGACCATGCCAAAACACTTGCAAACTTGGAACAAACTTCCTAAGACCATGCCAAAACACTTGCAAACTTGGTATAAATGTAATAAGACCATGCCAAAACACTTGCAAACTTGGTACAAATTTAATAAGACCATGCCAAACACTTGCAAACTTGGAACAAATTTAAAAAGACCATGCCAAACACTTGCAAACTTGGAATAAACTTCCTAAAACCATGCCAAAACACTTTCTAACCTGTTACAAATTTAATAAGACCATGCCAAACACTTGCAAACTTGGTACAATTTTAATAAGACCATGCCAAAACACTTGCAAACTTGGAACAAACTTCCTAAGATCATGCCAAAACACTTGCAAACTTGGTACAAATTTAATAAGACCATGCCAAAACACTTGCAAACTTGGTACAAATTTAATAAGACCATGCCAAAACACTTGCAAACTTGGTACACATTTAATAAGACCATGCCAAAACACTTGCAAACTTGGAACAAACTTCCTAAGACCATGCCAAAACACTTGCAAACTTGGAACAAATTTAATAAGACCATGCCAAAACACTTGCAAACTTGGTACAATTTTAATAAGACCATGCCAAAACACTTGCAAACTTGGAACAAACTTCCTAAGACCATGCCAAAACACTTGCAAACTTGGTACACATTTAATAAGACCATGCCAAACACTTGCAAACTTGGAACAAACTTCCTAAGACCATGCCAAAACACTTGCAACCTTGGTACAAATTTAATAAAACCATGCCAAACACTTGCAAACTTGGAACAAACTTCCTAAGACCATGCCAAAACACTTGCAACCTTGGTACAAATTTAATACGACCATGCCAAACACTTGCAAACTTGGGACAAACTGCCTAAGACCATGCCAAAACACTTGCAAACTTGGTACAAATTTAATAAGACCATGCCAAAACACTTGCAAACTTGGTACAAATTTAATAAGACCATGCCAAAACACTTGCAAACTTGGTACAAATTTACTAAGACCATGCCAAACACTTGCAAACTTGGAACAAACTTCCTAAGACCATGCCAAAACACTTGCAAACTTGGTACAAATTTAATAAGACCAAGCCAAAACACTCGCAAACTTGGTACAAATTTAATAAGACCTAGCCAAAACACTTGCAAACTTGGAACAAACTTCCTAAGACCATGCCAAAACACTTGCAAACTTGGAACAAATTTAATAAGACCATGCCAAAACACTTGCAAACTTGGTACAATTTTAATAAGACCATGCCAAAACACTTGCAAACTTGGAACAAACTTCCTAAGACCATGCCAAAACACTTGCAAACTTGGTACAAATTTAATAAGACCTAGCCAAAACACTTGCAAACTTGGAACAAACTTCCTAAGACCATGCCAAAACACTTGCAAACTTGGTACACATTTAATAAGACCATGCCAAACACTTGCAAACTTGGAACAAACTTCCTAAGACCATGCCAAAACACTTGCAACCTTGGTACAAATTTAATACGACCATGCCAAACACTTGCAAACTTGGGACAAACTGCCTAAGACCATGCCAAAACACTTGCAAACTTGGTACAAATTTAATAAGACCATGCCAAAACACTTGCAAACTTGGTACAAATTTAATAAGACCATGCCAAAACACTTGCAAACTTGGTACAAATTTACTAAGACCATGCCAAACACTTGCAAACTTGGAACAAACTTCCTAAGACCATGCCAAAACACTTGCAAACTTGGTACAAATTTAATAAGACCAAGCCAAAACACTCGCAAACTTGGTACAAATTTAATAAGACCATGCCAAAACACTTGCAAACTTGGTACAAATTTAATAAGACCATGCCAAACACTTGCAAACTTGGAACAAACTTCCTAAGACCATGCCAAAACACTTGCAAACTTGGTACAAATTTAATAAAACCATGCCAAAACACTTGCAAACTTGGTACAAATTTAATAAGACCATGCCAAACACTTGCAAACTTGGAACAAACTTCCAAAGACCATGCCAAAACACTTGCAAACTTGGTACAAATTTAATAAGACCATGCCAAAACACTTGCAAACTTGGTACAAATTTAATAAGACCATGCCAAAACACTTGCAAACTTGGTACAAATTTCCTAAGACCAAGCCACAACACTTGCAAACTTGGTACAAATTTAATAAGACCATGCCAAAACACTTGCAAACTTGGTACAAATTTAATAAGACCATGCCAAACACTTGCAAACTTGGAACAAACTTCCTAAGATCATGCCAAAACACTTGCAAACTTGGTACAAATTTAATAAGACCATGCCAAAACACTTGCAAACTTGGTACAAATTTAATAAGACCATGCCAAAAGACTTGCAAACTTGGTACAAATTTAATAAGACCATGCCAAAACACTTGCAAACTTGGTACAAATCTAATAAGACCATGCCAAACACTTGCAAACTTGGTACAAATTTAATAAGACCATGCCAAACACTTGCAAACTTGGAACAAACTTCCTAAAACCATGCCAAAACACTTGCTAACCTGGTACAAATTTAATAAGACCATGCCAAAACACTTGCAAACTTGGTACAAATCTAATAAGACCATGCCAAACACTTGCAAACTTGGTACAAATTTAATAAGACCATGCCAAACACTTGCAAACTTGGAACAAATTTAATAAGACCATGCCAAACACTTGCAAACTTGGAACAAACTTACTAAGACCATGCCAAAACACTTGCAAACTTGGTACAAATTTAATAAGACCATGCCAAAACACTTGCAAACTTGGTACAAATTTAATAAGACCATGCCAAAAGACTTGCAAACTTGGTACAAATTTAATAAGACCATGCCAAAACACTTGCAAACTTGGAACAAACTTCCTAAAACAATGCCAAAACACTTGCTAACCTGGTACAAATTTAATAAGACCATGCCAAACACTTGCAAACTTGGTACAATTTTAATAAGACCATGCCAAAACACTTGCAAACTTGGAACAAACTTCCTAAGACCATGCCAAAACACTTGCAAACTTGGTACAAATTTAATAAGACCATGCCAAAACACTTGCAAACTTGGTACAAATTTAATAAGACCATGCCAAACACTTGCAAACTTGGTACAAATTTAATAAGACCATGCCAAACACTTGCAAACTTGGAACAAACTTCCTAAGACCATGCCAAAACACTTGCAAACTTGGTACAAATTTAATAAGACCATGCCAAAACACTTGCAAACTTGGTACAAATTTAATAAGACCATGCCAAACACTTGCAAACTTGGTACAAATTTAATAAGACCATGCCAAACACTTGCAAACTTGGAACAAACTTACTAAGACCATGCCAAAACACTTGCAAACTTGGAACAAATTTAATAAGACCATGCCAAAACACTTGCAAACTTGGTACAAATCTAATAAGACCATGCCAAACACTTGCAAACTTGGTATAAATTTAATAAGACCATGCCAAACACTTGCAAACTTGGAACAAACTTCCTAAGACCATGCCAAAACACTTGCAAACTTGGTACAAATTTAATAAGACCATGCCAAAACACTTGCAAACTTGGTAAAAATTTAATAAGACCATGCCAAAACACTTGCAAACTTGGTACAAATTTAATAAGACCATGCCAAAACACTTGCAAACTTGGAACAAACTTCCTAAGACCATGCCAAAACACTTGCAAACTTGGTACAAATTTAATAAGACTTGCCAAAACACTTGCAAACTTGGTATAAATTTAATAAGACCATGCCAAAACACTTGCAAACTTGGTACAAATTTAATAAGACCATGCCAAAACACTTGCAAACTTGGTATAAATTTAATAAGACCATGCCAAAACACTTGCAAACTTAGTACAAATTTAATAAGACCATGCCAAACACTTGCAAACTTGGAACAAACTTCCTAAAACCATGCCAAAACACTTGCTAACCTGGTAAAAATTTAATAAGACCATGCCAAACACTTGCAAACTTGGTACAATTTTAATAAGACCATGCCAAAACACTTGCAAACTTGGAACAAACTTCCTAAGACCATGCCAAAACACTTGCAAACTTGGTACAAATTTAAAATGATCATGCTAAAACACTTGCAAACTTGGTACAAATTTAATAAGACCTTGCCAAAACACTTGCAAACTTGGTACAAATTTATTAAGACCATGCCAAAACACTTGCAAACTTGGTATAAATTTAATAAGACCATGCCAAAACACTTGGAAACTTGGTACAAATTTATTAATACCATGCCAAAACACTTGCAAACTTGGAACAAACTTCCTAAGACCATGCCAAAACACTTGCAAACATGGTACAAATTTAATAAGACCATGCCAAAACACTTGCAAACTTGGTACAAATTTATTAAGACCATGCCAAAACACTTGCAAACTTGGTACAAGTTTAATGAGACCATGCCAAACACTTGCAACCTTGGTACAAATTTAATAAGACCATGCCAAAACACTTGCAAACTTGGTACAAATGTAATAAGACCATGCCAAACACTTGCAAACTTGGAACAAACTTCCTAAGACCATGCCAAACACTTGCAAACTTGGTACAAATTTAATAAGACCATGCCAAAACACTTGCAAACTTGGTACAAATTTAATAAGACCATGCCAAAACAATTGCAAACTTGGTACAAGTTTAATAAGACCATGCCTAAAACTTGCAAACTTGGTACAAGTTTAATGAGACCATGCCTAACACTTGCAAACTTGGAACAAACTTCCTAAGACCTTGCCAAAACACTTGCAAACTTGGAACAAACTTCCTAAGACCATGCCAAAACACTTGCAAACTTGGTACTTATTTAACACGACCATGCCAAACACTTGCAAACTTGGCACAAATTTAATAAGACCATGCCAAAACACTTGCAAACTTGGTACAAATTTAATAAGACCATGCCAAAACACTTGCAAACTTGGTACAAATTTCCTAAGACCATGCCAAAACACTTGCAAACTTGGAACAACTTCCTAAGACCATGCCAAAACACTTGCATACTTGGTACAAATTTAATAAGACCATGCCAAAACACTTGCAAACTTGGTACAAATTTAATAAGACCATGCCAAAACACTTGCAAACTTGGAACAAACTTCCTAAGACCATGCCAAGACACTTGCAAACTTGGTACAAATGTAATAAGACCATGCCAAAACACTTGCAAACTTGGTACAAGTTTAATGAGACCATGCCAAACACTTGCAACCTTGGCACAAATGTAATAAGACCATGCCTAACACTTGCAAACTTGGAACAAACTTCCTAAGACCCTGCCAAAACACTTGCAAACTTGGTACAAACTTCCTAAGACCATGCCAAAACACTTGCAAACTTGGTACTTATTTAACAACACCATGCCAAACACTTGCAAACTTGGCACAAATTTAATAAGACCATGCCAAAACACTTGCAAACTTGGTACAAATTTAATAAGACCATGCCAAACACTTGCAAACTTGGAACAAACTTACTAAGACCATGCCAAAACATTTGCAAACTTGGAACAAACTTACTAAGACCATGCCAAACACTTGCAAACTTGGAACAAATTTAATAACACCATGCCAAAACACTTGCAAACTTGGAACAAACTTACTAAGACCATGCCAAAACACTTGCAAACTTGGTACAAACTTCCTAAGACCATGCCAAAACACTTGCAAACTTTGTACAAATTTAATAAGACCATGCCAAAACACTTGCAAACTTGGTACAAATTTAATAAGACCATGCCAAAACACTTGCAAACTTGGAACAAACTTACTAAGACCATGCCAAAACACTTGCAAACTTGGTACAAAATTAATAAGACCATGCCAAACACTTGCAAACTTGGAACAAACTTCCTAAGACCAAGCCAAAACACTTTCAAACTTGGTACAAATTTAATAAGACCATGCCAAAACACTTGCAAACTTGTTACAAATTAAATGAGACCATGCCAAAACACTTGCAAACTTGGTACAAATTTAATAAGACCAAGCCAAAACACTTGCAAATCGGAACAAATTTAATAAGACCATGCCAAAACACCTGCAAACTTGGTACAAATTTAATAAGACCATGCCAAAACACTTGCAAACTTGGTAAAAATGTAACAAGGCCATGCCAAACCACTTGCAACCTTGGAACAAATTTAATAAAACCATGCCAAACACTTGCAAACTTGGAACAAACTTCCTAAGACCATGCCAAAACACTTGCAAACTTGGAACAAATTTAATACGACCATGCCAAACACTTGCAAACTTGGAACAAATTTAAAACGACCATGCCAAAACACTTGCAAACTTGGAACAAACTTCCTAAGACCATGCCAAAACACTTGCAATCTTGGTACAAATTTAATAAGACCATGCCAAAACACTTGCAAACTTGGTACAAATTTCAAAAGACCATGCCAAAACACTTGCAAACTTGGTACAAATTTAATAAGACCATGCCAAACACTTGCAAACCTGGTACAAACTTCCTAAGACCATGCTAAAACACTTGCAAACTTGGTACAAATTTAATAAGACCATGCCAAAACACTTGCAAACTTGATACAAATTTAATAAGACCATGCCAAACACTTACAAACTTGGAACAAACTTCCTTAGACCATGCCAAACACTTGCAAACTTGGTACAAATTTAATAAGACCATGCCAAAACACTTGCAAACTTGGTACAAATTTAATAAGACCATGCCAAACACTTGCAAACTTGGAACAAACTTCCTAAGACCATGCCAAAACACTTGCAAACTTGGAAAAAACTTCCTAAGACCATGCCAAAACACTTACAACCTTGGTACAAATTTAATAAGCCCATGCCAAAACACTTGCAAAATTGGAACAAACTTCCTAAGACCATGCCAAAACACTTGCAAACTTGGAACAAACTTCCTAAGACCATGCCAAAACATTTGCAAACTTGGAACAAACTTCCTAAGACCATGCCAAAACACTTGCAAACTTGGTACAAATGTAATAAGACCATGCCAAACACTTGCAAACTTGGAACAAACTTCCTAAGACCATGCCAAACACTTGCAAACTTGGTACAAATTTAATAAGACCATGCCAAAACACTTGCAAACTTGGTACAAATTTAATAAGACCATGCCAAAACAATTGCAAACTTGGTACAAGTTTAATAAGACCATGCCTAAAACTTGCAAACTTGGAACAAATTTAATGAGACCATGCCAAAACACTTGCAACCTTGGAACAAACTTCCTAAGACCATGCCAAAACACTTGCAAACTTGGTACAAATTTAATAAGACCATGCCAAAACACTTGCAAACTTGGTACAAATTTAATAAGACCATGCCAAACACTTGCAAACTTGGAACAAACTTCCTAAGACCATGCCAAAACACTTGCAAACTTGGAACAAACTTCCTAAGACCATGCCAAAACACTTACAACCTTGGTACAAATTTAATAAGCTCATGCAAAAACACTTGCAAACTTGGAACAAACTTCCTAAGACCATGCCAAAACACTTGCAAACTTGGAACAAACTTCCTAAGACCATGCCAAAACATTTGCAAACTTGGAACAAACTTCCTAAGACCATGCCAAAACACTTGCAAACTTGGTACAAATGTAATAAGACCATGCCAAACACTTGCAAACTTGGAAAACACTTCCTAAGACCATGCCAAACACTTGCAAACTTGGTACAAATTTAATAAGACCATGCCAAAACACTTGCAAACTTGGTACAAATTTAATAAGACCATGCCAAAACAATTGCAAACTTGGTACAAGTTTAATAAGACCATGCCTAAAACTTGCAAACTTGGTACAAATTTAATAAGACCATGCCAAAACACTTGCAAACTTGGCACAAATTTAATAAGACCATTTCAAAACACTTGCAAACTTGGAACAAACTTCCTAAGACCATGCCAAAACACTTGCAAACTTGGTACAAATTTAATAAGACCATGCCAAAACACTTGCAAACTTGGAACAAACTTCCTAAGACCATGCCAAAACACCTGCAAACTTGGTACAAATTTAATAAGACCATGCCAAAACACTTGCAACCTTGGTACAAAGTTAATAAGACCATGCCAAAACACTTGCAAACTTGGAACAAACTTCCTAAGACCATGCCAAAACACTTGCAAACTTGGCACAAATTTAATTAGACCATGCCAAAACACTTGCAAACTTGGTACAAATTTAATAAGACCATGCCAAAACACTTGCAAACTTGGTACAAATTTTATAAGACCATGCGAAAACACTTGCAAACTTGGAACAAATTTAATAAGACCATGCCAAACACTTGCAAACTTGGTAAAAATTTAATAAGACCATGCCAAAACACTTGCAAACTTGGTACAAATTTAATTAGACCATGCCAAACACTTGCAAACTTGGTACAAATTAAATGAGACCATGCCCAAACACTTGCAAACTTGGTACAAATTTAATAAGACCATGCCAAAACACTTGCAAACTTGGAAAAAACTTCCTAAGACCATGCCAAAACACTTGCAAACTTGGAACAAACTTCCTAAGACCATGCCAAAACACCTGCAAACTTGGTACAAACTTCCTAAGACCATGCCAAAACACTTGCAAACTTGGAAAAAACTTCCTAAGACCATGCCAAAACACTTGCAAACTTGGTACAAATTTAATAAGACCATGCCAAAACACTTACAAACTTGGTACAAATTTAAAACGACCATGCCAAACACTTGCAAACTTGGAACAAACTTCCTAAGACCATGCCAAAAAACTTGCAAACTTGGTACAAATTTAATAAGACCATGCCAAAACACTTGCAAACTTGGTACAAATTTAATAGGACCATGCCAAAACACCTGCAAACTTGGCACAAATTTAATACGCCCATGCCAAAACACCTGCAAACTTGGTACAAAGTTAATAAGACCATGCCAAAACACTTGCAAACTTGGTACAAATTTAATAAGACCATGCAAAAACACTTGCAAACTTGTTACAAATTTAATAAGACCATGCCAAAACACTTGCAAACTTGGTACAAATTTAATAAGACCATGCCAAACACTTGCAAAGTTGGTACAAATTTAATCAGACCATGCCAAACACTTGCAAACTTGGTACAAATTTAATAAGACCATGCCAAACACTTGCAAACTTGGTACAAATTTAATAAGACCATGCCAAAACACTTGCAAACTTGGTACAGGTTTAATAAGACCATGCCAAAACACTTGCAAACTTGGTACAAATTTAATAAGACCATGCCAAAACACTTGCAAACTTGGTACAGGTTTAATAAGACCATGCCAAAACACTTGCAAACTTGGTACAAATTTAATAAGACCATGCCAAAACACTTGCAAACTTGGTACAAATTTAATAAGACCATGCCAAAACACTTGCAAACTTGGTACAAATTTAATAAGACCATGCCAAAACACTTGCAAACTTGGAACAAACTTCCTAAGACCATGCCAAAACACTTGCAAACTTGGAACAAATTTAATAAGACCATGCCAAAACATTTGCAAACTTGGTACAATTTTAATAAGACCATGCCAAACACTTGCAAACTTGGTACAAACTTCCTAAGACCATGCCAAAACACTTGCAAACTTGGTACAAATTTAATAAGACCATGCCAAAACACTTGCAAACTTTGTACAAATTTAATACGACCATGCCAAAACACTTGCAAACTTGGTACAAATTTAATAAGACCATGCCAAAACACTTGCAAACTTGGTACAAATTTAATAAGACCATGCCAAACACTTGCAAACTTGGTACAAATTTAATAAGACCATGCCAAACACTAGCAAACTTGGTACAAATTTAATAAGACCATGCCAAAACACTTGCAAACTTGGTACAAATTTAATAAGACCATGCCAAAACACTTGCAAACTTGGTACAAATTTAATAAGACCATGCCAAAACACTTGCAAACTTGGTACAAATTTAATACGACCATGCCAAAACACTTGCAAACTTGGTACAAATTTAATAAGACCATGCCAAAACACTTGCAAACTTGGTACAAATTTAATAAGACCATGCCAAACACTTGCAAACTTGTACAAATTTAATAAGACCATGCCAAACACTTGCAAACTTGGTACAAATTTAATAAGACCATGCCAAACACTTGCAAACTTGGTACAAATTTAATAAGACCATGCCAAACACTTGCAAACTTGGAACAAATTTAATAAGACCATGCCAAAACACTTGCAAACTTGGTACAAATTTAATAAGACCATGCCAAACACTTGCAAACTTGGTACAAAGTTTATAAGACCATGCCAAAACACCTGCAAACTTGGTACAAATTTAATAAGACCATGCCAAACACTTGCAAACTTGGTACAAAGTTTATAAGACCATGCCAAAACACTTGCAAACTTGGTACAAATTTAATAAGACCATGCCAAAACACTTGCAAACTTGGTACAAATTTAACACGACCATGCCAAACACTTGCAAACTTGGAACAAACTTCCTAAGACCATGCCAAAACACTTGAAACCTTGGTACAAATTTAATAAGACCATGCCAAAACACTTGCAAACTTGGAACAATCTTCCTAAGACCATGCCAAAACACTTGCAAACTTGGTACAAATTTAATAAGACCATGCCAAAACACTTGCAAACTTGGTACAAATTTAATAAGACCATGCCAAAACACTTGCAAACTTGGTACAAATTTAATACGACCATGCCAAAACACTTGCAAACTTGGTACAAATTTAATAAGACCATGCCAAAACACTTGCAAACTTGGTACAAATTTAATAAGACCATGCCAAACACTTGCAAACTTGTACAAATTTAATAAGACCATGCCAAACACTTGCAAACTTGGTACAAATTTAATAAGACCATGCCAAACACTTGCAAACTTGGTACAAATTTAATAAGACCATGCCAAACACTTGCAAACTTGGAACAAATTTAATAAGACCATGCCAAAACACTTGCAAACTTGGTACAAATTTAATAAGACCATGCCAAACACTTGCAAACTTGGTACAAAGTTTATAAGACCATGCCAAAACACTTGCAAACTTGGTACAAATTTAATAAGACCATGCCAAAACACTTGCAAACTTGGTACAAATTTAACACGACCATGCCAAACACTTGCAAACTTGGAACAAACTTCCTAAGACCATGCCAAAACACTTGCAAACTTGGAAAAAACTTCCTAAGACCATGCCAAAACACTTACAACCTTGGTACAAATTTAATAAGCTCATGCCAAAACACTTGCAAACTTGGAACAAACTTCCTAAGACCATGCCAAAGCACTTGCAAACTTGGAACAAACTTCCTAAGACCATGCCAAAACATTTGCAAACTTAGTACAATCTTCCTAAGACCATGCCAAAACACTTGCAAACTTGGAACAAACTTTCTAAGACCATGCCAAAACACTTGCAAACTTGGAACAAATTTAATAAGACCATGCCAAAACATTTGCAAACTTGGTACAATTTTAATAAGACCATGCCAAACACTTGCAAACTTGGTACAAACTTCCTAAGACCATGCCAAAACACCTGCAAACTTGGTACAAATTTAATAAGACCATGCCAAACACTTGCAAACTTGGTACAAAGTTTATAAGACCATGCCAAAACACTTGCAAACTTGGTACAAATTTAATAAGACCATGCCAAAACACTTGCAAACTTGGTACAAATTTAACACGACCATGCCAAACACTTGCAAACTTGTAACAAACTTCCTAAGACCATGCCAAAACACTTGAAACCTTGGTACAAATTTAATAAGACCATGCCAAAACACTTGCAAACTTGGAACAATCTTCCTAAGACCATGCCAAAACACTTGCAAACTTGGTACAAATTTAATAAGACCATGCCAAAACACTTGCAAACTTGGAACAAACTTCCTAAGACCATGCCAAAACACTTGCAAACTTGGTACTAATTTAACACGACCATGCCAAAACACTTGCAAACTTGGTACAAACTTCCTAAGACCATGCCAAAACACTTGCAAACTTGGAACAAATTTAATACGACCATGCCTAACACTTGCAAACTTGGAACAAACTTCCTAAGACCATGCCAAAACACTTGCAAACTTGGAACAAACTTCCTTAGACCATGCCAAAACACTTGCAAACTTGGTACAAATTTAATACGACCATGCCAAAACACTTGCAAACTTGGTACAAATTTAATAAGACCATGCCAAAACACTTGCAAACTTGGTACAAATTTAATAAGACCATGCCAAACACTTGCAAACTTGTACAAATTTAATAAGACCATGCCAAACACTTGCAAACTTGGTACAAATTTAATAAGACCATGCCAAACACTTGCAAACTTGGTACAAATTTAATAAGACCATGCCAAACACTTGCAAACTTGGAACAAATTTAATAAGACCATGCCAAAACACTTGCAAACTTGGTACAAATTTAATAAGACCATGCCAAACACTTGCAAACTTGGTACAAAGTTTATAAGACCATGCCAAAACACTTGCAAACTTGGTACAAATTTAATAAGACCATGCCAAAACACTTGCAAACTTGGTACAAATTTAACACGACCATGCCAAACACTTGCAAACTTGGAACAAACTTCCTAAGACCATGCCAAAACACTTGCAAACTTGGAAAAAACTTCCTAAGACCATGCCAAAACACTTACAACCTTGGTACAAATTTAATAAGCTCATGCCAAAACACTTGCAAACTTGGAACAAACTTCCTAAGACCATGCCAAAACACTTGCAAACTTGGAACAAACTTCCTAAGACCATGCCAAAACATTTGCAAACTTAGTACAAACTTCCTTAGACCATGCCAAAACACTTGCAAACTTGGAACAAACTTTCTAAGACCATGCCAAAACACTTGCAAACTTGGAACAAATTTAATAAGACCATGCCAAAACATTTGCAAACTTGGTACAATTTTAATAAGACCATGCCAAACACTTGCAAACTTGGTACAAACTTCCTAAGACCATGCCAAAACACCTGCAAACTTGGTACAAATTTAATAAGACCATGCCAAACACTTGCAAACTTGGTACAAAGTTTATAAGACCATGCCAAAACACTTGCAAACTTGGTACAAATTTAATAAGACCATGCCAAAACACTTGCAAACTTGGTACAAATTTAACACGACCATGCCAAACACTTGCAAACTTGGAACAAACTTCCTAAGACCATGCCAAAACACTTGAAACCTTGGTACAAATTTAATAAGACCATGCCAAAACACTTGCAAACTTGGAACAATCTTCCCAAGACCATGCCAAAACACTTGCAAACTTGGTACAAATTTAATAAGACCATGCCAAAACACTTGCAAACTTGGAACAAACTTCCTAAGACCATGCCAAAACACTTGCAAACTTGGTTCTTATTTAACACGACCATGCCAAAACACTTGCAAACTTGGTACAAACTTCCTAAGACCATGCCAAAACACTTGCAAACTTGGAACAAATTTAATACGACCATGCCTAACACTTGCAAACTTGGAACAAACTTCCTAAGACCATGCCAAAACACTTGCAAACTTGGAACAAACTTCCTTAGACCATGCCAAAACACTTGCAAACTTGGTACAAATTTAAAAAGACCATGCCAAAACACTTGCAAACTTGGTACAAATTTAATAAGACCATGCCAAAACACTTGCAAACTTGGTACAAATTTCAAAAGACCATGCCAAAACACTTGCAAACTAGGAACTTATTTAACACGACCATGCCTACACATGCAAACTTGGAACAAACTTCCTAAGACCATGCCAAAACACTTGCAAACTTGGTACAAATTTAACACGACCATGCCAAACACTTGCAAACTTGGAACAAACTTCCTAAGACCATGCCAAAACACTTGAAACCTTGGTACAAATTTAATAAGACCATGCCAAAACACTTGCAAACTTGGAACAATCTTCCTAAGACCATGCCAAAACACTTGCAAACTTGGTACAAATGTAATAAGACCATGCCAAACACTTGCAAACTTGGAACAAACTTCCTAAGACCATGCCAAAACACTTGCAAACTTGGAACAAGCTTCCTAAGACCATGCCAAAACACTTGGAAACTGGGTACAAATTTAATAAAACCATGCCAAAACACTTGCAAACTTGGCACAAACTTCCTGAGACCATGCCAAAACACTTGCAAACTTGGTACAAATTTAATAAGACCATGCCAAACACTTGCAAAGTTGGAAAAAACTTCCTAAGACCATGCCAAACACTTGCAAACTTGGAACAAACTTCCTAAGACCATGCCAAAACACCTGCAAACTTGGTACAAATTTAATAAGACCATGCCAAAACACTTGCAAACTTGGTACAAACTTCCTAAAACCATGCCAAAACACTTGCAAACTTGGAACAAATTTAATACGACCATGCCAAAACACTTGCAAACTTGGAACAAATTTAATAAGACCATGCCAAAACACTTGCAAACTTGGTACAAATTTAATAAGACCATGCCAAAATACTTGCAAACTTGGAAAAAACTTCCTTAGACCATGCCAAAACACTTGCAATCTTGGTACAAACTTCCTAAGACCATGCCAAAACACTTGCAAACTTGGTACAAACTTCATAAGACCATGCCAAAACACCTGCAAACTTGGTACAAATTTAATAAGACCATGCCAAAACACTTGCAAACTTGGTACAAACTTCCTAAAACCATGCCAAAACACTTGCAAACTTGGAACAAATTTAATACGACCATGCCAAAACACTTGCAAACTTGGAACAAATTTAATAAGACCATGCCAAAACACTTGCAAACTTGGTACAAATTTAATAAGACCATGCCAAACACTTGCAAACTTGGTACAAACTTCCTAAGACCATGCCAAACACTTGCAAGCTTGGAACAAGTTTAATAAGACCATGCCAAAACACTTGCAAACTTGGAACAAATTTAATAAGACCATGCCAAAACACTTGCAAACTTGGTACAAATTTAATAAGACCATGCCAAAATACTTGCAAACTTGGAAAAAACTTCCTTAGACCATGCCAAAACACTTGCAATCTTGGTACAAACTTCCTAAGACCATGCCAAAACACTTGCAAACTTGGTACAAACTTCATAAGACCATGCCAAAACACCTGCAAACTTGGTACAAATTTAAAAAGACCATGCCAAAACACTTGCAAACTTGGTACAAATTTAATAAGACCATGCCAAAACACCTGCAAACTTGGCACAAATTTAATAAGACCATGCCAAAACACTTGCAAACTTGGAACAAACTTCCTAAGACCATGTCAAAACACTTGCAAACTTGGTACAAATTTAATAACACCATGCCAAAACACTTACAACCTTGGTACAAATTTAATAAGACCATGCCAAAATACTTGCAAACTTGGAAAAAACTTCCATAGACCATGCCAAAACACTTGCAATCTTGGTACAAACTTCCTAAGACCATGCCAAAACACCTGCAAACTTGGTACAAATTTAATAAGACCATGCCAAAACACTTGCAAACTTGGAACAAATTTAATAAGAAAATGCCAAACACTTGCAAACTTGGTACAAATTTAATAACACCATGCCAAGCAGTTGCAAACTTGGAACAAACTTCCTAAGACCATGCCAAAACACTTGCAACCTTGGTACAAATTTAATAAGACCATGCCAAAACACTTGCAAACTTGGTACAAATTTAATAAGACCATGCCAAAACACTTGCAAACTTGGTACAAATTTAATAAGACCATGCCTAAAACTTGCAAACTTGGAACATATTTAAAACGACCATGCCAAAACAATTGCAACCTTGGTACAAATTTAATAAGACCATGCCAACACACATGCAAACTTGGTACAAATTAAATAAGACCATGCCAAACACTTGCAAACTTGGAACAAACTTCCTAAGACCATGCCAAAACACTTGCAAACTTGGTACAAATTTAATAAGACCATGCTAAAACACTTGCAAACTTTGAACAAATTTAATAAGACCATGCCAAACACTTGCAAACTTGGTACAAATTTAATAAGACCATGCCAAAACACCTGCAAACTTGGTACAAATTTAATATGACCATGCCAAAACACTTGCAAACTTGGAACAAATTTAATAAGACCATGCCAAACACTTGCAAACTTGGTACAAATTTAATAAGACCATGCCAAAACACCTGCAAACTTGGTACAAATTTAATATGACCATGTCAAAACACTTGCAACCTTGGTACAAATTTAATAAGACCATGCCAAAACACTTGCAAACTTGGTACAAATTTAATAAGACCATGCCAAAACACTTGCAAACTTGGTACAAATTTAATAAGACCATGCCTAAAACTTGCAAACTTGGAACATATTTAAAACGACCATGCCAAAACAATTGCAACCTTGGTACAAATTTAAAAAGACCATGCCAAAACACTTGCAAACTTGGTACAAATTTAATAAGACCATGCCAAACACTTGCAAACTTGGTACAAATTTAATAAGACCATGCCAAAACACTTGCAAACTTGGTACAAACTTCCTAAGACCATGCCAAAACACCTGCAAACTTGGTACAAATTTAATTAGACCATGCCAAAACACTTGCAAACTTGGCACAAATTTAATAAGACCATGCCAAACACTTGCAAACTTGGAACAAACTTCCTAAGACCATGCCAAACACTTGCAACCTTGGAAAAAACTTCCTAAGACCATGCCAAACACTTGCAAGCTTGGTACTTATTTAACACGACCATGCCAAACACTTGCAAACTTGGTACAAACTTCCTAAGACCATGCCAAAACACTTGCAAACTTGGTACAAATTTAATAAGACCATGCTAAAACACTTGCAAACTTGGTACAAATTTAATAAGACCATGCCAAACACTTGCAAACTTGGTACAAATTTAATAAGACCATGCCAAACACTTGCAAACTTGGTACAAATTTAATAAGACCATGCCAAAACACCTGCAAACTTGGTACAAATTAAATATGACCATGTCAAAACACTTGCAAACTTGGTACAAATTTAATAAGACCATGCCAAACACTTGCAAACTTGGTACAAATTTAATAAGACCATGCCTACAACTTGCAAACTTGGAACATATTTAAAACGACCATGCCAAAACAATTGCAACCTTGGTACAAATTTAATAAGACCATGCCAAAACACTTGCAAACTTGGTACAAATTTAATAAGACCATGCCAAACACTTGCAACCTTGGAACAAACTTCCTAAGACCATTCCAAACACTTGCAAGCTTGGAACAAATTTAATAAGACCATGCCAAAACACTTGCAAACTTGGTACAAATTTAATAAGACCATGCCAAAACACTTGCAAACTTGGTACAAACTTCCTAAGACCATGCCAAAACACCTGCAAACTTGGTACAAATTTAATTAGACCATGCCAAAACACTTGCAAACTTGGCACAAATTTAATAAGACCATGCCAAACACTTGCAAACTTGGAACAAACTTCCTTAGACCATGCCAAACACTTGCAACCTTGGAACAAACTTCCTAAGACCATGCCAAACACTTGCAAGCTTGGAACAAATTTAATAAGACCATGCCAAAACACTTGCAAACTTGGTACAAATTTAATAAGACCTTGCCAAAACACTTGCAAACTTGGTACAAAGTTAATAAGACCATGCCAAAACACTTGCAAACTTGGAACAAACTTCCTAAGACCATGCCAAAACACTTGCAAACTTGGTACAAATTTAATAAGACCATGCTAAAACACTTGCAAACTTGGTACAAATTTAATAAGACCATGCCAAACACTTGCAAACTTGGTACAAATTTAATAAGACCATGCCAAAACACCTGCAAACTTGGTACAAATTTAATATGACCATGTCAAAACACTTGCAAACTTGGTACAAATTTAATAAGACCATGCCAAACACTTGCAAACTTGGTACAAATTTAATAAGACCATGCCAAAACACCTGCAAACTTGGTACAAATTAAATATGACCATGTCAAAACACTTGCAAACTTGGTACAAATTTAATAAGACCATGCCAAACACTTGCAAACTTGGAACAAACTTCCTAAGACCATGCCAAAACACTTGCAAACTTGGTACAAACTTCCTAAGACCATGCCAAAACACTTGCAACCTTGTTACAAAGTTAATAAGACCGTGGCAAAACACTTGCAAACTTGGAACAAACTTCCTAAGACCATGCCAAACACTTGCAAACTTGAAACAAACTTCCTAAGACCATGCCAAAACACTTGCAACCTTGGTACAAAGTTAATAAGACCATGCCAAAACACTTGCAAACTTGGTACAAATTTAATAAGACCATGCCAAAACACTTGCAAACTTGGTACAAATTTAATAAGACCGTGGCAAAACACTTGCAAACTTGGAACAAACTTCCTAAGACCATGCCAAACACTTGCAAACTTGGAACAAACATCCTAAGACCATGCCAAAACACTTGCAACCTTGGTACAAAGTTAATAAGACCATGCCAAAACACTTGCAATTTTGGTACAAATTTAATAAGACCATGCTAAAACACTTGCAAACTTGGTACAATTTTAATAAGATCATGCCAAAACACTTGCAAACTTGGTACAAACTTCCTAAGACCATGCCAAAACACTTGCAAACTTGGTACAAACTTCCTAAGACCATGCCAAAACACTTGCAAACTTGGTACAATTTTAATAAGACCATGCCAAACACTTGCAAACTTGAAACAAACTTCCTAAGACCATGCCAAAACACCTGCAAACATGGAACAAATTTAATAAGACCTTGCCAAAACACTTGCAAACTTGGTACAAGTTTAATAAGACCATGCCAAAACACTTGCAAACTTGGAACAAACTTCCTAAGACCATGCCAAAACACTTGCAAACTTGGTACAAATTTATTAAGACCATGCCAAAACACTTACAACCTTGGTACAAAGTTAATAAGACCATGCCAAAACACTTGCAAACTTGGTACTTATTTAACACGACCATGCCAAACACTTGCAAACTTGGTACAAATTTAATAAGATCATGCCAAACACTTGCAAACTTGGAACAAACTTCCTAAGACCATGCCAAAACACTTGCAAACTTGGTACAAATTTAATAAGACCATGCCAAAACACTTGCAAACTTGGAACAAACTTCCTAAGACCATGCCAAAACACTTGCAAACTTGGTACAAACTTCCTAAGACCATGCCAAAACACTTGCAAACTTGGTACAAATTTATTAAGACCATGCCAAAACACTTACAACCTTGGTACAAAGTTAAAAAGACCATGCCAAAACACTTGCAAACTTGGTACTTATTTAACACGACCATGCCAAACACTTGCAAACTTGGTACAAATTTAATAAGACCATGCCAAAACACTTGCAAACTTGGTACAATTTTAATAAGATAATGCCAAAACACTTGCAAACTTGGAACAAACTTCCTAAGACCATGCCAAAACACTCGCAAACTTGATAAAAATTTATTAAGACCATGCCAAAACACTTGCAAACTTGGTACAAATTTAATAAGACCATGCCAAAACACTTGCAAACTTGGAACAAATTTAATAAGACCATGCCAAACACTTGCAAACTTGGTACAAATTTAATAACACCATGCCAAGCAGTTGCAAACTTGGAACAAACTTCCTAAGACCATGCCAAAACACTTGCAACCTTGGTACAAATTTAATAAGACCATGCCAAAACACTTGCAAACTTGGAACAAATTTAATAAGACCATGCCAAAACACTTGCAAACTTGGTACAAATTTAATAAGACCATGCCAAAATACTTGCAAACTTGGAAAAAACTTCCTTAGACCATGCCAAAACACTTGCAATCTTGGTACAAACTTCCTAAGACCATGCCAAAACACTTGCAAACTTGGTACAAACTTCATAAGGCCATGCCAAAACACCTGCCAACTTGGTACAAATTTAATAAGACCATGCCAAAACACTTGCAAACTTGGAACAAACTTCCTAAGACCATGTCAAAACACTTGCAAACTTGGTACAAATTTAATAACACCATGCAAAAACACTTACAACCTTGGTACAAATTTAATAAGACCATGCCAAAATACTTGCAAACTTGGAAAAAACTTCTATAGACCATGCCAAAACACTTGCAATCTTGGTACAAACTTCCTAAGACCATGCCAAAACACCTGCAAACTTGGTACAAATTTAATAAGACCATGCCAAAACACTTGCAAACTTGGAACAAATTTAATAAGAAAATGCCAAACACTTGCAAACTTGGTACAAATTTAATAACACCATGCCAAGCAGTTGCAAACTTGGAACAAACTTCCTAAGACCATGCCAAAACACTTGCAACCTTGGTACAAATTTAATAAGACCATGCCAAAACACTTGCAAACTTGGTACAAATTTAATAAGACCATGCCAAAACACTTGCAAACTTGGTACAAATTTAATAAGACCATGCCTAAAACTTGCAAACTTGGAACATATTTAAAACGACCATGCCAAAACAATTGCAACCTTGGTACAAATTTAATAAGACCATGCCAACACACATGCAAACTTGGTACAAATTAAATAAGACCATGCCAAACACTTGCAAACTTGGAACAAACTTCCTAAGACCATGCCAAAACACTTGCAAACTTGGTACAAATTTAATAAGACCATGCTAAAACACTTGCAAACTTGGTACAAATTTAATAAGACCATGCCAAACACTTGCAAACTTGGTACAAATTTAATAAGACCATGCCAAAACACCTGCAAACTTGGTACAAATTTAATATGACCATGCCAAAACACTTGCAAACTTGGAACAAATTTAATAAGACCATGCCAAACACTTGCAAACTTGGTACAAATTTAATAACACCATGCCAAGCAGTTGCAAACTTGGAACAAACTTCCTAAGACCATGCCAAAACACTTGCAACCTTGGTACAAATTTAATAAGACCATGCCAAAACACTTGCAAACTTGGTACAAATTTAATAAGACCATGCCAAAACACTTGCAAACTTGGTACAAATTTAATAAGACCATGCCTAAAACTTGCAAACTTGGAACATATTTAAAACGACCATGCCAAAACAATTGCAACCTTGGTACAAATTTAAAAAGACCATGCCAAAACACTTGCAAACTTGGTACAAATTTAATAAGACCATGCCAAACACTTGCAAACTTGGTACAAATTTAATAAGACCATGCCAAAACACTTGCAAACTTGGTACAAACTTCCTAAGACCATGCCAAAACACCTGCAAACTTGGTACAAATTTAATTAGACCATGCCAAAACACTTGCAAACTTGGCACAAATTTAATAAGACCATGCCAAACACTTGCAAACTTGGAACAAACTTCCTAAGACCATGCCAAACACTTGCAACCTTGGAACAAACTTCCTAAGACCATGCCAAACACTTGCAAGCTTGGTACTTATTTAACACGACCATGCCAAACACTTGCAAACTTGGTACAAACTTCCTAAGACCATGCCAAAACACTTGCAAACTTGGTACAAATTTAATAAGACCATGCTAAAACACTTGCAAACTTGGTACAAATTTAATAAGACCATGCCAAACACTTGCAAACTTGGTACAAATTTAATAAGACCATGCCAAACACTTGCAAACTTGGTACAAATTTAATAAGACCATGCCAAAACACCTGCAAACTTGGTACAAATTAAATATGACCATGTCAAAACACTTGCAAACTTGGTACAAATTTAATAAGACCATGCCAAACACTTGCAAACTTGGTACAAATTTAATAAGACCATGCCTACAACTTGCAAACTTGGAACATATTTAAAACGACCATGCCAAAACAATTGCAACCTTGGTACAAATTTAATAAGACCATGCCAAAACACTTGCAAACTTGGTACAAATTTAATAAGACCATGCCAAACACTTGCAACCTTGGAACAAACTTCCTAAGACCATTCCAAACACTTGCAAGCTTGGAACAAATTTAATAAGACCATGCCAAAACACTTGCAAACTTGGTACAAATTTAATAAGACCATGCCAAAACACTTGCAAACTTGGTACAAACTTCCTAAGACCATGCCAAAACACCTGCAAACTTGGTACAAATTTAATTAGACCATGCCAAAACACTTGCAAACTTGGCACAAATTTAATAAGACCATGCCAAACACTTGCAAACTTGGAACAAACTTCCTTAGACCATGCCAAACACTTGCAACCTTGGAACAAACTTCCTAAGACCATGCCAAACACTTGCAAGCTTGGAACAAATTTAATAAGACCATGCCAAAACACTTGCAAACTTGGTACAAATTTAATAAGACCTTGCCAAAACACTTGCAAACTTGGTACAAAGTTAATAAGACCATGCCAAAACACTTGCAAACTTGGAACAAACTTCCTAAGACCATGCCAAAACACTTGCAAACTTGGTACAAATTTAATAAGACCATGCTAAAACACTTGCAAACTTGGTACAAATTGAATAAGACCATGCCAAACACTTGCAAACTTGGTACAAATTTAATAAGACCATGCCAAAACACCTGCAAACTTGGTACAAATTTAATATGACCATGTCAAAACACTTGCAACCTTGGTACAAATTTAATAAGACCATGCCAAACACTTGCAAACTTGGTACAAATTTAATAAGACCATGCCAAAACACCTGCAAACTTGGTACAAATTAAATTTGACCATGTCAAAACACTTGCAAACTTGGTACAAATTTAATAAGACCATGCCAAACACTTGCAAACTTGGAACAAACTTCCTAAGACCATGCCAAAACACTTGCAAACTTGGTACAAACTTCCTAAGACCATGCCAAAACACTTGCAACCTTGTTACAAAGTTAATAAGACCGTGGCAAAACACTTGCAAACTTGGAACAAACTTCCTAAGACCATGCCAAACACTTGCAAACTTGAAACAAACTTCCTAAGACCATGCCAAAACACTTGCAACCTTGGTACAAAGTTAATAAGACCATGCCAAAACACTTGCAAACTTGGTACAAATTTAATAAGACCATGCCAAAACACTTGCAAACTTGGTACAAATTTAATAAGACCGTGGCAAAACACTTGCAAACTTGGAACAAACTTCCTAAGACCATGCCAAACACTTGCAAACTTGGAACAAACTTCCTAAGACCATGCCAAAACACTTGCAACCTTGGTACAAAGTTAATAAGACCATGCCAAAACACTTGCAATTTTGGTACAAATTTAATAAGACCATGCTAAAACACTTGCAAACTTGGTACAATTTTAATAAGATCATGCCAAAACACTTGCAAACTTGGAACAAACTTCCTAAGACCATGCCAAAACACTTGCAAACTTGGTACAAATTTAATAAGACCATGCCAAACACTTGCAAACTTGGTACAAGTTTAATAAGACCATGCCAAAACACTTGCAAACTTGGAACAAGCTTCCTAAGACCATGCCAAAACACTTGCAAACTTGGTACAAACTTTCTAAGACCATGCCAAAACACTTGCAAACTTGGTACAATTTTAATAAGACCATGCCAAACACTTGCAAACTTGGAACAAATGTAATACGACCATGCCAAACACTTGCAAACTTGGTACAAACTTCCTAAGACCATGCCAAAACACTTGCAAACTTGGTACAAATTTAATAAGACCATGCCAAAACACTTGCAAACTTGGTACAAATTTAATAAGACCATGCCAAAACACTTGCAAACTTGGTACAATTTTAATAAGATCATGCCAAAACACTTGCAAACTTGGAACAAGCTTCCTAAGACCATGCCAAAACACTTGCAAACTTGGTACAAACTTCCTAAGACCATGCCAAAACACTTGCAAACTTGGTACAATTTTAATAAGACCATGCCAAACACTTGCAAACTTGAAACAAACTTCCTAAGACCATGCCAAAACACCTGCAAACATGGAACAAATTTAATAAGACCTTGCCAAAACACTTGCAAACTTGGTACAAGTTTAATAAGACCATGCCAAAACACTTGCAAACTTGGAACAAACTTCCTAAGAACATGCCAAAACACTTGCAAACTTGGTACAAATTTATTAAGACCATGCCAAAACACTTACAACCTTGGTACAAAGTTAATAAGACCATGCCAAAACACTTGCAAACTTGGTACTTATTTAACACGACCATGCCAAACACTTGCAAACTTGGTACAAATTTAATAAGATCATGCCAAACACTTGCAAACTTGGAACAAACTTCCTAAGACCATGCCAAAACACTTGCAAACTTGGTATAAATTTAATAAGACCATGCCAAAACACTTGCAAACTTGGAACAAACTTCCTAAGACCATGCCAAAACACTTGCAAACTTGGTACAAACTTCCTAAGACCATGCCAAAACACTTGCAAACTTGGTACAAATTTATTAAGACCATGCCAAAACACTTACAACCTTGGTACAAAGTTAAAAAGACCATGCCAAAACACTTGCAAACTTGGTACTTATTTAACACGACCATGCCAAACACTTGCAAACTTGGTACAAATTTAATAAGACCATGCCAAAACACTTGCAAACTTGGTACAATTTTAATAAGATAATGCCAAAACACTTGCAAACTTGGAACAAACTTCCTAAGACCATGCCAAAACACTTGCAAACTTGATAAAAATTTAATAAGACCATGCCAAAACACTTGCAAACTTGGTACAAATTTAATAAGACCATGCCAAACACTAGCAAACTTGGTACAAATTTAATAAGACCATGCCAAACACTTGCAAACTTGGTACAAACTTCCTAAGACCATGCCAAAACACTTGCAAACTTGGTACAAATTTAATAAGACCATGCCAAAACACTTGCAAACTTGGTACAAATTTAATAAGACCATGCCAGAACACTTGCAAACTTGGTACAAATTTAATAAGACCATGCCAAACACTTGCAAACTTGGAACAAACTTCCTAAGACCATGCCAAAACACTTGCAAACTTGGTACAAATTTAATAAGACCATGCCAAAACACTTGCAAACTTGGAACAAACTTCCTAAGACCATGCCAAAACACTTGCAAACTTGGCACAAATTTAATAAGACCATGCCAAACACTTGCAAACTTGGAACAAACTTCCTTAAACCATGCCAAAACACTTGCAAACTTGGTACAAATTTAATAAGACCATGCCAAACACTTGCAAACTTGGAACAAACTTCCTCAGACCATGCCAAAACACTTGCAACCTTGGTACAAATTTAATAAGACCATGCCAAAACACTAGCAAACTTGGAACAAACTTCCTCAGACCATGCCAAAACACTTGCAACCTTGGTACAAATTTAACAAGACCATGCCAAAACACTTGCAAACTTGGTACAAATTTAATAAGACCATGCCAAAACACTTGCAAACTTGGTACAAATGTAATAAGACCATGCCAAAACACTCGCAAACTTGGTACAAATTTAATAAGACCATGCCAAACACTTGCAAACTTGGAACAAACTTCCTAAGACCATGCCAAAACACTTGCAACCTTGTACAAATTTAATAAGACCATGCCAAAACACTTGCAAACTTGGTACAAATTTAATAAGACCATGCCAAAACACTTGCAAACTTGGCACAAATTTAATAAGACCATGCCAAAACACTTGCAAACTTGGAACAAATTTAATAAGACCATGCTAAAACACTTGCAAACTTGGTACACAGTTCCTAAGACCATGCCAAAACACTTGCAAACTTGGTACAAATTTAATAAGACCATGCCAAAACACTTGAAAACTTGGTACAAATGTAATAAGACCATGCCAAAACACTTGCAAACTTGGAACAAACTTCCTAAGACCATGCCAAAACACTTGCAAACTTGGTACAAATTTAATAAGACCATGCCAAACAGTTGCAAACTTGGAACAAACTTCCTAAGACCATGCCAAAACACTTGCAAACTTGGTACAAATTTAATAAGACCATGGCAAACACTTGCAAACTTGGAACAAACTTCCTAAGACCATGCCAAAACACTTGCAACTTTGGTACAAATTTAATAAGACCATGCCAAAACACTTGCAAACTTGGAACAAACTTCCTAAGACCATGCCAAAACACTTGCAAACTTGGCACAAATTTAATAAGACCATGCCAAAACACTTGCAAACTTGGTACAATTTAATAAGACCATGCCAAAACACTTACAAACTTGGTACAAATTTAATAAGACCATGCCAAAACACTTGCAAACTTGGAACAAACTTCCTAAGACCATGCCAAAACACTTGCACCCTTGGTACAAATTTAATACGACCATGCCAAACACTTGCAAACTTGGAACAAACTTCCTAAGACCATGCCAAACACTTGCAAACTTGGTACAAATTTAATGAGACCATGCCAAAACACTTGCAAACTTGGTACAAATTTAAAAAGACCATGCCAAAACACTTGCAAACTTGGTACAAATTTAATACGACCATGCCAAACACTTGCAAACTTGGAACAAACTTCCTAAGACCATGCCAAAACACTTGCAACCTTGGTACAAATTTAATACGACCATGCCAAACACTTGCAAACTTGGAACAAACTTCTTAAGACCATGCCAAAACACTTGCAAACTTGGTACAAATTTAATCGGACCATGCCAAACACTTGCAAACTTGGAACAAACTTCCTAAGACCATGCCAAAACACTTGCAAACTTGGCACAAATTTAATAAGACCATGCCAAAACACTTGCAAACTTGGAACAAACTTCCTAAGACCATGCCAAAACACTTGCAAACTTGGAACAAACTTCCTAAGACCATGCCAAAACACTTGCAACCTTGTACAAATTTAATAAGACCATGCCAAAACACTTGCAAACTTGGT
The DNA here is from genome assembly GCA_914969975.1 of Anopheles atroparvus. Classification (NCBI taxonomy): domain Eukaryota; kingdom Metazoa; phylum Arthropoda; class Insecta; order Diptera; family Culicidae; genus Anopheles; species Anopheles atroparvus. The sequence continues at coordinate 10,628,386 of CAJZCY010000006.1, read as the reverse complement.
ACAAATTTAATAAGACCATGCCAAAACACTTGCAAACTTGGTACAAATTTAATACGACCATGCCAAACACTTGCAAACTTAGAACAAACTTCCTAAGACCATGCCAAAACACTTGCAAACTTGGTACAAATTTAATAAGACCATGCCAAAACACTTGCAAACTTGGTACAAATTTAATACGACCATGCCAAACGTTTGCAAACTTGGTACAAATTTAATAAGACCATGCCAAAACACTTGCAAACTTGTTACAAATTTAATACGACCATGCCAAACAGTTGCAAACTTGGAACAAACTTTCTAAGACCATGCCAAAACACTTGCAAACTTGGTACAAATTTAAAAAGACCATGCCAAAACACTTGCAAACTTGGAACAAACTTCCTAAGACCATGCCAAAACACTTGCAAACTTGGCACAAATTTAACAAGACCTTGCCAAACACTTGCAAACTTGGAACAAACTTCCTAAGACCATGCCAAAACACTTGCAAACTTGGTACAAATTTCATAAGACCATGCCAAAACACTTGCAAACTTGGTACAAATTTAATAAGGCCATGCCAAAACACTTGCAAACTTGGTACAAATTTAATAATACCATGCCAAAAACTTGCAAACTTGGAACAAACTTCCTAAGAATATGCCAAAACCCTTGCAAACTTGGTACAAATTTAATAAGACCATGCCAAAACACTTGCAAACATGGGACAAATTTAATAAGACCATGCCAAAACACTTGCAAACTTGGTACAAATGTAATAAGACCATGCCAAAACACTTGCAAACTTGGTACAAATTTAATAAGACCATGCCAAACACTTGCAAACTTGGAACAAACTTCCTAAGACCATGCCAAAACACTTGCAAACTTGGTACAAATTTAATAAGACCATGCCAAAGCACTTGCAAACTTGGGACAAATTTAATAAGACCATGCCAAAACACTTGCAAACTTGTTACAAATTAAATAAGACCATGCCAAAACACTTGCAAACTTGGTACAAATTTAATGAAACCATGCCAAAACACTTGCAACCTTGGTACAAATTTAATAAAACCTTGCCAAAACACTTGCAAACTTGGTACAAATTCAATAACAACATGCCAAAACACTTGCAAACTTGGTACAAATTTCATAAAACCATGCCAAAAAACTTGCAAACTTGGAACAAACTTCCTAAGACCATGCCAAAACACTTGCAACCTTGGTACAAATTTAATAAGACCATGCCAAAACACTTGCAAACTTGGTACAAATTTAATAAGACCATGCCAAAACACTTGCAAACTTGGTACAAATTTAATAAGACCATGCCAAAACACTTGCAAACTTGGAACAAACTTCCTAAGACCATGCCAAAACACTTGCAAACTTGGTACAAATTTAATAAGACCAAGCCAAAACACTTGCAAACTTGGAAAAAATTTAATAAGACCATGCCAAAACACTTGCAAACTTGTTACAAATTTAATAACACCATGCCAAAACACTTGCAAACTTGGTACAAATTTAATAAGACCATGCCAAAACACTTGCAAACTTGGTACAAATTTAATAACACCATGCCAAAGCACTTGCAAACTTGGTACAAATTTTATAAAACCATGCCAAAACACTTGCAAACTTGATACAAATTTAATAAGACCAAGCCAAAACACTTGCAAACTTAGAACAAATTTAATAAGACCATGCCAAAACACTTGCAAACTTGGTACAATTTTAATAAGACCATGCCAAAACACTTGCAAACTTGGTACAAATTTAATAAGACCATGCCAAAACACTTGCAAACTTGGAACAAACTTCCTAAGACCATGCCAAAACACTTGCAAACTTGGTACAAATTTAATAAGACCATGCCAAAACACTTGCAAACTTGGTACAAATTTAATAAGACCATGCCAATACACTTGCAAACTTGGTACAAATTTAATAAAACCTTGCCAAAACACTTGCAAACTTGGTACAAATTCAATAACAACATGCCAAAACACTTGCAAACTTGGTACAAATTTCATAAAACCATGCCAAAAAACTTGCAAACTTGGAACAAACTTCCTAAGACCATGCCAAAACACTTGCAACCTTGGTACAAATTTAATAAGACCATGCCAAAACACTTGCAAACTTGGTACAAATTTAATATCACCATGCCAAACATTTGCAAACTTGGAACAAACTTTTTAAGACCATGCCAAAACACTTGCAAACTTGGGACAAATTTAATAAGACCATGCCAAAACACTTGCAAACTTGGTACAAATTTAATAACACCATGCCAATACACTTGCAAACTTGGTACAAATTTAATAAAACCTTGCCAAAACACTTGCAAACTTGGTACAAATTCAATAACAACATGCCAAAACACTTGCAAACTTGGTACAAATTTCATAAAACCATGCCAAAAAACTTGCAAACTTGGAACAAACTTCCTAAGACCATGCCAAAACACTTGCAACCTTGGTACAAATTTAATAAGACCATGCCAAAACACTTGCAAACTTGGTACAAATTTAATAAGACCATGCCAAACACTTGCAAACTTGGAACAAACTTCCTAAGACCATGCCAAAACACTTGCAAACTTGGTACAAATTTAATAAGACCTTGCCAAACACTTGCAAACTTGGAACAAACTTCCTAAGACCATGCCAAAACACTTGCATCCTTGGTACAAATTTAATAAGACCATGCCAAACACTTGCAAACTTGGAACAAACTTCCTAAGACCATGCCAAAACACTTGCAAACTTGGTACAAATTTAATAAGACCATGCCAAAACACTTGCAAACTTGGTACAAATTTAATAACACCATGCCAAAACACTTGCAAACTTGGTACAAATTAAATAAAACCATGCCAAAACACTTGCAAACTTGGTACAATTTAATAAGACCAAGCCAAAACACTTGCAAACTTGGAACAAATTTAATAAGACCATGCCAAAACACTTGCAAACTTGGTACAAATTCAATAAGACCATGCCAAAACACTTGCAAACTTGGTACAAATTTAATAAGACCATGCCAAAACACTTGCAAACTTGGAACAAACTTCCTAAGACCATGCCAAAACACTTGCAAACTTGGTACAAATTTAATAAGACCATGCCAAAACACTTGCAAACTTGGTACAAATTTAATAAGACCATGCCAAAACACTTGCAAACTTGGAACAAACTTCCTAAGACCATGCCAAAACACTTGCAAACTTGATACAAATTTAATAAGACCATGCCAAAACTCTTGCAAACTTGGTACAAATTTAATAAGACGATGCCAAACACTTGCAAACTTGGTACAAACTTCCTAAGACCATGCCAAAACACTTGCAAACTTGGAACAAATTTTATAAGACCATGCCAAAACACTTGCAAACTTGGTACAAATTTAATAAGACCATGCCAAACACTTGCAAACTTGGAACAAACTTCCTAAGACCATGCCAAAACACTTGCAAACTTGGTTCAAATTTAATAAGACCATGCCAAAACACTTGCAAACTTGGTACAAATTTAATAACACCATGCCAAAACACTTGCAAACTTGATACAAATTTAATAAAACCATGCCAAAACACTTGCAAACTTGGCACAAATTTAATAATACCAAGCCAAAACACTTGCAAACTTGGAACAAATTTAATACGACCATGCCAAAACACTTGCAAACTTTGTACAAATTTAATAAGACCATGCCAAAACACTTGCAAACTTGGTACAAATTTAATAAGACCATGCCAAACACTTGCAAACTTGGAACAAACTTCCTAAGACCATGCCAAAACACTTGCAAACTTGGTACAAATTTAATAAAACCATGCCAAAACACTTGCAAACTTAATAAAAATTTAATAAGACCATGCCAAGCACTTGCAAACTTGGAACAAACTTCCTAAGACCATGCCAAAACACTTGCAAACTTGGTACAAATTTAATAAGACCATGCCAAAACACTTGCAAACTTGGTACAAATTTAATAACACCATGCCAAAACACTTGCAAACTTGGTACAAATTTAATAAGACCAAGCCAAAACACTTACAAACTTGGAACAAATTTAATAAGACCATGCCAAAACATTTGAAAACTTGGTACAAATTTAATAAGACCATGCCAAAACACTTGCAAACTTGGTACAAATTTAATAAGACTATGCCAAAACACTTGCAAACTTGGAACAAACTTCCTAAGACCATGCCAAACACTTGCAAACTTGGTACAAATTTAATAAGACCATGCCAAAACACTTGCAAACTTGGTACAAATTGAATAAGACCATGCCAAACACTTGCAAACTTGGAACAAACTTCCTAAGACCGTGCCAAAACACTTGCAAACTTGGTACAAATTTAATAAAACCATGCCAAAACACTTGCAAACTTGGTACAAATTTAATAAGACCATGCCAAAACACTTGCAAACTTGGTACAAATTTAATAAGACCATGCCAAAACACTTGCAAACTTGGTACAAATATAATAAGACCATGCCAAAACACTTGCAAACTTGGAACAAACTTCCTAAGACCATGCCAAAACACTTGCAAACTTGGTACAAATTTAATAAGACCAAGCCAAAACACTTGCAAACTTGGAAAAAATTTAATAAGACCATGCCAAAACACTTGCAAACTTGGTACAAATTTAATAACACCATGCCAAAACACTTGCAAACTTGGTACAAATTTAATAAGACCATGCCAAAACACTTGCAAACTTGGTACAAATTTAATAACACCATGCCAAAACACTTGCAAACTTGGTACAAATTTTATAAAACCATGCCAAAACACTTGCAAACTTGATACAAATTTCATAAGACCAAGCCAAAACACTTGCAAACTTAGAACAAATTTAATAAGACCATGCCAAAACACTTGCAAACTTGGTACAATTTTAATAAGACCATGCCAAAACACTTGCAAACTTGGTACAAATTTAATAAGACCATGCCAAAACACTTGCAAACTTGGAACAAACTTCCTAAGACCATGCCAAAACACTTGCAAACTTGGTACAAATTTAATAAGACCATGCCAAAACACTTGCAAACTTGGTACAAATTTAATATCACCATGCCAAACATTTGCAAACTTGGAACAAACTTTTTAAGACCATGCCAAAACACTTGCAAACTTGGGACAAATTTAATAAGACCATGCCAAAACACTTGCAAACTTGGTACAAATTTAATAACACCATGCCAATACACTTGCAAACTTGGTACAAATTTAATAAAACCTTGCCAAAACACTTGCAAACTTGGTACAAATTCAATAACAACATGCCAAAACACTTGCAAAATTGGTACAAATTTCATAAAACCATGCCAAAAAACTTGCAAACTTGGAACAAACTTCCTAAGACCATGCCAAAACACTTGCAAACTTGGTACAAATTTAATAAGACCTTGCCAAACACTTGCAAACTTGGAACAAACTTCCTAAGACCATGCCAAAACACTTGCATCCTTGGTATAAAATTTAATACAACCATGCCAAACACTTGCAAACTTGGAACAAACTTCCTAAGACCATGCCAAAACACTTGCAAACTTGGTACAAATTTAATAAGACCATGCCAAAACACTTGCAAACTTGGTACAAATTTAATACGACCATGCCAAACACTTGCAAACTTGGTACAAATTTAATAAGACCATGCCAAACACTTGCAAACTTGGAACAAACTTCCTAAGACTATGCCAAAACACTTGCAAACTTGGTACAAATTTAATAAGACCATGCCAAACACTTGCAAACTTGGAACAAACTTCCTAAGACCATGCCAAAACACTTGCAACCTTGGTACAAATTTAATACGACCATGCCAAACACTTGCAAACTTGGGACAAACTTCCTAAGACCATGCCAAAACACTTGCAAACTTGGTACAAATTTAATAAGACCATGCCAAAACACTTGCAAACTTGGTACAAATATAATAAGACCATGCCAAAACACTTGCAAACTTGGTACAAATTTAAGACGACCATGCCAAACACTTGCAAACTTGGTACAAATTTAATAAGACCATGCCAAACACTTGCAAACTTGGAACAAACTTCCTAAGACCATGCCAAAACACTTGCAACCTTGGTACAAATTTAATAAGTCCATGCCAAAACACTTGCAAACTTGGAACAAACTTCCTAAGACCATGCCAAAACACTTGCAAACTTGGAACAAACTTCCTAAGACCATGCCAAAACACTTGCAAACTTGGTACAAATTTAAAAAGACCATGCCAAACATTTGCAAACTTGGAACAAACTTCCTAAGACCATGCCAAAACACTTGCAACCTTTGTACAAATTTAATAAGACCATGCCAAAACACTTGCAAACTTGGAACAAACTTCCTAAGACCATGCCAAAACACTTGCAAACTTGGTACAAATTTAATAAGACCATGCCAAACACTTGCAAACTTGGAACAAACTTCCTAAGACCATGCCAAAACACTTGCAAACTTGGCACAAATTTAATAAGACCATGCCAAAACACTTGCAAACTTGGAACAAACTTCCTAAGACCATGCCAAAACACTTGCCAACTTGGAACAAACTTCCTAAGACCATGCCAAAACACTTGCAAACTTGGTACAAATTTAATAAGACCATGCCAAACACTTGCAAACTTGGAACAAACTTCCTAAGACCATGCCAAAACACTTGCAACCTTGGTACAAATTTAATAAGACCATGCCAAAACACTTGCAAACTTGGAACAAACTTCCTAAGACCATGCCAAAACACTTGCAAACTTGGCACAAATTTAATAGGACCATGCCAAAACACTTGCAAACTTGGTACAAATTTAATAAGACCATGCCAAAACACTTGCAAACTTGGTACAAATTTAATAAGACCATGCCAAACAGTTGCAAACTTGGAACAAATTTAATACGACCATGCCAAACACTTGCAAACTTGGAACAAGCTTCCTCAGACCATGCCAAAACACTTGCAAACATGCTAAAAATTTAATAAGACTATGCCAAAACACTTGCAAACTTGGTACAAATTTAATAAGACCATGCCAAAACACTTGCAAACTTGGTACAAATGTAATAAGACCATGCAAAAACACTTGCAAACTTGGAACAAACTTCCTAAGACCATGCCAAAACACTTGCAAACTTGGTACAAATTTTATAAGACCATGCCAAACACTTGCAAACTTGGAACAAACATCCTAAGACCATGCCAAAACACTTGCAAACTTGGTACAAATTTAAAAAGACCAAGCCAAAACACTTACAAACTTCGAACAAACTTCCTAAGACCATGCCAAAACATTTGCAAACTTGGTACAAATTTAATACGACCATGCCAAACACTAGCAAACTTGGAACAAACTTCCTAAGACCATGCCAAAACACTTGCAAACTTGGTACAAATTTAATAAGACCATGCCAAACACTTGCAAACTTGGAACAAACTTCCTAAGACCATGCCAAAACACTTGCAAACTTGGCACAAATTTAATAAGACCATGTCAAAACACTTGCAAACTTGAAAAAAACTTCCTAAGACCATGCCAAAACATTTGCAAACTTGGAACAAACTTCCTAAGACCATGCCAAAACACTTGTAAAATTGGTACAAATTTAATAAGACCATGCCAAACACTTGCAAACTTGGAAAAAACTTCCTAAGACCATGCCAAAACACTTGCAACCTTGGTACAAATTTAATAAGACCATGCCAAAACACTTGCAAACTTGGAACAAACTTCCTAAGACCATGCCAAAACACTTGCAAACTTGGAACAAACTTCCTAAGACCATGCCAAAACACTTGCAACCTTGGTACCAATTTAATACGACCATGCCAAACACTTGCAAACTTGGAACAAACTTCCTAAGACCATGCCAAAACACTTGCAAACTTGGTACAAATTTAATAAGACCATGCCAAACACTTGCAAACTTGGAACAAACTTCCTAAGACCATGCCAAAACACTTGCAAACTTGGTACAAATTAAATACGACCATGCCAAAACACTTGCAAACTTGGTACAAATTTAATTAGACCATGCCAAAACACTTGCAACTTGGTACAAATTTAATACGACCATGCCAAACACTTGCAAACTTGGTACAAATTTAATAAGACCATGCCAAACACTTGCAAACTTGGAACAAACTTCCTAAGACCATGCCAAAACACTTGCAACCTTGGTACAAATTTCATAAGACCATGCCAAAACACTTGCAAACTTGGAACAAACTTCCAAAGACCATGCCAAAACACTTGCAAACTTGGCACAAATTTAATAACACCATGCCAAAACACTTGCAAACTTGGTACAAATTTAATACGACCATGCCAAACACTTGCAAACTTGGTACAAATTTAATAAGACCATGCCAAACACTTGCAAACTTGGAACAAACTTCCTAAGACCATGCCAAAACACTTGCAAACTTGGCACAAACTTCCTAAGACCATGCCAAAACACTTGCAACCTTGGTACAAATTTAATAAGACCATGCCAAACACTTGCAAACTTGGAACAAACTTCCTAAGACCATGCCAAAACACTTGCAACCTTGGTACAAATTTAATAAGACCATGCCAAAACACTTGCAAACTTGGAACAAACTTCCTTTGACCATGCCAAAACACTTGCAAACTTGGTACAAATTGAATAAGACCATGCCAAACACTTGCAAACTTGGAACAAACTTCCTAAGACCATGCCAAAACACTTGTAAACTAGGTACAAATTTAATAAAACCATGCCAAAACACGTGCAAACTTGGTACAAATTTAATAATACCAAGCCAAAACACTTGCAAACTTGGAACAAATTTAATAAGACCATGCCAAAACACTTGCAAACTTGGTACAAATTTAATAAGACCATGCCAAAACACTTGCAAACTTGGAACAAATTTTATAAGATCATGCCAAAACACTTGCAAACTTGGTACAAATTTAATAACACCATGCCAAAACACTTGCAATTTTGGTACCAATTAAATAAAACCATGCCAAAACACTTGCAAACTTGGTACAATTTAATAAGACCAAGCCAAAACACTTGCAAACTTGGAACAAATTTAATAAGACCATGCCAAAACACTTGCAAACTTGGTACAAATTCAATAAGACCATGCCAAAACACTTGCAAACTTGGTACAAATTTAATAAGACCATGCCAAAACACTTGCAAACTTGGAACAAACTTCCTAAGACCATGCCAAAACACTTGCAAACTTGGTACAAATTTAATAAGACCATGCCAAAACACTTGCAAACTTGGTACAAATTTAATAAGACCATGCCAAAACACTTGCAAACTTGGAACAAACTTCCTAAGACCATGCCAAAACACTTGCAAACTTGATACAAATTTAATAAGACCATGCCAAAACTCTTGCAAACTTGGTACAAATTTAATAAGACGATGCCAAACACTTGCAAACTTGGTACAAACTTCCTAAGACCATGCCAAAACACTTGCAAACTTGGAACAAATTTTATAAGACCATGCCAAAACACTTGCAAACTTGGTACAAATTTAATAAGACCATGCCAAACACTTGCAAACTTGGAACAAACTTCCTAAGACCATGCCAAAACACTTGCAAACTTGGTTCAAATTTAATAAGACCATGCCAAAACACTTGCAAACTTGGTACAAATTTAATAACACCATGCCAAAACACTTGCAAACTTGGTACAAATTTAATAAAACCATGCCAAAACACTTGCAAACTTGGCACAAATTTAATAACACCAAGCCAAAACACTTGCAAACTTGGAACAAATTTAATACGACCATGCCAAAACACTTGCAAACTTTGTACAAATTTAATAAGACCATGCCAAAACACTTGCAAACTTGGTACAAATTTAATAAGACCATGCCAAAAACTTGCAAACTTGGAACAAACTTCCTAAGACCATGCCAAAACACTTGCAAACTTGGTACAAATTTAATAAAACCATGCCAAAACACTTGCAAACTTGGTAAAAATTTAATAAGACCATGCCAAGCACTTGCAAACTTGGAACAAACTTCCTAAGACCATGCCAAAACACTTGCAAACTTGGTACAAATTTAATAAGACCATGCCAAAACACTTGCAAACTTGGTACAAATTTAATAACACCATGCCAAAACACTTGCAAACTTGGTACAAATTTAATAAGACCAAGCCAAAACACTTACAAACTTGGAACAAATTTAATAAGACCATGCCAAAACATTTGAAAACTTGGTACAAATTTAATAAGACCATGCCAAAACACTTGCAAACTTGGTACAAATTTAATAAGACTATGCCAAAACACTTGCAAACTTGGAACAAACTTCCTAAGACCATGCCAAACACTTGCAAACTTGGTACAAATTTAATAAGACCATGCCAAAACACTTGCAAACTTGGAACAAACTTCCTAAGACCATGCCAAAACACTTGCAAACTTGATACAAATTTAATAAGACCAAGCCAAAACACTTGCAAACTTAGAACAAATTTAATAAGACCATGCCAAAACACTTGCAAACTTGGTACAATTTTAATAAGACCATGCCAAAACACTTGCAAACTTGGTACAAATTTAATAAGACCATGCCAAAACACTTGCAAACTTGGAACAAACTTCCTAAGACCATGCCAAAACACTTGCAAACTTGGTACAAATTTAATAAGACCATGCCAAAACACTTGCAAACTTGGTACAAATTTAATAACACCATGCCAATACACTTGCAAACTTGGTACAAATTTAATAAGACCATGCCAAAACACTTGCAAACTTGGAACAAACTTCCTAAGACCATGCCAAAACACTTGCAAACTTGGTACAAATTTAATAAGACCATGCCAAAACACTTGCAAACTTGGTACAAATTTAATAACACCATGCCAAACATTTGCAAACTTGGAACAAACTTCTTAAGACCATGCCAAAACACTTGCAAACTTGGGACAAATTTAATAAGACCATGCCAAAACACTTGCAAACTTGGTACAAATTTAATAACACCATGCCAATACACTTGCAAACTTGGTACAAATTTAATAAAACCTTGCCAAAACACTTGCAAACTTGGTACAAATTCAATAACAACATGCCAAAAAACTTGCAAACTTGGAACAAACTTCCTAAGACCATGCCAAAACACTTGCAAACTTGGTACAAATTTAATAAAACCATGCCAAAACACTTGCAAACTTGGCACAAATTTAATAACACCAAGCCAAAACACTTGCAAACTTGGAACAAATTTAATACGACCATGCCAAAACACTTGCAAACTTTGTACAAACTTCCTAAGACCATGCCAAAACACTTGCAAACTTGGAACAAATTTTATAAGACCATGCCAAAACACTTGCAAACTTGGTACAAATTTAATAAGACCATGCCAAACACTTGCAAACTTGGAACAAACTTCCTAAGACCATGCCAAAACACTTGCAAACTTGGTTCAAATTTAATAAGACCATGCCAAAACACTTGCAAACTTGGTACAAATTTAATAACACCATGCCAAAACACTTGCAAACTTGGTACAAATTTAATAAAACCATGCCAAAACACTTGCAAACTTGGCACAAATTTAATAACACCAAGCCAAAACACTTGCAAACTTGGAACAAATTTAATACGACCATGCCAAAACACTTGCAAACTTTGTACAAATTTAATAAGACCATGCCAAAACACTTGCAAACTTGGTACAAATTTAATAAGACCATGCCAAAAACTTGCAAACTTGGAACAAACTTCCTAAGACCATGCCAAAACACTTGCAAACTTGGTACAAATTTAATAAAACCATGCCAAAACACTTGCAAACTTGGTAAAAATTTAATAAGACCATGCCAAGCACTTGCAAACTTGGAACAAACTTCCTAAGACCATGCCAAAACACTTGCAAACTTGGTACAAATTTAATAAGACCATGCCAAAACACTTGCAAACTTGGTACAAATTTAATAACACCATGCCAAAACACTTGCAAACTTGGTACAAATTTAATAAGACCAAGCCAAAACACTTACAAACTTGGAACAAATTTAATAAGACCATGCCAAAACATTTGAAAACTTGGTACAAATTTAATAAGACCATGCCAAAACACTTGCAAACTTGGTACAAATTTAATAAGACTATGCCAAAACACTTGCAAACTTGGAACAAACTTCCTAAGACCATGCCAAACACTTGCAAACTTGGTACAAATTTAATAAGACCATGCCAAAACACTTGCAAACTTGGAACAAACTTCCTAAGACCATGCCAAAACACTTGCAAACTTGATACAAATTTAATAAGACCAAGCCAAAACACTTGCAAACTTAGAACAAATTTAATAAGACCATGCCAAAACACTTGCAAACTTGGTACAATTTTAATAAGACCATGCCAAAACACTTGCAAACTTGGTACAAATTTAATAAGACCATGCCAAAACACTTGCAAACTTGGAACAAACTTCCTAAGACCATGCCAAAACACTTGCAAACTTGGTACAAATTTAATAAGACCATGCCAAAACACTTGCAAACTTGGTACAAATTTAATAACACCATGCCAAACATTTGCAAACTTGGAACAAACTTCTTAAGACCATGCCAAAACACTTGCAAACTTGGGACAAATTTAATAAGACCATGCCAAAACACTTGCAAACTTGGTACAAATTTAATAACACCATGCCAATACACTTGCAAACTTGGTACAAATTTAATAAAACCTTGCCAAAACACTTGCAAACTTGGTACAAATTCAATAACAACATGCCAAAAAACTTGCAAACTTGGAACAAACTTCCTAAGACCATGCCAAAACACTTGCAACCTTGGTACAAATTCAATAAGACCATGCCAAAACACTTGCAAACTTGGTACAAATTTAATAAGACCATGCCAAACACTTGCAAACTTGGAACAAACTTCCTAAGACCATGCCAAAACACTTGCAAACTTGGTACAAATTTAATAAGACCTTGCCAAACACTTGCAAACTTGGAACAAACTTCCTAAGACCATTCCAAAACACTTGCATCCTTGGTACAAATTTAATACAACCATGCCAAACACTTGCAAACTTGGAACAAACTTCCTAAGACCATGCCAAAACACTTGCAAACTTGGTACAAATTTAATAAGACCATGCCAAAACACTTGCAAACTTGGTACAAATTTAATACGACCATGCCAAACACTTGCAAACTTGGTACAAATTTAATAAGACCATGCCAAACATTTGCAAACTTGGAACAAACTTCCTAAGACCATGCCAAAACACTTGCAACCTTTGTACAAATTTAATAAAACCATGCCAAAACACTTGCAAACTTGGAACAAACTTCCTAAGACCATGCCAAAACACTTGCAAACTTGGTACAAATTTAATAAGACCATGCCAAACACTTGCAAACTTGGAACAAACTTCCTAAGACCATGCCAAAACACTTGCAACCTTGGCACAAATTTAATAAGACCATGCCAAAACACTTGCAAACTTGGAACAAACTTCCTAAGACAATGCCAAAACACTTGCCAACTTGGAACAAACTTCCTAAGACCATGCCAAAACACTTGCAAACTTGGTACAAATTTAATAAGACCATGCCAAACACTTGCAAACTTGGAACAAACTTCCTAAGACCATGCCAAAACACTTGCAACCTTGGTACAAATTTAATAAGACCATGCCAAAACACTTGCAAACTTGGAACAAACTTCCTAAGACCATGCCAAAACACTTGCAAACTTGGCACAAATTTAATAGGACCATGCCAAAACACTTGCAAACTTGGTACAAATTTAATAAGACCATGCCAAAACACTTGCAAACTTGGTACAAATTTAATAAGACCATGCCAAACAGTTGCAAACTTGGAACAAATTTAATACGACCATGCCAAACACTTGCAAACTTGGAACAAGCTTCCTCAGACCATGCCAAAACACTTGCAAACATGCTACAAATTTAATAAGACTATGCCAAAACACTTGCAAACTTGGTACAAATTTAATAAGACCATGCCAAAACACTTGCAAACTTGGTAAAAATGTAATAAGACCATGCAAAAACACTTGCAAACTTGGAACAAACTTCCTAAGACCATGCCAAAACACTTGCAAACTTGGTACAAATTTAATTCGACCATGCCAAACACTTGCAAACTTGGAACAAACATCCTAAGACCATGCCAAAACACTTGCAAACTTGGTACAAATTTAAAAAGACCATGCCAAACACTTACAAACTTCGAACAAACTTCCTAAGACCATGCCAAAACACTTGCAAACTTGGTACAAATTTAAAACGACCATGCCAAACACTTGCAAACTTGGTACAAATTTAATAAGACCATGCCAAACACTAGCAAACTTGGAACAAACTTCCTAAGACCATGCCAAAACACTTGCAGACTTGGTACAAATTTAATAAGACCATGCCAAACACTAGCAAACTTGGAACAAACTTCCTAAGACCATGCCAAAACACTTGCAAACTTGGTACATATTTAATAAGACCATGCCAAACACTTGCAAACTTGGAACAAACTTCCTAAGACCATGCCAAAACACTTGCAAACTTGGCACAAATTTAATAAGACCATGTCAAAACACTTGCAAACTTGGAACAAACTTCCTAAGACCATGCCAAAACATTTGCAAACTTGGAACAAACTTCCTAAGACCATGCCAAAACACTTGTAAAATTGGTACAAATTTAATAAGACCATGCCAAACACTTGCAAACTTGGAAAAAACTTCCTAAGACCATGCCAAAACACTTGCAAACTTGGTACAAATTTAATAAGACCATGCCAAAACACTTGCAAACTTGGAACAAACTTCCTAAGACCATGCCAAAACACTTGCAAACTTGGAACAAACATCCTAAGACCATGCCAAAACACTTGCAACCTTGGTACCAATTTAATACGACCATGCCAAACACTTGCAAACTTGGAACAAACTTCCTAAGACCATGCCAAAACACTTGCAAACTTGGTAAAAATTTAATAAGACCATGCCAAACACTTGCAAACTTGGAACAAACTTCCTAAGACCATGCCAAAACACTTGCAAACTTGGTACAAATTAAATACGACCATGCCAAACACTTGCAAACTTGGAACAAACTTCCTAAGACCATGCCAAAACACTTGCAAACTTGGTACAAATTTAATAAGACCATGCCAAACACTTGCAAACTTGGAACAAACTTCCTAAGACCATGCCAAAACACTTGCAAACTTGGTACAAATTTAATAAGACCATGCCAAAACACTTGCAAACTTGGAACAAACTTCCTAAGACCATGCCAAAACACTTGCAAACTTGGCACAAATTTAATAAGACCATGCCAAAACACTTGCAAACTTGGTACAAATTTAATAAGACCATGCCAAAACACTTGCAACTTGGTACAAATTTAATACGACCATGCCAAACACTTGCAAACTTGGTACAAATTTAATAAGACCATGCCAAACACTTGCAAACTTGGAACCAACTTCCTTAGACCATGCCAAAACACTTGCAACCTTGGTACAAATTTCATAAGACCATGCCAAAACACTTGCAAACTTGGAACAAACTTCCTAAGACCATGCCAAACACTTGCAAACTTGGCACAAATTTAATAAGACCATGCCAAAACACTTGCAAACTTGGTACAAATTTAATAAGACCATGCCAAACACTTGCAAACTTGGAACAAACTTCCTAAGACCATGCCAAAACACTTGCAAACTTGGCACAAACTTCCTAAGACCATGCCAAAACACTTGCAACCTTGGTACAAATTTAATAAGACCATGCCAAAACACTTGCAAACTTGGAACAAACTTCCTAAGACCATGCCAAAACACTTGCAAACTTGGAACAAACTTCCTAAGACCATGCCAAAACACTTGCAAACTTGGAACAAACTTCCTAAGACCATGCCAAAACACTTGCAAACTTGGTACAAATTTAATAAAACCATGCCAAAACACTTGCAAACTTGGTACAAATTTAATAAGACCATGCCAAACACTTGCTAACTTGGAACAAACTTCCTAAGACCATGCCAAAACACTTGCAAACTTGGAACAAACTTCCTAAGACCATGCCAAAACACTTGCAACCTTGGTACAAATTTAATACGACCATGCCAAACACTTGCAAACTTGGAACAAACTTCCTAAGACCATGCCAAAACACTTGCAAACTTGGTACAAATTTAATAAGACCATGCCAAAACACTTGCAAACTTGGTACAAATTTAATAAGACCATGCCAAAACTCTTGCAAACTTGGTACAAATTTAATAACACCATGGCAAACATTTGCAAACTTGGAACAAACTTTTTAAGACCATGCCAAAACACTTGCAACCTTGGTACAAATTTCATAAGACCATGCCAAAACACTTGCAAACTTGGAACAAACTTCCTAAGACCATGCCAAACACTTGCAAACTTGGCACAAATTTAATAACACCATGCCAATACACTTGCAAACTTGGTACAAATTTAATAAAACCATGCCAAAACACTTGCAAACTTGGTACAAATTCAATAACAACATGCCAAAACACTTGCAAACTTGGTACAAATTTCATAAAACCATGCCAAAACACTTGCAAACTTGGTACAAATTTAATAAGACCATGCCAAAACACTTGCAAACTTGGTACAAATTTGATAAGACCATGCCAAAACACTTGCAAACTTGGTACAAATTTAATAAGACCATGCCAAACACTTGCTAACTTGGAACAAACTTCCTAAGACCATGCCAAAACACTTGCAAACTTGGAACAAACTTCCTAAGACCATGCCAAAACACTTGCAACCTTGGTACAAATTTAATACGACCATGCCAAACACTTGCAAACTTGGAACAAACTTCCTAAGACCATGCCAAAACACTTGCAAACTTGGTACAAATTTAATAACACCATGGCAAACATTTGCAAACTTGGTACAAATGTATAAGACCATGCCAAAACACTTGCAAACTTGGAACAAACTTCCTTAGACCATGCCAAAACACTTGCAACCTTGGTACAAATTTCATAAAACCATGCCAAAACACTTGCAAACTTGGTACAAATTTAATAAGACCATGCCAAAACACTTGCAAACTTGGTACAAATTTGATAAGACCATGCCAAAACACTTGCAAACTTGGTACAAATTTAATAAGACCATGCCAAACACTTGCTAACTTGGAACAAACTTCCTAAGACCATGCCAAAACACTTGCAAACTTGGTACAAATTTAATAACACCATGGCAAACATTTGCAAACTTGGTACAAATGTATAAGACCATGCCAAAACACTTGCAAACTTGGAACAAACTTCCTTAGACCATGCCAAAACACTTGCAACCTTGGTACAAATTTCATAAGACCATGCCAAAACACTTGCAAACTTGGAACAAACTTCCTAAGACCATGCCAAACACTTGCAAACTTGGCACAAATTTAATAACACCATGCCAATACACTTGCAAACTTGGTACAAATTTAATAAAACCATGCCAAAACACTTGCAAACTTGGTACAAATTCAATAACAACATGCCAAAACACTTGCAAACTTGGTACAAATTTCATAAAACCATGCCAAAACACTTGCAAACTTGGTACAAATTTAATAAGACCATGCCAAAACACTTGCAAACTTGGTACAAATTTGATAAGACCATGCCAAAACACTTGCAAACTTGGTACAAATTTAATAAGACCATGCCAAACACTTGCAAACTTGGAACAAACTTCCTAAGACCATGCCAAAACACTTGCAAACTTGGTACAAATTTAATAAGACCATGCCAAACACTTAAAAACTTGGAAAAAACTTCTTAAGACCATGCCAAAACACTTGCAAACTTGGTACAAATTTAATACGACCATGCCAAAACACTTGCAAACTTGGAACAAACTTCCTAAGACCATGCCAAAACACTTGCAACCTTGGTACAAATTTAATAAGACCATGCCAAAACACTTGCAAACTTGGTACAAATTTAATAAGACCATGCCAAACACTTGCAAACTTGGAACAAACTTCCGAAGACCATGCCAAAACACTTGCAAACTTGGTACAAATTTAATAAGACCTTGCCAAACACTTGCAAACTTGGAACAAACTTCCTAAGACCATGCCAAAACACTTGCAAACTTGGTACAAATTTAATACGACCATGCCAAAACACTTGCAAACTTGGAACAAACTTCCTAAGATCATGCCAAAACACTTGCAAACTTGGTACAAATTTAATGAGACCATGCCAAACACTTGCAAACTTGGAACAAACTTCCTAAGACCATGCCAAAACACTTGCAAACTTGGTACAAATTTAATAAGACCATGCCAAAGCACTTGCAAACTTGGGACAAATTTAATAAGACCATGCCAAAACACTTGCAAACTTGGTAAAAATTTAATAAGACCATGCCAAACACTTGCAAACTTGGTACAAATTTAATAAGATCATGCCAAACACTTGCAAACTTGGAATAAACTTCCTAAGACCATGCCAAAACACTTGCAAACTTGGAACACACTTCCTAAGACCATGCCAAAACACTTGCAAACTTGGTACAAATTTAATAAGACCATGCCAAAGCACTTGCAAACTTGGGACAAATTTAATAAGACCATGCCAAAACACTTGCAAACTTGGTAAAAATTTAATAAGACCATGCCAAACACTTGCAAACTTGGTACAAATTTAATAAGATCATGCCAAACACTTGCAAACTTGGAACAAGCTTCCTAAGACCATGCCAAAACACTTGCAAACTTGGTACAAATTTAATAAGACCATGCCAAAGCACTTGCAAACTTGGGACAAATTTAATAAGACCATGCCAAAACACTTGCAAACTTGGTACAAATTTGATATGACCATGCCAAAACACTTGCAAACTTGGTACAAATTTAATAAGACCATGCCAAAACATTTGCAAACTTGGCACAAACTTCTTAAGACAATGCCAAACACTTGCAAACTTGGTACACAATTAATAAGACCATGCCAAACACTTGCAAACTTGGGACAAACTTCCTAAGACCATGCCAAAACACTTGCAAACTTGGTACAAATTTAATAAGACCATGCCAAAACACTTCCAAACTTGGTACAAATTTTCTAAGACCATGCCAAACACTTGCAAACTTGGTACAAATTTAATAAGACCTTGCCAAAATACTTGCAAACTTGGAACAAATTTAATATGACCATGCTAAAACACTTGCAAAATTGGTACAAATTTAATAAGACCATGCCGAACACTTGCAAACTTGGTACAAATTTAATAAGACCATGCCAAAACACTTGCAAACTTGGTACAAATTTAATAAGACCCTGCCAAAACACTTGCAAACTTGGTACAAATTTATTAAGACCATGCCAGAACACTTGCAAACTTGGAACAAATTTAATAAGACTATGCCAAAACACGTGCAAACTTGATACAAATTTAATAAAACCATGCCAAAACACTTGCAAACTAGGAACAAAATTTCCTTAGACCATGCCAGAACACTTGCAAACTTGGTACAAATTTTCTAAGAACATGCCAAACACTTGCAAACTTGGTACAAATTTAATAAGACCATGCCAAACACTTGCAAACTTGGAACAAACTTCCTAAGACCATGCCAAAACACTTGCAAACTTTATACAAGTTTATTAAGACCATGCCAAAACACTTGCAAACTTGGTACAAATGTATAAGACCATGCCAAAACACTTGCAAACTTGGTACAAATTTAATAAGACCATGCCAAAACACTTCCAAAATTGGTACAAATTTTCTAAGACCATGCCAAACACTTGCAAACTTGGTACAAATTTAATAAGACCATGCCAAACACTTGCAAACTTGGAACAAACTTCCTAAGACCATGCCAAAACACTTGCAAACTTGGTACAAATTTAATAAGACCATGCCAAACACTTGCAAACTTGGAACAAACTTCCTATGACCATGCCAAAACCCTTGCAAACTTGGTACAAATTTAATAAGACCATGCCAAAGCACTTGCAAACTTGGGACAAATTTAATAAGACCATGCCAAAACACTTGCAAACTTGGTACAAATTAAATAAGACCATGCCAAACACTTGCAAATTTGGAACTCACTTCCTAAGACCATGTCAAAACACTTGCAAACTTGGTACAAATTTAATAAGACCATGCCAAAACACTTGCATACTTGGAACAAATTTAATAAGACCATGCCAAATGACTTGCAAACTTGGTACAAATTTAATAAGACCATGTCAAAACACTTGCAAACTTGGAACAAACTTCCTAAGACCATGCCAAAACACTTGCAAACTTGGTACAAATTTAATAATACCATGCCAAAGCACTTGCAAACTTGGGACAAATTTAATAAGACCATGCCAAAACACTTGCAAACTTGGTACAAATTTAATAAGACCATGCCAAAACACTTGCAAACTTGGAACAAATTTAATAAGACCATGCCAAAACACTTGCAAACTTGGTACAAATTTAATAAGACCATGTCAAAACACTTGCAAACTTGGAACAAACTTCCTGAGACCATGCCAAAACACTTGCAAACTTGGTACAAATTTAATAATACCATGCCAAAACAATTGCAAACTTGGTACAAATTTAATAAGACCATGCCAAAACACTTGCAAACTTGGTACAAATTTAATAAGACCATGCCAAAACACTTGCAAACTTGGTACAAATTTAATAAGACCATGCCAAAACACTTGCAAACTTGGTACAAATTTAATAAGACCATGCCAAAACACTTGCAAACTTGGAACAAATTTAATAAGACCATGCCAAAACACTTGCAAACTTGGTACAAATTTAATAAGACCATGTCAAAACACTTGCAAACTTGGAACAAACTTCCTAAGACCATGCCAAAACACTTGCAAACTTGGTACAAATTTAATAATACCATGCCAAAACACTTGCAAACTTGGTACAAATTTAATAAGACCATGCCAAAACAATTGCAAACTTGGGACAAATTTAATAAGACCATGCCAAAACACTTGCAAACTTGGTACAAATTTAATAAGACCATGCCAAAACACTTGCAAACTTGGTACAAATTTGATAAGACCATGCCAAACACTTGCAAACTTGGAACAAACTTCCTAAGACCATGCCAAAACACTAGCAAACTTGGTACAAATGTAATAAGACCATGCCAAAACACTTGCAAACTTGGTACAAATTTAATAAGACCATGCCAAAACACTTGCAAACTTGGTACAAATATAAAAAGACTGTGCCAAACACTTGCAAACTTGGTACAAATTTAATAAGACCATGCCAAACACTTGCAAACTTGGAACAAACTTCCTATGACCATGCCAAAACCCTTGCAAACTTGGTACAAATTTAATAAGACCATGCCAAAGCACTTGTAAACTTGGGACAAATTTAATAAGACCATGCCAAAACACTTGCAAACTTGGTACAAATTAAATAAGACCATGCCAAACACTTGCAAATTTGGAACAAACTTCCTAAGACCATGCCAAAACACTTGCAAACTTGGTAAAAATTTAATAAGACCATGCCAAACACTTGCAAACTTGGTACAAATTTAATAATACCATGCCAAAAACTTGCAAACTTGGAACAAACTTCCTAAGAATATGCCAAAACCCTTGCAAACTTGGTACAAATTTAATAAGACCATGCCAAAGCACTTGCATACATGGGACAAATTTAATAAGACCATGCCAAAACACTTGCAAACTTGGTACAAATGTAATAAGACCATGTCAAAACACTTGCAAACTTGGAACAAACTTCCTAAGACCATGCCAAAACACTTGCAAACTTGGTACAAATTTAATAATACCATGCCAAAACACTTGCAAACTTGGTACAAATTTAATAAGAGCATGCCAAAACACTTGCAAACTTGGTACAAATTTAATAAGACCATGCCAAAACACTTGCAAACTTGGTACAAATTTAATAAGACCATGCCAAAACACTTGCAAACTTGGAACAAATTTAATAAGACCATGCCAAAACACTTGCAAACTTGGTACAAATTTAATAAGACCATGTCAAAACACTTGCAAACTTGGAACAAACTTCCTAAGACCATGCCAAAACACTTGCAAACTTGGTACAAATTTAATAATACCATGCCAAAACACTTGCAAACTTGGTACAAATTTAATAAGAGCATGCCAAAACACTTGCAAACTTGGTACAAATTTAATAAGACCATGCCAAAACACTTGCAAACTTGGTACAAATTTAATAAAACCATGCCAAAACACTTGCAAACTTGGTACAAATTTAATAAGACCATGCCAAAACACTTGCAAACTTGGTACAAATTTAATAAGACCATGCCAAAACACTTGCAAACTTGGAACAAATTTAATAAGACCATGCCAAAACACTTGCAAACTTGGTACAAATTTAATAAGACCATGTCAAAACACTTGCAAACTTGGAACAAACTTCCTAAGACCATGCCAAAACACTTGCAAACTTGGTACAAATTTAATAATACCATGCCAAAACACTTGCAAACTTGGTACAAATTTAATAAGAGCATGCCAAAACACTTGCAAACTTGGTACAAATTTAATAAGACCATGCCAAAACACTTGCAAACTTGGTACAAATTTAATAATACCATGCCAAAACACTTGCAAACTTGGAACAAACTTCCTAAGAATATGCCAAAACCCTTGCAAACTTGGTACAAATTTAATAAGACCATGCCAAAGCACTTGCATACATGGGACAAATTTAATAAGACCATGCCAAAACACTTGCAAACTTGGTACAAATGTAATAAGACCATGCCAAAACACTTGCAAACTTGGTACAAATTTAATAAGACCATGCCAAACACTTGCAAACTTGGAACAAACTTCCTAAGACCATGCCAAAACACTTGCAAACTTGGTACAAATTTAATAAGACCATGCCAAAGCACTTGCAAACTTGGGACAAATTTAATAAGACCATGCCAAAACACTTGCAAACTTGTTACAAATTAAATAAGACCATGCCAAAACACTTGCAAACTTGGTACAAATTTAATAAAACCATGCCAAAACACTTGCAAACTTGGTACAAATTTAATAAGACCATGCCAAAACACTTGCAAACTTGGTACAAATTTAATAAGACCATGCCAAAACACTTGCAAACTTGGAACAAATTTAATAAGACCATGCCAAAACACTTGCAAACTTGGTACAAATTTAATAAGACCATGTCAAAACACTTGCAAACTTGGAACAAACTTCCTAAGACCATGCCAAAACACTTGCAAACTTGGTACAAATTTAATAATACCATGCCAAAACACTTGCAAACTTGGTACAAATTTAATAAGAGCATGCCAAAACACTTGCAAACTTGGTACAAATTTAATAAGACCATGCCAAAACACTTGCAAACTTGGTACAAATTTAATAAGACCATGCCAAAACACTTGCAAACTTGGTACAAATTTAATAAGACCATGCCAAAACACTTGCAAACTTGGTACAAATTTAATAAGACCATGCCAAAACACTTGCAAACTTGGAACAAATTTAATAAGACCATGCCAAAACACTTGCAAACTTGGTACAAATTTAATAAGACCATGTCAAAACACTTGCAAACTTGGAACAAACTTCCTAAGACCATGCCAAAACACTTGCAAACTTGGTACAAATTTAATAATACCATGCCAAAACACTTGCAAACTTGGTACAAATTTAATAAGACCATGCCAAAACAATTGCAAACTTGGGACAAATTTAATAAGACCATGCCAAAACACTTGCAAACTTGGTACAAATTTAATAAGACCATGCCAAAACACTTGCAAACTTGGTACAAATTTGATAAGACCATGCCAAACACTTGCAAACTTGGAACAAACTTCCTAAGACCATGCCAAAACACTAGCAAACTTGGTACAAATGTAATAAGACCATGCCAAAACACTTGCAAACTTGGTACAAATTTAATAAGACCATGCCAAAACACTTGCAAACTTGGTACAAATATAAAAAGACTGTGCCAAACACTTGCAAACTTGGTACAAATTTAATAAGACCATGCCAAACACTTGCAAACTTGGAACAAACTTCCTATGACCATGCCAAAACCCTTGCAAACTTGGTACAAATTTAATAAGACCATGCCAAAGCACTTGTAAACTTGGGACAAATTTAATAAGACCATGCCAAAACACTTGCAAACTTGGTACAAATTAAATAAGACCATGCCAAACACTTGCAAATTTGGAACAAACTTCCTAAGACCATGCCAAAACACTTGCAAACTTGGTACAAATTTAATAAGACCATGCCAAACACTTGCAAACTTGGTACAAATTTAATAATACCATGCCAAAAACTTGCAAACTTGGAACAAACTTCCTAAGAATATGCCAAAACCCTTGCAAACTTGGTACAAATTTAATAAGACCATGCCAAAGCACTTGCATACATGGGACAAATTTAATAAGACCATGCCAAAACACTTGCAAACTTGGTACAAATGTAATAAGACCATGTCAAAACACTTGCAAACTTGGAACAAACTTCCTAAGACCATGCCAAAACACTTGCAAACTTGGTACAAATTTAATAATACCATGCCAAAACACTTGCAAACTTGGTACAAATTTAATAAGAGCATGCCAAAACACTTGCAAACTTGGTACAAATTTAATAAGACCATGCCAAAACACTTGCAAACTTGGTACAAATTTAATAAGACCATGCCAAAACACTTGCAAACTTGGAACAAATTTAATAAGACCATGCCAAAACACTTGCAAACTTGGTACAAATTTAATAAGACCATGTCAAAACACTTGCAAACTTGGAACAAACTTCCTAAGACCATGCCAAAACACTTGCAAACTTGGTACAAATTTAATAATACCATGCCAAAACACTTGCAAACTTGGTACAAATTTAATAAGAGCATGCCAAAACACTTGCAAACTTGGTACAAATTTAATAAGACCATGCCAAAACACTTGCAAACTTGGTACAAATTTAATAAAACCATGCCAAAACACTTGCAAACTTGGTTCAAATTTAATAAGACCATGCCAAAACACTTGCAAACTTGGTACAAATTTAATAAGACCATGCCAAAACACTTGCAAACTTGGAACAAATTTAATAAGACCATGCCAAAACACTTGCAAACTTGGTACAAATTTAATAAGACCATGTCAAAACACTTGCAAACTTGGAACAAACTTCCTAAGACCATGCCAAAACACTTGCAAACTTGGTACAAATTTAATAATACCATGCCAAAACACTTGCAAACTTGGTACAAATTTAATAAGAGCATGCCAAAACACTTGCAAACTTGGTACAAATTTAATAAGACCATGCCAAAACACTTGCAAACTTGGTACAAATTTAATAATACCATGCCAAAAACTTGCAAACTTGGAACAAACTTCCTAAGAATATGCCAAAACCCTTGCAAACTTGGTACAAATTTAATAAGACCATGCCAAAGCACTTGCATACATGGGACAAATTTAATAAGACCATGCCAAAACACTTGCAAACTTGGTACAAATGTAATAAGACCATGCCAAAACACTTGCAAACTTGGTACAAATTTAATAAGACCATGCCAAACACTTGCAAACTTGGAACAAACTTCCTAAGACCATGCCAAAACACTTGCAAACTTGGTACAAATTTAATAAGACCATGCCAAAGCACTTGCAAACTTGGGACAAATTTAATAAGACCATGCCAAAACACTTGCAAACTTGTTACAAATTAAATAAGACCATGCCAAAACACTTGCAAACTTGGTACAAATTTAATAAAACCATGCCAAAACACTTGCAAACTTGGTACAAATTTAATAAGACCATGCCAAAACACTTGCAAACTTGGTACAAATTTAATAAGACCATGCCAAAACACTTGCAAACTTGGAACAAATTTAATAAGACCATGCCAAAACACTTGCAAACTTGGTACAAATTTAATAAGACCATGTCAAAACACTTGCAAACTTGGAACAAACTTCCTAAGACCATGCCCAAACACTTGCAAACTTGGTACAAATTTAATAATACCATGCCAAAACACTTGCAAACTTGGTACAAATTTAATAAGAGCATGCCAAAACACTTGCAAACTTGGTACAAATTTAATAAGACCATGCCAAAACACTTGCAAACTTGGTACAAATTTAATAATACCATGCCAAAAACTTGCAAACTTGGAACAAACTTCCTAAGAATATGCCAAAACCCTTGCAAACTTGGTACAAATTTAATAAGACCATGCCAAAGCACTTGCAAACATGGGACAAATTTAATAAGACCATGCCAAAACACTTGCAAACTTGGTACAAATGTAATAAGACCATGCCAAAACACTTGCAAACTTGGTACAAATTTAATAAGACCATGCCAAACACTTGCAAACTTGGAACAAACTTCCTAAGACCATGCCAAAACACTTGCAAACTTGGTACAAATTTAATAAGACCATGCCAAAGCACTTGCAAACTTGGGACAAATTTAATAAGACCATGCCAAAACACTTGCAAACTTGTTACAAATTAAATAAGACCATGCCAAAACACTTGCAAACTTGGTACAAATTTAATAAGACCATGCCAAACACTTGCAAACTTGGTACAAATTTAATACGACCATGCCAAACACTTGCAAACTTGGAACAAACTTCCTAAGACCATGCCAAAACACTTGCAAACTTGGTACAAATTTAATAAGACCATGCCAAAACACTTGCAAACTTGGAACAAATTAAATAAGACCATGCCAAAACACTTGCAAACTTGGTACAAATTTAATAAAACCATGCCAAAACACTTGCAAACTTGGAACAAATTTAATAAGACCATGCCAAAACACTTGCAAACTTGGTACAAATTTAATAAGACCATGCCAAAACACTTGCAAACTTGGTACAAATTTAATAAGACCATGCCAAACACTTGCAAACTTGGTACAAATTTAATACGACCATGCCAAACACTTGCAAACTTGGAACAAACTTCCTAAGACCATGCCAAAACACTTGCAAACTTGGTACAAATTTAATAAGACCCTGCCAAAACACTTGCAAACTTGGTACAAATTTATTAAGACCATGCCAAAACACTTGCAAACTTGGAACAAATTTAATAAGAACATGCCAAAACACGTGCAAACTTGGTACAAATTTTATAAAACCATGATAAAACACTTGCAAACTTGGAACAAACTTCCTAAGACCATGCCAAAACATTTGCAAACTTGGTACAAATTTAATAAGCCCATGCCAAAACACTTGCAAACTTGGTACAAATTTAATAAGACCATGCCAAAACACTTGCAAACTTGGTACAAATTTAATAATACCATGCCAAAACACTTGCAAACTTGGTACAAATTTAATAAGACCATGCCAAAACAATTGCAAACTTGGTACAAATTTAATAAGTCCATGCCAAAACACTTGCAAACTTGGTACAAATTTAATAAGACCATGCCAAACACTTGCAAACTTGGTACAAATTTAATAAGACCATGCCAAACACTTGCAAACTTGGAACAAACTTCCTAAGACCATGCCAAAACACTTGCAAACTTGGTACAAATTTAATAAGACCATGCCAAACACTTGCAAACTTGGAACAAACTTCCTATGACCATGCCAAAACCCTTGCCAACTTGGTACAAATTTAATAAGACCATGCCAAAGCACTTGCAAACTTGGGACAAATTTAATAAGACCATGCCAAAACACTTGCAAACTTGGTACAAATTAAATAAGACCATGCCAAACACTTGCAAATTTGGAACTCACTTCCTAAGACCATGTCAAAACACTTGCAAACTTGGTACAAATTTAATAAAACCATCCAAAACATTTGCAAACTTGGTACAAATTTAATAAGACCATGCCAAAACACTTGCAAACTTGGTACAAATTTAATAAGACCATGCCAAAACACTTGCATACTTGGAACAAATTTAATAAGACCATGCCAAATGACTTGCAAACTTGGTACAAATTTAATAAGACCATGTCAAAACACTTGCAAACTTGGAACAAACTTCCTAAGACCATGCCAAAACACTTGCAAACTTGGTACAAATTTAATAAAACCATGCCAAAGCACTTGCAAACTTGGGACAAATTTAATAAGACCATGCCAAAACACTTGCAAACTTGGTACAAATTTAATAAGACCATGCCAAAACACTTGCAAACTTGGAACAAATTTAATAAGACCATGCCAAAACACTTGCAAACTTGGTACAAATTTAATAAGACCATGTCAAAACACTTGCAAACTTGGAACAAACTTCCTGAGACCATGCCAAAACACTTGCAAACTTGGTACAAATTTAATAATACCATGCCAAAACAATTGCAAACTTGGTACAAATTTAATAAGACCATGCCAAAACACTTGCATACTTGGTACAAATTTAATAAGACCATGCCAAAACACTTGCAAACTTGGTACAAATTTAATAAGACCATGCCAAAACACTTGCAAACTTGGTACAAATTTAATAAGACCATGCCAAAACACTTGCAAACTTGGAACAAATTTAATAAGACCATGCCAAAACACTTGCAAACTTGGTACAAATTTAATAAGACCATGTCAAAACACTTGCAAACTTGGAACAAACTTCCTAAGACCATGCCAAAACACTTGCAAACTTGGTACAAATTTAATAATACCATGCCAAAACACTTGCAAACTTGGTACAAATTTAATAAGACCATGCCAAAACAATTGCAAACTTGGTACAAATTTAATAAGACCATGCCAAAACACTTGCAAACTTGGTACAAATTTAATAAGACCATGCCAAAACACTTGCAAACTTGGTACAAATTTAAAAAGACCATGCCAAACACTTGCAAACTTGGAACAAACTTCCTAAGACCATGCCAAAACACTAGCAAACTTGGTACAAATGTAATAAGACCATGCCAAAACACTTGCAAACTTGGTACAAATTTAATAAGACCATGCCAAAACACTTGCAAACTTGGTACAAATATAAAAAGACTATGCCAAACACTTGCAAACTTGGTACAAATTTAATAAGACCATGCCAAACACTTGCAAACTTGGAACAAACTTCCTATGACCATGCCAAAACCCTTGCAAACTTGGTACAAATTTAATAAGACCATGCCAAAGCACTTGCAAACTTGGGACAAATTTAATAAGACCATGCCAAAACACTTGCAAACTTGGTACAAATTAAATAAGACCATGCCAAACACTTGCAAATTTGGAACAAACTTCCTAAGACCATGCCAAAACACTTGCAAACTTGGTACAAATTTAATAAAACCATGCCAAAACACTTGCAAACTTGGTACAAATTTAATAAGACCATGCCAAAACACTTGCAAACTTGGTACAAATTTAATAAGACCATGCCAAAACACTTGCAAACTTGGAACAAATTTAAGAAGACCATGCCAAAACACTTGCAAACTTGGTACAAATTTAATAAGACCATGTCAAAACACTTGCAAACTTGGAACAAACTTCCTAAGACCATGCCAAAACACTTGCAAACTTGGTACAAATTTAATAATACCATGCCAAAACACTTGCAAACTTGGTACAAATTTAATAAGAGCATGCCAAAACACTTGCAAACTTGGTACAAATTTAATAAGACCATGCCAAAACACTTGCAAACTTGGTACAAATTTAATAATACCTTGCCAAAAACTTGCAAACTTGGAACAAACTTCCTAAGACCATGCCAAAACCCTTGCAAACTTGGTACAAATTTAATAAGACCATGCCAAAGCACTTGCAAACATGGGACAAATTTAATAAGACCATGCCAAAACACTTGCAAAATTGGTACAAATGTAATAAGACCATGCCAAAACACTTGCAAACTTGGTACAAATTTAATAAGACCATGCCAAACACTTGCAAACTTGGAACAAACTTCCTAAGACCATGCCAAAACACTTGCAAACTTGGTACAAATTTAATAAGACCATGCCAAAGCACTTGCAAACTTGGGACAAATTTAATAAGACCATGCCAAAACACTTGCAAACTTGTTACAAATTAAATAAGACCATGCCAAAACACTTGCAAACTTGGTACAAATTTAATAAAACCATGCCAAAACACTTGCAAACTTGGAACAAATTTAATAAGACCATGCCAAGACACTTGCAAACTTGGTACAAATTTAATAAGACCATGCCAAAACACTTGCAAACTTGGTACAAATTTAATAAGACCATGCCAAACACTTGCAAACTTGGTACAAATTTAATACGACCATGCCAAACACTTGCAAACTTGGAACAAACTTCCTAAGACCATGCCAAAACACTTGCAAACTTGGTACAAATTTAATAAGACCCTGCCAAAACACTTGCAAACTTGGTACAAATTTATTAAGACCATGCCAAAACACTTGCAAACTTGGAACAAATTTAATAAGACCATGCCAAAACACGTGCAAACTTGGTACAAATTTTATAAAACCATGCTAAAACACTTGCAAACTTGGAACAAACTTCCTAAGACCATGCCAAAACATTTGCAAACTTGGTACAAATTTAATAAGACCATGCCAAATGACTTGCAAACTTGATACAAATTTAATAAGCCCATGCCAAAACACTTGCAAACTTGGTACAAATTTAATAAGACCATGCCAAAACACTTGCAAACTTGGAACAAATTTAATAAGACCATGCTAAAACACTTGCAAAATTGGTACGAATTTAATAAGACCATGCCGAACACTTGCAAACTTGGTACAAATTTAATAAGACCATGCCAAAACACTTGCAAACTTGGTACAAATGTCATAAGACCATGCCAAAACACTTGCAAACTTGGTACAAATTTAATAAGACCATGCCAAAACACTTGCAAACTTTGTACAAATTTAATAAGACCATGCCAAACACTTGCAAACTTGGAACAAACTTCCTAAGACCATGCCAAAACACTTGCAAACTTTGTACAAGTTTAATAAGACCATGCCAAAACACTTGCAAACTTGGTACAAATGTATAAGACCATGCCAAAACACTTGCAAACTTGGTACAAATTTAATAAGACCATGCCAAAACACTTCCAAACTTGGTACAAATTTTCTAAGACCATGCCAAACACTTGCAAACTTGGTACAAATTTAATAAGACCATGCCAAACACTTGCACCTTGGAACAAACTTCCTAAGACCATGCCAAAACACTTGCAAACTTGGTACAAATTTAATAAGACCTTGCCAAAGCACTTGCAAACTTGGGACAAATTTAATAAGACCATGCCAAAACACTTGCAAACTTGTTACAAATTAAATAAGACCATGCCAAAACACTTGCAAACTTGGTACAAATTTAATAACACCAAGCCAAAACACTTGCAAACTTGGTACAAATTTAATAAGACCATGCCAAACACTTGCAAATTTGGAACTCACTTCCTAAGACCATGTCAAAACACTTGCAAACTTGGTACAAATTTAATAAAACCATGCCAAAACACTTGCAAACTTGGTACAAATTTAATAAGACCATGCCAAAACACTTGCAAACTTGGTACAAATTTAATAAGACCATGCCAAAACACTTGCATACTTGGAACAAATTTAATAAGACCATGCCAAATGACTTGCAAACTTGGTACAAATTTAATAAGACCATGTCAAAACACTTGCAAACTTGGAACAAACTTCCTAAGACCATGCCAAAACACTTGCAAACTTGGTACAAATTTAATAAGACCATGCCAAAACACTTGCAAACTTGGTACAAATTTAATAAGACCATGCCAAACACTTGCAAACTTGGTACAAATTTAATAAGACCATGCCAAAACACTTGCAAACTTGGAACAAATTTAATAAGACCATGCCAATACACTTGCAAACTTGGTACAAATTTAATAAGACCATGTCAAAACACTTGCAAACTTGGAACAAACTTCCTGAGACCATGCCAAAACACTTGCAAACTTGGTACAAATTTAATAATACCATGCCAAAACAATTGCAAACTTGGTACAAATTTAATAAGACCATGCCAAAACACTTGCAAACTTGGTACAAATTTAATAAGACCATGCCAAAACACTTGCAAACTTGGTACAATTTTAATAAGACCATGCCAAAACACTTGCAAACTTGGTACAAATTTAATAAGATCATGCCAAAACACTTGCAAACTTGGAACAAATTTAATAAGACCATGCCAAAACACTTGCAAACTTGGTACAAATTTAATAAGACCATGCCAAAACACTTGCAAACTTGGAACAAACTTCCTAAGACCATGCCAAAACACTTGCAAACTTGGTACAATTTTAATAATACCATGCCAAAACAATTGCAAACTTGGTACAAATTTAATAAGACCATGCCAAAACACTTGCAAACTTGGAACAAATTTAATAAGACCATGCTAAAACACTTGCAAAATTGGTACGAATTTAATAAGACCATGCCGAACACTTGCAAACTTGGTACAAATTTAATAAGACCATGCCAAAACACTTGCAAACTTGGTACAAATGTCATAAGACCATGCCAAAACACTTGCAAACTTGGTACAAATTTAATAAGACCATGCCAAAACACTTGCAAACTTTGTACAAATTTAATAAGACCATGCCAAACACTTGCAAACTTGGAACAAACTTCCTAAGACCATGCCAAAACACTTGCAAACTTTGTACAAGTTTAATAAGACCATGCCAAAACACTTGCAAACTTGGTACAAATGTATAAGACCATGCCAAAACACTTGCAAACTTGGTACAAATTTAATAAGACCATGCCAAAACACTTCCAAACTTGGTACAAATTTTCTAAGACCATGCCAAACACTTGCAAACTTGGTACAAATTTAATAAGACCATGCCAAACACTTGCACCTTGGAACAAACTTCCTAAGACCATGCCAAAACACTTGCAAACTTGGTACAAATTTAATAAGACCTTGCCAAAGCACTTGCAAACTTGGGACAAATTTAATAAGACCATGCCAAAACACTTGCAAACTTGTTACAAATTAAATAAGACCATGCCAAAACACTTGCAAACTTGGTACAAATTTAATAACACCAAGCCAAAACACTTGCAAACTTGGTACAAATTTAATAAGACCATGCCAAACACTTGCAAACTTGGAACAAACTTCCTAAGACCATGCCAAAACACTTGCAAACTTGGTACAAATGTAATAAGACCATGCCAAAACACTTGCAAACTTGGTACAAATTTAATAAGACCATGCCAAAACACTTGCAAACTTGGTACAAATTTAATAAGACAATGCCAAAACACTTGCAAACTTGATACAAATTTAATAAGCCCATGCCAAAACACTTGCAAACTTGGTACAAATTTAATAAGACCATGCCAAAACACTTGCAAACTTGGAACAAATTTAATAATACCATGCCAAAACACTTGCAAACTTGGTACAAATTTAATAAGACCATGCCAAAACAATTGCAAACTTGGTACAAATTTAATAAGACCATGCCAAAACACTTGCAAACTTGGTACAAATTTAATAAGACCATGCCAAACACTTGCAAACTTGGTACAAATTTAATAAGACCATGCCAAACACTTGCAAACTTGGAACAAACTTCCTAAGACCATGCCAAAACACTTGCAAACTTGGTACAAATTTAATAAGACCATGCCAAACACTTGCAAACTTGGAACAAACTTCCTATGACCATGCCAAAACCCTTGCAAACTTGGTACAAATTTAATAAGACCATGCCAAAACACTTGCAAACTTGGTACAAATTAAATAAGACCATGCCAAACACTTGCAAATTTGGAACTCACTTCCTAAGACCATGTCAAAACACTTGCAAACTTGGTACAAATTTAATAAAACCATGCCAAAACACTTGCAAACTTGGTACAAATTTAATAAGACCATGCCAAAACACTTGCAAACTTGGTACAAATTTAATAAGACCATGCCAAAACACTTGCATACTTGGAACAAATTTAATAAGACCATGCCAAATGACTTGCAAACTTGGTACAAATTTAATAAGACCATGTCAAAACACTTGCAAACTTGGAACAAACTTCCTAAGACCATGCCAAAACACTTGCAAACTTGGTAAAAATTTAATAATACCATGCCAAAGCACTTGCAAACTTGGGACAAATTTAATAAGACCATGCCAAAACACTTGCAAACTTGGTACAAATTTAATAAGACCATGCCAAAACACTTGCAAACTTGGAACAAATTTAATAAGACCATGCCAAAACACTTGCAAACTTGGAACAAATTAAATAAGACCATGTCAAAACACTTGCAAACTTGGAACAAACTTCCTGAGACCATGCCAAAACACTTGCAAACTTGGTACAAATTTAATAATACCATGCCAAAACAATTGCAAACTTGGTACAAATTTAATAAGACCATGCCAAAACACTTGCAAACTTGGTACAAATTTAATAAGACCATGCCAAAACACTTGCAAACTTGGTACAATTTTAATAAGACCATGCCAAAACACTTGCAAACTTGGTACAAATTTAATAAGACCATGCCAAAACACTTGCAAACTTGGAACAAATTTAATAAGACCATGCCAAAACACTTGCAAACTTGGTACAAATTTAATAAGACCATGTCAAAACACTTGCAAACTTGGAACAAACTTCCTAAGACCATGCCAAAACACTTGCAAACTTGGTACAAATTTAATAAGACCATGCCAAAACACTTGCAAACTTGGTACAAATTTAATAAGACCATGCCAAAACACTTGCAAACTTGGTACAAATTTAATAAGACCTTGCCAAAACACTTGCAAACTTGGAACAAATTTAATAAGACCATGCTAAAACACTTGCAAAATTGGTACAAATTTAATAAGACCATGCCGAACACTTGCAAACTTGGTACAAATTTAATAAGACCATGCCAAAACACTTGCAACCTTGGTACAAATTTAATAAGACCATGCCAAACACTTGCAAACTTGGTACACAATTAATAAGACCATGCCAAACACTTGCAAACTTGGGACAAACTTCGTAAGACCATGCCAAAACACTTGCAAACTTGGTACAATTTTAATAAGACCATGCCAAAACACTTGCAAACTTGGTACAAATTTAATAAGACATTGCCAAAACACTTGCAAACTTGGAACAAACTTCCTAAGACCATGCCAAAACACTTGCAAACTTGGCAAAAATTTAATAAGACCATGCCAAAACACTTGCAAACTTGGTACAAATTTAATAAGACCATGCCAAAACACTTGCAAACTTGGGACAAATTTAATACGACCATGCCAAACACTTGCAAACTTGGTACACAATTAATAAGACCATGCCAAACAATTGCAAACTTGGGACAAACTTCCTCAGACCATGCCAAAACACTTGCAAACTTGGTACAAATTTAATAAGACCATGCCAAAACACTTGCCAACTTGGTACAAATTTAATAAGACCTTGCCAAAATACTTGCAAACTTGGACCAAATTTAATATGACCATGCTAAAACACTTGCAAAATTGGTACAAATTTAATAAGACCATGCCGAACACTTGCAAACTTGGTACAAATTTAATAAGACCATGCCAAAACACTTGCAAACTTGGTACAAATTTAATAAGACCCTGCCAAAACACTTGCAAACTTGGTACAAATTTATTAAGACCATGCCAGAACACTTGCAAACTTGGAACAAATTTAATAAGACCATGCCAAAACACGTGCAAACTTGATACAAATTTAATAAAACCATGCCAAAACACTTGCAAACTAGGAACAAAATTTCCTAAGACCATGCCAGAACACTTGCAAACTTGGTACAAATTTTCTAAGAACATGCCAAACACTTGCAAACTTGGTACAAATTTAATAAGACCATGCCAAACACTTGCAAACTTGGAACAAACTTCCTAAGACCATGCCAAAACACTTGCAAACTTTATACAAGTTTAATAAGACCATGCCAAAACACTTGCAAACTTGGTACAAATGTATAAGACCATGCCAAAACACTTGCAAACTTGGTACAAATTTAATAAGACCATGCCAAAACACTTCCAAAATTGGTAAAAATTTTCTAAGACCATGCCAAACACTTGCAAACTTGGTACAAATTTAATAAGACCATGCCAAACACTTGCAAACTTGGAACAAACTTCCTAAGACCATGCCAAAACACTTGCAAACTTGGTACAAATTTAATAAGACCATGCCAAACACTTGCAAACTTGGAACAAACTTCCTATGACCATGCCAAAACCCTTGCAAACTTGGTACAAATTTAATAAGACCATGCCAAAGCACTTGCAAACTTGGGACAAATTTAATAAGACCATGCCAAAACACTTGCAAACTTGGTACAAATTAAATAAGACCATGCCAAACACTTGCAAATTTGGAACTCACTTCCTAAGACCATGTCAAAACACTTGCAAACTTGGTACAAATTTAATAAAACCATGCCAAAACACTTGCAAACTTGGTACAAATTTAATAAGACCATGCCAAAACACTTGCAAACTTGGTACAAATTTAATAAGACCATGCCAAAACACTTGCATACTTGGAACAAATTTAATAAGACCATGCCAAATGACTTGCAAACTTGGTACAAATTTAATAAGACCATGTCAAAACACTTGCAAACTTGGAACAAACTTCCTAAGACCATGCCAAAACACTTGCAAACTTGGTACAAATTTAATAATACCATGCCAAAGCACTTGCAAACTTGGGACAAATTTAATAAGACCATGCCAAAACACTTGCAAACTTGGTACAAATTTAATAAGACCATGCCAAAACACTTGCAAACTTGGAACAAATTTAATAAGACCATGCCAAAACACTTGCAAACTTGGTACAAATTTAATAAGACCATGTCAAAACACTTGCAAACTTGGAACAAACTTCCTGAGACCATGCCAAAACACTTGCAAACTTGGTACAAATTTAATAATACCATGCCAAAACAATTGCAAACTTGGGACAAATTTAATAAGACCATGCCAAAACACTTGCAAACTTGGTACAAATTTAATAAGACCATGCCAAAACACTTGCAAACTTGGAACAAATTTAATAAGACCATGCCAAAACACTTGCAAACTTGGTACAAATTTAATAAGACCATGTCAAAACACTTGCAAACTTGGAACAAACTTCCTAAGACCATGCCAAAACACTTGCAAACTTGGTACAAATTTAATAATACCATGCCAAAACACTTGCGAACTTGGTACAAATTTAATAAGAGCATGCCAAAACACTTGCAAACTTGGTACAAATTTAATAAGACCATGCCAAAACACTTGCAAACTTGGTACAAATTTAATAATACCATGCCAAAAACTTGCAAACTTGGAACAAACTTCCTAAGAATATGCCAAAACCCTTGCAAACTTGGTACAAATTTAATAAGACCATGCCAAAGCACTTGCAAACATGGGACAAATTTAATAAGACCATGCCAAAACACTTGCAAACTTGGTACAAATGTAATAAGACCATGCCAAAACACTTGCAAACTTGGTACAAATTTAATAAGACCATGCCAAACACTTGCAAACTTGGAACAAACTTCCTAAGACCATGCCAAAACACTTGCAAACTTGGTACAAATTTAATAAGACCATGCCAAAGCACTTGCAAACTTGGGACAAATTTAATAAGACCATGCCAAAACACTTGCAAACTTGTTACAAATTAAATAAGACCATGCCAAAACACTTGCAAACTTGGTACAAATTTAATAAAACCATGCCAAAACACTTGCAAACTTGGAACAAATTTAATAAGACCATGCCAAAACACTTGCAAACTTGGTACAAATTTAATAAGACCATGCCAAAACACTTGCAAACTTGGTACAAATTTAATAAGACCATGCCAAACACTTGCAAACTTGGTACAAATTTAATACGACCATGCCAAACACTTGCAAACTTGGAACAAACTTCCTAAGACCATGCCAAAACACTTGCAAACTTGGTACAAATTTAATAAGACCCTGCCAAAACACTTGCAAACTTGGTACAAATTTATTAAGACCATGCCAAAACACTTGCAAACTTGGAACAAATTTAATAAGACCATGCCAAAACACGTGCAAACTTGGTACAAATTTTATAAAACCATGATAAAACACTTGCAAACTTGGAACAAACTTCCTAAGACCATGCCAAAACATTTGCAAACTTGGTACAAATTTAATAAGCCCATGCCAAAACACTTGCAAACTTGGTACAAATTTAATAAGACCATGCCAAAACACTTGCAAACTTGGTACAAATTTAATAATACCATGCCAAAACACTTGCAAACTTGGTACAAATTTAATAAGACCATGCCAAAACAATTGCAAACTTGGTACAAATTTAATAAGACCATGCCAAAACACTTGCAAACTTGGTACAAATTTAATAAGACCATGCCAAACACTTGCAAACTTGGTACAAATTTAATAAGACCATGCCAAACACTTGCAAACTTGGAACAAACTTCCTAAACCATGCCAAAACACTTGCAAACTTGGTACAAATTTAATAAGACCATGCCAAACACTTGCAAACTTGGAACAAACTTCCTATGACCATGCCAAAACCCTTGCCAACTTGGTACAAATTTAATAAGACCATGCCAAAGCACTTGCAAACTTGGGACAAATTTAATAAGACCATGCCAAAACACTTGCAAACTTGGTACAAATTAAATAAGACCATGCCAAACACTTGCAAATTTGGAACTCACTTCCTAAGACCATGTCAAAACACTTGCAAACTTGGTACAAATTTAATAAAACCATCCAAAACATTTGCAAACTTGGTACAAATTTAATAAGACCATGCCAAAACACTTGCAAACTTGGTACAAATTTAATAAGACCATGCCAAAACACTTGCATACTTGGAACAAATTTAATAAGACCATGCCAAATGACTTGCAAACTTGGTACAAATTTAATAAGACCATGTCAAAACACTTGCAAACTTGGAACAAACTTCCTAAGACCATGCCAAAACACTTGCAAACTTGGTACAAATTTAATAAAACCATGCCAAAGCACTTGCAAACTTGGGACAAATTTAATAAGACCATGCCAAAACACTTGCAAACTTGGTACAAATTTAATAAGACCATGCCAAAACACTTGCAAACTTGGAACAAATTTAATAAGACCATGCCAAAACACTTGCAAACTTGGTACAAATTTAATAAGACCATGTCAAAACACTTGCAAACTTGGAACAAACTTCCTGAGACCATGCCAAAACACTTGCAAACTTGGTACAAATTTAATAATACCATGCCAAAACAATTGCAAACTTGGTACAAATTTAATAAGACCATGCCAAAACACTTGCAAACTTGGTACAAATTTAATAAGACCATGCCAAAACACTTGCAAACTTGGTACAAATTTAATAAGACCATGCCAAAACACTTGCAAACTTGGTACAAATTTAATAAGACCATGCCAAAACACTTGCAAACTTGGAACAAATTTAATAAGACCATGCCAAAACACTTGCAAACTTGGTACAAATTTAATAAGACCATGTCAAAACACTTGCAAACTTGGAACAAACTTCCTAAGACCATGCCAAAACACTTGCAAACTTGGTACAAATTTAATAATACCATGCCAAAACACTTGCAAACTTGGTACAAATTTAATAAGACCATGCCAAAACAATTGCAAACTTGGTACAAATTTAATAAGACCATGCCAAAACACTTGCAAACTTGGTACAAATTTAATAAGACCATGCCAAAACACTTGCAAACTTGGTACAAATTTAAAAAGACCATGCCAAACACTTGCAAACTTGGAACAAACTTCCTAAGACCATGCCAAAACACTAGCCAACTTGGTACAAATGTAATAAGACCATGCCAAAACACTTGCAAACTTGGTACAAATTTAATAAGACCATGCCAAAACACTTGCAAACTTGGTACAAATATAAAAAGACTATGCCAAACACTTGCAAACTTGGTACAAATTTAATAAGACCATGCCAAACACTTGCAAACTTGGAACAAACTTCCTATGACCATGCCAAAACCCTTGCAAACTTGGTACAAATTTAATAAGACCATGCCAAAGCACTTGCAAACTTGGGACAAATTTAATAAGACCATGCCAAAACACTTGCAAACTTGGTACAAATTAAATAAGACCATGCCAAACACTTGCAAATTTGGAACAAACTTCCTAAGACCATGCCAAAACACTTGCAAACTTGGTACAAATTTAATAAAACCATGCCAAAACACTTGCAAACTTGGTACAAATTTAATAAGACCATGCCAAAACACTTGCAAACTTGGTACAAATTTAATAAGACCATGCCAAAACACTTGCAAACTTGGAACAAATTTAAGAAGACCATGCCAAAACACTTGCAAACTTGGTACAAATTTAATAAGACCATGTCAAAACACTTGCAAACTTGGAACAAACTTCCTAAGACCATGCCAAAACACTTGCAAACTTGGTACAAATTTAATAATACCATGCCAAAACACTTGCAAACTTGGTACAAGTTTAATAAGAGCATGCCAAAACACTTGCAAACTTGGTACAAATTTAATAAGACCATGCCAAAACACTTGCAAACTTGGTACAAATTTAATAATACCTTGCCAAAAACTTGCAAACTTGGAACAAACTTCCTAAGACCATGCCAAAACCCTTGCAAACTTGGTACAAATTTAATAAGACCATGCCAAAGCACTTGCAAACATGGGACAAATTTAATAAGACCATGCCAAAACACTTGCAAAATTGGTACAAATGTAATAAGACCATGCCAAAACACTTGCAAACTTGGTACAAATTTAATAAGACCATGCCAAACACTTGCAAACTTGGAACAAACTTCCTAAGACCATGCCAAAACACTTGCAAACTTGGTACAAATTTAATAAGACCATGCCAAAGCACTTGCAAACTTGGGACAAATTTAATAAGACCATGCCAAAACACTTGCAAACTTGTTACAAATTAAATAAGACCATGCCAAAACACTTGCAAACTTGGTACAAATTTAATAAAACCATGCCAAAACACTTGCAAACTTGGAACAAATTTAATAAGACCATGCCAAAACACTTGCAAACTTGGTACAAATTTAATAAGACCATGCCAAAACACTTGCAAACTTGGTACAAATTTAATAAGACCATGCCAAACACTTGCAAACTTGGTACAAATTTAATACGACCATGCCAAACACTTGCAAACTTGGAACAAACTTCCTAAGACCATGCCAAAACACTTGCAAACTTGGTACAAATTTAATAAGACCCTGCCAAAACACTTGCAAACTTGGTACAAATTTATTAAGACCATGCCAAAACACTTGCAAACTTGGAACAAATTTAATAAGACCATGCCAAAACACGTGCAAACTTGGTACAAATTTTATAAAACCATGCTAAAACACTTGCAAACTTGGAACAAACTTCCTAAGACCATGCCAAAACATTTGCAAACTTGGTACAAATTTAATAAGACCATGCCAAATGACTTGCAAACTTGATACAAATTTAATAAGCCCATGCCAAAACACTTGCAAACTTGGTACAAATTTAATAAGACCATGCCAAAACACTTGCAAACTTGGAACAAATTTAATAAGACCATGCTAAAACACTTGCAAAATTGGTACGAATTTAATAAGACCATGCCGAACACTTGCAAACTTGGTACAAATTTAATAAGACCATGCCAAAACACTTGCAAACTTGGTACAAATGTCATAAGACCATGCCAAAACACTTGCAAACTTGGTACAAATTTAATAAGACCATGCCAAAACACTTGCAAACTTTGTACAAATTTAATAAGACCATGCCAAACACTTGCAAACTTGGAACAAACTTCCTAAGACCATGCCAAAACACTTGCAAACTTTGTACAAGTTTAATAAGACCATGCCAAAACACTTGCAAACTTGGTACAAATGTATAAGACCATGCCAAAACACTTGCAAACTTGGTACAAATTTAATAAGACCATGCCAAAACACTTCCAAACTTGGTACAAATTTTCTAAGACCATGCCAAACACTTGCAAACTTGGTACAAATTTAATAAGACCATGCCAAACACTTGCACCTTGGAACAAACTTCCTAAGACCATGCCAAAACACTTGCAAACTTGGTACAAATTTAATAAGACCTTGCCAAAGCACTTGCAAACTTGGGACAAATTTAATAAGACCATGCCAAAACACTTGCAAACTTGTTACAAATTAAATAAGACCATGCCAAAACACTTGCAAACTTGGTACAAATTTAATAACACCAAGCCAAAACACTTGCAAACTTGGTACAAATTTAATAAGACCATGCCAAACACTTGCAAATTTGGAACTCACTTCCTAAGACCATGTCAAAACACTTGCAAACTTGGTACAAATTTAATAAAACCATGCCAAAACACTTGCAAACTTTGTACAAATTTAATAAGACCATGCCAAAACACTTGCAAACTTGGTACAAATTTAATAAGACCATGCCAAAACACTTGCATACTTGGAACAAATTTAATAAGACCATGCCAAATGACCTGCAAACTTGGTACAAATTTAATAAGACCATGTCAAAACACTTGCAAACTTGGAACAAACTTCCTAAGACCATGCCAAAACACTTGCAAACTTGGTACAAATTTAATAATACCATGCCAAAGCACTTGCAAACTTGGGACAAATTTAATAAGACCATGCCAAAACACTTGCAAACTTGGTACAAATTTAATAAGACCATGCCAAAACACTTGCAAACTTGGAACAAATTTAATAAGACCATGCCAAAACACTTGCAAACTTGGTACAAATTTAATAAGACCATGTCAAAACACTTGCAAACTTGGAACAAACTTCCTGAGACCATGCCAAAACACTTGCAAACTTGGTACAAATTTAATAATACCATGCCAAAACAATTGCAAACTTGGTACAA
Source organism: Anopheles atroparvus (assembly GCA_914969975.1). Taxonomy (NCBI): domain Eukaryota; kingdom Metazoa; phylum Arthropoda; class Insecta; order Diptera; family Culicidae; genus Anopheles; species Anopheles atroparvus. The sequence goes on along the minus strand of CAJZCY010000006.1, from coordinate 10,585,365 downwards.
ATTTAATAAGACCATGCCAAAACACTTGCAAACTTGGTACAAATTTAATAAGACCATGCCAAAACACTTGCAAACTTGGTACAATTTTAATAAGACCATGCCAAAACACTTGCAAACTTGGTACAAATTTAATAAGACCATGCCAAAACACTTGCAAACTTGGAACAAATTTAATAAGACCATGCCAAAACACTTGCAAACTTGGTACAAATTTAATAAGACCATGTCAAAACACTTGCAAACTTGGAACAAACTTCCTAAGACCATGCCAAAACACTTGCAAACTTGGTACAATTTTAATAATACCATGCCAAAACAATTGCAAACTTGGTACAAATTTAATAAGACCATGCCAAAACACTTGCAAACTTGGAACAAATTTAATAAGACCATGCTAAAACACTTGCAAAATTGGTACGAATTTAATAAGACCATGCCGAACACTTGCAAACTTGGTACAAATTTAATAAGACCATGCCAAAACACTTGCAAACTTGGTACAAATGTCATAAGACCATGCCAAAACACTTGCAAACTTGGTACAAATTTAATAAGACCATGCCAAAACACTTGCAAACTTTGTACAAATTTAATAAGACCATGCCAAACACTTGCAAACTTGGAACAAACTTCCTAAGACCATGCCAAAACACTTGCAAACTTTGTACAAGTTTAATAAGACCATGCCAAAACACTTGCAAACTTGGTACAAATGTATAAGACCATGCCAAAACACTTGCAAACTTGGTACAAATTTCATAAGACCATGCCAAAACACTTCCAAACTTGGTACAAATTTTCTAAGACCATGCCAAACACTTGCAAACTTGGTACAAATTTAATAAGACCATGCCAAACACTTGCACCTTGGAACAAACTTCCTAAGACCATGCCAAAACACTTGCAAACTTGGTACAAATTTAATAAGACCTTGCCAAAGCACTTGCAAACTTGGGACAAATTTAATAAGACCATGCCAAAACACTTGCAAACTTGTTACAAATTAAATAAGACCATGCCAAAACACTTGCAAACTTGGTACAAATTTAATAACACCAAGCCAAAACACTTGCAAACTTGGTACAAATTTAATAAGACCATGCCAAACACTTGCAAACTTGGAACAAACTTCCTAAGACCATGCCAAAACACTTGCAAACTTGGTACAAATGTAATAAGACCATGCCAAAACACTTGCAAACTTGGTACAAATTTAATAAGACCATGCCAAAACACTTGCAAACTTGGTACAAATTTAATAAGACAATGCCAAAACACTTGCAAACTTGATACAAATTTAATAAGCCCATGCCAAAACACTTGCAAACTTGGTACAAATTTAATAAGACCATGCCAAAACACTTGCAAACTTGGAACAAATTTAATAATACCATGCCAAAACACTTGCAAACTTGGTACAAATTTAATAAGACCATGCCAAAACAATTGCAAACTTGGTACAAATTTAATAAGACCATGCCAAAACACTTGCAAACTTGGTACAAGTTTAATAAGACCATGCCAAACACTTGCAAACTTGGTACAAATTTAATAAGACCATGCCAAACACTTGCAAACTTGGAACAAACTTCCTAAGACCATGCCAAAACACTTGCAAACTTGGTACAAATTTAATAAGACCATGCCAAACACTTGCAAACTTGGAACAAACTTCCTATGACCATGCCAAAACCCTTGCAAACTTGGTACAAATTTAATAAGACCATGCCAAAGCACTTGCAAACTTGGGACAAATTTAATAAGACCATGCCAAAACACTTGCAAACTTGGTACAAATTAAATAAGACCATGCCAAACACTTGCAAATTTGGAACTCACTTCCTAAGACCATGTCAAAACACTTGCAAACTTGGTACAAATTTAATAAAACCATGCCAAAACACTTGCAAACTTGGTACAAATTTAATAAGACCATGCCAAAACACTTGCAAACTTGGTACAAATTTAATAAGACCATGCCAAAACACTTGCATACTTGGAACAAATTTAATAAGACCATGCCAAATGACTTGCAAACTTGGTACAAATTTAATAAGACCATGTCAAAACACTTGCAAACTTGGAACAAACTTCCTAAGACCATGCCAAAACACTTGCAAACTTGGTAAAAATTTAATAATACCATGCCAAAGCACTTGCAAACTTGGGACAAATTTAATAAGACCATGCCAAAACACTTGCAAACTTGGTACAAATTTAATAAGACCATGCCAAAACACTTGCAAACTTGGAACAAATTTAATAAGACCATGCCAAAACACTTGCAAACTTGGAACAAATTAAATAAGACCATGTCAAAACACTTGCAAACTTGGAACAAACTTCCTGAGACCATGCCAAAACACTTGCAAACTTGGTACAAATTTAATAATACCATGCCAAAACAATTGCAAACTTGGTACAAATTTAATAAGACCATGCCAAAACACTTGCAAACTTGGTACAAATTTAATAAGACCATGCCAAAACACTTGCAAACTTGGTACAATTTTAATAAGACCATGCCAAAACACTTGCAAACTTGGTACAAATTTAATAAGACCATGCCAAAACACTTGCAAACTTGGAACAAATTTAATAAGACCATGCCAAAACACTTGCAAACTTGGTACAAATTTAATAAGACCATGTCAAAACACTTGCAAACTTGGAACAAACTTCCTAAGACCATGCCAAAACACTTGCAAACTTGGTACAAATTTAATAAGACCATGCCAAAACACTTGCAAACTTGGTACAAATTTAATAAGACCATGCCAAAACAATTGCAAACTTGGTACAAATTTAATAAGACCATGCCAAAACACTTGCAAACTTGGTACAAATTTAATAAGACCATGCCAAAACACTTGCAAACTTGGTACAAATTTAATAAGACCATGCCAAACACTTGCAAACTTGGAACAAACTTCCTAAGACCATGCCAAAACACTAGCAAACTTGGTACAAATGTAATAAGACCATGCCAAAACACTTGCAAACTTGGTACAAATTTAATAAGACCATGCCAAACACTTGCAAACTTGGTACAAATATAAAAAGACTATGCCAAACACTTGCAAACTTGGTACAAATTTAATAAGACCATGCCAAACACTTGCAAACTTGGAACAAACTTCCTATGACCATGCCAAAACCCTTGCAAACTTGGTACAAATTTAATAAGACCATGCCAAAGCACTTGCAAACTTGGGACAAATTTAATAAGACCATGCCAAAACACTTGCAAACTTGGTACAAATTTAATAAGACCATGCCAAACACTTGCAAATTTGGAACAAACTTCCTAAGACCATGCCAAAACACTTGCAAACTTGGTACAAATTTAATAAAACCATGCCAAAACACTTGCAAACTTGGTACAAATTTAATAAGACCATGCCAAAACACTTGCAAACTTGGTACAAATTTAATAAGACCATGCCAAAACACTTGCAAACTTGGAACAAATTTAATAAGACCATGCCAAAACACTTGCAAACTTGGTACAAATTTAATAAGACCATGTCAAAACACTTGCAAACTTGGAACAAACTTCCTAAGACCATGCCAAAACACTTGCAAACTTGGTACAAATTTAATAATACCATGCCAAAACACTTGCAAACTTGGTACAAATTTAATAAGAGCATGCCAAAACACTTGCAAACTTGGTACAAATTTAATAAGACCATGCCAAAACACTTGCAAACTTGGTACAAATTTAATAATACCATGCCAAAAACTTGCAAACTTGGAACAAACTTCCTAAGACCATGCCAAAACCCTTGCAAACTTGGTACAAATTTAATAAGACCATGCCAAAGCACTTGCAAACATGGGACAAATTTAATAAGACCATGCCAAAACACTTGCAAACTTGGTACAAATGTAATAAGACCATGCCAAAACACTTGCAAACTTGGTACAAATTTAATAAGACCATGCCAAACACTTGCAAACTTGGAACAAACTTCCTAAGACCATGCCAAAACACTTGCAAACTTGGTACAAATTTAATAAGACCATGCCAAAGCACTTGCAAACTTGGGACAAATTTAATAAGACCATGCCAAAACACTTGCAAACTTGTTACAAATTAAATAAGACCATGCCAAAACACTTGCAAACTTGGTACAAATTTAATAAAACCATGCCAAAACACTTGCAAACTTGGAACAAATTTAATAAGACCATGCCGAAACACTTGCAAACTTGGTACAAATTTAAGAAGACCATGCCAAAACACTTGCAAACTTGGTACAAATTTAATAAGACCATGCCAAACACTTGCAAACTTGGTACAAATTTAAAACGACCATGCCAAACACTTGCAAACTTGGAACAAACTTCCTAAGACCATGACAAAACACTTGCAAACTTGGTACAAATTTAATAAGAGCCTGCCAAAACACTTGCAAACTTGGTACAAATTTATTAAGACCAGGCCAAAACACTTGCAAACTTGGAACAAATTTAATAAGACCATGCCAAAACACGTGCAAACTTGGTACAAATTTTATAAAACCATGCTAAAACACTAGCAAACTTGGAACAAACTTCCTAAGACCATGCCAAAACATTTGCAAACTTGGTACAAATTTAATAAGACCATGCCAAAACACTTGCAAACTTGATACAAATTTAATAAGCCCATGCCAAAACACTTGCAAACTTGGTACAAATTTAATAAGACCATGCCAAAACACTTGCAAACTTGGAACAAATTTAATAAGACCATGCTAAAACACTTGCAAACTTGGTACAAATTTAATAAAACCATGCCAAAACACTTGCAAACTTGGTACAAATTTAATAAGACCATGCCAAAACACTTGCAAACTTGGTTCAAATTTAATAAGACCATGCCAAAACACTTGCATACTTGGAACAAATTTAATAAGACCATGCCAAATGACTTGCAAACTTGGTACAAATTTAATAAGACCATGTCAAAACACTTGCAAACTTGGAACAAACTTCCTAAGACCATGCCAAAACACTTGCAAACTTGGTACAAATTTAATAATACCATGCCAAAGCACTTGCAAACTTGGGACAAATTTAATAAGACCATGCCAAAACACTTGCAAACTTGGTACAAATTTAATAAGACCATGCCAAAACACTTGCAAACTTGGAACAAATTTAATAAGACCATGCCAAAACACTTGCAAACTTGGTACAAATTTAATAAGACCATGTCAAAACACTTGCAAACTTGGAACAAACTTCCTGAGACCATGCCAAAACACTTGCAAACTTGGTACAAATTTAATAATACCATGCCAAAACAATTGCAAACTTGGTACAAATTTAATAAGACCATGCCAAAACTCTTGCAAACTTGGTACAAATTTAATAAGACCATGCCAAAACACAAGCAAACTTGGTACAAATTTAATAAGACCATGCCAAAACACTTTTAAACTTGGTACAAATTTAATAAGACCATGCCAAAACACTTGCAAACTTGGAACAAATTTAATAAGACCATGCCAAAACACTTGCAAACTTGGTACAAATTTAATAAGACCATGTCAAAACACTTGCAAACTTGGAACAAACTTCCTAAGACCATGCCAAAACACTTGCAAACTTGGTACAAATTTAATAATACCATGCCAAAACACTTGCAAACTTGGTACAAATTTAATAAGACCATGCCAAAACAATTGCAAACTTGGTACAAATTTAATAAGACCATGCCAAAACACTTGCAAACATGGTACAAATTTAATAAGACCATGCCAAAACACTTGCAAACTTGGTACAAATTTAATAAGACCATGCCAAACACTTGCAAACTTGGAACAAACTTCCTAAGACCATGCCAAAACACAAGCAAACTTGGTACAAATGTAATAAGACCATGCCAAAACACTTGCAAACTTGGTACAAATTTAATAAGACCATGCCAAAACACTTGCAAACTTGGTACAAATATAAAAAGACTATGCCAAACACTTGCAAACTTGGTACAAATTTAATAAGACCATGCCAAACACTTGCAAACTTGGAACAAACTTCCTATGACCATGCCAAAACCCTTGCAAACTTGGTACAAATTTAATAAGACCATGCCAAAGCACTTGCAAACTTGGGACAAATTTAATAAGACCATGCCAAAACACTTGCAAACTTGGTACAAATTAAATAAGACCATGCCAAACACTTGCAAATTTGGAACAAACTTCCTAAGACCATGCCAAAACACTTGCAAACTTGGTACAAATTTAATAAAACCATGCCAAAACACTTGCAAACTTGGGACAAATTTAATAAGACCATGCCAAAACACTTGCAAACTTGGTACACATTTAATAAGACCATGCCAAAACACTTGCAAACATGGAACAAATTTAATTAGACCATGCCAAAACACTTGCAAACTTGGTACAAATTTAATAAGACCATGTCAAAACACTTGCAAACTTGGAACAAACTTCCTAAGACCATGCCAAAACACTTGCAAACTTGGTACAAATTTAATAATACCATGCCAAAACACTTGCAAACTTGGTACAAATTTAATAAGAGCATGCCAAAACACTTGCAAACTTGGTACAAATTTAATAAGACCATGCCAAAACACTTGCAAACTTGGTACAAATTTAATAATACCATGCCAAAAACTTGCAAACTTGGAACAAACTTCCTAAGACCATGCCAAAACCCTTGCAAACTTGGTAAAAATTTAATAAGACCATGCCAAAGCACTTGCAAACATGGGACAAATTTAATAAGACCATGCCAAAACACTTGCAAACTTGGTACAAATGTAATAAGACCATGCCAAAACACTTGCAAACTTGGTACAAATTTAATAAGACCATGCCAAACACTTGCAAACTTGGAACAAACTTCCTAAGACCATGCCAAAACACTTGCAAACTTGGTACAAATTTAATAAGACCATGCCAAAGCACTTGCAAACTTGGGACAAATTTAATAAGACCATGCCAAAACACTTGCAAACTTGTTACAAATTAAATAAGACCATGCCAAAACACTTGCAAACTTGGTACAAATTTAATAAAACCATGCCAAAACACTTGCAAACTTGGAACAAATTTAATAAGACCATGCCAAAACACTTGCAAACTTGGTACAAATTTAATAAGACCATGCCAAAACACTTGCAAACTTGGTACAAATTTAATAAGACCATGCCAAACACTTGCAAACTTGGTACAAATTTAATACGACCATGCCAAACACTTGCAAACTTGGAACAAACTTCCTAAGACCATGCCAAAACACTTGCAAACTTGGTACAAATTTAATAAGACCCTGCCAAAACACTTGCAAACTTGGTACAAATTTATTAAGACCATGCCAAAACACTTGCAAACTTGGAACAAATTTAATAAGACCATGCCAAAACACGTGCAAACTTGGTACAAATTTTATAAAACCATGCTAAAACACTTGCAAACTTGGAACAAACTTCCTAAGACCATGCCAAAAAATTTGCAAACTTGGTACAAATTTAATAAGACCATGCCAAAACACTTGCAAACTTGATACAAATTTAATAAGCCCATGCCAAAACACTTGCAAACTTGGTACAAATTTAATAAGACCATGCCAAAACACTTGCAAACTTGGTACAAATTTAATAAGACCATGCTAAAACACTTGCAAAATTGGTACGAATTTAATAAGACCATGCCGAACACTTGCAAACTTGGTACAAATTTAATAAGACCATGCCAAAACACTTGCAAACTTGGTACAAATGTCATACGACCATGCCAAAACACTTGCAAACTTGGTACAAATTTAATAAGACCATGCCAAAACACTTGCAAACTTTGTACAAGTTTAATAAGACCATGCCAAAACACTTGCAAACTTGGTACAAATGTATAAGACCATGCCAAAACACTTGCAAACTTGGTACAAATTTAATAAGACCATGCCAAAACACTTCCAAACTTGGTACAAATTTTCTAAGACCATGCCAAACACTTGCAAACTTGGTACAAATTTAATAAGACCATGCCAAACACTTGCACCTTGGAACAAACTTCCTAAGACCATGCCAAAACACTTGCAAACTTGGTACAAATTTAATAAGACCTTGCCAAAGCACTTGCAAACTTGGGACAAATTTAATAAGACCATGCCAAAACACTTGCAAACTTGTTACAAATTAAATAAGACCATGCCAAAACACTTGCAAACTTGGTACAAATTTAATAACACCAAGCCAAAACACTTGCAAACTTGGTACAAATTTAATAAGACCATGCCAAACACTTGCAAACTTGGAACAAACTTCCTAAGACCATGCCAAAACACTAGCAAACTTGGTACAAATGTAATAAGACCATGCCAAAACACTTGCAAACTTGGTACAAATTTAATAAGACCATGCCAAAGCACTTGCAAACTTGGGACAAATTTAATAAGACCATGCCAAAACACTTGCAAACTTGTTACAAATTAAATAAGACCATGCCAAAACACTTGCAAACTTGGTACAAATTTAATAAAACCATGCCAAAACACTTGCAAACTTGGAACAAGTTTAATAAGACCATGCCAAAACACTTGCAAACTTGGTACAAATTTAATAAGACCATGCCAAAACACTTGCAAACTTGGTACAAATTTAATAAGACCATGCCAAACACTTGCAAACTTGGTACAAATTTAATACGACCATGCCAAACACTTGCAAACTTGGAACAAACTTCCTAAGACCATGCCAAAACACTTGCAAACTTGGTACAAATTTAATAAGACCCTGCCAAAACACTTGCAAACTTGGTTCAAATTTATTAAGACCATGCCAAAACACTTGCAAACTTGGAACAAATTTAATAAGACCATGCCAAAACACGTGCAAACTTGGTACAAATTTTATAAAACCATGCTAAAACACTTGCAAACTTGGAACAAACTTCCTAAGACCATGCCAAAGCACTTGCAAACTTGGGACAAATTTAATAAGACCATGCCAAAACACCTGCAAACTTGTTACAAATTAAATAAGACCAAGCCAAAACACTTGCAAACTTGGTACAAATTTAATAAAACCATGCCAAAACACTTGCAAACTTGGAACAAATTTAATAAGACCATGCCAAAACACTTGCAAACTTGGTACAAATTTAATAAGACCATGCCAAAACACTTGCAAACTTGGTACAAATTTAATAAGACCATGCCAAACACTTGCAAACTTGGTACAAATTTAATACGACCATGCCAAACACTTGCAAACTTGGAACAAACTTCCTAAGACCATGCCAAAACACTTGCAAACTTGGTACAAATTTAATAAGACCCTGCCAAAACACTTGCAAACTTGGTACAAATTTATTAAGACCATGCCAAAACACTTGCAAACTTGGAACAAATTTAATAAGACCATGCCAAAACACGTGCAAACTTGGTACAAATTTTATAAAACCATGCTAAAACACTTGCAAACGTGGAACAAACTTCCTAAGACCATGCCAAAACATTTGCAAACTTGGTACAAATTTAATAAGACCATGCCAAAACACTTGCAAACTTGATACAAATTTAATAAGCCCATGCCAAAACACTTGCAAACTTGGTACAAATTTAATAAGACCATACCAAAACACTTGCAAACTTGGAACAAATTTAATAAGACCATGTTAAAACACTTGCAAAATTGGTACGAATTTAATAAGACCATGCCGAACACTTGCAAACTTGGTACAAATTTAATAAGACCATGCCAAAACACTTGCAAACTTGGAACAAATGTCATAAGACCATGCCAAAACACTTGCAAACTTGGTACAAATTTAATAAGACCATGCCAAAACACTTGCAAACTTTGTACAAATTTAATAAGACCATGCCAAACACTTGCAAACTTGGAACAAACTTCCTGAACCCATGCCAAAACACTTGCAAACTTTGTACAAGTTTAATAAGACCATGCCAAAACACTTGCAAACTTGGTACAAATGTATAAGACCATGCCAAAACACTTGCAAACTTGGTACAAATTTAATAAGACCTTGCCAAAGCACTTGCAAACTTGGGACAAATTTAATAAGACCATGCCAAAACACTTGCAAACTTGTTACAAATTAAATAAGACCATGCCAAAACACTTGCAAACTTGGTACAAATTTAATAACACCATGCCAAAACACTTGCAAACTTGGTACAAATTTAATAAGACCATGCCAAAACACTTGCAAACTTGGTACAAATTTAATAAGACCATGCCAAACACTTGCAAACTTGGAACAAACTTCCTAAGACCATGCCAAAAAACTTGCAAACTTGGTACAAATTTAATAACACCATGCCAAAACACTTGTAAACTTGGTACAAATTTAATAAGACCATGCCAAACACTTGCAAACTTGGAACAAACTTCCTAAGACCATGCCAAAACACTTGCAAACTTTGTAAAAAATTTAATAAGACCAAGCCAAAACACTTGCAAACTTGGTACAAATTTAATAAGACCATGCCAAACACTTGCAATCTTGGAACAAACTTCCTAAGACCATTCCAAAACACTGGCAAACTTGGTACAAATTTAATAAGACCAAGCCAAAACACTTGCAAACTTGGAACAAACTTCCTAAGACCATGCAAAAACACTTGCAAACTTGGTACAAAATTAATAAGACCATGCCAAACACTTGCAAACTTGGTACAAACTTCCTAAGACCATGCCAAAACACTTGCAAACTTGGTACAAATTTAATAAGACCATGCCAAAACACTTGCAAACTTGGTACAAATTTAATAAGACCATGCCAAAACACTTGCAAACTTGGTACAAATTTAATAAGACCATGCCAAAACACTTGCAAACTTGGAACAAACTTCCTAAGACCATGCCAAAACACTTGCAAACTTGGTACAAATTTAATAAGACCATGCCAAAACACTTGCAAACTTGGTACAAATTTAATAAGACCATGCCAAAACACTTGCAAACTTGGTACAAATTTAATAAGACCATGCCAAAACACTTGCAAACTTGGTACAAATTTAATAAGACCATGCCAAACACTTGCAAACTTGGTACACAATTAATAAGACCATGCCAAACACTTGCAAACTTGGGACAAACTTCCTAAGACCATGCCAAAACACTTGCAAACTTGGTACAAATTTAATAAGACCATGCCAAAACACTTGCAAACTTGGTACAAATTTAATAAGACCATGCCAAACACTTGCAAACTTGGAACAAACTTCCTAAGACCATGCCAAAAAACTTGCAAACTTGGTACAAATTTAATAACACCATGCCAAAACACTTGTAAACTTGGTACAAATTTAATAAGACCATGCCAAACACTTGCAAACTTGGAACAAACTTCCTAAGACCATGCCAAAACACTTGCAAACTTTGTAAAAATTTAATAAGACCAAGCCAAAACACTTGCAAACTTGGTACAAATTTAATAAGACCATGCCAAACACTTGCAATCTTGGAACAAACTTCCTAAGACCATTCCAAAACACTGGCAAACTTGGTACAAATTTAATAAGACCAAGCCAAAACACTTGCAAACTTGGAACAAACTTCCTAAGACCATGCAAAAACACTTGCAAACTTGGTACAAAATTAATAAGACCATGCCAAACACTTGCAAACTTGGTACAAACTTCCTAAGACCATGCCAAAACACTTGCAAACTTGGTACAAATTAAATAAGACCATGCCAAAACACTTGCAAACTTGGTACAAATTTAATAACACCATGCCAAAACACTTGCAAACTTGGTACAAATTTAATAAGACCATGCCAAAACACTTGCAAACTTGGTACAAATTTAATAAGACCATGCCAAACACTTGCAAACTTGAAACAAACTTCCTAAGACCATGCCAAAAAACTTGCAAACTTGGTACAAATTTAATAACACCATGCCAAAACACTTGTAAACTTGGTACAAATTTAATAAGACCATGCCAAACACTTGCAAACTTGGAACAAACTTCCTAAGACCATGCCAAAACACTTGCAAACTTTGTAAAAATTTAATAAGACCAAGCCAAAACACTTGCAAACTTGGTACAAATTTAATAAGACCATGCCAAACACTTGCAATCTTGGAACAAACTTCCTAAGACCATTCCAAAACACTGGCAAACTTGGTACAAATTTAATAAGACCAAGCCAAAACACTTGCAAACTTGGAACAAACTTCCTAAGACCATGCAAAAACACTTGCAAACTTGGTACAAAATTAATAAGACCATGCCAAACACTTGCAAACTTGGTACAAACTTCCTAAGACCATGCCAAAACACTTGCAAACTTGGTACAAATTTAATAAGACCATGCCAAAACACTTGCAAACTTGGTACAAATTTAATAAGACCATGCCAAAACACTTGCAAACTTGGTACAAATTTAATAAGACCATGCCAAAACACTTGCAAACTTGGAACAAACTTCCTAAGACCATGCCAAAACACTTGCAAACTTGGTACAAATTTAATAAGACCATGCCAAAACACTTGCAAACTTGGTACAAATTTAATAAGACCATGCCAAAACACTTGCAAACTTGGTACAAATTTAATAAGACCATGCCAAACACTTGCAAACTTGGTACACAATTAATAAGACCATGCCAAACACTTGCAAACTTGGGACAAACTTCCTAAGACCATGCCAAAACACTTGCAAACTTGGTACAAATTTTATAAGACCATGCCAAAACACTTGCAAACTTGGTACAATTTTAATAAGACCATGCCAAAACACTTGCAAACTTGGTACAAGTTTAATAAGACCATGCCAAAACACTTGCAAACTTGGTACAAATTTAATAAGACCCTGCCAAAACACTTGCAAACTTGGTACAAATTTATTAAGACCATGCCAAAACACTTGCAAACATGGAACAAATTTAATAAGACCATGCCAAAACACGTGCAAACTTGGTACAAATTTAGAAAACCATGCCAAAACACTTGCAAACTTGGAACAAACTTCCTAAGACCATGCCAAAACACTTGCAAACTTGGTACAAATTTAATAAGACCATGCCAAACACTTGCAAACTTGATACAAATTTAATAAGCCCATGCCAAAACACTTGCAAACTTGGTACAAATTTAATAAGACCATGCCAAAACACTTGCAAACTTGGAACAAATTTAATAAGACCATGCTAAAACACTTGCAAAATTGGTACGAATTTAATAAGACCATGCCGAACACTTGCAAACTTGGTACAAATTTAATAAGACCATGCCAAAACACTTGCAAACTTGGTACAAATGTAATAAGACCATGCCAAAACACTTGCAAACTTGGTACAAATTTAATAATACCATGCCAAAACACTTGCAAACTTTGTACAAATTTAAAAAGACCATGCCAAACACTTGCAAACTTGGAACAAACTTCCTAAGACCATGCCAAAACACTTGCAAACTTTGTACAAGTTTAATAAGACCATGCCAAAACACTTGCAAACTTGGTACAAATGTATAAGACCATGCCAAAACACTTGCAAACTTGGTACAAATTTAATAAGACCATGCCAAAACACTTCCAAACTTGGTACAAATTTTCTAAGACCATGCCAAACACTTGCAAACTTGGTACAAATTTAATAAGACCATGCCAAACACTTGCAAACTTGGAACAAACTTCCTAAGACCATGCCAAAACACTTGCAAACTTGGTACAAATTTAATAAGACCATGCCAAAGCACTTGCAAACTTGGGACAAATTTAATAAGACCATGCCAAAACACTTGCAAACTTGGTAAAAATTTAATAAGACCATGCCAAACACATGCAAACTTGTAACAAAATTAATAAGACCATGCCAAACAGTTGCAAACTTGGAACAAACTTCCTAAGGCCATGCCAAAACACTTGCAAACTTGGTACAAATTTAATAAGACCATGCCAAAGCACTTGCAAACTTGGGACAAATTTAATAAGACCATGCCAAAACACTTGCAAACTTGGTACAAATTTGATATGACCATGCCAAAACACTTGCAAACTTGGTACAAATTTAATAAGACCATGCCAAAACACTTGCAAACTTGGTACAAACTTCTTAAGACCATGCCAAACACTTGCAAACTTGGTACACAATTAATAAGACCATGCCAAACACTTGCAAACTTGGTACAAATTTAATATTACCATGCCAAAACACTTGCAAACTTGGGACAAATTTAATACGACCATGCCAAACACTTGCAAACTTGGTACACAATTAATAAGACCATGCCAAACAATTGCAAACTTGGGACAAACTTCCTCAGACCATGCCAAAACACTTGCAAACTTGGTACAAATTTAATAAGACCCTGCCAAAACACTTGCAAAATTGGTACAAATTTAATAAGACCATGCCAAACACTTGCAAACTTGGTACAAATTTAATAAGACCATGCCAAACACTTGCAAACTTGGAACAAACTTCCTAAGACCATGCCAAAACACTTGCAAACTTGGTACAAATTTAACAAGACCATGCCAAAACACGTGCAAACTTGGTACAAATTTAATAATACCATGCCAAAACACTTGCAAACTTGGAACAAACTTCTTAAGACCATGCCAAAACACTTGCAAACTTGGTACAAATTTAATAAGACCATGTCAAAACACTTGCAAATTTGGTTCAAATTTTATAAGACCATGCCAAAACACTTGCAAACTTGGTACAAATTTAATAAGACCATGCCAAAACACTTCCAAACTTGGTACAAATTTTCTAAGACCATGCCAAACACTTGCAAACTTGGTACAAATTTAATAAGACCATGCCAAACACTTGCAAACTTGGAACAAACTTCCTAAGACCATGCCAAAACACTTGCAAACTTGGTACAAATTTAATAAGACCATGCCAAAGCACTTGCAAACTTGGGACAAATTTCGTAAGACCATGCCAAAACACTTGCAAACTTGGTACAAATTTAATAAGACCATGCCAAAACACTTGCAAACTTGGTACAAATTTAATAAGACATTGCCAAAACACTTGCAAACTTGGAACAAACTTCCTAAGACCATGCCAAAACACTTGCAAACTTTGCAAAAATTTAATAAGACCATGCCAAAACACTTGCAAACTTGGTACAAATTTAATATTACCATGCCAAAACACTTGCAAACTTGGGACAAATTTAATACGACCATGCCAAACACTTGCAAACTTGGTACACAATTAATAAGACCATGCCAAACAATTGCAAACTTGGGACAAACTTCCTCAGACCATGCCAAAACACTTGCAAACTTGGTACAAATTTAATAAGACCATGCCAAAACACTTGCAAACTTGGTACAAATTTAATAAGACCTTGCCAAAATACTTGCAAACTTGGAACAAATTTAACATGACCATGCTAAAACACTTGCAAAATTGGTACAAATTTAATAAGACCATGCCGAACACTTGCAAACTTGGTACAAATTTAATAAGACCATGCCAAAACACTTGCAAACTTGGTACAAATTTAATAAGACCCTGCCAAAACACTTGCAAAATTGGTACAAATTTATTAAGACCATGCCAGAACACTTGCAAACTTGGAACAAATTTAATAAGACCATGCCAAAACACGTGCAAACTTGATACAAATTTAATAAGACCATGCCAAAACACTTGCAAACTTGGAACAAAATTTCCTAAGACCATGCCAGAACACTTGCAAACTTGGAACAAATTTAATAAGACCATGCCAAAACACGTGCAAACTTGGTACAAATTTAATAAAACCATGCCAAAACACTTGCAAACTTGGAACAAACTTCTTAAGACCATGCCAAAACACTTGCAAACTTGGTACAAATTTAATAAGACCATGTCAAAACACTTGCAAATTTGGTTCAAATTTTATAAGACCATGCCAAAACACTTGCAAACTTGGTACAAATTTAATAAGACCATGCCAAAACTCTTGCAAACTTGGAACAAATTTAATAAGACCATGCTTAAACACTTGCAAAATTGGTACAAATTTAATAAGACCATGCCGGACACTTGCATACTTGGTACAAATTTAATAAGACCATGCCAAAACACTTGCAAACTTGGTACAAATGTAATAAGACCATGCCAAAACACTTGCAAACTTGGTACAAATTTATTAAGACCATGCCAAAACACTTGCAAACTTGATACAAATTTAATAAGCCCATGCCAAAACACTTGCAAACTTGGTACAAATTTAATAAGACCATGCCAAAACACTTGCAAACTTGGAACAAATTTAATAAGACCATGCTAAACCACTTGCAAAATTGGTTCGAATTTAATAAGACCATGCCGAACACTTGCAAACTTGGTACAAATTTAATAAGACCATGCCAAAACACTTGCAAACTTGGTACAAATGTAATAAGACCATGCCAAAACACTTGCAAACTTGGTACAAATTTAATAAGACCATGCCAAAACACTTGCAAACTTTGTACAAATTTAATAAGACCATGCCAAACACTTGCAAACTTGGGACAAACTTCCTAAGACCATGCCAAAATACTTGCAAACTTTGTACAAGTTTAATAAGACCATGCCAAAACACTTGCAAACTTGGTACAAATGTATAAGACCATGCCAAAACACTTGCACACTTGGTACAAATGTATAAGACCATGCCAAACACTTGCAAACTTGGTACAAATTTAATAAGACCATGCCAAAACACTTCCAAACTTGGCACAAATTTTCTAAGACCATGCCAAACACTTGCAAACTTGGTACAAATTTAATAAGACCATGCCGAACACTTGCAAACTTGTTACAAATTTCCTAAGACCATGCCAAAACACTTGCAAACTTGGTACAAATGTAATAAGACCATGCCAAAAAACTTGCAAACTTGGGACAAATTTAATAAGACCATGCCAAAACACTTGCAAACTTGGTACAAATTTGATAAGACCATGCCAAAACACTTGCAAACTTGGTACAAATTTAATAAGACCATGCCAAAACACTTGCAAACTTGGTACAAGTTTAATAAGACCTTGCCAAAACACTTGCAAACTTGGTACGAATGTAATAAGACCATGCCAAAACACTTGCAAATTTGGTACAAATCTAATAAGACCATGCCAAAACACTTGCAAACTTTGTACAAATTTAATAAGACCATGCCAAAACACTTGCAAACTTGTTACAAATTAAATAAGACCATGCCAAAACACTTGCAAACTTGGTACAAATTTAATAAAACCATGCCAAAACACTTGCAAACTTGGAACAAATTTAATAAGACCATGCCAAAACACTTGCAAACTTGGTACAAATTTAATAACACCAAGCCAAAACACTTGCAAATTTGGTTCAAATTTTATAAGACCATGCCAAAACACTTGCAAACTTGGTACAAATTTAATAAGACCATGCCAAAACACTTGCAAACTTGGTACAAATTTAATAAGACCATGCCAAACACTTGCAAACTTGGTACAAATTTAATACGACCATGCCAAACACTTGCAAACTTGGAACAAACTTCCTAAGACCATGCCAAAACACTTGCAAACTTTGTACAAGTTTAATAAGACCATGCCAAAACACTTGCAAACTTGGTACAAATGTATAAGACCATGCCAAAACACTTGCAAACTTGGTACAAATTTAATAAGACCATGCCAAAACACTTCCAAACTTGGTACAAATTTTCTAAGACCATGCCAAACACTTGCAAACTTGGTACAAATTTAATAAGACCATGCCAAACACTTGCACCTTGGAACAAACTTCCTAAGACCATGCCAAAACACTTGCAAACTTGGTACAAATTTAATAAGACCTTGCCAAAGCACTTGCAAACTTGGGACAAATTTAATAAGACCATGCCAAAACACTTGCAAACTTGTTACAAATTAAATAAGACCATGCCAAAACACTTGCAAACTTGGTACAAATTTAATAACACCAAGCCAAAACACTTGCAAACTTGGTACAAATTTAATAAGACCATGCCAAACACTTGCAAATTTGGAACTCACTTCCTAAGACCATGTCAAAACACTTGCAAACTTGGTACAAATTTAATAAAACCATGCCAAAACACTTGCAAACTTGGTACAAATGTATAAGACCATGCCAAACACTTGCAAACTTGGTACAAATTTAATAAGACCATGCCAAAACACTTCCAAACTTGGCACAAATTTTCTAAGACCATGCCAAACACTTGCAAACTTGGAACAAACTTCCTAAGACCATGCCAAAACACTTGCAAACTTTGTACAAGTTTAATAAGACCATGCCAAAACACTTGCAAACTTGGTACAAATGTATAAGACCATGCCAAAACACTTGCAAACTTGGTACAAATTTAATAAGACCATGCCAAAACACTTCCAAACTTGGTACAAATTTTCTAAGACCATGCCAAACACTTGCAAACTTGGTACAAATTTAATAAGACCATGCCAAACACTTGCAAACTTGGAACAAACTTCCTAAGACCATGCCAAAACACTTGCAAACTTGGTACAAATTTAATAAGACCATGCCAAAACACTTCCAAACTTGGCACAAATTTTCTAAGACCATGCCAAACACTTGCAAACTTGGAACAAACTTCCTAAGACCATGCCAAAACACTTGCAAACTTTGTACAAGTTTAATAAGACCATGCCAAAACACTTGCAAACTTGGTACAAATGTATAAGACCATGCCAAAACACTTGCAAACTTGGTACAAATTTAATAAGACCATGCCAAAACACTTGCAAACTTGGAACAAATGTCATAAGACCATGCCAAAACACTTGCAAACTTGGTACAAATTTAATAAGACCATGCCAAAACACTTGCAAACTTTGTACAAATTTAATAAGACCATGCCAAACACTTGCAAACTTGGAACAAACTTCCTGAACCCATGCCAAAACACTTGCAAACTTTGTACAAGTTTAATAAGACCATGCCAAAACACTTGCAAACTTGGTACAAATGTATAAGACCATGCCAAAACACTTGCAAATTTGGTACAAATTTAATAAGACCATGCCAAAACACTTCTAAACTTGGTACAAATGTAATAAGACCATGCCAAAACACTTGCAAACTTGGTACAAATTTTATAAGACCATGCCAAACACTTGCACCTTGGAACAAACTTCCTAAGACCATGCCAAAACACTTGCAAACTTGGTACAAATTTAATAAGACCTTGCCAAAGCACTTGCAAACTTGGGACAAATTTAATAAGACCATGCCAAAACACTTGCAAACTTGTTACAAATTAAATAAGACCATGCCAAAACACTTGCAAACTTGGTACAAATTTAATAACACCATGCCAAAACACTTGCAAACTTGGTACAAATTTAATAAGACCATGCCAAAACACTTGCAAACTTGGTACAAATTTAATAAGACCATGCCAAACACTTGCAAACTTGGAACAAACTTCCTAAGACCATGCCAAAAAACTTGCAAACTTGGTACAAATTTAATAACACCATGCCAAAACACTTGTAAACTTGGTACAAATTTAATAAGACCATGCCAAACACTTGCAAACTTGGAACAAACTTCCTAAGACCATGCCAAAACACTTGCAAACTTTGTAAAAATTTAATAAGACCAAGCCAAAACACTTGCAAACTTGGTACAAATTTAATAAGACCATGCCAAACACTTGCAATCTTGGAACAAACTTCCTAAGACCATTCCAAAACACTGGCAAACTTGGTACAAATTTAATAAGACCAAGCCAAAACACTTGCAAACTTGGAACAAACTTCCTAAGACCATGCAAAAACACTTGCAAACTTGGTACAAAATTAATAAGACCATGCCAAACACTTGCAAACTTGGTACAAACTTCCTAAGACCATGCCAAAACACTTGCAAACTTGGTACAAATTTAATAAGACCATGCCAAAACACTTGCAAACTTGGTACAATTTTAATAAGACCATGCCAAAACACTTGCAAACTTGGTACAAATTTAATAAGACCATGCCAAAACACTTGCAAACTTGGAACAAACTTCCTAAGACCATGCCAAAACACTTGCAAACTTGGTACAAATTTAATAAGACCATGCCAAAACACTTGCAAACTTGGTACAAATTTAATAAGACCATGCCAAAACACTTGCAAACTTGGTACAAATTTAATAAGACCATGCCAAACACTTGCAAACTTGGTACACAATTAATAAGACCATGCCAAACACTTGCAAACTTGGGACAAACTTCCTAAGACCATGCCAAAACACTTGCAAACTTGGTACAAATTTTATAAGACCATGCCAAAACACTTGCAAACTTGGTACAAATTTAATAAGACCATGCCAAAACACTTGCAAACTTGGTACAAGTTTAATAAGACCATGCCAAAACACTTGCAAACTTGGTACAAATTTAATAAGACCCTGCCAAAACACTTGCAAACTTGGTACAAATTTATTAAGACCATGCCAAAACACTTGCAAACATGGAACAAATTTAATAAGACCATGCCAAAACACGTGCAAACTTGGTACAAATTTAATAAAACCATGCCAAAACACTTGCAAACTTGGAACAAACTTCCTAAGACCATGCCAAAACACTTGCAAACTTGGTACAAATTTAATAAGACCATGCCAAAACACTTGCAAACTTGATACAAATTTAATAAGCCCATGCCAAAACACTTGCAAACTTGGTACAAATGTAATAAGACCATGCCAAAACACTTGCAAACTTGGAACAAATTTAATAAGACCATGCTAAAACACTTGCAAAATTGGTACGAATTTAATAAGACCATGCCGTACACTTGCAAACTTGGTACAAATTTAATAAGACCATGCCAAAACACTTGCAAACTTGGTACAAATGTAATAAGACCATGCCAAAACACTTGCAAACTTGGTACAAATTTAATAATACCATGCCAAAACACTTGCAAACTTTGTACAAATTTAAAAAGACCATGCCAAACACTTGCAAACTTGGAACAAACTTCCTAAGACCATGCCAAAACACTTGCAAACTTTGTACAAGTTTAATAAGACCATGCCAAAACACTTGCAAACTTGGTACAAATGTATAAGACCATGCCAAAACACTTGCAAACTTGGTACAAATTTAATAAGACCATGCCAAAACACTTCCAAACTTGGTACAAATTTTCTAAGACCATGCCAAACACTTGCAAACTTGGTACAAATTTAATAAGACCATGCCAAACACTTGCAAACTTGGAATAAACTTCCTAAGACCATGCCAAAACACTTGCAAAATTGGTACAAATTTAATAAGACCATGCCAAAGCACTTGCAAACTTGGTACAAATTTAATAAGACCATGCCAAAACACTTGCAAACTTGGTAAAAATTTAATAAGACCATGCCAAACACATGCAAACTTGTAACAAAATTAATAAGACCATGCCAAACAGTTGCAAACTTGGAACAAACTTCCTAAGGCCATGCCAAAACACTTGCAAACTTGGTACAAATTTAATAAGACCATGCCAAAGCACTTGCAAACTTGGGACAAATTTAATAAGACCATGCCAAAACACTTGCAAACTTGGTACAAATTTGATATGACCATGCCAAAACACTTGCAAACTTGGTACAAATTTAATAAGACCATGCCAAAACACTTCCAAACTTGGTACAAACTTCTTAAGACCATGCCAAACACTTGCAAACTTGGTACACAATTAATAAGACCATGCCAAACACTTGCAAACTTGGGACAAACTTCGTAAGACCATGCCAAAACACTTGCAAACTTGGTACAAATTTAATAAGACCATGCCAAAACACTTGCAAACTTGGTACAAATTTAATAAGACATTGCCAAAACACTTGCAAACTTGGAACAAACTTCCTAAGACCATGCCAAAACACTTGCAAACTTGGCAAAAATTTAATAAGACCATGCCAAAACACTTGCAAACTTGGTACAAATTTAATATTACCATGCCAAAACACTTGCAAACTTGGGACAAATTTAATACGACCATGCCAAACACTTGCAAACTTGGTACACAATTAATAAGACCATGCCAAACAATTGCAAACTTGGGACAAACTTCCTCAGACCATGCCAAAACACTTGCAAACTTGGTACAAATTTAATAAGACCATGCCAAAACACTTGCAAACTTGGTACAAATTTAATAAGACCTTGCCAAAATACTTGCAAACTTGGAACAAATTTAACATGACCATGCTAAAACACTTGCAAAATTGGTACAAATTTAATAAGACCATGCCGAACACTTGCAAACTTGGTACAAATTTAATAAGACCATGCCAAAACACTTGCAAACTTGGTACAAATTTAATAAGACCCTGCCAAAACACTTGCAAAATTGGTACAAATTTATTAAGACCATGCCAGAACACTTGCAAACTTGGAACAAATTTAATAAGACCATGCCAAAACACGTGCAAACTTGATACAAATTTAATAAAACCATGCCAAAACACTTGCAAACTTGGAACAAAATTTCCTAAGACCATGCCAGAACACTTGCAAACTTGGAACAAATTTAATAAGACCATGCCAAAACACGTGCAAACTTGGTACAAATTTAATAAAACCATGCCAAAACACTTGCAAACTTGGAACAAACTTCTTAAGACCATGCCAAAACACTTGCAAACTTGGTACAAATTTAATAAGACCATGTCAAAACACTTGCAAATTTGCTTCAAATTTTATAAGACCATGCCAAAACACTTGCAAACTTGGTACAAATTTAATAAGACCATGCCAAAACTCTTGCAAACTTGGAACAAATTTAATAAGACCATGCTTAAACACTTGCAAAATTGGTACAAATTTAATAAGACCATGCCGAACACTTGCATACTTGGTACAAATTTAATAAGACCATGCCAAAACACTTGCAAACTTGGTACAAATGTAATAAGACCATGCCAAAACACTTGCAAACTTGGTACAAATTTATTAAGACCATGCCAAAACACTTGCAAACTTGATACAAATTTAATAAGCCCATGCCAAAACACTTGCAAACTTGGTACAAATTTAATAAGACCATGCCAAACACTTGCAAACTTGGAACAAATTTAATAAGACCATGCTAAACCACTTGCAAAATTGGTTCGAATTTAATAAGACCATGCCGAACACTTGCAAACTTGGTACAAATTTAATAAGACCATGCCAAAACACTTGCAAACTTGGTACAAATGTAATAAGACCATGCCAAAACACTTGCAAACTTGGTACAAATTTAATAAGACCATGCCAAAACACTTGCAAACTTTGTACAAATTTAATAAGACCATGCCAAACACTTGCAAACTTGGGACAAACTTCCTAAGACCATGCCAAAATACTTGCAAACTTTGTACAAGTTTAATAAGACCATGCCAAAACACTTGCAAACTTGGTACAAATGTATAAGACCATGCCAAAACACTTGCACACTTGGTACAAATGTATAAGACCATGCCAAACACTTGCAAACTTGGTACAAATGTATAAGACCATGCCAAAACACTTGCAAACTTGGTACAAATTTAATAAGACCATGCCAAAACACTTCCAAACTTGGTACAAATTTTCTAAGACCATGCCAAACACTTGCAAACTTGGTACAAATTTAATAAGACCATGCCAAACACTTGCACCTTGGAACAAACTTCCTAAGACCATGCCAAAAAACTTGCAAACTTGGGACAAATTTAATAAGACCATGCCAAAACACTTGCAAACTTGGTACAAATTTGATAAGACCATGCCAAAACACTTGCAAACTTGGTACAAATTTAATAAGACCATGCCAAAACACTTGCAAACTTGGTACAAGTTTAATAAGACCTTGCCAAAACACTTGCAAACTTGGTACGAATGTAATAAGACCATGCCAAAACACTTGCAAACTTGGTACAAATCTAATAAGACCATGCCAAAACACTTGCAAACTTTGTACAAATTTAATAAGACCATGCCAAAACACTTGCAAACTTGTTACAAATTAAATAAGACCATGCCAAAACACTTTTAAACTTGGTACAAATTTAATAAAACCATGCCAAAACACTTGCAAACTTGGAACAAATTTAATAAGACCATGCCAAAACACTTGCAAACTTGGTACAAATTTAATAAGACCATGCCAAAACACTTGCAAACTTGGTACAAATTTAATAAGACCATGCCAAACACTTGCAAACTTGGTACAAATTTAATACGACCATGCCAAACACTTGCAAACTTGGAACAAACTTCCTAAGACCATGCCAAAACACTTGCAAACTTGGTACAAATTTAATAAGACCCTGCCAAAACACTTGCAAACTTGGTACAAATTTATTAAGACCATGCCAAAACACTTGCAAACTTGGAACAAATTTAATAAGACCATGCCAAAACACGTGCAAACTTGGTACAAATTTTATAAAACCATGCTAAAACACTTGCAAACTTGGAACAAACTTCCTAAGACCATGCCAAAACATTTGCAAACTTGGTACAAATTTAATAAGACCATGCCAAATGACTTGCAAACTTGATACAAATTTAATAAGCCCATGCCAAAACACTTGCAAACTTGGTACAAATTTAATAAGACCATGCCAAAACACTTGCAAACTTGGAACAAATTTAATAAGACCATGCTAAAACACTTGCAAAATTGGTACGAATTTAATAAGACCATGCCGAACACTTGCAAACTTGGTACAAATTTAATAAGACCATGCCAAAACACTTGCAAACTTGGTACAAATGTCATAAGACCATGCCAAAACACTTGCAAACTTGGTACAAATTTAATAAGACCATGCCAAAACACTTGCAAACTTTGTACAAATTTAATAAGACCATGCCAAACACTTGCAAACTTGGAACAAACTTCCTAAGACCATGCCAAAACACTTGCAAACTTTGTACAAGTTTAATAAAACCATGCCAAAACACTTGCAAACTTGGTACAAATGTATAAGACCATGCCAAAACACTTGCAAACTTGGTACAAATTTAATAAGACCATGCCAAAACACTTCCAAACTTGGTACAAATTTTCTAAGACCATGCCAAACACTTGCAAACTTGGTACAAATTTAATAAGACCATGCCAAACACTTGCACCTTGGAACAAACTTCCTAAGACCATGCCAAAACACTTGCAAACTTGGTACAAATTTAATAAGACCTTGCCAAAGCACTTGCAAACTTGGGACAAATTTAATAAGACCATGCCAAAACACTTGCAAACTTGTTACAAATTAAATAAGACCATGCCAAAACACTTGCAAACTTGGTACAAATTTAATAACACCAAGCCAAAACACTTGCAAACTTGGTACAAATTTAATAAGACCATGCCAAACACTTGCAAATTTGGAACTCACTTCCTAAGACCATGTCAAAACACTTGCAAACTTGGTACAAATTTAATAAAACCATGCCAAAACACTTGCAAACTTGGTACAAATTTAATAAGACCATGCCAAAACACTTGCAAACTTGGTACAAATTTAATAAGACCATGCCAAAACACTTGCATACTTGGAACAAATTTAATAAGACCATGCCAAATGACTTGCAAACTTGGTACAAATTTAATAAGACCATGTCAAAACACTTGCAAACTTGGAACAAACTTCCTAAGACCATGCCAAAACACTTGCAAACTTGGTACAAATTTAATAATACCATGCCAAAGCACTTGCAAACTTGGGACAAATTTAATAAGACCATGCCAAAACACTTGCAAACTTGGTACAAATTTAATAAGACCATGCCAAAACACTTGCAAACTTGGAACAAATTTAATAAGACCATGCCAAAACACTTGCAAACTTGGTACAAATTTAATAAGACCATGTCAAAACACTTGCAAACTTGGAACAAACTTCCTGAGACCATGCCAAAACACTTGCAAACTTGGTACAAATTTAATAATACCATGCCAAAACAATTGCAAACTTGGTACAAATTTAATAAGACCATGCCAAAACACTTGCAAACTTGGTACAAATTTAATAAGACCATGCCAAAACACTTGCAAACTTGGTACAATTTTAATAAGACCATGCCAAAACACTTGCAAACTTGGTACAAATTTAATAAGACCATGCCAAAACACTTGCAAACTTGGAACAAATTTAATAAGACCATGCCAAAACACTTGCAAACTTGGTACAAATTTAATAAGACCATGTCAAAACACTTGCAAACTTGGAACAAACTTCCTAAGACCATGCCAAAACACTTGCAAACTTGGTACAATTTTAATAAGACCATGCCAAAACACTTGCAAACTTGGTACAAATTTAATAAGACCATGCCAAAACACTTGCAAACTTGGAACAAATTTAATAAGACCATGCCAAATGACTTGCAAACTTGATACAAATTTAATAAGCCCATGCCAAAACACTTGCAAACTTGGTACAAATTTAATAAGACCATGCCAAAACACTTGCAAACTTGGAACAAATTTAATAAGACCATGCTAAAACACTTGCAAAATTGGTACGAATTTAATAAGACCATGCCGAACACTTGCAAACTTGGTACAAATTTAATAAGACCATGCCAAAACACTTGCAAACTTGGTACAAATGTCATAAGACCATGCCAAAACACTTGCAAACTTGGTACAAATTTAATAAGACCATGCCAAAACACTTGCAAACTTTGTACAAATTTAATAAGACCATGCCAAACACTTGCAAACTTGGAACAAACTTCCTAAGACCATGCCAAAACACTTGCAAACTTTGTACAAGTTTAATAAGACCATGCCAAAACACTTCCAAACTTGGTACAAATTTTCTAAGACCATGCCAAACACTTGCAAACTTGGTACAAATTTAATAAGACCATGCCAAACACTTGCACCTTGGAACAAACTTCCTAAGACCATGCCAAAACACTTGCAAACTTGGTACAAATTTAATAAGACCTTGCCAAAGCACTTGCAAACTTGGGACAAATTTAATAAGACCATGCCAAAACACTTGCAAACTTGTTACAAATTAAATAAGACCATGCCAAAACACTTGCAAACTTGGTACAAATTTAATAACACCAAGCCAAAACACTTGCAAACTTGGTACAAATTTAATAAGACCATGCCAAACACTTGCAAACTTGGAACAAACTTCCTAAGACCATGCCAAAACACTTGCAAACTTGGTACAAATGTAATAAGACCATGCCAAAACACTTGCAAACTTGGTACAAATTTAATAAGACCATGCCAAAACACTTGCAAACTTGGTACAAATTTAATAAGACAATGCCAAAACACTTGCAAACTTGATACAATTTTAATAAGCCCATGCCAAAACACTTGCAAACTTGGTACAAATTTAATAAGACCATGCCAAAACACTTGCAAACTTGGAACAAATTTAATAATACCATGCCAAAACACTTGCAAACTTGGTACAAATTTAATAAGACCATGCCAAAACAATTGCAAACTTGGTACAAATTTAATAAGACCATGCCAAAACACTTGCAAACTTGGTACAAATTTAATAAGACCATGCCAAACACTTGCAAACTTGGTACAAATTTAATAAGACCATGCCAAACACTTGCAAACTTGGAACAAACTTCCTAACACCATGCCAAAACACTTGCAAACTTGGTACAAATTTAATAAGACCATGCCAAACACTTGCAAACTTGGAACAAACTTCCTATGACCATGCCAAAACCCTTGCAAACTTGGTACAAATTTAATAAGACCATGCCAAAGCACTTGCAAACTTGGGACAAATTTAATAAGACCATGCCAAAACACTTGCAAACTTGGTACAAATTAAATAAGACCATGCCAAACACTTGCAAACTTGGGACAAATTTAATAAGACCATGCCAAAACACTTGCAAACTTGGTACAAATTTAATAAGACCATGCCAAAACACTTGCAAACTTGGAACAAATTTAATAAGACCATGCCAAAACACTTGCATACTTGGAACAAATTTAATAAGACCATGCCAAATGACTTGCAAACTTGGTACAAATTTAATAAGACCATGTCAAAACACTTGCAAACTTGGAACAAATTTAATAAGACCATGCCAAAACACTTGCAAACTTGGTACAAATTTAATAAGACCATGTCAAAACACTTGCAAACTTGGAACAAACTTCCTAAGACCATGCCAAAACACTTGCAAACTTGGTACAAATTTAATAATACCATGCCAAAACACTTGCAAACTTGGTACAAATTTAATAAGACCATGCCAAAACAATTGCAAACTTGGTACAAATTTAATAAGACCATGCCAAAACACTTGCAAACTTGGTACAAATTTAATAAGACCATGCCAAAACACTTGCAAACTTGGTACAAATTTAATAAGACCATGTCAAAACACTTGCAAACTTGGAACAAACTTCCTAAGACCATGTCAAAACACTTGCAAACTTGGTACAAATTTAATAAAACCATGCCAAAACACTTGCAAACTTGGTACAAATTTAATAAGACCATGCCAAAACACTTGCAAACTTGGTACAAATTTAATAAGACCATGCCAAAACACTTGCATACTTGGAACAAATTTAATAAGACCATGCCAAATGACTTGCAAACTTGGTACAAATTTAATAAGACCATGTCAAAACACTTGCAAACTTGGAAAAAACTTCCTAAGACCATGCCAAAACACTTGCAAACTTGGTACAAATTTAATAATACCATGCCAAAGCACTTGCAAACTTGGGACAAATTTAATAAGACCATGCCAAAACACTTGCAAACTTGGTACAAATTTAATAAGACCATGCCAAAACACTTGCAAACTTGGAACAAATTTAATAAGACCATGCCAAAACACTTGCAAACTTGGTAC
Source organism: Anopheles atroparvus (assembly GCA_914969975.1). Classification (NCBI taxonomy): domain Eukaryota; kingdom Metazoa; phylum Arthropoda; class Insecta; order Diptera; family Culicidae; genus Anopheles; species Anopheles atroparvus. The sequence goes on along the minus strand of CAJZCY010000006.1, from coordinate 10,556,578 downwards.
AAATTTAATAAGACCATGTCAAAACACTTGCAAACTTGGAACAAACTTCCTGAGACCATGCCAAAACACTTGCAAACTTGGTACAAATTTAATAATACCATGCCAAAACAATTGCAAACTTGGTACAAATTTAATAAGACCATGCCAAAACACTTGCAAACTTGGTACAAATGTAATAAGACCATGCCAAAACACTTGCAAACTTGGTACAATTTTAATAAGACCATGCCAAAACACTTGCAAACTTGGTACAAATTTAATAAGACCATGCCAAAACACTTGCAAACTTGGAACAAATTTAATAAGACCATGCCAAAACACTTGCAAACTTGGTACAAATTTAATAAGACCATGTCAAAACACTTGCAAACTTGGAACAAACTTCCTAAGACCATGCCAAAACACTTGCAAACTTGGAACAAATTTAATAAGACCATGCCAAAACACTTGCAAACTTGGTACAAATTTAATAAGACCATGTCAAAACACTTGCAAACTTGGAACAAACTTCCTGAGACCATGCCAAAACACTTGCAAACTTGGTACAAATTTAATAATACCATGCCAAAACAATTGCAAACTTGGTACAAATTTAATAAGACCATGCCAAAACACTTGCAAACTTGGTACAAATGTAATAAGACCATGCCAAAACACTTGCAAACTTGGTACAATTTTAATAAGACCATGCCAAAACACTTGCAAACTTGGTACAAATTTAATAAGACCATGCCAAACACTTGCAAACTTGGAACAAACTTCCTAAGACCATGCCAAAACACTAGCAAACTTGGTACAAATGTAATAAGACCATGCCAAAACACTTGCAAACTTGGTACAAATTTAATAAGACCATGCCAAACACTTGCAAACTTGGTACAAATATAAAAAGACTATGCCAAACACTTGCAAACTTGGTACAAATTTAATAAGACCATGCCAAACACTTGCAAACTTGGAACAAACTTCCTATGACCATGCCAAAACCCTTGCAAACTTGGTACAAATTTAATAAGACCATGCCAAAGAACTTGCAAACTTGGGGCAAATTTAATAAGACCATGCCAAAACACTTGCAAACTTGGTACAAATTTAATAAGACCATGCCAAACACTTGCAAATTTGGAACAAACTTCCTAAGACCATGCCAAAACACTTGCAAACTTGGTACAAATTTAATAAAACCATGCCAAAACACTTGCAAACTTGGTACAAATTTAATAAGACCATGCCAAAACACTTGCAAACTTGGTACAAATTTAATAAGACCATGCCAAAACACTTGCAAACTTGGAACAAATTTAATAAGACCATGCCAAAACACTTGCAAACTTGGTACAAATTTAATAAGACCATGTCAAAACACTTGCAAACTTGGAACAAACTTCCTAAGACCATGCCAAAACACTTGCAAACTTGGTACAAATTTAATAATACCATGCCAAAACACTTGCAAACTTGGTACAAATTTAATAAGAGCATGCCAAAACACTTGCAAACTTGGTACAAATTTAATAAGACCATGCCAAAACACTTGCAAACTTGGTACAAATTTATTAATACCATGCCAAAAACTTGCAAACTTGGAACAAACTTCCTAAGACCATGCCAAAACCCTTGCAAACTTGGTACAAATTTAATAAGACCATGCCAAAGCACTTGCAAACATGGGACAAATTTAATAAGACCATGCCAAAACACTTGCAAACTTGGTACAAATGTAATAAGACCATGCCAAAACACTTGCAAACTTGGTACAAATTTAATAAGACCATGCCAAACACTTGCAAACTTGGAACAAACTTCCTAAGACCATGCCAAAACACTTGCAAACTTGGTACAAATTTAATAAGACCATGCCAAAGCACTTGCAAACTTGGGACAAATTTAATAAGACCATGCCAAAACACTTGCAAACTTGTTACAAATTAAATAAGACCATGCCAAAACACTTGCAAACTTGGTACAAATTTAATAAAACCATGCCAAAACACTTGCAAACTTGGAACAAATTTAATAAGACCATGCCAAAACACTTGCAAACTTGGTACAAATTTAATAAGACCATGCCAAAACACTTGCAAACTTGGTACAAATTTAATAAGATCATGCCAAACACTTGCAAACTTGGTACAAATTTAATACGACCATGCCAAACACTTGCAAACTTGGAACAAACTTCCTAAGACCATGACAAAACACTTGCAAACTTGGTACAAATTTAATAAGACCCTGCCAAAACACTTGCAAACTTGGTACAAATTTATTAAGACCAGGCCAAAACACTTGCAAACTTGGAACAAATTTAATAAGACCATGCCAAAACACGTGCAAACTTGGTACAAATTTTATAAAACCATGCTAAAACACTTGCAAACTTGGAACAAACTTCCTAAGACCATGCCAAAACATTTGCAAACTTGGTACAAATTTAATAAGACCATGCCAAAACACTTGCAAACTTGATACAAATTTAATAAGCCCATGCCAAAACACTTGCAAACTTGGTACAAATTTAATAAGACCATGCCAAAACACTTGCAAACTTGGAACAAATTTAATAAGACCATGCTAAAACACTTGCAAAATTGGTACGAATTTAATAAGACCATGCCGAACACTTGCAAACTTGGTACAAATTTAATAAGACCATGCCAAAAGACTTGCAAACTTGGTACAAATGTCATGAGACCATGCCAAAACACTTGCAAACTTGGTACAAATTTAATAAGACCATGCCAAAACACTTGCAAACTTTGTACAAATTTAATAAGACCATGCCAAACACTTGCAAACTTGGAACAAACTTCCTAAGACCATGCCAAAACACTTGCAAACTTTGTACAAGTTTAATAAGACCATGCCAAAACACTTGCAAACTTGGTACAAATGTATAAGACCATGCCAAAACACTTGCAAACTTGGTACAAATTTAATAAGACCATGCCAAAACACTTCCAAACTTGGTACAAATTTTCTAAGACCATGCCAAACACTTGCAAACTTGGTACAAATTTAATAAGACCATGCCAAACACTTGCACCTTGGAACAAACTTCCTAAGACCATGCCAAAACACTTGCAAACTTGGTACAAATTTAATAAGACCTTGCCAAAGCACTTGCAAACTTGGGCAAATTTAATAAGACCATGCCAAAACACTTGCAAACTTGTTACAAATTAAATAAGACCATGCCAAAACACTTGCAAACTTGGTACAAATTTAATAAGACCATGCCAAAACACTTCCAAACTTGGTACAAATTTTCTAAGACCATGCCAAACACTTGCAAACTTGGTACAAATTTAATAAGACCATGCCAAACACTTGCACCTTGGAACAAACTTCCTAAGACCATGCCAAAACACTTGCAAACTTGGTACAAATTTAATAAGACCTTGCCAAAGCACTTGCAAACTTGGGCAAATTTTATAAGACCATGCCAAAACACTTGCAAACTTGGTACAAATGTATAAGACCATGCCAAAACACTTGCAAACTTGGTACAAATTTAATAAGACCATGCCAAAACACTTCCAAACTTGGTACAAATTTTCTAAGACCATGCCAAACACTTGCAAACTTGGTACAAATTTAATAAGACCATGCCAAACACTTGCAAACTTGGAACAAACTTCCTAAGACCATGCCAAAACACTAGCAAACTTGGTACAAATGTAATAAGACCATGCCAAAACACTTGCAAACTTGGTACAAATTTAATAAGACCATGCCAAAACACTTGCAAACTTGGTACAAATTTAATAAGACAATGCCAAAACACTTGCAAACTTGATACAAATTTAATAAGCCCATGCCAAAACACTTGCAAACTTGGTACAAATTTAATAAGACCATGCCAAAACACTTGCAAACTTGGTAAAAATTTAATAATACCATGCCAAAACACTTGCAAACTTGGTACAAATTTAATAAGACCATGCCAAAACAATTGCAAACTTGGTACAAATTTTATAAGACCATGCCAAAACACTTGCAAACTTGGTACAAATTTAATAAGACCATGCCAAACACTTGCAAACTTGGTACAAATTTAATAAGACCATGCCAAACACTTGCAAACTTGGAACAAACTTCCTAAGACCATGCCAAAACACTTGCAAACTTGGTACAAATTTAATAAGACCATGCAAAACACTTGCAAACTTGGAACAAACTTCCTATGACCATGCCAAAACCCTTGCAAACTTGGTACAAATTTAATAAGACCATGCCAAAGCACTTGCAAACTTGGGACAAATTTAATAAGACCATGCCAAAACACTTGCAAACTTGGTACAAATTAAATAAGACCATGCCAAAACACTTGCAAACTTGGTACAAATTTAATAAGACCATGTCAAAACACTTGCAAACTTGGAACAAACTTCCTGAGACCATGCCAAAACACTTGCAAACTTGGTACAAATTTAATAATACCATGCCAAAACAATTGCAAACTTGGTACAAATTTAATAAGACCATGCCAAAACTCTTGCAAACTTGGTACAAATTTAATAAGACCATGCCAAAACACTTGCAAAATTGGTACAAATTTAATAAGATCATGCCGAACACTTGCAAACTTGGTACAAATTTAATAAGACCATGCCAAAACACTTGCAAACTTGGAACAAATTTAATAAGACCATGCCAAAACACTTGCAAACTTGGTACAAATTTAATAAGACCATGTCAAAACACTTGCAAACTTGGAACAAACTTCCTAAGACCATGCCAAAACACTTGCAAACTTGGTACAAATTTAATAATACCATGCCAAAACACTTGCAAACTTGGTACAAATTTAATAAGACCATGCCAAAACAATTGCAAACTTGGTACAAATTTAATAAGACCATGCCAAAACACTTGCAAACTTGGTACAAATTTAATAAGACCATGCCAAAACACTTGCAAACTTGGTACAAATTTAATAAGACCATGCCAAACACTTGCAAACTTGGAACAAACTTCCTAAGACCATGCCAAAACACAAGCAAACTTGGTACAAATGTAATAAGACCATGCCAAAACACTTGCAAACTTGGTACAAATTTAATAAGACCATGCCAAAACACTTGCAAACTTGGTACAAATATAAAAAGACTATGCCAAACACTTGCAAACTTGGTACAAATTTAATAAGACCATGCCAAACACTTGCAAACTTGGAACAAACTTCCTATGACCATGCCAAAACCCTTGCAAACTTGGTACAAATTTAATAAGACCATGCCAAAGCACTTGCAAACTTGGGACAAATTTAATAAGACCATGCCAAAACACTTGCAAACTTGGTACAAATTAAATAAGACCATGCCAAACACTTGCAAATTTGGAACAAACTTCCTAAGACCATGCCAAAACACTTGCAAACTTGGTACAAATTTAATAAAACCATGCCAAAACACTTGCAAACTTGGGACAAATTTAATAAGACCATGCCAAAACACTTGCAAACTTGGTACAAATTTAATAAGACCATGCCAAAACACTTGCAAACATGGAACAAATTTAATAAGACCATGCCAAAACACTTGCAAACTTGGTACAAATTTAATAAGACCATGTCAAAACACTTGCAAACTTGGAACAAACTTCCTAAGACCATGCCAAAACACTTGCAAACTTGGTACAAATTTAATAATACCATGCCAAAACACTTGCAAACTTGGTACAAATTTAATAAGAGCATGCCAAAACACTTGCAAACTTGGTACAAATTTAATAAGACCATGCCAAAACACTTGCAAACTTGGTACAAATTTAATAATACCATGCCAAAAACTTGCAAACTTGGAACAAACTTCCTAAGACCATGCCAAAACCCTTGCAAACTTGGTACAAATTTAATAAGACCATGCCAAAGCACTTGCAAACATGGGACAAATTTAATAAGACCATGCCAAAACACTTGCAAACTTGGTACAAATGTAATAAGACCATGCCAAAACACTTGCAAACTTGGTACAAATTTAATAAGACCATGCCAAACACTTGCAAACTTGGAACAAACTTCCTAAGACCATGCCAAAACACTTGCAAACTTGGTACAAATTTAATAAGACCATGCCAAAGCACTTGCAAACTTGGGACAAATTTAATAAGACCACTAGTTTTTTGTTGCCAGGTATCCTGGCGCTCCCAGACCCCCGGTCTCACAGGTTTAAGTTTTATGAACTATCAATAAGAAATATATTGAAAGAATTGAATTCTCAATGTTTTAAACTTATAATTTTGATTGGGTTTAATTTTTTTGGTGTTTTGTTGATTGCGTTTGGGATTTTTTCACTTCGTGGGGATTTCCATCACGCCATCACGTACCACACGGTTATGGCATACGCGTGGAGCGCAGCATATTTTCACCATCTAAAAAAATATATAGGTAGCATAATATAATTCATAGTAGTCATATATTGGGAAATATAGTTTGACTAAAATGATCGCACATCGGAAGCGTGATCGTCAGTAAAGGGCTGTAAAGGGCTGGGTAATCCATGATCGTATACTGGGCGCGTTCGATGGCAGATTGACTGTGTTGCTTGACTGAATCTGCTAGAACATAGACGGAACATAGTATTAATGCGTAGGATAAATAGACAACCGACCTCGCCTTAGGGGGGCAACAACAGATACTGAACCGTGACTCCCATCTGGTTCTGCTCGAACGCCTGTGTCTGTTGGAAGGTAGACCATTCCTGCGCCATCAGTTCGGGACGTACGTTATCGACTCTCCTGGCGGAATGATGAGGGTGCCCGCCATTTGATTCGCTGTTGGCCCATTGTAGCGACGTCGGTCGAGCGCGGGCATGCGGCTTCGGCTGAAGAAATGGCAAGATGCCGTCTGTTCATTTCCCTCGGTTGCGCCAGGTGGACCACGGTTATGCAATCGCTCATAGGTGAACTTGAGGGGATGGTGTTCGGCCAGGACGCGTGCGATTTTGGTAACGGGGCCGTTGTCGAGCTCCACTGGCGGGAGTATGTTGGTCCGTGTTACCCTTGCATCAGAGGTGGCCTGCTGCTCTTCCTGCGCATTGTATTAGCAGAGCTGGGCGTTAGCTGGTGTCCGCCCGGCTGGGTTTTCAAGCGAACCAATCCGGTGGCAGTGAGTTCCCTAATTACGGGAAGGGAACTGCCCACACAACACAGATTGGAGGTATATCGCAATCGTAGCTTCGGAAGCATTGTAAAACTTCTTAGTTATTAACTTTTCCAATGTTCACTAAGACGTTTTTCAATTATAAAACTATTCGACGGCTCTTTTACAACTTAAAATAGCATATTTTTTTTATTTCGTCTACACGTAGGTATATTCGTAGGTATATGGTTCGATTTCAGACTTGGTTCACACGGATATACGGTTTCACTCATACAAAAAGTGACTTCATCTATACCGATTTCATCGTAAAAGCATTGTAATAGACGTCTGATACGATTTGGTTCATACTTTACCCACTTATATACGATTTCGATGGAAACTTACATCTTATACGATGAAATCTATATTTCGATATACGACTTTGTGTTGTGTGGAACACCCAGCAGCCCCTTTTTCTCCGTTCAGCCAGGTATCCTTCCGTTCCTGATCATATGCTTTCACCGAGGCTCGCATTGATGTAAACGCAATCGAACTGTAGTAACGGGCAAATGTTGTTCATAAAAGCGGCCCTATCGAACAGTCCGGTCAATTCGGACGGTGGTTCCTCGAAGGCTGGGAGCATGACTTGCCCCGAGTTGCAGTAGATCATGCCAGTTTCGGTAGGCCAAAGCTAAGCTCCGAATTGATCGAATGGTCGGCCAGGCGGCAGTAGGAGGCACCCTGCCGTTGGATGGACGCAATTGTCGTGGTAGCTGAGAGTAATTCGCAAGCGTCGCAGATGTCCGGCACTTGTGGTTGCCACTAAAACACGACGTCCCATGTTCTACCTCTTAGCCGCAGTAGGTTGAAATGATCGCCCCCTAAACCTGCCTTCTTATCAACCACCACTGGCGACCTTGCTTTAACGGATGTTGATGCTGGGCGCGGCAGTACGGGAGGTTCCGGCTCCTTCGACGGCTCTGCTGGTTGCCCTTGCTCGGACTCGGTCGTGTAATGTTGTTGTTGTTGTATATTTTAAAATTGTTCGCCACTTGGGCTTTACAAAGCTCAGTACTTAAGCCTGGATGCTGTTGCCAAATTCGCCGTGTCCGGTCATTCACCACGCGCACTGCCCGCTCGGCCGCCGTCTCCGCTGCCCTGAGATTGACGTCGGACTGACGCCTGCGTTGCCGTTTCCGTTCTACTTGCTCGTCGTCGAGCATCGTGGGCAAGTGCTTTTTGCACAAAGAACAGAATAGCCGAAGCTCGGATGCGGAGAGTTTAGAATTAGCCGAATGCTAGTCTTACTGTTAACGAACTTACTTTAATGAACTTCTTAAACTTGCACTGTCGAACTCAATATGTACGGTTGGTCGTGATGACGATGAGTAGAAAGGAAAAGAATTATTTCAACGGAGACTAAAATCACCACAATATTCCAAAACCAAAATCGGCGGTACGATAAATTCTGTTGTCGAAACAAAAAAATCTTTCGCAAATCGACTTACGTGCGATAATATATTAAAGCATAGTTAAAAAAAGATAAGAGATAAGAAGCAACGAACAAATACGTATCGTCATCATCCGTAACAATTATTTTAAAATAGTGTAACGTAATAACGTGATCTTGGCATAAACTGATCGATAAGAACGATCGATAACGTGATAACGCGATCTTGGTATAAAGTGATCGATAAGAACGATCGATTGAGCCAGCACATGCCTTTGTGTGTGCTGTGTTTACTCGCCGGCATGGCAGTGATTGTTTTGGTCCGCCCGTAGAACTGTGTTTCACGCGTAGCATTAATGTAACTTTCAGTTTAGTAGGGTAAAAGTGCGTGAAAGTGATTTCTTTTATTATCAAAGAAAACCAAAAACCAACGGTCGAGTGAGCCAGTGAACATGTGTGTGTTTTGTTTCCTCGCCGGCGAGGTAAGTATGGCTAAGTACGGTGCGTGAAAGAACGTCTTTTTTATGTTTTAAAGTGTTTTCAGGTATGTTTTTTAGTTGCGAAAACCTAAATCAGCCGAAAAGCGACGATCGAGTGAGCCAGCGCGGATGTGGGTGTTTTGTTTACTCGCCGGCAAGGCAGTTATATCTATGAAGAGATGCTTTTAGAAAGTGAGGTTAAAGTGCGTTAAAGTGCGTCTTTTTTATTATTAAGGTGGTATATATAGGAATATTAAGTCCCGATAATAACTGACCAAAATCACCCATCGATTGAGCCAGTGCGCTTGGCTGTGTGTTTTGTTTACTTGCGCCGCTGTCAAAAACGATTGAGGGCCCAATGTAAACATAAGTCTAAACAACTAATGTAAACATTAGTCCACGCATTTGTTTTGATCTAAGCGCAATTAATATAGGGAGTAGATGCCAAAACACTTGCAAACTTGTTACAAATTAAATAAGACCATGCCAAACACTTGCAAACTTGGGACAAATTTAATAAGACCATGCCAAAACACTTGCAAACTTGGTAAAAATTTAATAAGACCATGCCAAACACTTGCAAACTTGGTACAAATTTAATAAGATCATGCCAAACACTTGCAAACTTGGAACAAACTTCCTAAGACCATGCAAAAACACTTGCAAACTTGGTACAAATTTAATAAGACCATGCCAAAACACTTCCAAACTTGGTACAAATTTAATAAGACCATGCCAAAACACGTGCAAACTTGGTACAAATTTAATAAAACCATGCCAAAACACTTGCAAACTTGGAACAAACTTCCTAAGACCATGCCAAAACATTTGCAAACTTGGTACAAATTAAATAAGACCATGCCAAAACACTTGCAAACTTGATACAAATTTAATAAGCCCATGCCAAAACACTTGCAAACTTGGTACAAATTTAATAAGACCCTGCCAAAACACTTGCAAACTTGGTACAAATTTATTAAGACCATGCCAAAACACTTGCAAACTTGGAACAAATTTAATAAGACCATGCCAAAACACGTGCAAACTTGGTACAAATTTAATAAAACTATGCCAAAACACTTGCAAACTTGGAACAAACTTCCTAAGACCATGCCAAAACATTTGCAAACTTGGTACAAATTTAATAAGACCATGCCAAAACACTTGCAAACTTGATACAAATTTAATAAGCCCATGCCAAAACACTTGCAAACTTGGTACAAATTTAATAAGACCATGCCAAAACACTTGCAAACTTGGAACAAATTTAATAAGACCATGCTAAAACACTTGCAAAATTGGTACGAATTTAATAAGACCATGCCTAACACTTGCAAACTTGGTACAAATTTAATAAGACCATGCCAAAACACTTGCAAACTTGGTACAAATGTAATAAGACCATGCCAAAACACTTGCAAACTTGGTACAAATTTAATAAGACCATGCCAAAACACTTGCAAACTTTGTACAAATTTAATAAGACCATGCCAAACACTTGCAAACTTGGAACAAACTTCCTAAGACCATGCCAAAACACTTGCAAACTTTGTACAAGTTTAATAAGACCATGCCAAAACACTTGCAAACTTGGTACAAATGTATAAGACCATGCCAAAACACTTGCAAACTTGGTACAAATATAATAAGACCATGCCAAAACACTTCCAAACTTGGTACAAATTTTCTAAGACCATGCCAAACACTTGCAAACTTGGTACAAATTTAATAAGACCATGCCAAACACTTGCAAACTTGGAACAAACTTCCTAAGACCATGCCAAAACACTTGCAAACTTGGTACAAATTTAATAAGACCATGCCAAAACACTTGCAAACTTTGTACAAATTTAATAAGACCATGCCAAACACTTGCAAACTTGGAACAAACTTCCTAAGACCATGCCAAAACACTTGCAAACTTTGTACAAGTTTAATAAGACCATGCCAAAACACTTGCAAACTTGGTACAAATGTATAAGACCATGCCAAAAAACTTGCAAACTTGGTACAAATATAATAAGACCATGCCAAAACACTTCCAAACTTGGTACAAATTTTCTAAGACCATGCCAAACACTTGCAAACTTGGTACAAATTTAATAAGACCATGCCAAACACTTGCAAACTTGGAACAAACTTCCTAAGACCATGCCAAAACACTTGCAAACTTGGTACAAATTTAATAAGACCATGCCAAAGCACTTGCAAACTTGGGACAAATTTAATAAGACCATGCCAAAACACTTGCAAACTTGGTAAAAATTTAATAAGACCATGCCAAACACTTGCAAACTTGGTACAAATTTAATAAGATCATGCCAAACACTTGCAAACTTGGAACAAACTTCCTAAGACCATGCCAAAACACTTGCAAACTTGGTACAAATTTAATAAGACCATGCCAAAGCACTTGCAAACTTGGGACAAATTTAATAAGACCATGCCAAAACACTTGCAAACTTGGTACAAATTTGATATGACCATGCCAAAACACTTGCAAACTTGGTACAATTTTAATAAGACCATGCCAAAACATTTGCAAACTTGGCACAAACTTCTTAAGACAATGCCAAACACTTGCAAACTTGGTACACAATTAATAAGACCATGCCAAACACTTGCAAACTTGGGACAAACTTCCTAAGACCATGCCAAAACACTTGCAAACTTGGTACAAATTTAATAAGACCATGCCAAAACACTTGCAAACTTTGTACAAATTTAATAAGACCATGCCAAACACTTGCAAACTTGGAACAAACTTCCTAAGACCATGCCAAAACACTTGCAAACTTTGTACAAGTTTAATAAGACCATGCCAAAACACTTGCAAACTTGGTACAAATGTATAAGACCATGCCAAAACACTTGCAAACTTGGTACAAATTTAATAAGACCATGCCAAAACACTTCCAAACTTGGTACAAATTTTCTAAGACCATGCCAAACACTTGCAAACTTGGTACAAATTTAATAAGACCATGCCAAACACTTGAAAACTTGGAACAAACTCCCTAAGACCATGCCAAAACACTTGCAAACTTGGTACAAATTTAATAAGACCATGCCAAAACACTTGCAAACTTGGGACAAATTTAATAAGACCATGCCAAAACACTTGCAAACTTGGTAAAAATTTAATAAGACCATGCCAAACACTTGCAAACTTGGTACAAATTTAATAAGATCATGCCAAACACTTGCAAACTTGGAACAAACTTCCTAAGACCATGCCAAAACACTTGCAAACTTGGTACAAATTTAATAAGACCATGCCAAAGCACTTGCAAACTTGGGACAAATTTAATAAGACCATGCCAAAACACTTGCAAACTTGGTACAAATTTGATATGACCATGCCAAAACACTTGCAAACTTGGTACAAATTTAATAAGACCATGCCAAAACATTTGCAAACGTGGCACAAACTTCTTAAGACAATGCCAAACACTTGCAAACTTGGTACACAATTAATAAGACCATGCCAAACACTTGCAAACTTGGGACAAACTTCCTAAGACCATGCCAAAACACTTGCAAACTTGGTACAAATGTAATAAGACCATGCCAAAACACTTGCAAACTTGGTACAAATTTAATAAGACCTTGCCAAAACACTTGCAAACTTGGAACAAATTTAATAAGACCATGCTAAAACACTTGCAAAATTGGTACGAATTTAATAAGACCATGCCGAACACTTGCAAACTTGGTACAAATTTAATAAGACCATGCCAAAACACTTGCAAACTTGGTACAAATGTAATAAGACCATGCCAAAACACTTGCAAACTTGGTACAAATTTAATAAGACCCTGCCAAAACACTTGCAAACTTGGTTCAAATTTATTACGACCATGCCAGAACACTTGCAAACTTGGAACCAATTTAATAAGACCATGCCAAAACACTTGCAAACTTGGTACAAATTTAATAAAACCATGCCAAAACACTTGCAAACTTGAAACAAATTTAATAAGACCATGCCAAAACACTTGCAAACTTGGAACAAACTTCCTAAGACCATGCCAAAACACTTGCAAACTTGGTACAAATTTAATAAGACCATGCCAAAGCACTTGCAAACTTGGTACAAATTTAATAAGACCATGCCAAAACACTTGCAAACTTTGTACAAATTTAATAAGACCATGCCAAACACTTGCAAACTTGGAACACACTTCCTAAGACCATGCCAAAACACTTGCAAACTTTGTACAAGTTTAATAAGACCATGCCAAAACACTTGCAAACTTGGTACAAATGTATAAGACCATGCCAAAACACTTCCAAACTTGGTACAAATTTAATAAGACCATGCCAAACACTTGCAAACTTGGAACAAACTTCCTAAGACCATGCCAAAACACTTGCAAACTTGGTACAAATTTAATAAGACCATGCCAAAGCGCTTGCAAACTTGGGACAAATTTAATAAGACCATGCCAAAACACTTGCAAACTTGGTAAAAATTTAATAAGACCATGCCAAACACTTGCAAACTTGGTACAAATTTAATAAGATCATGCCAAACACTTGCAAACTTGGTACAAACTTCCTAAGACCATGCCAAAACACTTGCAAACTTGGTACAAATTTAATAAGACCATGCCAAAGCACTTGCAAACTTGGGACAAATTTAATAAGACCATGCCAAAACACTTGCAAACTTGGTACAAATTTGATATGACCATGCCAAAACACTTGCAAACTTGGTACAAATTTAATAAAACCATGCCAAAACATTTGCAAACTTGGTACAAACTTCTTAAGACCATGCCAAACATTTGCAAACTTGGTACACAATTAATAAAACCATGCCAAACACTTGCAAACTTGGGACAAACTTCCTAAGACCATTCCAAAACACTTGCAAACTTGGTACAAATTTAATAAGACCATGCCAAAACACTTGCAAACTTGGTACAAATTTAATAAGACCTTGCCAAAACACTTGCAAACTTGGAACAAATTTAATAAGACCATGCTAAAACACTTGCAAAATTGGTACAAATTTAATAAGACCATGCCGAACACTTGCAAACTTGGTACAAATTTAATAAGACCATGCCAAAACACTTGCAAACTTGGTACAAATGTAATAAGACCATGCCAAAACACTTGCAAACTTGGTACAAATTTAATAAGACCCTGCCAAAACACTTGCAAACTTGGTACAAATTTATTACGACCATGCCAGAACACTTGCAAACTTGGAACAAATTTAATAAGACCATGCCAAAACACTTGCAAACTTGGTACAAATTTAATAAGACCATGCCAAAACACTTGCAAACTTGGAACAAATTTAATAAGACCATGCCAAAACACTTGCAAACTTGGCACAAAGTAAATAAGACCATGCCAAAACACTTGCAAACTTGGTACAAATTTAATAAGACCATGCCAAAGCACTTGCAAACTTGGGACAAATTTAATAAGACCATGCCAAAACACTTGCAAACTTGGTACAAATATAATAAGACCATGCCAAACACTTGCAAACTTGGTACAAATTTAATAAAACCATGCCAAAACACTTGCAAACTTGGAACAAACTTCCTAAGACCATGCCAAAACACTTGCAAACTTGGTACAAATTTAATAAGACCATGCCAAAACACTTGCAAATTTGGTACAAATTTTATAAGACCATGCCAAAACACTTGCAAACTTGGTACAAATTTAATAAGACCATGCCAAAACACTTGCAAACTTGGTACAAACTTCTTAAGACCATGCCAAAACACTTGCAAACTTTGTACAAATTTAATAAGACCATGCCAAACACTTGCAAACTTGGAACAAACTTCCTAAGACCATGCCAAAACACTTGCAAACTTTGTACAAGTTTAATAAGACCATGCCAAAACACTTGCAAACTTGGTACAAATGTATAAGACCATGCCAAAACACTTGCAAACTTGGTACAAATTTAATAAGACCATGCCAAAACACTTCCAAACTTGGTACAAATTTTCTAAGACCATGCCAAACACTTGCAAACTTGGTACAAATTTAATAAGACCATGCCAAACACTTGCAAACTTGGAACAAACTTCCTAAGACCATGCCAAAACACTTGCAAACTTGGTACAAATTTAATAAGACCATGCCAAACACTTGCAAACTTGGAACAAACTTCCTAAGACCATGCCAAAGCACTTGCAAACTTTGTACAAGTTTAATAAGACCATGCCAAAACATTTGCAAACTTGGTACAAATGTATAAGACCATGCCAAAACACTTGCAAACTTGGTACAAATTTAATAAGACCATGCCAAAACACTTGGAAACTTGGTACAAATTTAATAAGACCATGCCAAACACTTGCAAACTTGGTACAAATTTAAAAAGACAATGCACCAACACTTGCAAACTTGGAACAAACTTCCTAAGACCATGCCAAAACACTTGCAAACTTTGGTACAAATTTAATAAGACCATGCCAAAACACTTGGAAACTTGGTACAAATTTAATAAGACCATGCCAAACACTTGCAAACTTGGTACAAATTTAAAAAGACAATGCACCAACACTTGCAAACTTGGAACAAACTTCCTAAGACCATGCCAAAACACTTCCAAACTTGGTACAAATTTTCTAAGACCATGCCAAACACTTGCAAACTTGGTACAAATTTAATAAGACCATGCCAAACACTTGCAAACTTGGAACAAACTTCCTAAGACCATGCCAAAACACTTGCAAACTTGGTACAAATTTAATAAGACCATGCCAAAGCACTTGCAAACTTGGGACAAATTTAATAAGACCATGCCAAAACACTTGCAAACTTGGTAAAAATTTAATAAGACCATGCCAAACACTTGCAAACTTGGTACAAATTTAATAAGATCATGCCAAACACTTGCAAACTTGGAACAAACTTCCTAAGACCATGCCAAAACACTTGCAAACTTGGTACAAATTTAATAAGACCATGCCAAAGCACTTGCAAACTTGGGACAAATTTAATAAGACCATGCCAAAACACTTGCAAACTTGGTACAAATTTGATATGACCATGCCAAAACACTTGCAAACTAGGTACAAATTTAATAAGACCATGCCAAAACATTTGCAAACTTGGCACAAACTTCTTAAGACAATGCCAAACACTTGCAAACTTGGTACACAATTAATAAGACCATGCCAAACACTTGCAAACTTGGGACAAACTTCCTAAGACCATGCCAAAACACTTGCAAACTTGGTACAAATTTAATAAGACCATGCCAAAACACTTGCAAACTTGGTACAAATTTAATAAGACCTTGCCAAAACACTTGCAAACTTGGAACAAATTTAATAAGACCATGCTAAAACACTTGCAAAATTGGTACGAATTTAATAAGACCATGCCGAACACTTGCAAACTTGGTACAAATTTAATAAGACCATGCCAAAACACTTGCAAACTTGGTACAAATGTAATAAGACCATGCCAAAACACTTGCAAACTTGGTACAAATTTAATAAGACCCTGCCAAAACACTTGCAAACTTGGTTCAAATTTATTACGACCATGCCAGAACACTTGCAAACTTGGAACCAATTTAATAAGACCATGCCAAAACACTTGCAAACTTGGTACAAATTTAATAAAACCATGCCAAATCACTTGCAAACTTGGAACAAATTTAATAAGACCATGCCAAAACACTTGCAAACTTGGAACAAACTTCCTAAGACCATGCCAAAACACTTGCAAACTTGGTACAAATTTAATAAGACCATGCCAAAGCACTTGCAAACTTGGTACAAATTTAATAAGACCATGCCAAAACACTTGCAAACTTTGTACAAATTTAATAAGACCATGCCAAACACTTGCAAACTTGGAACAAACTTCCTAAGACCATGCCAAAACACTTGCAAACTTTGTACAAGTTTAATAAGACCATGCCAAAACACTTGCAAACTTGGTACAAATGTATAAGACCATGCCAAAACACTTGCAAACTTGGTACAAATTTAATAAGACCATGCCAAAACACTTCCAAACTTGGTACAAATTTTCTAAGACCATGCCAAACACTTGCAAACTTGGTACAAATTTAATAAGACCATGCCAAACACTTGCAAACTTGGAACAAACTTCCTAAGACCATGCCAAAACACTTGCAAACTTGGTACAAATTAGATAAGACCATGCCAAAGCACTTGCAAACTTGGGACAAATTTAATAAGACCATGCCAAAACACTTGCAAACTTGGAACAAACTTCCTAAGACCATGCCAAAACACTTGCAAACTTGGTATAAATTTAATAAGACCATGCCAAACACTTGCAAACTTGGTACAAATTTAATAAGATCATGCCAAACACTTGCAAACTTGGTACAAACTTCCTAAGACCATGCCAAAACACTTGCAAACTTGGTACAAATTTAATAAGACCAAGCCAAAGCACTTGCAAACTTGGGACAAATTTAATAAGACCATGCCAAAACACTTGCAAACTTGGTACAAATTCGATATGACCATGCCAAAACACTTGCAAACTTGGTACAAATTTAATAAAACCATGCCAAAACATTTGCAAACTTGGTACAAACTTCTTAAGACCATGCCAAACACTTGCAAACTTGGTACACAATTAATAAGACCATGCCAAACACTTGCAAACTTGGGACAAACTTCCTAAGACCATGCCAAAACACTTGCAAACTTGGTACAAATTTAATAAGACCATGCCAAAACACTTGCAAACTTGGTACAAATTTAATAAGACCTTGCCAAAACACTTGCAAACTTGGAACAAATTTAATAAGACCATGCTAAAACACTTGCAAAATTGGTACAAATTTAATAAGACCATGCCGAACACTTGCAAACTTGGTACAAATTTAATAAGACCATGCCAAAACACTTGCAAACTTGGTACAAATGTAATAAGACCATGCCAAAACACTTGCAAACTTGGTACAAATTTAATAAGACCCTGCCAAAACACTTGCAAACTTGGTACAAATTTATTACGACCATGCCAGAACACTTGCAAACTTGGAACAAATTTAATAAGACCATGCCAAAACACTTGCAAACTTGGTACAAATTTAATAAGACCATGCCAAAACACTTGCAAACTTGGAACAAATTTAATAAGACCATGCCAAAACACTTGCAAACTTGGAACAAACTTCCTAAGACCATACCAAAATACTTGCAAACTTGGTACAAATTTAATAAGACCATGCCAAAGCACTTGCAAACTTGGGACAAATTTAATAAGACCATGCCAAAACACTTGCAAACTTGGTAAAAATTTAATAAGACCATGCCAAACACTTGCAAACTTGGTACAAATTTAATAAGATCATGCCAAACACTTGCAAACTTGGAACAAACTTCCTAAGACCATGCCAAAACACTTGCAAACTTGGTACAAATTTAATAAGACCATGCCAAAGCACTTGCAAACTTGGAACTCACTTCCTAAGACCATGTCAAAACACTTGCAAACTTGGTACAAATTTAATAAAACCATGCCAAAACACTTGCAAACTTGGTATAAATTTAATAAGACCATGCCAAAACACTTGCAAACTTGGTACCAATTTAATAAGACCATGCCAAAACACTTGCATACTTGGAACAAATTTAATAAGACCATGCCAAATGACTTGCAAACTTGGTACAAATTTAATAAGACCATGTCAAAACACTTGCAAACTTGGTACAAATATAATAAGACCATGCCAAACACTTGCAAACTTGGTACAAATTTGATAAAACCATGCCAAAACACTTGCAAACTTGGAACAAACTTCCTAAGACCATGCCAAAACACTTGCAAACTTGGTACAAATTTAATAAGACCATGCCAAAACACTTGCAAATTTGGTTCAAATTTTATAAGACCATGCCAAAACACTTGCAAACTTGGTACAAATTTCATAAGACCATGCCAAAACACTTGCAAACTTGTAACAAATTTAATAAGACCATGCTAAAACACTTGCAAAATTGGTACAAATTTAATAAGACCATGCCGAACACTTGCAAACTTGGTACAAATTTAATAAGACCATGCCAAAACACTTGCAAACTTGGTACAAATTTAATAAGACCATGCCAAAGCACTTGCAAACTTGGGACAAATTTAATAAGACCATGCCAAAACACTTGCAAACTTGGTACAAATTTGATAAGACCATGCCAAAACACTTGCAAACTTGGTACAAATTTAATAAGACCATGCCAAAACACTTGCAAACTTGGTACAAGTTTAATAAGACCTTGCCAAAACACTTGCAAACTTGGTACAAGTTTAATAAGACCATACCAAAACACTTGCAAACTTGGTACAAATTTAATAAGACCCTGCCAAAACACTTGCAAACTTGGTACAAATTTATTAAGACCATGCCAAAACACTTGCAAACTTGGAACAAATTTAATAAGACCATGCCAAAACACGTGCAAACTTGGTACAAATTTAATAAAACCATGCCAAAACACTTGCAAACTTGGAACAAACTTCCTAAGACCATGCCAAAACATTTGCAAACTTGGTACAAATTTAATAAGACCATGCCAAAACACTTGCAAACTTGTTACAAAATTAATAAGCCCATGCCAAAACACTAGCAAACTTGGTACAAATTTAATAAGACCATGCCAAAACACTTGCAAACTTGGAACAAATTTAATAAGACCATGCTAAAACACTTGCAAAATTGGTACGAATTTAACAAGACCATGCCGAACACTTGCAAACTTGGTACAAATTTAATAAGAACATGCCAAAACACTTGCAAACTTGGCACAAATGTAATAAGACCATGCCAAAACACTTGCAAACTTGGTACTAATTTAATAAGACCATGCCAAAACACTTGCAAACTTTGTACAAATTTAATAAGACCATGCCAAACACTTGCAAACTTGGAACAAACTTCCTAAGACCATGCCAAAACACTTGCAAACTTTGTACAAGTTTAATAAGACCATGCCAAAACACTTGCAAACTTGGTACAAATTTGATATGACCATGCCAAAACACTTGCAAACTTGGTACAAATTTAAAAAGACCATGCCAAAACACTTGCAAACTTGGTGCAAACTTCTTAAGGCCATGCCAAACACTTGCAAACTTGGTACACAATTAATAAGACCATGCCAAACATTTGCAAACTTGGGACAAACTTCCTAAGACCATGCCAAAACACTTGCAAACTTGGCACAAATTTAATAAGACCATGCCAAAACACTTGCAAACTTGGTACAAATTTAATAAGACCTTGCCAAAACACGTGCAAACTTGGAACAAATTTAATAAGACCATGCTAAAACACTTGCAAAATTGGTACAAATTTAATAAGACCATGCCAAAACACTTGCAAACTTGGAACAAACTTCCTAAGACCATGCCAAAACACTTGCAAACTTGGTACAAATTTAATAAGACCATGCCAAAACACTTGCAAACTTGGAACAAACTTCCTAAGACCATGCCAAAACATTTGCAAACTTGGTACAAATTTAATAAGACCATGCCAAAACACTTCCAAACTTGGTACAAATTTTCTAAGACCATGCCAAACACTTGCAAACTTGGTACAAATTTAATAAGACCATGCCAAACACTTGCAAACTTGGAACAAACTTCCTAAGACCATGCCAAAACACTTGCAAACTTGGTACAAATTTAATAAGACCATGCCAAACACTTGCAAACTTGGAACAAACTTCCTAAGACCATGCCAAAACACTTGCAAACTTTGTACAAGTTTAATAAGACCATGCCAAAACACTTGCAAACTTGGTACAAATGTATAAGACCATGCCAAAACACTTGCAAACTTGGTACAAATTTAATAAGACCATGCCAAAACACTTCCAAACTTGGTACAAATTTTCTAAGACCATGCCAAACACTTGCAAACTTGGTACAAATTTAATAAGACCATGCCAAACACTTGCAAACTTGGAACAAACTTCCTAAGACCATGCCAAAACACTTGCAAACTTGGTACAAATTTAATAAGACCATGCCAAAGCACTTGCAAACTTGGGACAAATTTAATAAGACCATGCCAAAACACTTGCAAACTTGGTAAAAATTTAATAAGACCATGCCAAACACTTGCAAACTTGGTACAAATTTAATAAGATCATGCCAAACACTTGCAAACTTGGAACAAACTTCCTAAGACCATGCCAAAACACTTGCAAACTTGGTACAAATTTAATAAGACCATGCCAAAGCACTTGCAAACTTGGGACAAATTTAATAAGACCATGCCAAAACACTTGCAAACTTGGTACAAATTTGATATGACCATGCCAAAACACTTGCAAACTTGGTACAAATTTAATAAGACCATGCCAAAACATTTGCAAACTTGGCACAAACTTCTTAAGACAATGCCAAACACTTGCAAACTTGGTACACAATTAATAAGACCATGCCAAACACTTGCAAACTTGGGACAAACTTCCTAAGACCATGCCAAAACACTTGCAAACTTGGTACAAATTTAATAAGACCATGCCAAAACACTTGCAAACTTGGTACAAATTTAATAAGACCTTGCCAAAACACTTGCAAACTTGGAACAAATTTAATAAGACCATGCTAAAACACTTGCAAAATTGGTACGAATTTAATAAGACCATGCCGAACACTTGCAAACTTGGTACAAATTTAATAAGACCATGCCAAAACACTTGCAAACTTGGTACAAATGTAATAAGACCATGCCAAAACACTTGCAAACTTGGTACAAATTTAATAAGACCCTGCCAAAACACTTGCAAACTTGGTTCAAATTTATTACGACCATGCCAGAACACTTGCAAACTTGGAACCAATTTAATAAGACCATGCCAAAACACTTGCAAACTTGGTACAAATTTAATAAAACCATGCCAAAACACTTGCAAACTTGGAACAAATTTAATAAGACCATGCCAAAACACTTGCAAACTTGGAACAAACTTCCTAAGACCATGCCAAAACACTTGCAAACTTGGTACAAATTTAATAAGACCATGCCAAAGCACTTGCAAACTTGGTACAAATTTAATAAGACCATGCCAAAACACTTGCAAACTTTGTACAAATTTAATAAGACCATGCCAAACACTTGCAAACTTGGAACAAACTTCCTAAGACCATGCCAAAACACTTGCAAACTTTGTACAAGTTTAATAAGACCATGCCAAAACACTTGCAAACTTGGTACAAATTTAATAAGACCATGCCAAAACACTTGCAAACTTGGTACAAATTTAATAAGACCATGCCAAAACACTTCCAAACTTGGTACAAATTTTCTAAGACCATGCCAAACACTTGCAAACTTGGTACAAATTTAATAAGACCATGCCAAACACTTGCAAACTTGGAACAAACTTCCTAAGACCATGCCAAAACACTTGCAAACTTGGTACAAATTATATAAGACCATGCCAAAGCACTTGCAAACTTGGGACAAATTTAATAAGACCATGCCAAAACACTTGCAAACTTGGTATAAATTTAATAAGACCATGCCAAACACTTGCAAACTTGGTACAAATTTAATAAGATCATGCCAAACACTTGCAAACTTGGTACAAACTTCCTAAGACCATGCCAAAACACTTGCAAACTTGGTACAAATTTAATAAGACCAAGCCAAAGCACTTGCAAACTTGGGACAATTTTAATAAGACCATGCCAAAACACTTGCAAACTTGGTACAAATTCGATATGACCATGCCAAAACACTTGCAAACTTGGTACAAATTTAATAAAACCATGCCAAAACATTTGCAAACTTGGTACAAACTTCTTAAGACCATGCCAAACACTTGCAAACTTGGTACACAATTAATAAGACCATGCCAAACACTTGCAAACTTGGGACAAACTTCCTAAGACCATGCCAAAACACTTGCAAACTTGGTACAAATTTAATAAGACCATGCCAAAACACTTGCAAACTTGGTACAAATTTAATAAGACCTTGCCAAAACACTTGCAAACTTGGAACAAATTTAATAAGACCATGCTAAAACACTTGCAAAATTGGTACAAATTTAATAAGACCATGCCGAACACTTGCAAACTTGGTACAAATTTAATAAGACCATGCCAAAACACTTGCAAACTTGGTACAAATGTAATAAGACCATGCCAAAACACTTGCAAACTTGGTACAAATTTAATAAGACCCTGCCAAAACACTTGCAAACTTGGTACAAATTTATTACGACCATGCCAGAACACTTGCAAACTTGGAACAAATTTAATAAGACCATGCCAAAACACTTGCAAACTTGGTACAAATTTAATAAGACCATGCCAAAACACTTGCAAACTTGGAACAAATTTAATAAGCCCATGCCAAAACACTTGCAAACTTGGAACAAACTTCCTAAGACCATACCAAAACACTTGCAAACTTGGTACAAATTTAATAAGACCATGCCAAAGCACTTGCAAACTTGGGACAAATTTAATAAGACCATGCCAAAACACTTGCAAACTTGGTACAAATATAATAAGACCATGCCAAACACTTGCAAACTTGGTACAAATTTGATAAAACCATGCCAAAACACTTGCAAACTTGGAACAAACTTCCTAAGACCATGCCAAAACACTTGCAAACTTGGTACAAATTTAATAAGACCATGCCAAAACACTTGCAAATTTGGTTTAAATTTTATAAGACCATGCCAAAACACTTGCAAACTTGGTACAAATTTCATAAGACCATGCCAAAACACTTGCAAACTTGTAACAAATTTAATAAGACCATGCTAAAACACTTGCAAAATTGGTACAAATTTAATAAGACCATGCCGAACACTTGCAAACTTGGTACAAATTTAATAAGACCATGCCAAAACACTTGCAAACTTGGTACAAATTTAATAAGACCATGCCAAAGCACTTGCAAACTTGGGACAAATTTAATAAGACCATGCCAAAACACTTGCAAACTTGGTACAAATTTGATAAGACCATGCCAAAACACTTGCAAACTTGGTACAAATTTAATAAGACCATGCCAAAACACTTGCAAACTTGGTACAAGTTTAATAAGACCTTGCCAAAACACTTGCAAACTTGGTACAAGTTTAATAAGACCATACCAAAACACTTGCAAACTTGGTACAAATTTAATAAGACCCTGCCAAAACACTTGCAAACTTGGTACAAATTTATTAAGACCATGCCAAAACACTTGCAAACTTGGAACAAATTTAATAAGACCATGCCAAAACACGTGCAAACTTGGTACAAATTTAATAAAACCATGCCAAAACACTTGCAAACTTGGAACAAACTTCCTAAGACCATGCCAAAACATTTGCAAACTTGGTACAAATTTAATAAGACCATGCCAAAACACTTGCAAACTTGTTACAAAATTAATAAGCCCATGCCAAAACACTAGCAAACTTGGTACAAATTTAATAAGACCATGCCAAAACACTTGCAAACTTGGAACAAATTTAATAAGACCATGCTAAAACACTTGCAAAATTGGTACGAATTTAACAAGACCATGCCGAACACTTGCAAACTTGGTACAAATTTAATAAGACCATGCCAAAACACTTGCAAACTTGGCACAAATGTAATAAGACCATGCCAAAACACTTGCAAACTTGGTACTAATTTAATAAGACCATGCCAAAACACTTGCAAACTTTGTACAAATTTAATAAGACCATGCCAAACACTTGCAAACTTGGAACAAACTTCCTAAGACCATGCCAAAACACTTGCAAACTTTGTACAAGTTTAATAAGACCATGCCAAAACACTTGCAAACTTGGTACAAATTTGATATGACCATGCCAAAACACTTGCAAACTTGGTACAAATTTAAAAAGACCATGCCAAAACACTTGCAAACTTGGTGCAAACTTCTTAAGGCCATGCCAAACACTTGCAAACTTGGTACACAATTAATAAGACCATGCCAAACATTTGCAAACTTGGGACAAACTTCCTAAGACCATGCCAAAACACTTGCAAACTTGGCACAAATTTAATAAGACCATGCCAAAACACTTGCAAACTTGGTACAAATTTAATAAGACCTTGCCAAAACACGTGCAAACTTGGAACAAATTTAATAAGACCATGCTAAAACACTTGCAAAATTGGTACAAATTTAATAAGACCATGCCAAAACACTTGCAAACTTGGAACAAACTTCCTAAGACCATGCCAAAACACTTGCAAACTTGGTACAAATTTAATAAGACCATGCCAAAACACTTGCAAACTTGGTACAAATTTAATAAGACCATGCCAAAACACTTGCAAACTTGGAACAAACTTCCTAAGACCATGCCAAAACATTTGCAAACTTGGTACAAATTTAATAAGACCAAGCCAAAACACTTGCAAACTTGGTACAAATTTAATAAGACCATGCCAAAACACTTGCAAACTTGGAACAAACTTCCTAAGACCATGCCAAAACACTTGCAAACTTGGTACAAATTTAATAAGACCATGCCAAAACACTTGCAAACCTGGTACAAATTTAATAAGACCATGCCAAAACACTTGCAAACTTGGTACAAATTTAATAAGACCATGCCAAAACACGTGCAAACTTGGTACAAATTTAATAAAACCATGCCAAACACTTGCAAACTTGGTACAAATTTAATAAGACCATGCCAAAACACTTGCAAACTTGGTACAAATTTATTAAGACCATGCCAAAACACTTGCAAACTTGGAACAAATTTAATAAGACCATGCCAAAACACGTGCAAACTTGGTACAAATTTAATAAAACCATGCCAAACACTTGCAAACTTGGTACAAGTTTAATAAGACCTTGCCAAAACACTTGCAAACTTGGTACAAGTTTAATAAGACCATACCAAAACACTTGCAAACTTGGTACAAATTTAATAAGACCCTGCCAAAACACTTGCAAACTTGGTACAAATTTATTAAGACCATGCCAAAACACTTGCAAACTTGGAACAAATTTAATAAGACCATGCCAAAACACGTGCAAACTTGGTACAAATTTAATAAAACCATGCCAAAACACTTGCAAACTTGGAACAAACTTCCTAAGACCATGCCAAAACATTTGCAAACTTGGTACAAATTTAATAAGACCATGCCAAAACACTTGCAAACTTGTTACAAATTTAATAAGCCCATGCCAAAACACTAGCAAACTTGGTACAAATTTAATAAGACCATGCCAAAACACTTGCAAACTTGGAACAAATTTAATAAGACCATGCTAAAACACTTGCAAAATTGGTACGAATTTAACAAGACCATGCCGAACACTTGCAAACTTGGTACAAATTTAATAAGACCATGCCAAAACACTTGCAAACTTGGCACAAATGTAATAAGACCATGCCAAAACACTTGCAAACTTGGTACTAATTTAATAAGACCATGCCAAAACACTTGCAAACTTTGTACAAATTTAATAAGACCATGCCAAACACTTGCAAACTTGGAACAAACTTCCTAAGACCATGCCAAAACACTTGCAAACTTTGTACAAGTTTAATAAGACCATGCCAAAACACTTGCAAACTTGGTACAAATTTGATATGACCATTTAAAAACACTTGCAAACTTGGTACAAATTTAAAAAGACCATGCCAAAACACTTGCAAACTTGGTGCAAACTTCTTAAGGCCATGCCAAACACTTGCAAACTTGGTACACAATTAATAAGACCATGCCAAACATTTGCAAACTTGGGACAAACTTCCTAAGACCATGCCAAAACACTTGCAAACTTGGCACAAATTTAATAAGACCATGCCAAAACACTTGCAAACTTGGTACAAATTTAATAAGACCTTGCCAAAACACGTGCAAACTTGGAACAAATTTAATAAGACCATGCCAAAACAATTGCAAAATTGGTACAAATTTAATAAGACCATGCCAAAACACTTGCAAACTTGGAACAAACTTCCTAAGACCATGCCAAAACACTTGCAAACTTGGTACAAATTTAATAAGACCATGCCAAAACACTTGCAAACTTGGTACAAATTTAATAAGACCATGCCAAAACACTTGCAAACTTGGAAGAAACTTCCTAAGACCATGCCAAAACATTTGCAAACTTGGTACAAATTTAATAAGACCAAGCCAAAACACTTGCAAACTTGGTACAAATTTAATAAGACCATGCCAAAACACTTGCAAACTTGGAACAAACTTCCTAAGACCATGCCAAAACACTTGCAAACTTGGTACAAATTTAATAAGACCATGCCAAAACACTTGCAAACCTGGTACAAATTTAATAAGACCATGCCAAAACACTTGCAATCTTGGAACAAATTTAATAAGACCATGCCAAAACACGTGCAAACTTGGTACAAATTTAATAAAACCATGCCAAACACTTGCAAACTTGGTACAAATTTAATAAGACCATGCCAAAACACTTGCAAACTTGGTACAAATTTAATAAGACCATGCCAAAACACTTGCAAACTTGGAACAAACTTCCTAAGACCATGCCAAAACACTTGCAAATTTGGTTCAAATTTTATAAGACCATGCCAAAACACTTGCAAACTTGGTACAAATTTAATAAGACCATGCCAAAACACTTGCAAACTTGGAACAAATTTAATAAGACCATGCTAAAACACTTGCAAAATTGGTACAAATTTAATAAGACCATGCCGAACACTTGCAAACTTGGTACAAATTTAATAAGACCATGCCAAAACACTTGCAAACTTGGTACAAATGTAATAAGACCATGCCAAAACACTTGCAAACTTTGTACAAAATTAATAAGACCATGCCAAACACTTGCAAACTTGGTAAAAATTTAATAAGACCATGCCAAAACACTTGCAAACTTGGTACAAATTTAATAAGACCATGCCAAACACTTGCAAACTTGGTACAAATTTAATAAGACCATGCCAAAACACTTGCAAACTTGGAACAAACTTCCTTAGACCATGCCAAAACACTTGCAAACTTGGTACAAATTTAATAAGACCATGCAAAAGCACTTGCAAACTTGGGACAAATTTAATAAGAGCATGCCAAAACACTTGCAAACTTGGTACAAATAATTTAAGACCATGCCAAACACTTGCAAACTTGGTACAAATTTAATAAAACCATGCCAAAACACTTGCAAACTTGGAACAAACTTCCTAAGACCATGCCAAAACACTTGCAAACTTGGTACAAATTTAATAAGACCATGCCAAAACACTTGCAAATTTGATTCAAATTTTATAAGAGCATGCCAAAACACTTGCAAACTTGGTACAAATATAATAAGACCATGCCAAACACTTGCAAACTTGGTACAAATTTAATAAAACCATGCCAAAACACTTGCAAACTTGGAACAAACTTCATAAGACCATGCCAAAACACTTGCAAACTTGGTACAAATTTAATAAGACCATGCCAGAACACTTGCAAACTTGGAACAAATTTAATAATACCATGCCAAAACACGTGCAAACTTGGTACAAATTTAATAAAACCATGCCAAAACACTTGCAAACTTGGAACAAACTTCCTAAGACCATGCCAAAACACTTGCAAACTTGGTACAAATTTAATAAGACCATGCCAAAACACTTGCAAACTTGTAACAAATTTAATAAGACCATGCTAAAACACTTGCAAAATTGGTACAAATTTAATAAGACCATGCCGAACACTTGCAAACTTGGTACAAATTTAATAAGACCATGCCAAAACACTTGCAAACTTGGTACAAATTTGATAAGACCATGCCAAAGCACTTGCAAACTTGGGACAAATTTAATAAGACCATGCCAAAACACTTGCAAACTTGGTACAAATTTGATAAGACCATGCCAAAACACTTCGAACTTGGTACAAATTTAATAAGACCATGCCAAACACTTGCAAACTTGGTACAAATTTAATAAGACCATGCCAAACACTTGCAAACTTGGAACAAACTTCCTAAGACCATGCCAAAACACTTGCAAACTTGGTACAAATTTAATAAGACCCTGCCAAAACACTTGCAAACTTGGTACAAATTTATTAAGACCATGCCAAAACACTTGCAAACTTGGAACAAATTTAATAAGACCATGCCAAAACACGTGCAAACTTGGTACAAATTTTATAAAACCATGCTAAAACACTTGCAAACTTGGAACAAACTTCCTAAGACCATGCCAAAACATTTGCAAACTTGGTACAAATTTAATAAGACCATGCCAAAACACTTGCAAACTTGATACAAATTTAATAAGCCCATGCCAAAACACTTGCAAACTTGGTACAAATTTAATAAGACCATGCCAAAACACTTGCAAACTTGGAACAAATTTAATAAGACCATGCTAAAACACTTGCAAAATTGGTACGAATTTAATAAGACCATGCCGAACACTTGCAAACTTGGTACAAATTTAATAAGACCATGCCAAAACACTTGCAAACTTGGTACAAATGTCATAAGACCATGCCAAAACACTTGCAAACTTGGTACAAATTTAATAAGACCATGCCAAAACACTTGCAAACTTGGTACAAATTTAATAAGACCATGCCAAACACTTGCAAACTTGGAACAAACTTCCTAAGACCATGCCAAAACACTTGCAAACTTTGTACAAGTTTAATAAGACCATGCCAAAACACTTGCAAACTTGGTACAAATGTATAAGACCATGCCAAAACACTTGCAAACTTGGTAAAAATTTAATAAGACCATGCCAAAACACTTCCAAACTTGGTACAAATTTTCTAAGACCATGCCAAACACTTGCAAACTTGGTACAAATTTAATAAGACCATGCCAAACACTTGCACCTTGGAACAAACTTCCTAAGACCATGCCAAAACACTTGCAAACTTGGTTCAAATTTAATAAGACCTTGCCAAAGCACTTGCAAACTTGGGACAAATTTAATAAGACCATGCCAAAACACTTGCAAACTTGATACAAATTAAATAAGACCATGCCAAAACACTTGCAAACTTGGTACAAATTTAATAACACCATGCCAAAACACTTGCAAACTTGGTACAAATTTAATAAGACCATGCCAAAACACTTGCAAACTTGGTACAAATTTAATAAGATCATGCCAAACACTTGCAAACTTGGAACAAACTTCCTAAGACCATGCCAAAAAACTTGCAAACTTGGTACAAATTTAATAACACCATGCCAAAACACTTGTAAACTTGGTACAAATTTAATAAGACCATGCCAAACACTTGCAAACTTGGAACAAACTTCCTAAGACCATGCCAAAACACTTGCAAACTTGGTACTAATTTAATAAGACCATGCCAAAACACTTGCAAACTTGGTACAAATTTAATAAGACCATGCCAAAACACGTGCAAACTTGGTACAAATTTAATAAAACCATGCCAAACACTTGCAAACTTGGTACAAATTTAATAAGACCATGCCAAAACACTTGCAAATTTGGTACAAATTTATTAAGACCATGCCAAAACACTTGCAAACTTGGAACAAATTTAATAAGACCATGCCAAAACACGTGCAAACTTGGTACAAATTTAATAAAACCATGCCAAACACTTGCAAACTTGGTACAAGTTTAATAAGACCTTGCCAAAACACTTGCAAACTTGGTACAAGTTTAATAAGACCATACCAAAACACTTGCAAACTTGGTACAAATTTAATAAGACCCTGCCAAAACACTTGCAAACTTGGTACAAATTTATTAAGACCATGCCAAAACACTTGCAAACTTGGAACAAATTTAATAAGACCATGCCAAAACACGTGCAAACTTGGTACAAATTTAATAAAACCATGCCAAAACACTTGCAAACTTGGAACAAACTTCCTAAGACCATGCCAAAACATTTGCAAACTTGGTACAAATTTAATAAGACCATGCCAAAACACTTGCAAACTTGTTACAAATTTAATAAGCCCATGCCAAAACACTAGCAAACTTGGTACAAATTTAATAAGACCATGCCAAAACACTTGCAAACTTGGAACAAATTTAATAAGACCATGCTAAAACACTTGCAAAATTGGTACGAATTTAATAACACCATGCCAAAACACTTGTAAACTTGGTACAAATTTAATAAGACCATGCCAAACACTTGCAAACTTGGAACAAACTTCCTAAGACCATGCCAAAACACTTGCAAACTTGGTAAAAATTTAATAAGACCAATCCAAAACACTTGCAAACTTGGTACAAATTTAATAAGACCATGCCAAAACACTTGCAAACTTGGAACAAACTTCCTAAGACCATGCCAAAACACTTGCAAACTTGGTACAAATTTAATAAGACCCTGCCAAAACACTTGCAAACTTGGTACAAATTTATTAAGACCATGCCAAAACACTTGCAAACTTGGTACAAATTTATTAAGACCATGCCAAAACACTTGCAAACTTGGAACAAATTTAATAAGACCATGCCAAAACACGTGCACACTTGGTACAAATTTAATAAAACCATGCCAAACACTTGCAAACTTGGTACAAGTTTAATAAGACCTTGCCAAAACACTTGCAAACTTGGTACAAGTTTAATAAGACCATACCAAAACACTTGCAAACTTGGTACAAATTTAATAAGACCCTGCCAAAACACTTGCAAACTTGGTACAAATTTATTAAGACCATGCCAAAACACTTGCAAACTTGGAACAAATTTAATAAGACCATGCCAAAACACGTGCAAACTTGGTACAAATTTAATAAAACCATGCCAAAACACTTGCAAACTTGGAACAAACTTCCTAAGACCATGCCAAAACATTTGCAAACTTGGTACAAATTTAATAAGACCATGCCAAAACACTTGCAAAATTGGTACGAATTTAATAACACCATGCCAAAACACTTGTAAACTTGGTACAAATTTAATAAGACCATGCCAAACACTTGCAAACTTGGAACAAACTTCCTAAGACCATGCCAAAACACTTGCAAACTTGGTACAAATTTAATATGACCATGCCAAAGCACTTGCAAACTTGGTACAAATTTAATAAGACCATGCCAAAACACTTGCAAACTTTGTACAAATTTAATAAGACCATGCCAAACACTTGCAAACTTGGAACAAACTTCCTAAGACCATGCCAAAACACTTGCAAACTTTGTACAAGTTTAATAAGACCATGCCAAAACACTTGCAAACTTGGTACAAATGTATAAGACCATGCCAAAACACTTGCAAACTTGGTACAAATTTAATAAGACCATGCCAAAACACTTCCAAACTTGGTACAAATTTTCTAAGACCATGCCAAACACTTGCAAACTTGGTACAAATTTAATAAGACCATGCCAAACACTTGCAAACTTGGAACAAACTTCCTAAGACCATGCCAAAACACTTGCAAACTTGGTACAAATTATATAAGACCATGCCAAAGCACTTGCAAACTTGGGACAAATTTAATAAGACCATGCCAAAACACTTGCAAACTTGGTATAAATTTAATAAGACCATGCCAAACACTTGCAAACTTGGTACAAATTTAATAAGATCATGCCAAACACTTGCAAACTTGGTACAAACTTCCTAAGACCATGCCAAAACACTTGCAAACTTGGTACAAATTTAATAAGACCAAGCCAAAGCACTTGCAAACTTGGGACAAATTTAATAAGACCATGCCAAAACACTTGCAAACTTGGTACAAATTTGATATGACCATGCCAAAACACTTGCAAACTTGGTACAAATTTAATAAAACCATGCCAAAACATTTGCAAACTTGGTACAAACTTCTTAAGACCATGCCAAACACTTGCAAACTTGGTACACAATTAATAAGACCATGCCAAACACTTGCAAACTTGGGACAAACTTCCTAAGACCATGCCAAAACACTTGCAAACTTGGTACAAATTTAATAAGACCATGCCAAAACACTTGCAAACTTGGTACAAATTTAATAAGACCTTGCCAAAACACTTGCAAACTTGGAACAAATTTAATAAGACCATGCTAAAACACTTGCAAAATTGGTACAAATTTAATAAGACCATGCCGAACACTTGCAAACTTGGTACAAATTTAATAAGACCATGCCAAAACACTTGCAAACTTGGTACAAATGTAATAAGACCATGCCAAAACACTTGCAAACTTGGTACAAATTTAATAAGACCCTGCCAAAACACTTGCAAACTTGGTACAAATTTATTACGACCATGCCAGAACACTTGCAAACTTGGAACAAATTTAATAAGACCATGCCAAAACACTTGCAAACTTGGTACAAATTTAATAAGACCATGCCAAAACACTTGCAAACTTGGAACAAATTTAATAAGACCATGCCAAAACACTTGCAAACTTGGAACAAACTTCCTAAGACCATACCAAAACACTTGCAAACTTGGTACAAATTTAATAAGACCATGCCAAAGCACTTGCAAACTTGGGACAAATTTAATAAGACCATGCCAAAACACTTGCAAACTTGGTACAAATATAATAAGACCATGCCAAACACTTGCAAACTTGGTACAAATTTGATAAAACCATGCCAAAACACTTGCAAACTTGGAACAAACTTCCTAAGACCATGCCAAAACACTTGCAAACTTGGTACAAATTTAATAAGACCATGCCAAAACACTTGCAAATTTGGTTCAAATTTTATAAGACCATGCCAAAACACTTGCAAACTTGGTACAAATTTCATAAGACCATGCCAAAACACTTGCAAACTTGTAACAAATTTAATAAGACCATGCTAAAACACTTGCAAAATTGGTACAAATTTAATAAGACCATGCCGAACACTTGCAAACTTGGTACAAATTTAATAAGACCATGCCAAAACACTTGCAAACTTGGTACAAATTTAATAAGACCATGCCAAAGCACTTGCAAACTTGGGACAAATTTAATAAGACCATGCCAAAACACTTGCAAACTTGGTACAAATTTGATAAGACCATGCCAAAACACTTGCAAACTTGGTACAAATTTAATAAGACCATGCCAAAACACTTGCAAACTTGGTACAAGTTTAATAAGACCTTGCCAAAACACTTGCAAACTTGGTACAAGTTTAATAAGACCATACCAAAACACTTGCAAACTTGGTACAAATTTAATAAGACCCTGCCAAAACACTTGCAAACTTGGTACAAATTTATTAAGACCATGCCAAAACACTTGCAAACTTGGAACAAATTTAATAAGACTATGCCAAAACACGTGCAAACTTGGTACAAATTTAATAAAACCATGCCAAAACACTTGCAAACTTGGAACAAACTTCCTAAGACCATGCCAAAACATTTGCAAACTTGGTACAAATTTAATAAGACCATGCCAAAACACTTGCAAACTTGTTACAAAATTAATAAGCCCATGCCAAAACACTAGCAAACTTGGTACAAATTTAATAAGACCATGCCAAAACACTTGCAAACTTGGAACAAATTTAATAAGACCATGCTAAAACACTTGCAAAATTGGTACGAATTTAACAAGACCATGCCGAACACTTGCAAACTTGGTACAAATTTAATAAGACCATGCCAAAACACTTGCAAACTTGGCACAAATGTAATAAGACCATGCCAAAACACTTGCAAACTTGGTACTAATTTAATAAGACCATGCCAAAACACTTGCAAACTTTGTACAAATTTAATAAGACCATGCCAAACACTTGCAAACTTGGAACAAACTTCCTAAGACCATGCCAAAACACTTGCAAACTTTGTACAAGTTTAATAAGACCATGCCAAAACACTTGCAAACTTGGTACAAATTTGATATGACCATGCCAAAACACTTGCAAACTTGGTACAAATTTAAAAAGACCATGCCAAAACACTTGCAAACTTGGTGCAAACTTCTTAAGGCCATGCCAAACACTTGCAAACTTGTTACACAATTAATAAGACCATGCCAAACATTTGCAAACTTGGGACAAACTTCCTAAGACCATGCCAAAACACTTGCAAACTTGGCACAAATTTAATAAGACCATGCCAAAACACTTGCAAACTTGGTACAAATTTAATAAGACCTTGCCAAAACACGTGCAAACTTGGAACAAATTTAATAAGACCATGCTAAAACACTTGCAAAATTGGTACAAATTTAATAAGACCATGCCAAAACACTTGCAAACTTGGAACAAACTTCCTAAGACCATGCCAAAACACTTGCAAACTTGGTACAAATTTAATAAGACCATGCCAAAACACTTGCAAACTTGGTACAAATTTAATAAGACCATGCCAAAACACTTGCAAACTTGGAACAAACTTCCTAAGACCATGCCAAAACATTTGCAAACTTGGTACAAATTTAATAAGACCAAGCCAAAACACTTGCAAACTTGGTACAAATTTAATAAGACCATGCCAAAACACTTGCAAACTTGGAACAAACTTCCTAAGACCATGCCAAAACACTTGCAAACTTGGTACAAATTTAATAAGACCATGCCAAAACACTTGCAAACCTGGTACAAATTTAATAAGACCATGCCAAAACACTTGCAAACTTGGTACAAATTTAATAAGACCATGCCAAAACACGTGCAAACTTGGTACAAATTTAATAAAACCATGCCAAACACTTGCAAACTTGGTACAAATTTAATAAGACCATGCCAAAACACTTGCAAACTTGGTACAAATTTATTAAGACCATGCCAAAACACTTGCAAACTTGGAACAAATTTAATAAGACCATGCCAAAACACGTGCAAACTTGGTACAAATTTAATAAAACCATGCCAAACACTTGCAAACTTGGTACAAGTTTAATAAGACCTTGCCAAAACACTTGCAAACTTGGTACAAGTTTAATAAGACCATACCAAAACACTTGCAAACTTGGTACAAATTTAATAAGACCCTGCCAAAACACTTGCAAACTTGGTACAAATTTATTAAGACCATGCCAAAACACTTGCAAACTTGGAACAAATTTAATAAGACCATGCCAAAACACGTGCAAACTTGGTACAAATTTAATAAAACCATGCCAAAACACTTGCAAACTTGGAACAAACTTCCTAAGACCATGCCAAAACATTTGCAAACTTGGTACAAATTTAATAAGACCATGCCAAAACACTTGCAAACTTGTTACAAATTTAATTAGCCCATGCCAAAACACTAGCAAACTTGGTACAAATTTAATAAGACCATGCCAAAACACTTGCAAACTTGGAACAAATTTAATAAGACCATGCTAAAACACTTGCAAAATTGGTACGAATTTAACAAGACCATGCCGAACACTTGCAAACTTGGTACAAATTTAATAAGACCATGCCAAAACACTTGCAAACTTGGCACAAATGTAATAAGACCATGCCAAAACACTTGCAAACTTGGTACTAATTTAATAAGACCATGCCAAAACACTTGCAAACTTTGTACAAATTTAATAAGACCATGCCAAACACTTGCAAACTTGGAACAAACTTCCTAAGACCATGCCAAAACACTTGCAAACTTTGTACAAGTTTAATAAGACCATGCCAAAACACTTGCAAACTTGGTACAAATTTGATATGACCATTTAAAAACACTTGCAAACTTGGTACAAATTTAAAAAGACCATGCCAAAACACTTGCAAACTTGGTGCAAACTTCTTAAGGCCATGCCAAACACTTGCAAACTTGGTACACAATTAATAAGACCATGCCAAACATTTGCAAACTTGGGACAAACTTCCTAAGACCATGCCAAAACACTTGCAAACTTGGCACAAATTTAATAAGACCATGCCAAAACACTTGCAAACTTGGTACAAATTTAATAAGACCTTGCCAAAACACGTGCAAACTTGGAACAAATTTAATAAGACCATGCTAAAACACTTGCAAAATTGGTACAAATTTAATAAGACCATGCCAAAACACTTGCAAACTTGGAACAAACTTCCTAAGACCATGCCAAAACACTTGCAAACTTGGTACAAATTTAATAAGACCATGCCAAAACACTTGCAAACTTGGTACAAATTTAATAAGACCATGCCAAAACACTTGCAAACTTGGAACAAACTTCCTAAGACCATGCCAAAACATTTGCAAACTTGGTACAAATTTAATAAGACCAAGCCAAAACACTTGCAAACTTGGTACAAATTTAATAAGACCATGCCAAAACACTTGCAAACTTGGAACAAACTTCCTAAGACCATGCCAAAACACTTGCAAACTTGGTACAAATTTAATAAGACCATGCCAAAACACTTGCAAACCTGGTACAAATTTAATAAGACCATGCCAAAACACTTGCAAACTTGGAACAAATTTAATAAGACCATGCCAAAACAC
The DNA here is from genome assembly GCA_914969975.1 of Anopheles atroparvus. Taxonomy (NCBI): domain Eukaryota; kingdom Metazoa; phylum Arthropoda; class Insecta; order Diptera; family Culicidae; genus Anopheles; species Anopheles atroparvus. Next base: position 10,519,283 of record CAJZCY010000006.1, on the reverse strand, counting down.
GTGCAAACTTGGTACAAATTTAATAAAACCATGCCAAACACTTGCAAACTTGGTACAAATTTAATAAGACCATGCCAAAACACTTGCAAACTTGGTACAAATTTAATAAGACCATGCCAAAACACTTGCAAACTTGGAACAAACTTCCTAAGACCATGCCAAAACACTTGCAAATTTGGTTCAAATTTTATAAGACCATGCCAAAACACTTGCAAACTTGGTACAAATTTAATAAGACCATGCCAAAACACTTGCAAACTTGGAACAAATTTAATAAGACCATGCTAAAACACTTGCAAAATTGGTACAAATTTAATAAGACCATGCCGAACACTTGCAAACTTGGTACAAATTTAATAAGACCATGCCAAAACACTTGCAAACTTGGTACAAATGTAATAAGACCATGCCAAAACACTTGCAAACTTTGTACAAAATTAATAAGACCATGCCAAACACTTGCAAACTTGGTAAAAATTTAATAAGACCATGCCAAAACACTTGCAAACTTGGTCCAAATTTAATAAGACCATGCCAAACACTTGCAAACTTGGTACAAATTTAATAAGACCATGCCAAAACACTTGCAAACTTGGAACAAACTTCCTTAGACCATGCCAAAACACTTGCAAACTTGGTACAAATTTAATAAGACCATGCAAAAGCACTTGCAAACTTGGGACAAATTTAATAAGAGCATGCCAAAACAGTTGCAAACTTGGTACAAATAATTTAAGACCATGCCAAACACTTGCAAACTTGGTACAAATTTAATAAAACCATGCCAAAACACTTGCAAACTTGGAACAAACTTCCTAAGACCATGCCAAAACACTTGCAAACTTGGTACAAATTTAATAAGACCATGCCAAAACACTTGCAAATTTGGTTCAAATTTTATAAGAGCATGCCAAAACACTTGCAAACTTGGTACAAATATAATAAGACCATGCCAAACACTTGCAAACTTGGTACAAATTTAATAAAACCATGCCAAAACACTTGCAAACTTGGAACAAACTTCCTAAGACCATGCCAAAACACTTGCAAACTTGGTACAAATTTAATAAGACCATGCCAGAACACTTGCAAACTTGGAACAAATTTAATAATACCATGCCAAAACACGTGCAAACTTGGTACAAATTTAATAAAACCATGCCAAAACACTTGCAAACTTGGAACAAACTTCCTTAGACCATGCCAAAACACTTGCAAACTTGGTACAAATTTAATAAGACCATGCCAAAACACTTGCAAACTTGTAACAAATTTAATAAGACCATGCTAAAACACTTGCAAAATTGGTACAAATTTAAAAAGACCATGCCGAACACTTGCAAACTTGGTACAAATTTAATAAGACCATGCCAAAACACTTGCAAACTTGGTACAAATTTGATAAGACCATGCCAAAGCACTTGCAAACTTGGGACAAATTTAATAAGACCATGCCAAAACACTTGCAAACTTGGTACAAATTTGATAAGACCATGCCAAAACACTTCGAACTTGGTACAAATTTAATAAGACCATGCCAAACACTTGCAAACTTGGTACAAATTTAATAAGACCATGCCAAACACTTGCAAACTTGGAACAAACTTCCTAAGACCATGCCAAAACACTTGCAAACTTGGAACAAATTTAATAAGACCCTGCCAAAACACTTGCAAACTTGGTACAAATTTATTAAGACCATGCCAAAACACTTGCAAACTTGGAACAAATTTAATAAGACCATGCCAAAACACGTGCAAACTTGGTACAAATTTTATAAAACCATGCTAAAACACTTGCAAACTTGGAACAAACTTCCTAAGACCATGCCAAAACATTTGCAAACTTGGTACAAATTTAATAAGACCATGCCAAAACACTTGCAAACTTGATACAAATTTAATAAGCCCATGCCAAAACACTTGCAAACTTGGTACAAATTTAATAAGACCATGCCAAAACACTTGCAAACTTGGAACAAATTTAATAAGACCATGCTAAAACACTTGCAAAATTGGTACGAATTTAATAAGACCATGCCGAACACTTGCAAACTTGGTACAAATTTAATAAGACCATGCCAAAACACTTGCAAACTTGGTACAAATGTCATAAGACCATGCCAAAACACTTGCAAACTTGGTACAAATTTAATAAGACCATGCCAAAACACTTGCAAACTTGGTACAAATTTAATAAGACCATGCCAAACACTTGCAAACTTGGAACAAACTTCCTAAGACCATGCCAAAACACTTGCAAACTTTGTACAAGTTTAATAAGACCATGCCAAAACACTTGCAAACTTGGTACAAATGTATAAGACCATGCCAAAACACTTGCAAACTTGGTACAAATTTAATAAGACCATGCCAAAACACTTCCAAACTTGGTACAAATTTTCTAAGACCATGCCAAACACTTGCAAACTTGGTACAAATTTAATAAGACCATGCCAAACACTTGCACCTTGGAACAAACTTCCTAAGACCATGCCAAAACACTTGCAAACTTGGTTCAAATTTAATAAGACCTTGCCAAAGCACTTGCAAACTTGGGACAAATTTAATAAGACCATGCCAAAACACTTGCAAACTTGATACAAATTAAATAAGACCATGCCAAAACACTTGCAAACTTGGTACAAATTTAATAACACCATGCCAAAACACTTGCAAACTTGGTACAAATTTAATAAGACCATGCCAAAACACTTGCAAACTTGGTACAAATTTAATAAGACCATGCCAAACACTTGCAAACTTGGAACAAACTTCCTAAGACCATGCCAAAAAACTTGCAAACTTGGTACAAATTTAATAACACCATGCCAAAACACTTGTAAACTTGGTACAAATTTAATAAGACCATGCCAAACACTTGCAAACTTGGAACAAACTTCCTAAGACCATGCCAAAACACTTGCAAACTTGGTAAAAATTTAATAAGACCAAGCCAAAACACTTGCAAACTTGGTACAAATTTAATAAGACCATGCCAAAACACTTGCAAACTTGGAACAAACTTCCTAAGACCATGCCAAAACACTTGCAAACTTGGTACAAATTTAATAAGACCATGCCAAAACACTTGCAAACTTGGTACAAATTTAATAAGACCATGCCAAAACACTTGCAAACTTGGTACAAATTTAATAAGACCATGCCAAACACTTGCAAACTTGGTACACAATTAATAAGACCATGCCAAACACTTGCAAACTTGGGACAAACTTCCTAAGACCATGCCAAAACACTTGCAAACTTGGTACAAATTTTATAAGACCATGCCAAAACACTTGCAAACTTGGTACAAATTTAATAAGACCTTGCCAAAACACTTGCAAACTTGGTACAAGTTTAATAAGACCATGCCAAAACACTTGCAAACTTGGTACAAATTTAATAAGACCCTGCCAAAACACTTGCAAACTTGTTACAAATTTATTAAGACCATGCCAAAACACTTGCAAACATGGAACAAATTTAATAAGACCATGCCAAAACACGTGCAAACTTGGTACAAATTTAATAAAACCATGCCAAAACACTTGCAAACTTGGAACAAACTTCCTAAGACCATGCCAAAACACTTGCAAACTTGGTACAAATTTAACAAGACCATGCCAAAACACTTGCAAACTTGATACAAATTTAATAAGCCCATACCAAAACACTTGCAAACTTGGTACAAATTTAATAAGACCATGCCAAAACACTTGCAAACTTGGAACAAATTTAATAAGACCATGCTAAAACACTTGCAAAATTGGTACGAATTTAATAAGACCATGCCGAACACTTGCAAACTTGGTACAAATTTAATAAGACCATGCCAAAACACTTGCAAACTTGGTACAAATGTAATAAGACCATGCCAAAACACTTGCAAACTTGGTACAAATTTAATAATACCATGCCAAAACACTTGCAAACTTTGTACAAATTTAATAAGACCATGCCAAACACTTGCAAACTTGGAACAAACTTCCTAAGACCATGCCAAAACACTTGCAAACTTTGTACAAGTTTAATAAGACCATGCCAAAACACTTGCAAACTTGGTACAAATGTATAAGACCATGCCAAAACACTTGCAAACTTGGTACAAATTTAATAAGACCATGCCAAAACACTTCCAAACTTGGTACAAATTTTCTAAGACCATACCAAACACTTGCAAACTTGGTACAAATTTAATAAGACCATGCCAAACACTTGCAAACTTGGAACAAACTTCCTAAGACCATGCCAAACACATGCAAACTTGGTACAAGTTTAATAAGACCATGCCAAAACACTTGCAAACTTGGTACAAATGTATAAGACCATGCCAAAACACTTGCAAACTTGGTACAAATTTAATAAGACCATGCCAAAACACTTCCAAACTTGGTACAAATTTTCTAAGACCATGCCAAAGCACTTGCAAACTTGGGACAAATTTAATAAGACCATGCCAAAACACTTGCAAACTTGGTAAAAATTTTATAAGACCATGCCAAACACATGCAAACTTGGTACAAAATTAATAAGACCATGCCAAACAGTTGCAAACTTGGAACAAACTTCCTAAGACCATGCCAAAACACTTGCAAACTTGGTACAAATTTAATAAGACCATGCCAAAGCACTTGCAAACTTGGGACAAATTTAATAAGACCATGCCAAAACACTTGCAAACTTGGTACAAATTTGATATGACCATGCCAAAACACTTGCAAACTTGGTACAAATTTAATAAGACCATGCCAAAACACTTGCAAACTTGGTACAAATTTAATAAGACCATGCCAAACACTTGCAAACTTGGTACACAATTAATAAGACCATGCCAAACACTTGCAAACTTGGGACAAACTTCGTAAGACCATGCCAAAACACTTGCAAACTTGGTACAAATTTAATAAGACCATGCCAAAACACTTGCAAACTTGGTACAAATTTAATAAGACATTGCCAAAACACTTGCAAACTTGGAACAAACTTCCTAAGACCATGCCAAAACACTTGCAAACTTGGCAAAAATTTAATAAGACCATGCCAAAACACTTGCAAACTTGGTACAAATTTAATAAGACCATGCCAAAACACTTGCAAACTTGGGACAAATTTAATACGACCATGCCAAACACTTGCAAACTTGGTACACAATTAATAAGACCATGCCAAACACTTGCAAACTTGGGACAAACTTCCTAAGACCATGCCAAAACACTTGCAAACTTGGTACAAATTTAATAAGACCATGCCAAAACACTTGCAAACTTGGTACAAATTTAATAAGACCTTGCCAAAACACTTGCAAACTTGGAACAAATTTAATAAGACCATGCTAAAACACTTGCAAAATTGCTACAAATTTAATAAGACCATGCCGAACACTTGCAAACTTGGTACAAATTTAATAAGACCATGCCAAAACACTTGCAAACTTGGTACAAATTTAATAAGACCCTACCAAAACACTTGCAAACTTGGTACAAATTTATTAAGACCATGCCAGAACACTTGCAAACTTGGAACAAATTTAATAAGACCATGCCAAAACACGTGCAAACTTGATACAAATTTAATAAAACCATGCCACAACACTTGCAAACTTGGAACAAAATTTCCTAAGACCATGCCAGAACACTTGCAAACTTGGAACAAATTTAATAAGACCATGCCAAAACACGTGCAAACTTGGTACAAATTTAATAAGACCATGCCAAAACACTTGCAAACTTGGAACAAACTTCCTAAGACCATGCCAAAACACTTGCAAACTTGGTACAAATTTAATAAGACCATGTCAAAACACTTGCAAATTTGGTTCAAATTTTATAAGACTATGCCAAAACACTTGCAAACTTGGTACAAATTTAATAAGACCATGCCAAAACACTTGCAAACTTGGAACAAATGTAATAAGACCATGCCAAAACACTTGCAAGCTTGGTACAAATTTAATAAGACCACGCCAAAACACTTGCAAACCTTGTACAAATTTAATAAGACCATGCCAAACACTTGCAAACTTGGGACAAACTTCCTAAGACCATGCCAAAATACTTGCAAACTTTGTACAAGTTTAATAAGACCATGCCAAAACACTTGCAAACTTGGTACAAATGTATAAGCCCATGCCAAAACACTTGCACACTTGGTACAAATGTATAAGACCATGCCAAACACTTGCAAACTTGGTACAAATTTAATAAGACCATGCCAAAACACTTCCAAACTTGGCACAAATTTTCTAAGACCATGCCAAACACTTGCAAACTTGGTACAAATTTAATAAGACCATGCCGAACACTTGCAAACTTGGTACAAATTTAATAAGACCATGCCAAAACACTTGCAAACTTGGTACAAATGTAATCAGACCATGCCAAAAAACTTGCAAACTTCGGACAAATTTAATAAGACCATGCCAAAACACTTGCAAACTTGGTACAAATTTGATAAGACCATGCCAAAACACTTGCAAACTTGGTACAAATTTAATAAGACCATGCCAAAACACTTGCAAACTTGGTACAAGTTTAATAAGACCTTGCCAAAACACTTGCAAACTTGGTACAAATGTAATAAGACCATGCCAAAACACTTGCAAACTTGGTACAAATTTAATAAGACCATGCCAAAACACTTGCAAACTTTGTACAAAATTAATAAGACCATGCCAAACACTTGCAAACTTGGTACAAATTTAATAAGACCATGCCAAAACACTTGCAAACTTGGTACAAATTTAATAAGACCATGCCAAAGCACTTGCAAACTTGGGACAAATTTAATAAAACCATGCCAAAACACTTGCAAACTTGGTACAAATTTGATAAGACCATGCCAAAACACTTGCAAACTTGGTACAAATTTAATAAGACCATGCCAAAACACTTGCAAACTTCCCAACCCGCGATTTCAATGCTATAAGCTCGAGTTGGGCGGCTTATAGCGGGTTGTTGGCATCTTATAGCCGGCAGCGATAATTCCCCGCGATAGCAGCGGGATCGCGGGCTATTTCAGTGGTGAGCGCGCGAGAGCCTCAGGGCCTTGAGTTACTTCTCACGCGGGCATTTAAATTTTTTCTTTCACTCCGACGCCTGGCTTGAAATAAACACGCTCAACAAAAATTACTTGTTTTTATTTTATTTATTTACCGATTTTTTGGTTGCTTACAGTTGAATTATACAAAACTCCGGCATCCAGTGGTAAATCTGTAATGAAAATAAGAAAAAAATTGGAAAAATAAATATTTATCTGTAAAAATCGTCATTGAGTTGATATTGGAGGTTAACGATAGCAGAGTTGTTATTGATTATTTACGATATCAACTAAACACAGTTGATACACGAAATTACATGTTTTATCGGATATTCACGATTTGTTCATTAATCTTTTCATACGATAACACTATTTTAATGTTATTCAATATAAATTTCACGGACTTAATTTTTATAATGAAAACTGTTGAGCCGTTCAATGAAAGCAAAGTGTTGGCAAATTGATGCTTTAGGAGTTATTAAGCCAAGCTTAGGGGTATGATCCTTACTACTATGATAGTAAATATAAGTAATAGCTTACCATCTGATTTGCCCGTCTATCCGTTATGATGATCGTTATCAGCACACTTCGACGAGTAGGTGCACCATGGTCCAATCATTGGACATGCTTCTCGAGAAGTATGTGCGTCCTTTCCTTGACATTCTTTTCGTCCTTCAGCTTTGTCACGACCTGGTCGAGCTCTTTCACACCCGCCCGGACAGTATCCCGCTGCGCACGATGCTTCTGGCACTCGGCACGCATTTCCCGAAGGGCTTTTTGAATGCTTTCCATCCCTTCGTCGAGCGCAGTGAGCTGATCTTCTCGAGTCGGTGGTGACACGCTGCCAGCCGAAAGCTCTTCCGTGAGAGGAGATTTCGCTTTGTTGTGAGCGTAGTATGCCTGTAGCTTCGTGATAGGATCCACCATCGGTTCGGCGTTGCTGTACGGCACTTGCCGATCTACTTAATCCCTGTCGGATTCGTCCCAGAGACCACTTCGGCGCAGCCAGTACTCTTTGATCTCTTAATGCAACAAATAGGAAAACCAAAAATTATGAACCGTCCCTCCCAAGTTTCTCGCGTTTGGTTTCTTACCTTCCGTCACGTCGCTCTGCGTCACGAAGGGAATTTTGGCAATTCCGCGTCCCAACCTACCCCCCTGCCGAAGGTCCAACGGTGACCCTTGGTGGTCCTTGCGCCACGAGCTACGCAGCTGTTGGTGCATATTTTCCACAATGCGGTTCTCCAGATCGGTCACGCGGTCGACGGGGGTTTCCGTGCCGGTCGAATCGGTCGTCTCTTTGGGCAGCTGTTCGATGAGAAACATGAACACGCGCCTCACCTCGGCCACGTTCGAGTAGAGAAACGTTTGGTAGCCACTGTCGCGACGGTGTCCATACACCATACAGTCCGGCTGATAAGCTGTATAAAATAGAACGGAAAATCATTAGATACACAGTACTATAGTTATGGAATCATTACAATTCTTCTACACAATTCTTCAATTTGTTCAATTACTGCTGTTCTTATTGCAGCCATTAAAATTATATAGGCACTTTTTTAAATAAAACCACTTCACTGCATAACCTACCTAATTGCTTATATTTCCCTGCCAAAGATGATCCATCGCCGCGATGTGGATGCTCGCTTCGAGAAGGTCGTCCGGAACTTATCATCCGGTGGTAAAAAACTTGTCGCACTGGCTCGCAACGTACGTTGAATGATTGATTGTAGTTTGATATTGTGAAGCTTTTACTTTGTAGCATCTGAAATGTAAAAATACTGTTTAATTATCGGCAAAAAACTTAAGCGAACTTACCGTGCTGCTTTGTTTACATCGATATGTCAAAATCACTCTGCGTGCGAGATTCGGTGTGCGAAAGTGCAAACACACCCACACGCACATCGTCACGCGCACTCGATCGCACAAAAAGGGCGCTCCGTTGCTATCGCGGCATCTGCGGCCGACTAAGTTCGAGAGCGGCATCGAAAAATTTGGCAAAGTCCGGGAGCGCTGGGTCTCCGCCGCTATCGCGGCATCTGCGGATGGCTAAGTTCGAGAGTGGCATCGCAAAAATCGGCCAAGTCCGCGAGAGCCGGTTTTTTTTGTATGGAGTTTTCTCCGGGCTGCTCAATTTTTCAAATGGCACTCAATCGAGGCCAGCTGGGTTGCTACAAGTTTAATAAGACAGTACGCTTGTGACTGCCGAGACGACAGGTCGCTTTCTTTGTTCGCTCGTTATCATCAAACAAGTACACCACCAAACACCATACGTGAAAGCTGCAAAAAGAATGCAGCCTGAAAGGAGATGGGAGAATACGCTCCGAATAACATTCTCCGAGCTGGCCGAAAGGCCGAATCGTGAAGAGGTCCTTGACCTAGTGGCCAACATGGTCCAAATCAAGGAAACCATTGTGAGGACGCACCTCTCGCAGGTGAACTTCACTGTTTACCTACAAATGGCCACACTAGAAGTTGCCCAAGAGGTGGTCGAGCGCAACCGTGGCAAACACGGAAAGAAGATCGGTGGAATCTTCATGCCGTACGAGATTGAAATGGAGGACGGCGCAACCGACGTGCGCATCCAGGATTTGCCGTATTATGTCACGGATGAGGAGCTGAAAGAGGCGATGACAAAATACGGCGAAGTGATCAGCATCCGCGAGCTGCGGTACCCCGCCGGTAGTAAGTTGGAAGGAATTCTAACTGGTGTCCGCATCGTGCGAATGCTTCGTCAATCGCACATAAATTCCTTTGTGCGAGTGTGCGGTGAGCTTACTGGTGTGTTTTACCAGGGGCAACCCAAAACTTGTCGGTACTGTTCTCTGCCTGCACACAACGGTGTAAAGTGTGCGACGAACAGGCAGGAGAGAGCGAATGAGGGCTCATTCGCCAATGTTCTCAAGCGCCAGCAACAGAAGCTTCCCGCACAAAGCGCCACCAAGCCTACGATAACGCCAAAAGGCCGGACAGAGAGAGACACGACGATCTCTCACCCGTCAAGCCCGAAAGCGCCACGAGTGGCGCAGAACGGACCGACGACGGTGCAGGAAAACCCCAATTGCAGAGAGTGCGATAAGCCTGCAACAAAGCTAGCAGGAGAACCGGCAACGGCTGCGGCGAGCAAACCAGCACCCACGTGCACACGCACTAGCGAGAGCGAGAAGTGTGTGCAGCCGGGAGAGAGGATGGCGCAAGCGAGCCACGCGGTGAATATCGTGGGAGCGAAAGCAGCGCATCCAGCTCCCGCTAGCAGCAAGAAGGACGATGATATCGTCTTCAAAGCCCCGCTCGATCTCCCTTCCCTTGTTGTCCCTGTTGTTCCTGTGGACTACACGCCTGCAGTGAAGCGTCCTGTTGACGCGGGGTCCGAAAGCGACGCTTCCACTGCCAGCGATAACACACCTGCAGTGAAGCGCCCTGTTGACGCGGGGTCCGAAAGTGACGCTTCCACCACGTCTACGGGCGGAACGGTCAAGCGAAAGGTTGGCCGTCCTGGCAAGCAGGTAAAGGTACTTTAAACCCTTTCCTTCCCGTTTCCTCCTCCACCAACCCTTTCCCACTCTTTCCAACGTCAACTTTTGTTGATCTTAAATTGGCATCGTGATGGATAATTTAAGTAATGTTAGCTATAACTTTGCTTCAATTAACTTGAATGCAATTTCAAACCAAACAAAATTAGACGCTCTCCTCACCTTCACTAGGACCATGGACTTGGACATCATATTTCTTCAAGAGGTTTATGCCCCTGACCTGGTCATCCCGGGTTTCATTGTACTTTCAAACGTCAACGAAACCAGGAGAGGAAAGGCGATCGCTTTACGTGAGCGCCTAAAATTTTCGCAAGTCGAACGCAGCTTAGATTCGCGTCTAATCTGCGTCCTGCTTGAGAATACGGCCACCCTATGCAATGTTTACGCGCCTTCGGGGAGTCATCGAAGGGCAGAGCGGGAGGAATTCTTCGGTCGCACGTTGCCGTTCTACCTGCGAAATGCACGGGAACCCGTCATTTTAGCAGGAGACTTCAACTGCGTGTTGAATTCAAAGGACGCGACGGGTGCCGCGGGTTCCAGTCTTGCTCTGCAGAACGCTGTAAATAACATAGGCTTGTGTGAAAGCTGGGAAGCTCTCAGTGGAAACGATGTTGAGTTTTCCTACATCACACGTGGTTCGGGCTCACGCATCGATCGTTGTTACGTGTCGGCGTTACGCCGGACAACCGACATGCACGTGGTCTCCTTCTCCGACCACAAGTCACTGACGGTGCGGATCAGTCTCCAGTCTCTTCCGGCTCCGCGGAGAAACGGATACTGGCAACTTCGCCCACACATTTTATCTGATGAGGTCTTGGAGGAACTCGAATGCAAGTGGAGCGGTTGGGTCCGACAACGGAGGAACTACGGTTCCTGGATGCTGTGGTGGGTCGAATGCGCCAAGCCCAGGATAAAGTCATTCTTTTGTTGGAAGACCAACGAAAAATACAAAGACTTCCGCTTGCATCAGGGTATACTCCATGCTCAGCTGAGAGCCTCATATGATCGATACCTAAGTAACCCAGATGAGTTGGCGACGATTAACCTGGTGAAGGGAAGAATACTCTCCTTACAGAGGCGTTTTTCCCAGCATTTCACCAGGATAAACGAAACCCTCATTGACGGTGAAAAAGGTTCCACCTTCCAGCTGGGAGAGCGGAGGAGGAGAAGTACCGTCATTGAGAACTTCCAGACCAACGATGGAAGAACTCTCGCCTTGGAGGAGGAGATCGCCGAGCATTTGTACAATGAGTACAAAACCCTCTACTCGGCCGAAAACGCGGTTACACAGAACATTCTTACCAGTAGACGGGTTATCCCGGAGGACTGCGAAGCCAACAATGACTGCATGGCGGAAATCACCCCTAGTGAGATCTTCGATGCAGTTAAAAAATCGGCACCTCGGAAGTCACCCGGCCCGGACGGGATTCCCAGGGAGTTCTATCTCCGCGCGTTCCACATTGTGGGACGGGAGCTCGGATACGTCCTCAACGAGGCCCTTCGTGGGGAATTTCCTCGAAGCTGTGTCGACGGCGTCAAAGTGCTTGTGAGAAAGAAGGGAACTGGGAGTGCAATGCCCTCTTTTCGTCCGATTTCTCTCCTGAACACAGATTACAAGCTGCTGGCGAGAATTTTGAAGCTACGGGTCGGTGGGATCATCGACAAGTGGCAGATAATTTCCCCAGCCCAAAAATGCAGCAACAAGCCGCAAAACATTTTTCAAGCTGTTCTCTCGGTTAAGGAGAGAATTTTGGATTTGAAGAGGAGGAAGAAAAGCGGCAAGCTCGTCTCCTTCGACCTCTCACAGGCATTTGACCGCGTCGACAGAGACTTCCTGTGGACGACCATGACCTCCTTGGGTTTTAATCCTGGGCTGGTTGGGCTTCTCAGGTCATTTGGGGAGCGGTCTTCTTCCCGTTTGCTGGTGAATGGACAGCTGTCCTCTCCCTTCCCCATCCAACGTTCCGTCAGACAGGGCGATCCTCTTTCCATGCATCTGTTTGTCCTTTACCTTCATCCCCTTATTACTGAGCTCGAAAGTATTTGCTGCGATCAGGATGACCTGATCAATGCATATGCCGACGATGTCTCAGTGATTACTTCCTCCCCTTCCAAAATCGAGCGGGTCAGAGAGGCGTTCGAGGCGTTCCGCCTGTGCTCAAGAGCCAGGCTGAACGTGGAGAAGACCATCGCAATCGACATCGGACACGTCACTCCAGCATCGAGGATCCACGTCCCATGGCTACGCACCGAGGAGCGTCTCCGGCTCCTCGGGATATTGTTCTCCAACAACATCCGCGAGGCCATGACTGGGACGTGGTGATCCAGAAGTTCCGGCAGTTGGTCTGGCTTCATCGTGTGAGAGACCTGAACCTGGCCCAGAAGGTGTTGCTTCTTAACACCTTCCTGCTCCCCAGGCTGTGTTTTGTAGCGTCTGTCTGTGGCGCTCGGCAGCGGGACGTTGCAAAGGTCTCTCACACGATCGGATCACTGCTGTGGAACGGCTCTGGTGGCATCCGCGTTCCTCTACTCCAGCTGGCGCTGCCACGAGATCGCGGTGGACTTAATCTCCACATCCCCAGCATCACCACACAATCGCTGCTCACCAACCGGTACCTTGCGGAGCAAGGATGTTTGGTGATCGGGTCCCAGCATATCGCCAATGCTGGGAACCCACCCGACACCAACTCCGTCCCGTCGTCTTACCCTTGCCTCCGCAAGGTTATCCAGCACTTGGCATACGTGCCAGAGACCCTCCGACGATCGCCATCAACACGAGGACTGCGACGCGCAGCAACAAACGCCCTACCGGACCCAAGGGTGGTTGGAGCTTCCCCACACACGCTGTGGAGAAGAGTGTGGGGAAACATAAGCTCCAGGAGGCTGACGTCTGCACAACGTTCCACCCTCTACCTGCTGGCAAACGGAAAGATCTCAAACGCGGAGCATCTTTTCCGAGCCGGCAGAGCCGACACACCAACCTGCCCGTTTTGTACCGCTGTTGAGACCCTGGAGCACAAGTTTGCAGCATGTCCACGCGTTGCGTTAGCGTGGGACATCCTGCAGACGCGACTGCAACAAGTTGCTCCAGGGTTCCAGTTTCGTTTTGTCGACCTGCACTGGCCCGCTCTAAACAGGATAAGAGCGGGCACACGCAGTGCAGTGCTAGCTGTGTTTGCCAACTACATCGTCCACATCATTGGAAACAACGATGCTGCGATTTATGTAGACGTCCTCTTCTGTTCTTTGTAAATTTCTGTATATTGTTTCACACTTTTTCTAGTGCACGTTAATGTACCCGCTTGTACGCATCGCGCGACGTCTCCTTCTAAATTGTAAATTAGCTATAAGAAAACTAATGTGACCAAATATATGTTTTTATAAAAAAAAAAAACTTGGTACAAATTTAATAAGACCATGCCAAACACTTGCAAACTTGGTACAAATTTAATAAGACCATGCCAAAACACTTGCAAACTTGGAACAAACTTCCTAAGACCATGCCAAAACACTTGCAAACTTGGTACAAATTTAATAAGACCATGCCAAAGCACTTGCAAACTTGGAACAAACGTCCTAAGACCATGCCAAAACACTTGCAAACTTGGTTCAAATTTAATAAGACCAAGCCAAAACACTTGCAAACTTGGTACAAATTTAATAAGACCATGCCAAAACACTTGCAAACTTGGTACAAATGTAATAAGACCATGCCAAAACACTTGCAAACTTGGAACAAATTTAATAAGACCATGCCAAACACTTGCAAACTTGGAACAAACTTCCTAAGACCATGCCAAAACACTTGCAAACTTGGAACAAACTTCCTAAGACCATGCCAAAACACTTGCAAACTTGGTACAAATTTAATAAGCCTATGCCAAAACACTTGCAAACTTGGTACAAATTTAATAAGACCATGCCAAACACTTGCAAACTTGGAACAAACTTCCTAAGACCATGCCAAAACACTTGCAAACTTGGTACAAATTTAATAAGACCATGCCAAAACACTTGCAAACTTGGTACAAATTTAATAACACCATGCCAAAACACTTGCAAACTTGGTACAAATTTAATAAGACCATGCCAAAACACTTGCAAACTTGGTACAAATTTAATCAGACCAAGCCAAAACACTTGCAAACTTGGTACAAATTTAATAAGACCATGCCAAACACTTGCAAACTTGGAACAAACTTCCTTAGACCATGCCAAAACACTTGCAAACTTGGTACAAATTTAATAAGACCATGCCAAAACACTTGCAAACTTGGTACAAATTTAATAACACCATGCCAAAACACTTGCAAACTTGGTACAAATTTAATAACACCAAGCCAAAACACTTGCAAACTTGGTACAAATTTAATAAGACCATGCCAAAACACTTGCAAACTTGGTACAAATTTAATAAGACCATGCCAAAACACTTGCAAACTTGGAACAAACGTCCTAAGACCATGCCAAAACACTTGCAAACTTGGTACAAATTTAATAAAACCATGCCAAAACACTTGCAAACTTGGTACAAATTTAATAAGACCATGCCAAAACACTTGCAAACTTGGTACAAATTTAATAAGACCATGCCAAACACTTGCAAACTTGGCACAAAATTTAATAAGACCATGCCAAAACACTTGCAAACTTGGTACAAATTTAATCAGACCAAGCCAAAACATTTGCAAACTTGGTACAAATTTAATAAGACCATGCCAAACACTTGCAAACTTGGAACAAACTTCCTTAGACCATGCCAAAACACTTGCAAACTTGGTACAAATTTAATAAGACCATGCCAAAACATTTGCAAACTTGGTACAAATTTAATAAGACCATGCCAAAACACTTGCCAACTTGGTACAAATTTAATAAGACCATGCCAAACACTTGCAAACTTGGAACAAACTTCCTAAGACCATGCCAAAACACTTGCAAACTTAGTACAAATTTAATAAGACCATGCCAAACACTTGCATACTTGGAACAAACTTCCTTAGACCATGCCAAAACACTTGCAAACTTGGTTCAAATTTAATAAGACCAAGCCAAAACACTTGCAAACTTGGTACAAATATAATCAGACCATGCCAAAACACTTGCAAACTTGGAACAAACTTCCTAAGACCATGCCAAAACACTTGCAAACTTGGTTCAAATTTAATAAGACCAAGCCAAGACACTTGCAAACTTGGTACAAATTTAATAAGACCATGCCAAAACACTTGCAAACTTGGTACAAATTTAATAAGACCATGCCAAAACACTTGCCAACTTGGTACAAATTTAATAAGACCATGCCAAACACTTGCAAACTTGGAACAAACTTCCTAAGACCATGCCAAAACACTTGCAAACTTGGTACAAATTTAATAAGACCAAGCCAAAACACTTGCAAACTTGGTACAAATTTAATCAGACCATGCCAAAACACTTGCAAACATGGAACAAACTTCCTAAGACCATGCCAAAACACTTGCAAACTTGGAACAAACTTCCTAAGACCATGCCAAAACACTTGCAAACTTGGTACAAATTTAATAAGACCATGCCAAAACACTTGCAAACTTGGTACAAATTTAAGAAAACCATGCCAAACACTTGCAAACTTGGTACAAACTTCCTAAGACCATGCCAAAACACTTGCAAACTTGGTACAAATTTAACAAGACCTTGCCAAAACACTTGCAAACTTGGTACAAATTTAATAAGACCATGCCAAACACTTGCAAACTTGGAACAAACTTCCTTAGACCATGCCAAAACACTTGCAAACTTGGTACAAATTTAATAAGACCATGCCAAAACACTTGCAAACTTGGTACAAATTTAATAACACCATGCCAAAACACTTGCAAACTTGGTACAAATTTAAAAATACCATGCCGAAACACTTGCAAACTTGGTACAAATTTAATCAGGCCATGCCAAAACACTTGCAAACTTGGAACAAATTTAATAAGATCATGCCAAAACACTTGCAAACTTGGTACAAATTTAATAAGACCATGCCAAAACACTTGCAAACTTGGTACAAATTTAATAAGACCATGCCAAAACACTTGCAAACTTGGAACAAACTTTCTAAGACCATGCCAAAACACTTGCAAACTTGGTACAAATTTAATAAGACCATGCCAAAACACTTGCAAACTTGGTACACATTTAATAAGACGATGCCAAACACTAGCAAACTTGGAACAAACTTCCTAAGACCATGCCAAAACGCTTCCAAACTTGGTACAAATTTAATCAGACCATGCCAAAACACTTGCAAACTTTGTACAAATTTACTAAGACCATGCCAAACACTTGCAAACTTGGTACAACTTGAATAAGACCATGCCAAACACTTTCAAACTTGGAACAAACTTCCTTAGACCATGCCAAAACACTTGCAAACTTGGTACAAATTTAATAAGACCATGCCAAAACACTTGCAAACTTGGTACAAATTTAATAAGACCATGCCAAAACACTTGCAAACTTGGTACAAATTTAATAAGACCATGCCAAACACTTGCAAACTTGGAACAAACTTCCTAAGCCCATGCCAAAACACTTGCAAACTTGGTACAAATTTAATAACACCATGCCAAAACACTTGCAAACTTGGTACAAATTTAATAAAACCATGCCAAAACACTTGCAAACTTTGTACAAATTTAATAAGACCAAGCCAAAACACTTGCAAACTTGGAACAAATTTAATAAGACCACGGAAAAACACTTGCAAACTTGGTACAAATTTAATAAGACCATGCCAAAACACTTGCAAACTTGGTACAAATTCAATAAGACCATGCCAAAAAAATTGCAAACTTGGAACAAACTTCCTAAGACCATGCCAAAACACTTGCAAACTTGGTACATATTTAATAAGACCATGCCAAAACAATTGCAAACTTGGTACAAATTTAATAAGACGATGCCAAACACTTGCAAACTTGGAACAAACTTCCTAAGACCATGCCAAAACACTTGCAAACTCGGTACAAATTTAATAAGACCATGCCAAAACACTTGCAAACTTGGTACAAATTTAATAAGACCATGCCAAACACTTGCAAACTTGGAACAAACTTCCTAAGACCATGCCAAAACACTTGCAAACTTGGTACAAATTTAATAAGACCATGCAAAACACTTGCAAACTTGGAATAAACTTCCTAAGACCATGCCAAAACACTTGCAAACTTGGTACAAATTTAATAAGACCATGCCAAACACTTGCAAACTTGGTACAAATTTAATAAGACCATGCCAAAACACTTGCAAACTTGGTACAAATTTAATAAGACCATGCCAAAACACTTGCAAACTTGGTACAAATTTAATAAGACCATGCCAAACACTTGCAAACTTGGAACAAACTTTCTAAGACCATGCCAAAACACTTGCAAACTTGGTACACATTTAATAAGACCATGCCAAAACACTTGCAAACTTGGAACAAACTTCCTAAGACCATGCCAAAACACTTGCAAACTTGGTACAAATTTAATAAGACCATGCAAAACACTTGCAAACTTGGAATAAACTTCCTAAGACCATGCCAAAACACTTGCAAACTTGGTACAAATTTAATCAGACCATGCCAAAACACTTGCAAACTTGGTACAAATTTAATAACACCATGCCAAAACACTTGCACACTTGGTACAAATTTAAAAATACCATGCCAAAACACTTGCAAACTTGGTACAAATTTAATCAGACCATGCCAAAACACTTGCAAACTTGGAACAAATATAATAAGACCATGCCAAAACACTTGCAAACTTGGAACAAATTTAATAAGACCATGCCAAAACACTTGCAAACTTGGTACAAATTTAATAAGACCATGCCAAAACACTTGCAAACTTGGTACAAATTTAATAAGACCATGCCAAAACACTTGCAAAGTTGGAACAAACTTCCTAAAACCATGCCAAAACACTTGCAAACTTGGTACAAATTTAATAAGACCATGCCAAAACACTTGCAAACTTGGTACAAATTTAAGAAAACCATGCCAAACACTTGCAAACTTGGAACAAACTACCTAAGACCATGCCAAAACACTTGCAAACTTGGTACAAATTTAATAAGACCATGCCAAAACACTTGCAAACTTGGTACAAATTTAATAAGACCATGCCAAAACACTTGCTAACTTGGAACAAACTTCCTAAGACCATGCCAAAACACTTGCAAACTTGGTACAAATTTAATAAGACCATGCCAAAACACTTGCAAACTTGGTACACATTTAATAAGACGATGCCAAACACTAGCAATCTTGGAACAAACTTCCTAAGACCATGCCAAAACACTTCCAAACATGGTACAAATTTAATCAGACCATGCCAAAACACTTGCAAACTTGGTACAAATTTAATAAGACCATGCCAAACACTTGCAAACTTGGAACACACTTCCTAAGACCACGCCAAAACACTTGCAAACTTGGTACAATTTTAAGAAGACCATGCCAAACACTTGCAAACTTGGAACAAACTTCCTAAGACCATGCCAAAACACTTGCAAACTTGGTACAATTTTAGTAAGACCATGCCAAAACACTTGCAAACTTGGTACAAATTTAATAAGACCATGCCAAACACTTGCAAACTTGGAACACACTTCCTTAGACCATGCCAAAACACTTGCAAACTTGGTACAATTTTAGTAAGACCATGCCAAACATTTGCAAACTTGGAACAAACTTCCTAAGACCATGCCAAAACACTTGCAAACTTGGTACAAATTTAATAAGACCATGCCAAAACACTTGCAAACTTGGAACAAACTTCCTAAGACCATGCCAAAACACTTGCAAACTTGATACACATTTAATAAGACGATGCCAAACACTTGCAAACTTGGAACAAACTTCCTAAGACCATGCCAAAACACTTTCACACTTGGTACAAATTTAATAAGACCATGCCAAAACACTTGCAAACTTGGTACAAATTTAATAAGACCATGCCAAACACTTGCAAACTTGGAACACACTTCCTAAGACCATGCCAAAACACTTGCAAACTTGGTACAATTTTAGTAAGACCATGCCAAACATTTGCAAACTTGGAACAAACTTCCTAAGACCATGCCAAAACACTTGCAAACTTGGTACAAATTTAATAAGACCATGCCAAAACACTTGCAAACTTGGAACAAACTTCCTAAGACCATGCCAAAACACTTGCAAACTTGGTACAAATTTAATAAGACCAAGCCAAAACACTTGCAAACTTGGAACAAATTTCATAAGACCATGCCAAAACACTTGCATACTTGGTACAAATTTAATAAGACCATGCCAAAACACTTGCAAACTTAGTACAAATTTAATAAGACCATGCCAAAACACTTGCAAACTTGGAACAAACTTCCTAAGACCATGCCGAAACACTTGCAAACTTGGTATAAATTTAATAAGACCATGCCAAAACACTTGCAAACTTGGTACAAATTTAATACGACCATGCCAAACACTTGCAAACTTGGAACAAACTTCCTAAGACCATGCCAAAACACTTGCAAACTTGGTACAAATTTAATAAGACCATGCCAAACACTTGCAAACTTGGAACAAACTCCCTTAGACCATGCCAAAACACTTGCAAACTTGGTACAAATTTAATAAGACCATGCAAAAACACTTGCAAACTTGGTACAAATTTAATAAAACCATGCCAAAACACATGCAAACTTGATACAAATTTAATAAGACTAAGCCAACACACTTGCAAACTTGGAACAAATTTAATAAGACCATGCCAAAACACTTGCAAACTTGGTACAAATTTAATAAGACCATGCCAAAACACTTGCAAACTTGGTACAAATTTAATAAGATCATGCCAAAACACTTGCAAACTTGGAACAAACTTCCTAAGACCATGCCAAAACACTTGCAAACTTGGTACAAATTTAATAAGACCAAGCCAAAACACTTGCAAACTTGGAACAAATTTAATAAGACCATGCCAAAACACTTGCAAACTTGGAACAAATTTAATAAGACCATGCCAAAACACTTGCAAACTTGGAACAAACTTCCTTAGACCATGCCAAAATACTTGCAAACTTGGTACAAATTTAATAAGATCATGCCAAAACACTAGCAAACTTGGTACAAATTTAATAAGACCATGCCAAAACACTTGCAAACTTGGAACAAACTTCCTAAGACCATGCCAAAACACTTGCAAACTTGGTACAAATTTAATAAGACCAAGCCAAAACACTTGCAAACTTTGAACAAATTTAATAAGACCATGCCAAAACACTTGCACACTTGGTACAAATTTAATAAGACCATGCCAAAACACTTGCAAACTTGGTACAAATTTAATAAGACCATGCCAAACACTTGCAAACTTGGAACACACTTCCTAAGACCATGCCAAAACACTTGCAAACTTGGAACAAATTTTATAAGACCCTGCCAAAACACTTGCAAACTTGGACCAACTTCCTAAGACCATGCCAAAACACTTGCAAACTTGGTACAAATTTAATAAGACCATGCCAAAACACTTGCAAACTTGATACACATTTAATAAGACGATGCCAAACACTTGCAAACTTGGAACAAACTTCCTAAGACCATGCCAAAACAATTTCAAACTTGGTACAAATTTAATAAGACCATGCCAAAACACTTGCAAACTTGGTACAAATTTAATAAGACCATGCCAAACACTTGCAAACTTGGAACACACTTCCTAAGACCATGCCAAAACACTTGCAAACTTGGTACAATTTTAGTAAGACCATGCCAAACATTTGCAAACTTGGAACAAACTTCCTAAGACCATGCCAAAACACTTGCAAACTTGGTACAAATTTAATAAGACCATGCCAAAACACTTGCAAACTTGGAACAAACTTCCTAAGACCATGCCAAAACACTTGCAAACTTGGTACAAATTTAATAAGACCATGCCAAAACACTTGCAAACTTGGAACAAACTTCCTTAGACCATGCCAAAATACTTGCAAACTTGGTACAAATTTAATAAGACCATGCCAAAACACTAGCAAACTTGGTACAAATTTAATAAGACCATGCCAAAACACTTGCAAACTTGGAACAAACTTCCTAAGACCATGCCAAAACACTTGCAAACTTGGTACAAATTTAATAAGACCAAGCCAAAACACTTGCAAACTTTGAACAAATTTAATAAGACCATGCCAAAACACTTGCACACTTGGTACAAATTTAATAAGACCATGCCAAAACACTTGCAAACTTGGTACAAATTTAATAAGACCATGCCAAAACACTTGCAAACTTGGAACAAACTTCCTAAGACCATGCCAAAACACTTGCAAACTTGGTACAAATTTAATAAGACCATGTCAAAACACTTGCAAACTTGGTACAAATTTAAGAAAACCATGCCAAACACTTGCAAACTTGGAACAAACTTCCTAAGACCACGCCAAAACACTTGCAAACTTGGTACAAATTTAATAAGAACATGCCAAAACACTTGCAAACTTGGTACTAATTTAATAAGACCATGCCAAACACTTGCAAACTTGGAACAAACTTCCTTAGACCATGCCAAAACACTTGCAAACTTGGTACAAATTTAATAAGACCATGCCAAAACACTTGCAAACTTGGTACAAATTTAAAAACACCATGCCAAAACACTTGCAAACTTGGTACAAATTTAAAAATACCATGCCAAAACACTTGCAAACTTGTTACAAATTTAATCAGACCATGCCAAAACACTTGCAAACTTGGAACAAATTTAATAAGACCATGCCAAAACACTTTCAAACTTGGTACAAATTTAATAAGACCATGCCAAAACACTTGCAAACTTGGTACAAATTTAATAAGACCATGCCAAACACTTGCAAACTTGGAACACACTTCCTAAGACCATGCCAAAACACTTGCAAACTTGGTACAATTTTAGTAAGACCATGCCAAACATTTGCAAACTTGGAACAAACTTCCTAAGACCATGCCAAAACACTTGCAAACTTGGTACAAATTTAATAAGACCATGCCAAAACACTTGCAAACTTGGAACAAACTTCCTAAGACCATGCCAAAACACTTGCAAACTTGGTACAAATTTAATAAGACCAAGCCAAAACACTTGCAAACTTGGAACAAATTTCATAAGACCATGCCAAAACACTTGCATACTTGGTACAAATTTAATAAGACCATGCCAAAACACTTGCAAACTTAGTACAAATTTAATAAGACCATGCCAAAACACTTGCAAACTTGGAACAAACTTCCTAAGACCATGCCAAAACACTTGCAAACTTGGTACAAATTTAATAAGACCATGCCAAAACACTTGCAAACTTGGTACAAATTTAATACGACCATGCCAAACACTTGCAAACTTGGAACAAACTTCCTAAGACCATGCCAAAACACTTGCAAACTTGGTACAAATTTAATAAGACCATGCCAAACACTTGCAAACTTGGAACAAACTCCCTTAGACCATGCCAAAACACTTGCAAACTTGGTACAAATTTAATAAGACCATGCAAAAACACTTGCAAACTTGGTACAAATTTAATAAAACCATGCCAAAACACTTGCAAACTTGATACAAATTTAATAAGACCAAGCCAACACACTTGCAAACTTGGAACAAATTTAATAAGACCATGCCAAAACACTTGCAAACTTGGTACAAATTTAATAAGACCATGCCAAAACACTTGCAAACTTGGTACAAATTTAATAAGATCATGCCAAAACACTTGCAAACTTGGAACAAACTTCCTAAGACCATGCCAAAACACTTGCAAACTTGGTACAAATTTAATAAGACCAAGCCAAAACACTTGCAAACTTGGAACAAATTTAATAAGACCCTGCCAAAACACTTGCAAACTTGGAACAAACTTCCTAAGACCATGCCAAAACACTTGCAAACTTGGTACAAATTTAATAAGACCATGCCAAAACACTTGCAAACTTGGTACAAATTTAATAAGAACCTGCCAAAACACTTGCAAACTTGGAACAAACTTCCTAAGACCATGCCAAAACACTTGCAAACTTGGTACAAATTTAATAAGACCATGCCAAACACTTGCAAACTTGGAACAAACTTCCTAAGACCATGCCAAAACACTTGCAAACTTGGTACAAATTTAATAACACCATGCCAAAACACTTGCCAACTTGGAACAAACTTCCTAAGACCATGCCAAAACACTTGCAAACTTGGTACAAATTTGATAAGACCAAGCCAAAACACTTACAAACTTGGAACAAATTTAATAAGACCATGCCAAAACACTTGAAAACTTGGTACAAATTTAATAAGACCATGCCAAAACACTTGCAAACTTGGTACAAATTTAATAAGACCATGCCAAAACATTTGCAAACTTGGTACATATTTAATAAGACCATGCCAAAACACTTGCAAACTTGGTACAAATTTAATAAGATCATGCCAAATACTTGCAAACTTGGTGCAAATTTAATAACACCATGCCAAAACACTTGCAAACTTGGTACAAATTTATTAAAACCATGCCAAAACACTTGCAAACTTGGTACAAATTTAATAAGACCATGCCAAAACACTTGCAAACTTGGAACAAACTTCCTAAAACCATGCCAAAACACTTGCAAACTTGGTACAAATTTAATAAGACCAAGCCAAAACACTTGCAAACTTTGAACAAATTTAATAAGACCATGCCAAAACACTTGCAAACATGGTACAAATTTAATAAGACCATGCCAAAACACTTGCAAACTTGGTACAAATTTAATAAGAACATGCCAAAACACTTGCAAACTTGGAACAAACTTCCTAAGACCATGCCAAAACACTTGCAAACTTGGTACAAATTTAATAAGACCATGCCAAAACACTTGCAAACTTGGTACAAATTTAAGAAAACCATGCCAAACACTTGCAAACTTGGAACAAACTTCCTAAGACCATGCCTAAACACTTGCAAACTTGGTACACATTTAAAAGACCATGCCAAAACACTTGCAAACTTGGTACAAATTTAATAAGACCATGCCAAACACTTGCAAACTTGGAACAAACTTCCTTAGACCATGCCAAAACACTTGCAAACTTGGTACAAATTTAATAAGACCATGCCAAAACACTTGCAAACTTGGTACAAATTTAATAACACCATGCCAAAACACTTGCAAACTTGGTTCAAATTTAAAAATACCATGCCAAAACACTTGCATACTTGTTACAAATTTAATCAGACCATGCCAAAACACTTGCAAACTTGGAACAAATTTAATAAGACCATGCCAAAACACTTGCAAACTTGGTACAAATTTAATAAGACCATGCCAAAACACTTGCAAACTTGGTACAAATTTAATAAGACAATGCCAAAACACTTGCAAACTTGGAACAAACTTCCTAAGACCATGCCAAAACACTTGCAAACTTGGTACAAATTTAATAAGACCATGCCAAAACACTTGCAAACTTGATACACATTTAATAAGACGATGCCAAACACTTGCAAACTTGGAACAAACTTCCTAAGACCATGCCAAAACACTTTCAAACTTGGTACAAATTTAATAAGACCATGCCAAACACTTGCAAACTTGGAACAAACTTCCTAAGACCATGCCAAAACACTTGCAAACTTGGTACAAATTTAATAAGACCATGCCAAAACACTTGCCAACTTGGAACAAACTTCCTAAGACCATGCCAAAACACTTGCAAACTTGGTACAAATTTGATAAGACCAAGCCAAAACACTTACAAACTTGGAACAAATTTAATAAGACCATGCCAAAACACTTGAAAACTTGGTACAAATTTATTAAGACCATGCCAAAACACTTGCAAACTTGGTACAAATTTAATAAGACCATGCCAAAACATTTGCAAACTTGGTACAAATTTAATAAGACCATGCCAAAACACTTGCAAACTTGGTACAAATTTAAAAAGATCATGCCAAATACTTGCAAACTTGGTGCAAATTTAATAACACCATGCCAAAACACTTGCAAACTTGGTACAAATTTAATAAAACCATGCCAAAACACTTGCAAACTTGGTACAAATTTAATAAGACCATGCCAAAACACTTGCAAACTTGGAACAAACTTCCTAAGACCATGCCAAAACACTTGCAAACTTGGTACAAATTTAAAAGACCATGCCAAAACACTTGCAAACTTGGTACAAATTTAATAAGACCATGCCAAAACACTTGCAAACTTGGTACAAATTTAAAAATACCATGCCAAAACACTTGCAAACTTGGTACAAATTTAATCAGACCATGCCAAAACACTTGCAAACTTGGAACAAATTTAATAAGACCATGACAAAACACTTGCAAACTTGGTACAAATTTAATAAGACCATGCCAAAACACTTGCAAACTTGGTACAAATGATGATGATGAGATGATGAGTCCCACCTCTTACCCCAACATAGGTTTGAGAATGGCGGAGTTATCTTGAGATATTTGTAACGCATTTCTAAGCAAATCACGAAGTGGTGGTATCAAAGTGACCCTTCAAAGAAGAGACCAGTCAACTCTCTTTTCCTTGCTTACAGTAGTTAGCACAATTATCTATGGAAAGAAATCGTGGAACCACTCTCCGGAGTGCACGGTCAAAAAATGCTATTTCCCGATTGTGTAGCCGGTACCTCCCTTGTCCAACATATGGAGGGGAGTTACCACTATCAAGGATTGGCAAATTAAGCAAACCTTATTCGTGAAACAGTTGGTCGCGTCGAAAAAATCATCAATGGATGAATCCGAGGCGCCTGCCACGTAATTGCACAAGAGTGACTGATGAAGTTCCTACAGAAAAATCATCTTCGAATTTCCACTTTTACGCGCGCGTGTCTCAAAAGTATGTTGTCTCATTCATTTTTAAATTTACTTTCAATTTTGCAAAACAAAAATCTCATCATCATCATCTGTGAGATCGTGATGACGAGTGCGGTGTTCACAAACATTAAATTTTGACAATATACAATTACAAGACATTTCACATTCTACTGGGTTCTACTTCACAACCTGCTTGACGTACACAGCACACAAGCGTTTGAACTCGCGAACATTTGCAGCCCCGGCAATCTCTCGTGGGATGCTGTTGTACCATTGTATCCCTTTACAAAATAAGGCATTTCTTGCAAATACAGTTGAAAAGCTCGACGTTCTAGGATCATGAGCCCTTCGAGTGTTGTACCGGTGAACGTCAGAGCCCCTAACTACTCTTTCTCCAAGGTACCCCGGCAACAAGCCCCTCAGTAATTTGAATATCAGTATCATAGTCTGATACACTATCCGCTGCTCTACCGACATCCATTGCAGGACATCCAGCATAACAGCAGAAGGTGTGTACCGACTACAACACAACACCAACCTCATTACCCTATTTTGCACTTTCTGCAACCTTTTGAGTTGTGTCCGATTGCCAAGGAATAATATAGATGGACAAAAATCAAAATGCGGTGAGATAATTGACTTGTAGAGGGTAATTTTCCCAAAGAAATTTAGGTTCTTCCCCAGTCTACTCATCACCCCACACTTCTTAGCGATGACCCCATCAATGTCATGTTCTTAGGAAGTTTGTTCCAAGTTTGCAAGTGTTTTGGCATGGTCTTATTAGATTTGTACCAAGTTTGCAAGTGTTTTGGCATGGTCTTATTAAATTTGTACCAAGTTTGCAAGTGTTTGGCATGGTCTTATTAAATTTGTACCAAGTTTGCAAGTGTTTTGGCATGGTCTTAGTAAGTTTGTTCCAAGTTTGCAAGTGTTTGGCATGGTCTTATTAAATTTGTACCAAGTTTGCAAGTGTTTTGGCATGGTCTTATTAAATTTGTACCAAGTTTGCAAGTGTTTTGCCACGGTCTTATTAAATTTGTACCAAGTTTGCAAGTGTTTTGGCATGGTCTTATTAAATTTGTACCAAGTTTGCAAGTGTTTTGGCATGGTCTTATTAAATTTGTACCAATTTTGCAGGTGTTTTGGCATGGTCTTAGGAAGTTTGTTCCAAGTTTGCAAGTGTTTTGGCATGGTCTTAGTAAGTTTGTTCCAGGTTTGCAAGTGTTTGGCATGGTCTTAGTAAGTTTGTTCCAAGTTTGCAAGTGTTTGGCATGGTCTTATTAAATTTGTACCAAGTTTGCAAGTGTTTTGGCATGGTCTTATTAAATTTGTACCAAGTTTGCAAGTGTTTTGGCATGGTCTTATTAATTTTGTACCAAGTTTGCAAGTGTTTTGGCATGGTCTTATTAAATTTGTACCAAGTTTGCAAGTGTTTTGGCATGGTCTTAGGAAGTTTGTTCCAGGTTTGCAAGTGTTTTGGCATGGTCTTATTAAAATTGTACCAAGTTTGCAAGTGTTTGGCATGGTCTTATTAAATTTGTACCAGGTAAGTAAGTGTTTTGGCATGGTTTTAGGAAGTTTGTTCCAAGTTTGCAAGTGTTTGGCATGGTCTTATTAAATTTGTACCAAGTGTGCAAGTGTTTGGCATGGTCTTATTAGATTTGTACCAAGTTTGCAAGTGTTTTGGCATGGTCTTATTAACTTTGTACCAAGTTTGCAAGTCTTTTGGCATGGTCTTATTAAATTTGTACCAAGTTTGCAGGTGTTTTGGCATGGTCTTATTAAATTTGTACCAAGTTTGCAAGTGTTTGGCATGGTCTTATTAGATTTGTACCAAGTTTGCAAGTGTTTTGGCATGGTCTTATTAACTTTGTACCAAATTTGCAAGTCTTTTGGCATGGTCTTATTAAATTTGTACCAAGTTTGCAAGT
The DNA here is from genome assembly GCA_914969975.1 of Anopheles atroparvus. Classification (NCBI taxonomy): domain Eukaryota; kingdom Metazoa; phylum Arthropoda; class Insecta; order Diptera; family Culicidae; genus Anopheles; species Anopheles atroparvus. The sequence continues at coordinate 10,490,927 of CAJZCY010000006.1, read as the reverse complement.
GTTTTGGCATGGTCTTATTAACTTTGTACCAAATTTGCAAGTCTTTTGGCATGGTCTTATTAAATTTGTACCAAGTTTGCAAGTGTTTTGGCATGGTCTTAGTAAGTTTGTTCCAGGTTTGCAAGTGTTTGGCATGGTCTTAGGAAGTTTGTTCCAAGTTTGCAAGTGTTTGGCATGGTCTTATTAAATTTGTACCAAGTTTGCAAGTGTTTGGCATGGTCTTATTAGATTTGTACCAAGTTTGCAAGTGTTTTGGCATGGTCTTATTAACTTTGTACCAAGTTTGCAAGTCTTTTGGCATGGTCTTATTAAATTTGTACCAAGTTTGCAAGTGTTTTGGCATGGTCTTAGTAAGTTTGTTCCAAGTTTGCAAGTGTTTGGCATGGTCTTATTAAATTTGTACCAAGTTTGCAAGTGTTTGGCATGGTCTTATTAAATTTGTACCAAGTTTGCAAGTGTTTTGGCATGGTCTTATTAAATTTGTACCAAGTTTGCAAGTTTATTGGCATGGTCTTAGGAAGTTTGTTCCAAGTTTGCAGGTGTTTTGGCATGGTCTTAGGAAGTTTGTTCCAAGTTTGCAAGTGTTTTGGCATGGTTTTATTAAATTTGTTCCAAGTTTGCAAGTGTTTTGGCATGGTCTTATTAAATTTGTACCAAGTTTGCAAGTGTTTTGGCACGGTCTTATTAAATTTGTACCAAGTTTGCAAGTGTTTGGCATGGTCTTATTAAATTTGTACCAGGTTCGCAAGTGTTTTGGCATGGTTTTAGGAAGTTTGTTCCAAGTTTGCAAGTGTTTGGTATGGTCTTATTAAATTTGTACCAAGTTTGCAAGTGTTTGGCATGGTCTTATTAGATTTGTACCAAGTTTGCAAGTGTTTTGGCAGGGTCTTATTAACTTTGTACCAAGTTTGCAAGTCTTTTGGCATGGTCTTATTAAATTTGTACCAAGTTTGCAAGTGTTTTGGCATGGTCTTATTAAATTTGTCCTAAGTTTGCAAGTGCTTTGGCATGGTCTTATTAGATTTGTACCAAGTTTGCAAGTGTTTTGGCATGGTCTTAGGAAGTTTGTTCCAAGTTTGCAAGTGTTTGGCATGGTCTTATTAAATTTGTACCAAGTTTGCAAGTGTTTGGCATGGTCTTATACATTTGTACCAAGTTTGCAAGTGTTTTGGCATGGTCTTATTAAACTTGTACAAAGTTTGCAAGTGTTTTGGCATGGTCTTAGGAAGTTGGTTCCAAGTTTGCAAGTGTTTGGCATGGTCTTATTAAATTTGTACAAAGTTTGCAAGTGTTTTGGCATGGTCTTATTAAATTTGTGCCAAGTTTGCAAGTGTTTTGGCATGGTCTTATTACATTTGTACCAAGTTTGCAAGTGTTTTGGCATGGTCTTATTAAATTTGTTCCAAGTTTGCAAGTGTTTTCGCATGGTCTTATTAAATTTGTACCAAGTTTGCAAGCGTTTTGGCATGGGCTTATTAAATTTGTATCAAGTTTGCAAGTGTTTTGGCATGGTCCTATTAAATTTGTACCAAGTTTGCAAGTGTTTTGGCATGGTCTTAGGAAGTTTGTTCCAAGTTTGCAAGTGTTTTGGCATGGTTTTATTTAATTTGTACCAAGTTTGCACGTGTTTTGGCATGGTCTTATTAAATTTGTTCCAAGTTTGCAAGTGTTTTGGCATGGTCTTAATAAATTTGTACCAAGTTTGCAAGTGTTTTGGCAGGGTCTTATTAAATTTGTACCAGGTTTGCAAGTGTTTTGACATGGTCTTATTAAACTTGCACAAGTTTGCAAGTGTTTTGGCAAGGTCTTATTAAATTTGTACCAAGTTTGCAAGTGTTTTGGCATGGTCTTATTAAATTTGTACCAAGTTTGCAAGTGTTTTGGCATGGTCTTAGGAAGTTTGTCCCAAGTTTGCAAGTGTTTGGCATGGTCTTATTAGTTGTGTACCAAGTTTGCAAGTGTGTGGCATGGTCTTAGGAAATTTGTACCAAGTTTGCAAGTGTTTTGGCATGGTCTTATTAAATTTGAACCAAGTTTGCAAGTGTTTTGGCATGGTCTTATTAAATTTGTACCAAGTTTGCAAGTGTTTTGGCATGGTCTTAGGAAGTTTGTTCCAAGTTTGCAAGTGTTTTGGCATGGTCTTATTAAATTTGTACCAAGTTTGCAAGTGTTTTGGCATGGTCTTATTAAATTTGTACCAAGTTTGCAAGTGTTTTGGCATGGTCTTATTAAATTTGTTCCAAGTTTGCAAGTGTTTTGGCATGGTCTAAGGAAGTTTGTACCAAGTTTGCAAGTGTTTTGGCATGGTCTTATTAATTTTGTACCAAGTTTGCAAGTGTTTTTAGATGGTCTTAGGACGTTTGTTCCAAGTTTGCAAATGTTTGCCATGGTCTTGTTAAATTTGTACCAAGTTTGCAAGTGTTTTGGCATAGTCTTATTAAATTTGTACCAAGTTTGCAAGTGCTTTGGCATGGTCTTGGGAAGTTTGTTCCAAGTTTGCAAGTGTTTGGCATTGTCTTATTAAATTTGTACCAAGTTTGCAAGTGTTTGGCATGGTCTTATTAAATTTGTACCAAGTTTGCAAGTGTTTTGGCATGGTCTTATTAAATTTGTACCAAGTTTGCAAGTGTTTTGGCATGGTCTTATTAAATTTGTACCAAGTTTGCAAGTGTTTTGGCATGGTCTTATTACATTTGTACCAAGTTCGCAAGTGTTTTGGCATGGTCTTATTAAATTTGTACCAAGTTTGCAAGTGTTCGGCATGGTCTTATTAAATTTGTACCAATTTTGCAAGTGTTTTAGCATGGTATTATTAAATTTGTTCCAAGTTTGCAAGTGTTTTGGCATGGTCTTATTAAATTAGTACCAAGTTTGCAAGTGTTTTGGCATGGTCTGATAAAATTTGAACCAAATTTGCAAGTGTTTTGGCATGGTCTTATTAAATTTGTACCAAGTTTGCAAGTGTTTTGGCATGGTCTAAGGAAGTTTGTTCCAAGTTTGCAAGTGTTTTGGCATGGTTTTATTAAATTTGTATCAAGTTTGCACGTGTTTTGGAATGGTCTTATTAAATTTGTTTCAAGTTTGCAAGTGTTCTGGCATGGTCTTAATAAATTTGTACCAAGTTTGCAAGTGTTTTGGCAGGGTCTTATTAAATTTGTACCAAGTTTGCAAGTGTTTTGGCATGGTCTTATTACATTTGTACCAAGTTTGCAAGTGTTTTGGCATGGTCTTATTAAATTTGTACCAAGTTTGCAAGTGTTCGGCATGGTCTTCTTAAATTTGTACCAATTTTGCAAGTGTTTTAGCATGGTCTTATTAAATTTGTTCCAAGTTTGCAAGTGTTTTGGCATGGTCTTATTAAATTAGTACCAAGTTTGCAAGTGTTTTGGCATGGTCTGATAAAATTTGAACCAAATTTGCAAGTGTTTTGGCATGGTCTTATTAAATTTGTACCAAGTTTGCAAGTGTTTTGGCATGGTCTAAGGAAGTTTGTTCCAAGTTTGCAAGTGTTTTGGCATGGTTTTATTAAATTTGTATCAAGTTTGCACGTGTTTTGGAATGGTCTTATTAAATTTGTTCCAAGTTTGCAAGTGTTTTGGCATGGTCTTATTAAATTAGTACAAAGTTTGCAAGTGTTCGGCATGGTCTTCTTAAATTTGTACCAATTTTGCAAGTGTTTTAGCATGGTCTTATTAAATTTGTTCCAAGTTTGCAAGTGTTTTGGCAAGGTCTTATTAAATTTGTACCAAGTTTGCAAGTGTTTTGGCATGGTCTTATTAAATTTGTCCCAAGTTTGCAAGTGTTTTGGCATGCTCTTAGGAAGTTTGTCCCAAGTTTGCAAGTGTTTGGCATGGTCTTATTAATTGTGTACCAAGTTTGCAAGTGTTTGGCATGGACTTAGGAAGTTTGTACCAAGTTTGCAAGTGTTTTGGCATGGTCTTATTAAATTTGTACCAAGTTTGCAAGTGTTTTGGCATGGTCAAATCAAATTTGTACCAAGTTTGCAAGTGTTTTGGCATGGTCTTATTAAATTTGTCCCAAGTTTGCAAGTGCTTTGGCATGGTCTTATTAGATTTGTACCAAGTTTGCAAGTGTTTTGGCATGGTCTTAGGAAGTTTGTTCCAAGTTTGCAAGTGTTTGGCATGGTCTTATTAAATTTGTACCAAGTTTGCAAGTGTTTGGCATGGTCTTATACATTTGTACCAAGTTTGCAAGTGTTTTGGCATGGTCTTATTAAACTTGTACAAAGTTTGCAAGTTTTTTGGCATGGTCTTAGGATGTTGGTTCCAAGTTTGCAAGTGTTTGGCATGGTCTTATTAAATTTGTACAAAGTTTGCAAGTGTTTTGGCATGGTCTTATTAAATTTGTGCCAAGTTTGCAAGTGTTTTGGCATGGTCTTATTACATTTGTACCAAGTTTGCAAGTGTTTTGGCATGGTCTTATTAAATTTGTTCCAAGTTTGCAAGTGTTTTCGCATGGTCTTATTAAATTTGTACCAAGTTTGCAAGCGTTTTGGCATGGGCTTATTAAATTTGTATCAAGTTTGCAAGTGTTTTGGCATGGTCCTATTAAATTTGTACCAAGTTTGCAAGTGTTTTGGCATGGTCTTAGGAAGTTTGTTCCAAGTTTGCAAGTGTTTTGGCATGGTTTTATTAAATTTGTACCAAGTTTGCACGTGTTTTGGCATGGTCTTATTAAATTTGTTCCAAGTTTGCAAGTGTTTTGGCATGGTCTTAATAAATTTGTACCAAGTTTGCAAGTGTTTTGGCAGGGTCTTATTAAATTTGTACCAGGTTTGCAAGTGTTTTGACATGGTCTTATTAAACTTGCACAAGTTTGCAAGTGTTTTGGCAAGGTCTTATTAAATTTGTACCAAGTTTGCAAGTGTTTTGGCATGGTCTTATTAAATTTGTACCAAGTTTGCAAGTGTTTTGGCATGGTCTTAGGAAGTTTGTCCCAAGTTTGCAAGTGTTTGGCATGGTCTTATTAGTTGTGTACCAAGTTTGCAAGTGTGTGGCATGGTCTTAGGAAATTTGTACCAAGTTTGCAAGTGTTTTGGCATGGTCTTATTAAATTTGAACCAAGTTTGCAAGTGTTTTGGCATGGTCTTATTAAATTTGTACCAAGTTTGCAAGTGTTTTGGCATGGTCTTAGGAAGTTTGTTCCAAGTTTGCAAGTGTTTTGGCATGGTCTTATTAAATTTGTACCAAGTTTGCAAGTGTTTTGGCATGGTCTTATTAAATTTGTACCAAGTTTGCAAGTGTTTTGGCATGGTCTTATTAAATTTGTTCCAAGTTTGCAAGTGTTTTGGCATGGTCTAAGGAAGTTTGTACCAAGTTTGCAAGTGTTTTGGCATGGTCTTATTAATTTTGTACCAAGTTTGCAAGTGTTTTTAGATGGTCTTAGGACGTTTGTTCCAAGTTTGCAAATGTTTGGCATGGTCTTGTTAAATTTGTACCAAGTTTGCAAGTGTTTTGGCATAGTCTTATTAAATTTGTACCAAGTTTGCAAGTGTTTTGGCATGGTCTTAGGAAGTTTGTTCCAAGTTTGCAAGTGTTTGGCATGATCTTATTAAATTTGTACCAGGTTTGCAAGTGTTTTGACATGGTCTTATTAAACTTGCACAAGTTTGCAAGTGTTTTGGCAAGGTCTTATTAAATTTGTACCAAGTTTGCAAGTGTTTTGGCATGGTCTTATTAAATTTGTACCAAGTTTGCAAGTGTTTTGGCATGGTCTTAGGAAGTTTGTCCCAAGTTTGCAAGTGTTTGGCATGGTCTTATTAGTTGTGTACCAAGTTTGCAAGTGTGTGGCATGGTCTTAGGAAATTTGTACCAAGTTTGCAAGTGTTTTGGCATGGTCTTATTAAATTTGAACCAAGTTTGCAAGTGTTTTGGCATGGTCTTATTAAATTTGTACCAAGTTTGCAAGTGTTTTGGCATGGTCTTAGGAAGTTTGTTCCAAGTTTGCAAGTGTTTGGCATTGTCTTATTAAATTTGTACCAAGTTTGCAAGTGTTTGGCATGGTCTTATTAAATTTGTACCAAGTTTGCAAGTGTTTTGGCATGGTCTTATTAAATTTGTACCAAGTTTGCAAGTGTTTTGGCATGGTCTTATTAAATTTGTTCCAAGTTTGCAAGTGTTTTGGCACGGTCTTATTAAATTTGTACCAAGTTTGCAAGTGTTTTGGCATGGTCTTATCAAATTTGTACCAAGTTTGCAAGTGTTTTGGCATGGTCTTATTAACTTTGTCCCAAGTTTGCAAGTGCTTTGGCATGGTCTTATTAAATTTGTACCAAGTTTGCAAGTGTTTTGGCATGGTCTTAGGAAGTTTGTTCCAAGTTTGCAAGTGTTTGGCATGATCTTATTAAATTTGTACCAAGTTTGCAAGTGTTTTGGCATGGTCTTATTAAATTTGTCCCAAGTTTGCAAGTGCTTTGGCATGGTCTTATTAGATTTGTACCAAGTTTGCAAGTGTTTTGGCATGGTCTTAGGAAGTTTGTTCCAAGTTTGCAAGTGTTTTGGCATGGTCTTATTAAATTTGTACCAAGTTTGCAAGTGTTTGGCATGGTCTTATTAAATTTGTACCAAGTTTGCAAGTGTTTTGGCATGGTCTTATTCCATTTGTACCAAGTTTGCAAGTGTTTGGCATGGTCTTATTAATTTTGTACAAAGTTTGCAAGTGTTTTGGCATGGTCTTCTTAAATTTGTACCAAGTTTGCAAGTGTTTTGGCATGGTCTTATTACATTTGTACCAAGTTCGCAAGTGTTTTGGCATGGTCTTATTAAATTTGTACCAAGTTTGCAAGTGTTCGGCATGGTCTTATTAAATTTGTACCAATTTTGCAAGTGTTTTAGCATGGTATTATTAAATTTGTTCCAAGTTTGCAAGTGTTTTGGCATGGTCTTATTAAATTAGTACCAAGTTTGCAAGTGTTTTGGCATGGTCTTATAAAATTTGAACCAAATTTGCAAGTGTTTTGGCATGGTCTTATTAAATTTGTACCAAGTTTGCAAGTGTTTTGGCATGGTCTTAGGAAGTTTGTTCCAAGTTTGCAAGTGTTTTGGCATGGTTTTATTAAATTTGTATCAAGTTTGCACGTGTTTTGGAATGGTCTTATTAAATTTGTTTCAAGTTTGCAAGTGTTCTGGCATGGTCTTAATAAATTTGTACCAAGTTTGCAAGTGTTTTGGCAGGGTCTTATTAAATTTGTACCAAGTTTGCAAGTGTTTTGGCATGGTCTTATAACATTTGTACCAAGTTTGCAAGTGTTTTGGCATGGTCTTATTAAATTTGTACCAAGTTTGCAAGTGTTTGGCATGGTCTTATTAAATTTGTACCAAGTTTGCAAGTGTTTTGGCATGGTCTTATTAAATTTGTACCAAGTTTGCAAGTGTTTTGGCATGGTCTTATTAAATTTGTTCCAAGTTTGCAAGTGTTTTGGCATGGTCTTAGGAAGTTTGTACCAAGTTTGCAAGTGTTTTGGCATGGTCTTATTAATTTTGTACCAAGTTTGCAAGTGTTTTTAGATGGTCTTAGGACGTTTGTTCCAAGTTTGCAAATGTTTGGCATGGTCTTGTTAAATTTGTACCAAGTTTGCAAGTGTTTTGGCATAGTCTTATTAAATTTGTACCAAGTTTGCAAGTGCTTTGGCATGGTCTTGGGAAGTTTGTTCCAAGTTTGCAAGTGTTTGGCATTGTCTTATTAAATTTGTACCAAGTTTGCAAGTGTTTGGCATGGTCTTATTAAATTTGTACCAAGTTTGCAAGTGTTTTGGCATGGTCTTATTAAATTTGTACCAAGTTTGCAAGTGTTTTGGCATGGTCTTATTAAATTTGTACCAAGTTTGCAAGTGTTTTGGCATGGTCTTATTACATTTGTACCAAGTTCGCAAGTGTTTTGGCATGGTCTTATTAAATTTGTACCAAGTTTGCAAGTGTTCGGCATGGTCTTATTAAATTTGTACCAATTTTGCAAGTGTTTTAGCATGGTATTATTAAATTTGTTCCAAGTTTGCAAGTGTTTTGGCATGGTCTTATTAAATTAGTACCAAGTTTGCAAGTGTTTTGGCATGGTCTGATAAAATTTGAACCAAATTTGCAAGTGTTTTGGCATGGTCTTATTAAATTTGTACCAAGTTTGCAAGTGTTTTGGCATGGTCTAAGGAAGTTTGTTCCAAGTTTGCAAGTGTTTTGGCATGGTTTTATTAAATTTGTATCAAGTTTGCACGTGTTTTGGAATGGTCTTATTAAATTTGTTTCAAGTTTGCAAGTGTTCTGGCATGGTCTTAATAAATTTGTACCAAGTTTGCAAGTGTTTTGGCAGGGTCTTATTAAATTTGTACCAAGTTTGCAAGTGTTTTGGCATGGTCTTATTACATTTGTACCAAGTTTGCAAGTGTTTTGGCATGGTCTTATTAAATTTGTACCAAGTTTGCAAGTGTTCGGCATGGTCTTCTTAAATTTGTACCAATTTTGCAAGTGTTTTAGCATGGTATTATTAAATTTGTTCCAAGTTTGCAAGTGTTTTGGCATGGTCTTATTAAATTAGTACAAAGTTTGCAAGTGTTCGGCATGGTCTTCTTAAATTTGTACCAATTTTGCAAGTGTTTTAGCATGGTCTTATTAAATTTGTTCCAAGTTTGCAAGTGTTTTGGCAAGGTCTTATTAAATTTGTACCAAGTTTGCAAGTGTTTTGGCATGGTCTTATTAAATTTGTCCCAAGTTTGCAAGTGTTTTGGCATGCTCTTAGGAAGTTTGTCCCAAGTTTGCAAGTGTTTGGCATGGTCTTATTAATTGTGTACCAAGTTTGCAAGTGTTTGGCATGGACTTAGGAAGTTTGTACCAAGTTTGCAAGTGTTTTGGCATGGTCTTATTAAATTTGTACCAAGTTTGCAAGTGTTTTGGCATGGTCAAATCAAATTTGTACCAAGTTTGCAAGTGTTTTGGCATGGTCTTATTAAATTTGTCCCAAGTTTGCAAGTGCTTTGGCATGGTCTTATTAGATTTGTACCAAGTTTGCAAGTGTTTTGGCATGGTCTTAGGAAGTTTGTTCCAAGTTTGCAAGTGTTTGGCATGGTCTTATTAAATTTGTACCAAGTTTGCAAGTGTTTGGCATGGTCTTATACATTTGTACCAAGTTTGCAAGTGTTTTGGCATGGTCTTATTAAACTTGTACAAAGTTTGCAAGTGTTTTGGCATGGTCTTAGGAAGTTGGTTCCAAGTTTGCAAGTGTTTGGCATGGTCTTATTAAATTTGTACAAAGTTTGCAAGTGTTTTGGCATGGTCTTATTAAATTTGTGCCAAGTTTGCAAGTGTTTTGGCATGGTCTTATTACATTTGTACCAAGTTTGCAAGTGTTTTGGCATGGTCTTATTAAATTTGTTCCAAGTTTGCAAGTGTTTTCGCATGGTCTTATTAAATTTGTACCAAGTTTGCAAGCGTTTTGGCATGGGCTTATTAAATTTGTATCAAGTTTGCAAGTGTTTTGGCATGGTCCTATTAAATTTGTACCAAGTTTGCAAGTGTTTTGGCATGGTCTTAGGAAGTTTGTTCCAAGTTTGCAAGTGTTTTGGCATGGTTTTATTAAATTTGTACCAAGTTTGCACGTGTTATGGCATGGTCTTATTAAATTTGTTCCAAGTTTGCAAGTGTTTTGGCATGGTCTTAATAAATTTGTACCAAGTTTGCAAGTGTTTTGGCAGGGTCTTATTAAATTTGTACCAGGTTTGCAAGTGTTTTGACATGGTCTTATTAAACTTGCACAAGTTTGCAAGTGTTTTGGCAAGGTCTTATTAAATTTGTACCAAGTTTGCAAGTGTTTTGGCATGGTCTTATTAAATTTGTACCAAGTTTGCAAGTGTTTTGGCATGGTCTTAGGAAGTTTGTCCCAAGTTTGCAAGTGTTTGGCATGGTCTTATTAGTTGTGTACCAAGTTTGCAAGTGTGTGGCATGGTCTTAGGAAATTTGTACCAAGTTTGCAAGTGTTTTGGCATGGTCTTATTAAATTTGAACCAAGTTTGCAAGTGTTTTGGCATGGTCTTATTAAATTTGTACCAAGTTTGCAAGTGTTTTGGCATGGTCTTAGGAAGTTTGTTCCAAGTTTGCAAGTGTTTTGGCATGGTCTTATTAAATTTGTACCAAGTTTGCAAGTGTTTTGGCATGGTCTTATTAAATTTGTACCAAGTTTGCAAGTGTTTTGGCATGGTCTTATTAAATTTGTTCCAAGTTTGCAAGTGTTTTGGCATGGTCTAAGGAAGTTTGTACCAAGTTTGCAAGTGTTTTGGCATGGTCTTATTAATTTTGTACCAAGTTTGCAAGTGTTTTTAGATGGTCTTAGGACGTTTGTTCCAAGTTTGCAAATGTTTGGCATGGTCTTGTTAAATTTGTACCAAGTTTGCAAGTGTTTTGGCATAGTCTTATTAAATTTGTACCAAGTTTGCAAGTGTTTTGGCATGGTCTTAGGAAGTTTGTTCCAAGTTTGCAAGTGTTTGGCATGATCTTATTAAATTTGTACCAGATTTGCAAGTGTTTTGACATGGTCTTATTAAACTTGCACAAGTTTGCAAGTGTTTTGGCAAGGTCTTATTAAATTTGTACCAAGTTTGCAAGTGTTTTGGCATGGTCTTATTAAATTTGTACCAAGTTTGCAAGTGTTTTGGCATGGTCTTAGGAAGTTTGTCCCAAGTTTGCAAGTGTTTGGCATGGTCTTATTAGTTGTGTACCAAGTTTGCAAGTGTTTTGGCATGGTCTTAGGAAATTTGTACCAAGTTTGCAAGTGTTTTGGCATGGTCTTATTAAATTTGAACCAAGTTTGCAAGTGTTTTGGCATGGTCTTATTAAATTTGTACCAAGTTTGCAAGTGTTTTGGCATGGTCTTAGGAAGTTTGTTCCAAGTTTGCAAGTGTTTGGCATTGTCTTATTAAATTTGTACCAAGTTTGCAAGTGTTTGGCATGGTCTTATTAAATTTGTACCAAGTTTGCAAGTGTTTTGGCATGGTCTTATTAAATTTGTACCAAGTTTGCAAGTGTTTTGGCATGGTCTTATTAAATTTGTTTCAAGTTTGCAAGTGTTTTGGCACGGTCTTATTAAATTTGTACCAAGTTTGCAAGTGTTTTGGCATGGTCTTATCAAATTTGTACCAAGTTTGCAAGTGTTTTGGCATGGTCTTATTAACTTTGTCCCAAGTTTGCAAGTGCTTTGGCATGGTCTTATTAAATTTGTACCAAGTTTGCAAGTGTTTTGGCATGGTCTTAGGAAGTTTGTTCCAAGTTTGCAAGTGTTTGGCATGATCTTATTAAATTTGTACCAAGTTTGCAAGTGTTTTGGCATGGTCTTATTAAATTTGTCCCAAGTTTGCAAGTGCTTTGGCATGGTCTTATTAGATTTGTACCAAGTTTGCAAGTGTTTTGGCATGGTCTTAGGAAGTTTGTTCCAAGTTTGCAAGTGTTTTGGCATGGTCTTATTAAATTTGTACCAAGTTTGCAAGTGTTTGGCATGGTCTTATTAAATTTGTACCAAGTTTGCAAGTGTTTTGGCATGGTCTTATTCAATTTGTACCAAGTTTGCAAGTGTTTGGCATGGTCTTATTAATTTTGTACAAAGTTTGCAAGTGTTTTGGCATGGTCTTCTTAAATTTGTACCAAGTTTGCAAGTGTTTTGGCATGGTCTTATTACATTTGTACCAAGTTCGCAAGTGTTTTGGCATGGTCTTATTAAATTTGTACCAAGTTTGCAAGTGTTCGGCATGGTCTTATTAAATTTGTACCAATTTTGCAAGTGTTTTAGCATGGTATTATTAAATTTGTTCCAAGTTTGCAAGTGTTTTGGCATGGTCTTATTAAATTAGTACCAAGTTTGCAAGTGTTTTGGCATGGTCTTATAAAATTTGAACCAAATTTGCAAGTGTTTTGGCATGGTCTTATTAAATTTGTACCAAGTTTGCAAGTGTTTTGGCATGGTCTTAGGAAGTTTGTTCCAAGTTTGCAAGTGTTTTGGCATGGTTTTATTAAATTTGTATCAAGTTTGCACGTGTTTTGGAATGGTCTTATTAAATTTGTTTCAAGTTTGCAAGTGTTCTGGCATGGTCTTAATAAATTTGTACCAAGTTTGCAAGTGTTTTGGCAGGGTCTTATTAAATTTGTACCAAGTTTGCAAGTGTTTTGGCATGGTCTTATAACATTTGTACCAAGTTTGCAAGTGTTTTGGCATGGTCTTATTAAATTTGTACCAAGTTTGCAAGTGTTCGGCATGGTCTTCTTAAATTTGTACCAATTTTGCAAGTGTTTTAGCATGGTATTATTAAATTTGTTCCAAGTTGCAAGTGTTTTGGCATGGTCTTATTAAATTAGTACAAAGTTTGCAAGTGTTTTGGCATGGTCTTATTAAATTTGAACCAAGTTTGCAAGTGTTTTGGCATGGTCTTATTAAATTTGTACCAAGTTTGCAAGTGTTTTGGCATGGTCTTAGGAAGTTTGTTCCAAGTTTGCAAGTGTTTTGGCATGGTTTTATTAAATTTGTATCAAGTTTGCACGTGTTTTGGAATGGTCTTATTAAATTTGTTCCAAGTTTGCAAGTGTTCTGGCATGGTCTTAATAAATTTGTACCAAGTTTGCAAGTGTTTTGGCAGGGTCTTATTAAATTTGTACCAAGTTTGCAAGTGTTTTGGCATGGTCTTATTACATTTGTACCAAGTTTGCAAGTGTTTTGGCATGGTCTTATTAAATTTGTACCAAGTTTGCAAGTGTTCGGCATGGTCTTCTTAAATTTGTACCAATTTTGCAAGTGTTTTAGCATGGTCTTATTAAATTTGTTCCAAGTTTGCAAGTGTTTTGGCAAGGTCTTATTAAATTTGTACCAAGTTTGCAAGTGTTTTGGCATGGTCTTATTAAATTTGTCCCAAGTTTGCAAGTGTTTTGGCATGCTCTTAGGAAGTTTGTCCCAAGTTTGCAAGTGTTTGGCATGGTCTTATTAATTGTGTACCAAGTTAGCAAGTGTTTGGCATGGACTTAGGAAGTTTGTACCAAGTTTGCAAGTGTTTTGGCATGGTCTTATTAAATTTGTACCAAGTTTGCAAGTGTTTTGGCATGGTCTTATTAAATTTGTACCAAGTTTGCAAGTGTTTTGGCATGGTCTTAGGAAGTTTGTTCCAAGTTTGCAAGTGTTTTGGCATGGTTTTATTAAATTTGTACCAAGTTTGCAAGTGTTTTGGCATGGTCTTTGGAAGTTTTTTCCAAGTTTGCAAGTGTTTTGGCATGGCCTTAGGAAGTTTGTTCCAAGTTTGCAAGTGTTTTGGCATGGTCTCATTAAATTTGTATAAAAATTATAAGTGTTTTGGCATGGTCTTATTAAATTTGTACCAAGTTTACAGGTGTTTTGGCATGGTCTTTGGAAGTTTGTTCCAAGTTTGCAAGTGTTTTGGCATGGTCTTATTAAATTTGTACCAAGTTTGCAGGTGTTTTGGCATGGTCTTAGGAAGTTTTTTCCAAGTTCGCAAGTGTTTTGGCATGGTCTTAGGAAGTTTGTTCCAAGTTTGCAAGTGTTTGGCATGGTCTTATTAAATTTGTACCAAGTTTGCAAGTGTTTTGGCATGGTCTCATTAAATTTGTACTAAGTTTGCAAGTGTTTTGGCATGGTCTTATTAAATTTGTACCAAGTTTGCAAGTGTTTTGAAATGGTCTTATTAAATTTGAACCAAGTTTGCAAGTGTTTTGGCATGGTCTTCGGAAGTTTTTTCCAAGTTTGCAAGTGTTTTGGCATGGTCTAAGGAAGTTTGTTCCAAGTTTGCAAGTGTTTGGCATGGTCTTATTAAATTTGTACCAAGTTTGCAAGTGTTTTGGCATGGTCTCATTAAAATTGTACCAAGTTTGCAAGTGTTTTGGCATGGTCTTATTAAATTTGTACCAAGTTTGCAAGTGTTTTGGCATGGTCTTATTAAATTTGTACCAAGTTTGCAGGTGTTTTGGCATGGTCTTTGGAAGTTTTTTCCAAGTTTGCAAGTGTTTTGGCATGGTCTTAGGAAGTTTGTTCCAAGTTTGCAAGTGTTTGGCATGGTCTTATTAAATTTGTACCAAGTTTATAAGTGTTTTGGCATGGTCTTATTAAATTTGTTCCAAGTTTGCAAGTGTTTGGCATGGTCTTATTAAATTTGTACCAAGTTTGCAGGTGTTTTGGCATGGTCTTTGGAAGTTTTTTCCAAGTTTGCAAGTGTTTTGGCATGGTCTTAGGAAGTTTGTTCCAAGTTTGCAAGTGTTTGGCATGGTCTTATTAAATTTGTACCAAGTTTATAAGTGTTTTGGCATGGTCTTATTAAATTTGTACCAAGTTTGCAAGTGTTTTGGCATGGTCTTATTAAATTTGTACCAAGTTTGCAGGTGTTTTGGCATGGTCTTAGGAAGTTTTTTCCAAGTTTGCAAGTGTTTTGGCATGGTCTTAGGAAGTTTGTTCCAAGTTTGCAAGTGTTTGGCATGGTCTTATTAAATTTGTACCAAGTTTATAAGTGTTTTGGCATGGTCTTATTAAATTTGTACCAAGTTTGCAAGTGTTTTGGCATGGTCTTATTAAATTTGTACCAAGTTTGCAAGTGTTTTGGCATGGTCTTATTAAATTTGTACCAAGTTTGCAAGTGTTTTGGCATGGTCTTATTAAATTTGTACCATGTTTGCAAGTGTTTTGGCATGGTCTCATTAAATTTGTACCAAGTTTGCAAGTGTTTTGGCATGGTCTTATTAAATTTGTACCAAGTTTGCAAGTGTTTTGGCATGGTCTTATTAAATTTGTACCAAGTTTGCAAGTGTTATGGCATGGTCTTATTAAATTTGTACCAAGTTTTCAAGTGTTTTGGCATGGTCTTAGGAAGTTTGTACCAAGTTTGCAAGTGTTTTGGCATGGTCTTATTAAAATTGTACCAAGTTTGCAAGTGTTTTGGCATGGCCGTATTAAATTTGTACCAAGTTTGCAAATGTTTTGGCAGGGTCTTATTAAATTTGTTCCAAGTTTGCAAGTGTTTGGCATGGTCGTTTTAAATTTGTACCAAGTTTGCAAGTGTATTGGCATGGTCTTAGGAAGTTTGTTCCAAGTTTGCAAGTGTTTGGCATGGTCTTAGGAAGTTTGTTCCAAGTTTGCAAGTGTTTGGCATGGTCTTATTAAATTTGTACCAAGTTAGTAAGTGTTTTGGCATGGTTTTAGGAAGTTTGTTCCAAGTTTGCAAGTGTTTGGCATGGTCTTATTAAATTTGTACCAAGTTTGCAAGTGTTTTGGCATGATCTTATTAAAATTGTACCAAGTTTGCAAGTGTTTTGGCATGGTCTTAGGAAGTTTGTTCCAAGTTTGCAAGTGTTTTGGCATGGTCTTAGGAAGTTTGTTCCAAGCTTGCAAGTGTTTTGGCATGGTCTTTTTAAATTTGTTCCAAGTTTGCAAGTGTTTTGGCATGGTCTTATTAAATTTGTACCAAGTTTGCAAGTGTTTTGGCATGGTCTTATTAAATTTGTTCCAAGTTTGCAAGTGTTCTGGCATGGTCTTATTAAATTTGTACCAAGTTTGCATGTGTTTTGGCATGGTCTTATTACATTTGTACCAAGTTTGCAAGTGTTTTGGCATGGTGTTAGGAAGTTTGTTCCAAGCTTGCAAGTGTTTTGGCATGGTCTTATTAAATTTGTACAAAGTTTGCAAGTGTTTTGGCATGGTCTTATTAAATTTGTACCAAGTTTGCAAGTGTTTTGGCATGGTCTTATTAAATTTGTTCCAAGTTTGCAAGTGTTTTGGCATGGTCTTATTAAATTTGTACCAAGTTTGCAAGTGTTTTGGCATGGTCTTATTAAATTTGTTCCAAGTTTGCAAGTGTTTTGGCATGGTCTTATTAAATTTGTACCAAGTTTGCAAGTGTTTTGGCATGGTCTTATTACATTTGTACCAAGTTTGCAAGTGTTTTGGCATGGTCTTATTAAATTTGTTCCAAGTTTGCAAGTGTTTTGGTATGGTCTTATTAAATTTGTACCAAGTTTGCAAGTGTTTTGGCATGGCCTTATTAAATTTTTACCAAGTTTGCAAGTGTTTTGGCATGGTCTTAGGAAGTTTGTTCCAAGTTTGCAAGTGTTTTGGCATGGTCTTTTTAAATTTGTACCAAGTTTGCAAGTGTTTTGGCATGGTCTTATTAAATTTGTACCAAGTTTGTAGGTGTTTTGGCATGGTCTTTGGAAGTTTTTTCCAAGTTTGCAAGTGTTTTGGCATGGTCTTAGGAAGTTTGTTCCAAGTTTGCAAGTGTTTGGCATGGTCTTATTAAATTTGTACCAAGTTTATAAGTGTTTTGGCATGGTCTTATTAAATTTGTACCAAGTTTGCAAGTGTTTTGGCATGGTCTTATTAAATTTGTACCAAGTTTGCAGGTGTTTTGGCATGGTCTTTGGAAGTTTTTTCCAAGTTTGCAAGTGTTTTGGCATGGTCTTAGGAAGTTTTTTCCAAGTTTGCAAGTGTTTTGGCATGGTCTCATTAAATTTGTACCAAGTTTATAAGTGTTTTGGCATGGTCTTATTAAAATTGTATCAAGTTTGCAAGTGTTTTGGCATGGTCTTATTCAATTTGTACCAAGTTTGCAAGTGTTTTGAAATGGTCTTATTAAATTTGATCCAAGTTTGCAAGTGTTTTGGCATGGTCTTATTAAATTGGTTCCAAGTTTGCAAGTGTTTGGCATGGTCTTATTAAATTTGTACCAAGTTTGCAAGTGTTTTGGCATGGTCTTATTAAATTTGTACCAAGTTTGCAAGTGTTTTGGCATGGTCTTATTAAATTTGTACCAAGTTTGCAAGTGTTTTGGCATGGTCTCATTAAATTTGTACCAAGTTTGCAAGTGTTTTGGCATGGTCTCATTAAATTTGTACCAAGTTTGCAGGTGTTTTGGCATGGTCTTTGGAAGTTTTTTCCAAGTTTGCAAGTGTTTTGGCATGGTCTTATTAAATTTGTACCAAGTTTATAAGTGTTTTGGCATGGTCTTATCAAATTTGTACCAAGTTTGCAAGTGTTTTGGCATGGTATTATTAAATTTGTACCAAGTTTGCATGTGTTTTGGAATGGTCTTTGGAAGTTTTTTCCAAGTTTGCAAGTGTTTTGGCATGGTCTTAGGAAGTTTGTTCCAAGTTTGCAAGTGTTTGGCATGGTCTTATTAAATTTGTACCACGTTTATAAGTGTTTTGGCATGGTCTTATTAAATTTGTACCAAGTTTGCAAGTGTTTTGGCATGGTCTTATTAAATTTGTACCAAGTTTGCAGGTGTTTTGGCATGGTCTTTGGAAGTTTTTTCCAAGTTTGCAAGTGTTTTGGCATGGTCTTAGGAAGTTTGTTCCAAGTTTGCAAGTGTTTGGCATGGTCTTATTAAACTTGTACCAAGTTTATAAGTGTTTTGGCATGGTCTCATTAAATTTGTACCAAGTTTGCAAGTGTTTTGGCATGGTCTTATTAAATTTGTACCAAGTTTGCAGGTGTTTTGGCATGGTCTTTGGAAGTTTTTTCCAAGTTTGCAAATGTTTTGGCATGGTCTTAGGAAGTTTGTTCCAAGTTTGCAAGTGTTTTGGCATGGTCTCATTAAATTTGTACCAAGTTTATAAGTGTTTTGGCATGGTCTTATTAAATGTGTACCAAGTTTGCAAGTGTTTTGGCATGGTCTTATTAAATTTGTACCAAGTTTGCAAGTGTTTTGGCATGGTCTTATTAATTTTGTACCAAGTTTGCAGGTGTTTTGGCATGGTCTTTGGAAGTTTTTTCCAAGTTTGCAAGTGTTTTGGCATGGTCTTAGGAAGTTTGTTCCAAGATTGCAAGTGTTTGGCATGGTCTTATTAAATTTGTACCAAGTTTTTAAGTGTTTTGGCATGGTCTTATTAAATTTGTACCAAGCTTGCAAGTGTTTTGGCATGGTCTTATTAAATTTGTACCAAGTTTGCAGGTGTTTTGGCATGGTCTTTGGAAGTTTTTTCCAAGTTTGCAAGTGTTTTGGCATGGTCTTAGGAAGTTTGTTCCAAGTTTGCAAGTGTTTGGCATGGTCTTATTAAATTTGTACCAAGTTTATAAGTGTTTTGGCATGGTCTTATTAAATTTGTACCAAGCTTGCAAGTGTTTTGGCATGGTCTTTTTAAATTTGTACCAAGTTTGCAGGTGTTTTGGCATGGTCTTTGGAAGTTTTTTCCAAGTTTGCAAGTGTTTTGGCATGGTCTTAGGAAGTTTGTTCCAAGTTTGCAAGTGTTTGGCAGGGTCTTATTAAATTTGTACCAAGTTTATAAGTGTTTTGGCATGGTCTTATTAAATTTGTACCAAGTTTGCAAGTGTTTTGGCATGGTCTTATTAAATTTGTACCAAGTTTGCAAGTGTTTTGGCATGGTCTTAGGAAGTTTGTTCCAAGTTTGCAAGTGTTTGGCATGGTCTTATTAAATTTGTACCAAGTTTGCAAGTGTTTTGGCATGGTCTTAGGAAGTTTGTTCCAAGTTTGCAAGTGTTTTGGCATGGTCTTATTAAATTTGTACCAAGTTTGCAAGTGTTTTGGCATGGTCTTATTAAATTTGTACCAAGTTTGCAGGTGTTTTGGCATGGTCTTTGGAAGTTTTTTCCAAGTTTGCAAGTGTTTTGGCATGGTCTTAGGAAGTTTGTTCCAAGTTTGCAAGTGTTTGGCATGGTCTTATTAAATTTGTACCAAGTTTATAAGTGTTTTGGCATGGTCTTATTAAATTTGTACCAAGTTTGCAAGTGTTTTGGCATGGTCTTATTAAATTTGTACCAAGTTTGCAGGTGTTTTGGCATGGTCTTTGGAAGTTTTTTCCAAGTTTGCAAGTGTTTTGGCATGGTCTTAGGAAGTTTGTTCCAAGTTTGCAAGTGTTTTGGCATGGTCTTTGGAAGTTTGTTCCAAGTTTGCAAGTGTTTTGGCATGGTCTTATTAAATTTGTTCCAAGTTTGCAAGTGTTTTGGCATGGTCTTAGGAAGTTTGTTCCAAGTTTGCAAGTGTTTG
Organism: Anopheles atroparvus; assembly: GCA_914969975.1. Lineage (NCBI taxonomy): Eukaryota > Metazoa > Arthropoda > Insecta > Diptera > Culicidae > Anopheles > Anopheles atroparvus. The sequence continues at coordinate 10,471,945 of CAJZCY010000006.1, read as the reverse complement.
GCATGGTCTTATTAAATTTGTACCAATTTTGCAGGTGTTTTGGCATGGTCTTTGGAAGTTTTTTCCAAGTTTGCAAATGTTTTGGCATGGTCTTAGGAAGTTTGTTCCAAGTTTGCAGGTGTTTGGCATGGTCTTATTAAATTTGTACCAAGTTTATAAGTGTTTTGGCATGGTCTTATTAAATTTGTACCAAGTTTGCAAGTGTTTTGGAATGGTCTTATTAAATTTGTACCAAGTTTGCAGGTGTTTTGGCATGGTCTTTGGAAGTTTGTTCCAAGTTTGCAAGTGTTTGGCATGGTCTTTGGAAGTTTTTTCCAAGTTTGCAAGTGTTTTGGCATGGTCTTAGGAAGTTTGTTCCAAGTTTGCAAGTGTTTGGCATGGTCTTATTAAATTTGTACCAAGCTTAGAAGTGTTTTGGCATGGTCTTATTAAATTTGTACCAAGCTTGCAAGTGTTTTGGCATGGTCTTATTAAATTTGTATCAAATTTGCAGGTGTTTTGGCATGGTCTTTGGAAGTTTTTTCCAAGTTTGCAAGTGTTTTGGCATGGTCTTAGGAAGTTTGTTCCAAGTTTGCAAGTGTTTGGCAGGGTCTTATTAAATTTGTACCAAGTTTATAAGTGTTTTGGCATGGTCTTATTAAATTTGTACCAAGTTTGCAAGTGTTTTGGCATGGTCTTATTAAATTTGTACCAAGTTTGCAGGTGTTTTGGCATGGTCTTTGGAAGTTTTTTCCAAGTTTGCAAATGTTTTGGCATGGTCTTAGGAAGTTTGTTCCAAGTTTGCAAGTGTTTGGCATGGTCTTATTAAATTTGTACCAAGTTTATAAGTGTTTTGGCATGGTCTTATTAAATTTGTACCAAGTTTGCAAGTGTTTTGGTATGGTCTTATTAAATTTGTACCAAGTTTGCAGGTGTTTTGGCATGGTCTTTGGAAGTTTTTTCCAAGTTTGCAAGTGTTTTGGCATGGTCTTAGGAAGTTTGTTCCAAGTTTGCAAGTGTTTGGCATGGTCTTATTAAATTTGTACCAAGTTTGCAAGTGTTTTGGCATGGTCTCATTAAATTTGTACCAAGTTTGCAAGTGTTTAACATGGTCTTATTAAATTTGTACCAAGTTAGCAAGGGTTTGGCATGGTCTTATTAGATTTGTACCAAGTTTGCAAGTGTTATGGCATGGTCTTATTATATTTGTACCAAGTTTGCAAGTGTTTTGGCATGGTCTTATTAAATTTGTACCAGGTTTGCACGTGTTTTGGCATGGTCTTATTAAATTTGTACCAAGTTTGCAGGTGTTTTGGCATGGTCTTTGGAAGTTTTTTCCAAGTTTGCAAGTGTTTTGGCATGGTCTTAGGAAGTTTGTTCCAAATTTGCAAGTGTTTGGCATGGTCTCATTAAATTTGTACCAAGTTTATAAGTGTTTTGGCATGGTCTTATTAAATTTGTACCAAGTTTGCAAGTGTTTTGGCATGGTCTTATTTAATTTGTACCAAGTTTGCATGTGTTTTGGCATGGTCCTTGGAAGTTTTTTCCAAGTTTGCAAGTGTTTTGGCATGGTCTTAGGAAGTTTGTTCCATGTTTGCAAGTGTTTTGGCATGGTCTCATTAAATTTGTACCAAGTTTATAAGTGTTTTGACATGGTCTTATTAAATTTGTACCAAGTTTGCAAGTGTTTTGGCATGGTCTTATTAAATTTGTACCAAGTTTGCAGGTGTTTTGGCATGGTCTTTGGAAGTTTGTTCCAAGTTTGCAAGTGTTTTGGCATGGTCTTATTAAATTTGTACCAAGTTTGCAAGTGTTTTGGCATGGTCTTATAAAATTTGAACCAAGTTTGCAAGTGTTTTGGCATGGTCTTATTAAATTTGTTCCAAGTTTGCAAGTGTTTGGCATGGTCTTATTAAATTTGTACCAAGTTTGCAAGTGTTTTGGCATGGTCTTATCAAATCTGTACGAAGTTTGCAAGTGTTTTGGCATGGTCTTATTAAATTTGTACCAAGTTTGCAAGTGTTTTGGCATGGTCTCATTAAATTTGTACCAAGTTTGCAAGTGTTTTGGCATGGTCTTATTAAATTTGTACCAAGTTTGCAAGTGTTTTGGCATGGTCTTATTAAAGTTGTACCAAGTTTGCAGGTGTTTTGGCATGGTCTTATTAAATTTGTACCAAGTTTGCAGGTGTTTTGGCATGGTCTTAGGAAGTTTGTTCCAAGTTTGCAATTGTTTTGGCATGGTCTTATTAAATTTGTACCAAGTTTGCAGGTGTTTTGGCATGGTCTTTGGATGTTTTTTCCAAGTTTGCAAGTGTTTTGGCATGGTCTTAGGAAGTTTGTTCCAAGTTTGCAAGTGTTTGGCATGGTCTTATTAAATTTGTACCAAGTTTATAAGTGTTTTGGCATGGTCTTATTAAATTTGTACCAAGTTTGCAAGTGTTTTGGCATGGTCTTATTAAATTTGTACCAAGTTTGCAGGTGTTTTGGCATGGTCTTTGGAAGTTTGTTCCAAGTTTGCAAGTGTTTTGGCATGGTCTTATTAAATTTGTACCAAGTTTGCAGGTGTTTTGGCATGGTCTTTGGAAGTTTTTTCCAAGTTTGCAAGTGTTTTGGCATGGTCTTAGGAAGTTTGTTCCAAGTTTGCAAGTGTTTTGGCATGGTCTCATTAAATTTGTACCAAGTTTACAAGTGTTTTGGCATGGTCTTATTAAATTTGTACCAAGTTTGCAAGTGTTTTGGCATGGTCTTAGGAAGTTTGTTCCAAGTTTGCAAGTGTTTGGCATGGTCTTATTAAATTTGTACCAAGTTTGCAAGTGTTTTGGCATGGTCTCATTAAATTTGTACCAAGTTTGCAAGTGTTTTGGCATGGTCTTATTAAAATTGTAACAAGTTTGCAAGTGTTTTGCATGGTCTTATTAAATTTGTACCAAGTTTGCAAGTGTTTTGGCATGGTTTTAGGAAGTTTGTTCCAAGTTTGCAAGTGTTTGGCATGGTCTTATTAAATTTGTACCAAGTTTGCAAGTGTTTTGGCATGGTCTTATAAAATTTGAACCAAGTTTGCAAGTGTTTTGGCATGGTTTTATTAAATTTGTTCCAAGTTTGCAAGTGTTTGGCATGGTCTTATTAAATTTGTACCAAGTTTGCAAGTGTTTTGGCATGGTCTTATCAAATCTGTACGAAGTTTGCAAGTGTTTTGGCATGGTCTTATTAAATTTGTACCAAGTTTGCAAGTGTTTTGGCATGGTCTCATTAAATTTGTACCAAGTTTGCAAGTGTTTGGGCATGGTCTTATTAAATTTGTACCAAGTTTGCAAGTGTTTTGGCATGGTCTTATTAAAGTTGTACCAAGTTTGCAGGTGTTTTGGCATGGTCTTATTAAATTTGTACCAAGTTTGCAGGTGTTTTGGCATGGTCTTAGGAAGTTTGTTCCAAGTTTGCAATTGTTTTGGCATGGTCTTATTAAATTTGTACCAAGTTTGCAGGTGTTTTGGCATGGTCTTTGGATGTTTTTTCCAAGTTTGCAAGTGTTTTGGCATGGTCTTAGGAAGTTTGTTCCAAGTTTGCAAGTGTTTGGCATGGTCTTATTAAATTTGTACCAAGTTTATAAGTGTTTTGGCATGGTCTTATTAAATTTGTACCAAGTTTGCAAGTGTTTTGGCATGGTCTTATTAAATTTGTACCAAGTTTGCAGGTGTTTTGGCATGGTCTTTGGAAGTTTGTTCCAAGTTTGCAAGTGTTTTGGCATGGTCTTATTAAATTTGTACCAAGTTTGCAGGTGTTTTGGCATGGTCTTTGGAAGTTTTTTCCAAGTTTGCAAGTGTTTTGGCATGGTCTTAGGAAGTTTGTTCCAAGTTTGCAAGTGTTTTGGCATGGTCTCATTAAATTTGTACCAAGTTTATAAGTGTTTTGGCATGGTCTTATTAAATTTGTACCAAGTTTGCAAGTGTTTTGGCATGGTCCCATTAAATTTGTACCAAGTTTGCAAGTGTTTTGGCATGGTCTTATTAAATTTGTTCCAAGTTTGCGAGTGTTTGGCATGGTCTTATTAAATTTGTTCCAAGTTTGCAAGTGTTTTGGCATGGTCTTATTAAATTTGTACCAAGTTTGCAAGTGTTTTGGCATGGTCTTATTAAATTTGTACCAAGTTTGCAAGTGTTTTGGCATGGTCTTTGGAAGTTTTTTCCAAGTTTGCAAGTGTTTTGGCATGGCCTTAGGAAGTTTGTTCCAAGTTTGCAATTGTTTTGGCATGGTCTCATTAAATTTGTATAAAAATTATAAGTGTTTTGGCATGGTCTTATTAAATTTGTACCAAGTTTACAGGTGTTTTGGCATGGTCTTTGGAAGTTTGTTCCAAGTTTGCAAGTGTTTTGGCATGGTCTTATTAAATTTGTACCAAGTTTGCAGGTGTTTTGGCATGGTCTTAGGAAGTTTTTTCCAAGTTCGCGAGTGTTTTGGCATGGTCTTAGGAAGTTTGTTCCAAGTTTGCAAGTGTTTGGCATGGTCTTATTAAATTTGTACCAAGTTTGCAAGTGTTTTGGCATGGTCTCATTAAATTTGTACTAAGTTTGCAAGTGTTTTGGCATGGTCTTATTAAATTTGTACCAAGTTTGCAAGTGTTTTGAAATGGTCTTATTAAATTTGAACCAAGTTTGCAAGTGTTTTGGCATGGTCTTCGGAAGTTTTTTCCAAGTTTGCAAGTGTTTTGGCATGGTCTAAGGAAGTTTGTTCCAAGTTTGCAAGTGTTTGGCATGGTCTTATTAAATTTGTACCAAGTTTATAAGTGTTTTGGCATGGTCTTATTAAATTTGTACCAAGTTTGCAGGTGTTTTGGCATGGTCTTAGGAAGTTTTTTCCAAGTTCGCAAGTGTTTTGGCATGGTCTTAGGAAGTTTGTTCCAAGTTTGCAAGTGTTTGGCATGGTCTTATTAAATTTGTACCAAGTTTGCAAGTGTTTTGGCATGGTCTCATTAAATTTGTACTAAGTTTGCAAGTGTTTTGGCATGGTCTTATTAAATTTGTACCAAGTTTGCAAGTGTTTTGGCATGGTCTTATTAAATTTGTACCAAGTTTGCAAGTGTTTTGGCATGGTCTCATTAAAATTGTACCAAGTTTGCAAGTGTTTTGGCATGGTCTTATTAAATTTGTACCAAGTTTGCAAGTGTTTTGGCATGGTCTTATTAAATTTGTACCAAGTTTGCAGGTGTTTTGGCATGGTCTTTGGAAGTTTTTTCCAAGTTTGCAAGTGTTTTGGCATGGTCTTAGGAAGTTTGTTCCAAGTTTGCAAGTGTTTGGCATGGTCTTATTAAATTTGTACCAAGTTTATAAGTGTTTTGGCATGGTCTTATTAAATTTGTTCCAAGTTTGCAAGTGTTTGGCATGGTCTTATTAAATTTGTACCAAGTTTGCAGGTGTTTTGGCATGGTCTTTGGAAGTTTTTTCCAAGTTTGCAAGTGTTTTGGCATGGTCTTAGGAAGTTTGTTCCAAGTTTGCAAGTGTTTGGCATGGTCTTATTAAATTTGTACCAAGTTTATAAGTGTTTTGGCATGGTCTTATTAAATTTGTACCAAGTTTGCAAGTGTTTTGGCATGGTCTTATTAAATTTGTACCAAGTTTGCAGGTGTTTTGGCATGGTCTTAGGAAGTTTTTTCCAAGTTTGCAAGTGTTTTGGCATGGTCTTAGGAAGTTTGTTCCAAGTTTGCAAGTGTTTGGCATGGTCTTATTAAATTTGTACCAAGTTTATAAGTGTTTTGGCATGGTCTTATTAAATTTGTACCAAGTTTGCAAGTGTTTTGGCATGGTCTTATTAAATTTGTACCAAGTTTGCAAGTGTTTTGGCATGGTCTTATTAAATTTGTACCAAGTTTGCAAGTGTTTTGGCATGGTCTTATTAAATTTGTACCATGTTTGCAAGTGTTTTGGCATGGTCTCATTAAATTTGTACCAAGTTTGCAAGTGTTTTGGCATGGTCTTATTAAATTTGTACCAAGTTTGCAAGTGTTTTGGCATGGTCTTATTAAATTTGTACCAAGTTTGCAAGTGTTATGGCATGGTCTTATTAAATTTGTACCAAGCTTGCAAGTGTTTTGGCATGGTCTTATTAAATTTGTACCATGTTTGCAAGTGTTTTGGCATGGTCTTATTAAATTTGTACCAAGTTTGCAAGTGTTTTGGCATGGTCTTATTAAATTTGTACCAAGTTTGCAAGTGTTTTGGCATGGTCTTATTAAATTTGTTCCAAGTTTGCAAGTGTTTGGCATGGTCTGATTAAATTTGTACCAAGTTTGCAAGTGTTTTGGCATGGTCTTATTAAATTTGTACCAAGTTTGCAAGTGTTTTGGCATGGTCTTATTAAATTTGTACCAAGTTTGCAAGTGTTTTGGCATGGTCTTATTAAATTTGTACCAAGTCTGCAGGTGTTTTGGCATGGTCTTTGGAAGTTTTTTCCAAGTTTGCAAGTGTTTTGGCATGGTCTTAGGAAGTTTGTTCCAAGTTTGCAAGTGTTTGGCATGGTCTTATTAAATTTGTACCAAGTTTATAAGTGTTTTGGCATGGTCTTATTAAATTTGTTCCAAGTTTGCAAGTGTTTGGCATGGTCTTATTAAATTTGTACCAAGTTTGCAGGTGTTTTGGCATGGTCTTTGGAAGTTTTTTCCAAGTTTGCAAGTGTTTTGGCATGGTCTTAGGAAGTTTGTTCCAAGTTTGCAAGTGTTTGGCATGGTCTTATTAAATTTGTACCAAGTTTATAAGTGTTTTGGCATGGTCTTTGGAAGTTTTTTCCAAGTTTGCAAGTGTTTTGGCATGGTCTAAGGAAGTTTGTTCCAAGTTTGCAAGTGTTTGGCATGGTCTTATTAAATTTGTACCAAGTTTGCAAGTGTTTTGGCATGGTCTCATTAAAATTGTACCAAGTTTGCAAGTGTTTTGGCATGGTCTTATTAAATTTGTACCAAGTTTGCAAGTGTTTTGGCATGGTCTTATTAAATTTGTACCAAGTTTGCAGGTGTTTTGGCATGGTCTTTGGAAGTTTTTTCCAAGTTTGCAAGTGTTTTGGCATGGTCTTAGGAAGTTTGTTCCAAGTTTGCAAGTGTTTGGCATGGTCTTATTAAATTTGTACCAAGTTTATAAGTGTTTTGGCATGGTCTTATTAAATTTGTTCCAAGTTTGCAAGTGTTTGGCATGGTCTTATTAAATTTGTACCAAGTTTGCAGGTGTTTTGGCATGGTCTTTGGAAGTTTTTTCCAAGTTTGCATGTGTTTTGGCATGGTCTTAGGAAGTTTGTTCCAAGTTTGCAAGTGTTTGGCATGGTCTTATTAAATTTGTACCAAGTTTATAAGTGTTTTGGCATGGTCTTATTAAATTTGTTCCAAGTTTGCAAGTGTTTGGCATGGTCTTATTAAATTTGTACCAAGTTTGCCGGTGTTTTGGCATGGTCTTTGGAAGTTTTTTCCAAGTTTGCAAGTGTTTTGGCATGGTCTTAGGAAGTTTGTTCCAAGTTTGCAAGTGTTTGGCATGGTCTTATTAAATTTGTACCAAGTTTATAAGTGTTTTGGCATGGTCTTATTAAATTTGTACCAAGTTTGCAAGTGTTTTGGCATGGTCTTATTAAATTTGTACCAAGTTTGCAGGTGTTTTGGCATGGTCTTAGGAAGTTTTTTCCAAGTTTGCAAGTGTTTTGGCATGGTCTCATTAAATTTGTACCAAGTTTGCAAGTGTTTTGGCAAGGTCTTATTAAATTTGTAACAAGTTTGCAAGTGTTTTGAAATGGTCTTATTAAATTTGAACCAAGTTTGCAAGTGTTTTGGCATGGTCTTTGGAAGTTTTTTCCAAGTTTGCAAGTGTTTTGGCATGGTCTTAGGAAGTTTGTTCCAAGTTTGCAAGTGTTTGGCATGGTCTTATTAAATTTGTACCAAGTTTGCAAGTGTTTTGGCATGATCTTATTAAATTTGTACCAAGTTTGCAGGTGTTTTGGCATGGTCTTTGGAAGTTTTTTCCAAGTTTTCAAGTGTTTTGGCATGGTCTCATTAAATTTGTACCAAGTTTGCAAGTGTTTTGGCATGGTCTTATTAAATTTGTTCCAAGTTTGCAAGTGTTTGGCATGGTCTTATTAAATTTGTACCAAGTTTGCAAGTGTTTTGGCATGGTCTCATTAAATTTGTACCAAGTTTGCAAGTGTTTGGCATGGTCTTATTAAATTTGTACCAAGTTTGCAAGGGTTTGGCATGGTCTTATTCGATTTGTACCAAGTTTGCAAGTGTTATATCATGGTCTTATTAAATTTGTACCAAGTTTGCAAGTGTTTTGGCATGGTCTTATCAAGTTTGTACCAAGTTTGCACGTGTTTTGGCATGGTCTCATTAAATTTGTACCAAGTTTGCAAGTGTTTTGGCATGGTCTTATTAAATTTGTACCAAGTTTGCAAGTGTTTTGGCATGGTCTTATTAAATTTGTACCAAGTTTGCAGGTGTTTTGGCATGGTCTTTGGAAGTTTGTTCCAAGTTTGCAAATGTTTTGGCATGGTCTTAGGAAGTTTGTTCCAAGTTTGCAAGTGTTTTGGCATGGTCTCATTAAATTTGTACCAAGTTTATAAGCGTTTTGGCATGGTCTTATTAAATTTGTACCAAGTTTGCAAGTGTTTTGGCATGGTCTTATTAAATTTGTACCAAGTTTGCAAGTGTTTTGGCATGGTCTTTGGAAGTTTGTTCCAAGTTTGCAAGTGTTTGGCATGGTCTTATTAAATTTGTACCAAGTTTATAAGTGTTTTGGCATGGTCTTATTAAATTTGTACCAAGTTTGCAAGTGTTTTGCATGGTCTTATTAAATTTGTACCAAGTTTGCAGGTGTTTTGGCATGGTCTTTGGAAGTTTTTTCCAAGTTTGCAAATGTTTTGGCATGGTCTTAGGAAGTTTGTTCCAAGTTTGCAAGTGTTTGGCATGGTCTTATTAAATTTGTACCAAGTTTATAAGTGTTTTGGCATGGTCTTATTAAATTTGTACCAAGTTTGCAAGTGTTTTGGCATGGTCTTATTAAATTTGTACCAAGTTTGCAGGTGTTTTGGCATGGTCTTTGGAAGTTTTTTCCAAGTTTGCAAATGTTTTGGCATGGTCTTAGGAAGTTTGTTCCAAGTTTGCAAGTGTTTTGGCATGGTCTCATTAAATTTGTACCAAGTTTGCAAGTGTTTTGGCATGGTCTTATTAAATTTGTACCAAGTTTGCAAGTGTTTTGGCATGGTCTTTGGAAGTTTGTTCCAAGTTTGCAAGTGTTTTGGCATGGTCTTATTAAATTTGTTCCAAGTTTGCAAGTGTTTTGGCATGGTCTTAGGAAGTATGTTCCAAGTTTGCAAGTGTTTGGCATGGTCTTATTAAATTTGTACCAAGTTTGCAAGTGTTTTGGCATGGTCTCATTAAATTTGTACCAAGTTTGCAAGTGTTTTGGCATGGTCTTATTAAATTTGTACCAAGTTTGCAAGTGTTTTGGCATGGTCTTATTAAATTTGTTCCAAGTTTGCAAGTGTTTTGGCATGGTCTTAGGAAGTATGTTCCAAGTTTGCAAGTGTTTGGCATGGTCTTATTAAATTTGTACCAAGTTTGCAAGTGTTTTGGCATGGTCTCATTAAATTTGTACCAAGTTTGCAGGTGTTTTGGCATGGTCTTTGGAAGTTTTTTCCAAGTTTGCAAATGTTTTGGCATGGTCTTAGGAAGTTTGTTCCAAGTTTGCAAGTGTTTTGGCATGGTCTCATTAAATTTGTACCAAGTTTATAAGTGTTTTGGCATGGTCTTATTAAATTTGTACCAAGTTTGCAGGTGTTTTGGAATGGTCTTTGGAAGTTTTTTCCAAGTTTGCAAGTGTTTTGGCATGGTCTTATTAAATTTGTACCAAGTTTATAAGTGTTTTGGCATGGTCTTATTAAATTTGTACCAAGTTTGCAAGTGTTTTGGCATGGTCTTTGGAAGTTTGTTCCAAGTTTGCAAGTGTTTTGGCATGGTCTTATTAAATTTGTTCCAAGTTTGCAAGTGTTTTGGCATGGTCTTAGGAAGTTTGTTCCAAGTTTGCAAGTGTTTGGCATGGTCTTATTAAATTTGTAACAATTTTGCAGGTGTTTTGGCATGGTCTTTGGAAGTTTTTTCCAAGTTTGCAAATGTTTTGGCATGGTCTTATTAAATTTGTACCAAGTTTATAAGTGTTTTGGCATGGTCTTATTAAATTTGTTCCAAGTTTGCAAGTGTTTTGGCAGGGTCGTATTAAATTTGTACCAAGTTTGCAAGTGTTTTGGCATGGTCTTATTAAATTTGTACCAAGTTTGCAAGTGTTTTGGCAAGGTCTTATTAAATTTGTACCAAGTTTGCAGGTGTTTTGGAATGGTCTTTGGAAGTTTTTTCCAAGTTTGCAAGTGTTTTGGCATGGTCTTATTAAATTTGTACCAAGTTTATAAGTGTTTTGGCATGGTCTTATTAAATTTGTACCAAGTTTGCAAGTGTTTTGGCATGGTCTTATTAAATTTGTACCAAGTTTGCAGGTGTTTTGGCATGGTCTTTGGAAGTTTTTTCCAAGTTTGCAAGTGTTTTGGCATGGTCTTAGGAAGTTTGTTCCAAGTTTGCAAGTGTTTGGCATGGTCTTATTAAATTTGTACCAAGTTTATAAGTGTTTTGGCATGGTCTTATTAAATTTGTACCAAGTTTGCAAGTGTTTTGGCATGGTCTTATTAAATTTGTACCAAGTTTGCAGGTGTTTTGGCATGGTCTTTGGAAGTTTTTTCCAAGTTTGCAAATGTTTTGGCATGGTCTTAGGAAGTTTGTTCCAAGTTTGCAAGTGTTTTGGCATGGTCTCATTAAATTTGTACCAAGTTTATAAGTGTTTTGGCATGGTCTTATTAAATTTGTACCAAGTTTGCAAGTGTTTTGGCATGGTCTTATTAAATTTGTACCAAGTTTGCAAGTGTTTTGGCATGGTCTTTGGAAGTTTGTTCCAAGTTTGCAAGTGTTTTGGCATGGTCTTATTAAATTTGTTCCAAGTTTGCAAGTGTTTTGGCATGGTCTTAGGAAGTATGTTCCAAGTTTGCAAGTGTTTGGCATGGTCTTATTAAATTTGTACCAAGTTTGCAAGTGTTTTGGCATGGTCTCATTAAATTTGTACCAAGTTTGCAAGTGTTTTGGCATGGTCTTATTAAATTTGTACCAAGTTTGCAAGTGTTTTGGCATGGTCTTATTAAATTTGTACCAAGTTTGCAGGTGTTTTGGCATGGTCTTTGGAAGTTTTTTCCAAGTTTGCAAGTGTTTTGGCATGGTCTTAGGAAGTTTGTTCCAAGTTTGCAAGTGTTTGGCATGGTCTTATTAAATTTGTACCAAGTTTATAAGTGTTTTGGCATGGTGTTATTAAATTTGTACCAAGTTTGCAAGTGTTTTGGCATGGTCTTATTAAATTTGTACCAAGTTTATAAGTGTTTTGGCATGGTGTTATTAAATTTGTACCAAGTTTGCAAGTGTTTTGGCATGGTCTTATTAAATTTGTACCAAGTTTGCAGGTGTTTTGGCATGGTCTTTGGAAGTTTTTTCCAAGTTTGCCAGTGTTTTGGCATGGTCTTAGGAAGTTTGTTCCAAGTTTGCAAGTGTTTGGCATGGTCTTATTAAATTTGTACCAATTTTGCAGGTGTTTTGGCATGGTCTTTGGAAGTTTTTTCCAAGTTTGCAAATGTTTTGGCATGGTCTTAGGAAGTTTGTTCCAAGTTTGCAAGTGTTTGGCATGGTCTTATTAAATTTGTACCAAGTTTGCAAGTGTTTTGGCATGGTCTTATTAAATTTGTACCAAGTTTGCAAGTGTTTTGGCATGGTCTTATTAAATTTGTACCAAGTTTGCAAGTGTTTGGCATGGTCTTATTAAATTTGTACCAATTTTGCAGGTGTTTTGGCATGGTCTTTGGAAGTTTTTTCCAAGTTTGCAAGTGTTTTGGCATGGTCTTAGGAAGTTTGTTCCAAGTTTGCAAGTGTTTGGCATGGTCTTATTAAATTTGTACCAAGTTTATAAGTGTTTTGGCATGGTCTTATTAAATTTGTACCAAGCTTGCAAGTGTTTTGGCATGGTCTTATTAAATTTGTACCAAGTTTGCAGGTGTTTTGGCATGGTCTTTGGAAGTTTTTTCCAAGTTTGCAAGTGTTTTGGCATGGTCTTAGGAAGTTTGTTCCAAGTTTGCAAGTGTTTGGCATGGTCTTATTAAATTTGTACCAAGTTTTTAAGTGTTTTGGCATGGTCTCATTAAATTTGTACCAAGCTTGCAAGTGTTTTGGCATGGTCTTATTAAATTTGTACCAAGTTTGCAGGTGTTTTGGCATGGTCTTTGGAAGTTTTTTCCAAGTTTGCAAGTGTTTTGGCATGGTCTTAGGAAGTTTGTTCCAAGTTTGCAAGTGTTTGGCATGGTCTTATTAAATTTGTACCAAGTTTATAAGTGTTTTGGCATGGTCTTATTAAATTTGTACCAAGTTTATAAGTGTTTTGGCATGGTCTTATTAAATTTGTACCAAGCTTGCAAGTGTTTTGGCATGGTCTTATTAAATTTGTACCAAGTTTGCAGGTGTTTTGGCATGGTCTTTGGAAGTTTTTTCCAAGTTTGCAAGTGTTTTGGCATGGTCTTAGGAAGTTTGTTCCAAGTTTGCAAGTGTTTGGCAGGGTCTTATTAAATTTGTACCAAGTTTATAAGTGTTTTGGCATGGTCTTTTTAAATTTGTACCAAGTTTGCAAGTGTTTTGGCATGGTCTTATTAAATTTGTACCAAGTTTGCAGGTGTTTTGGCATGGTCTTTGGAAGTTTTTTCCAAGTTTGCAAATGTTTTGGCATGGTCTTAGGAAGTTTGTTCCAAGTTTGCAAGTGTTTGGCATGGTCTTATTAAATTTGTACCAAGTTTATAAGTGTTTTGGCATGGTCTTATTAAATTTGTACCAAGTTTGCAAGTGTTTTGGCATGGTCTTATTAAATTTGTACCAAGTTTGCAGGTGTTTTGGCATGGTCTTTGGAAGTTTTTTCCAAGTTTGCAAATGTTTTGGCATGGTCTTAGGAAGTTTGTTCCAAGTTTGCAAGTGTTTGGCATGGTCTTATTAAATTTGTACCAAGTTTGCAAGTGTTTTGGCATGGTCTCATTAAATTTGTACCAAGTTTGCAAGTGTTTGGCATGGTCTTATTAAATTTGTACCAAGTTTGCAAGGGTTTGGCATGGTCTTATTAGATTTGTACCAAGTTTGCAAGTGTTTTGGCATGGTCTTATTAAATTTGTACCAAGTTTGCAAGTGTTTTGGCATGGTCTTATTAAATTTGTACCAAGTTTGCACGTGTTTTGGCATGGTCTTATTAAATTTGTACCAAGTTTGCAGGTGTTTTGGCATGGTCTTTGGAAGTTTTTTCCAAGTTTGCAAGTGTTTTGGCATGGTCTTAGGAAGTTTGTTCCAAGTTTGCAAGTGTTTGGCATGGTCTCATTAAATTTGTACCAAGTTTATAAGTGTTTTGGCATGGTCTTATTAAATTTGTACCAAGTTTGCAAGTGTTTTGGCATGGTCTTATTTAATTTGTACCAAGTTTGCATGTGTTTTGGCATGGTCTTTGGAAGTTTTTTCCAAGTTTGCAAGTGTTTTGGCATGGTCTTAGGAAGTTTGTTCCAAGTTTGCAAGTGTTTTGGCATGGTCTCATTAAATTTGTACCAAGTTTATAAGTGTTTTGGCATGGTCTTATTAAATTTGTACCAAGTTTGCAAGTGTTTTGGCATGGTCTTATTAAATTTGTACCAAGTTTGCAGGTGTTCCGGCATGGTCTTTGGAAGTTTGTTCCAAGTTTGCAAGTGTTTTGGCATGGTCTTATTAAATTTGTACCAAGTTTGCAGGTGTTTTGGCATGGTCTTAGGAAGTTTTTTCCAAGTTTGCAAGTGTTTTGGCATGGTCTTAGGAAGTTTGTTCCAAGTTTGCAAGTGTTTGGCATGGTCTTATTAAATTTGTACCAAGTTTGCAAGTGTTTTGGCATGGTCTCATTAAATTTGTACCAAGTTTGCAAGTGTTTTGGCATGGTCTTATTAAAATTGTACCAAGTTTGCAAGTGTTTTGCATGGTCTTATTAAATTTGTACCAAGTTTGCAAGTGTTTTGGCATGGTTTTAGGAAGTTTGTTCCAAGTTTGCAAGTGTTTGGCATGGTCTTATTAAATTTGTACCAAGTTTGCAAGTGTTTTGGCATGGTCTTATAAAATTTGAACCAAGTTTGCAAGTGTTTTGGCATGGTCTTATTAAATTTGTTCCAAGTTTGCAAGTGTTTGGCATGGTCTAATTAAATTTGTACCAAGTTTGCAAGTGTTTTGGCATGGTCTTATTAAATTTGTACCAAGTTTGCAAGTGTTTTGGCATGGTCTTATTAAATTTGTACCAAGTTTGCAAGTGTTTTGGCATGGTCTCATTAAATTTGTACCAAGTTTGCAAGTGTTTTGGCATGGTCTTATTAAATTTGTACCAAGTTTGCAAGTGTTTTGGCATGGTCTTATTAAAGTTGTACCAAGTTTGCAGGTGTTTTGGCATGGTCTTTGGATGTTTTTTCCAAGTTTGCAAGTGTTTTGGCATGGTCTTAGGAAGTTTGTTCCAAGTTTGCAAGTGTTTGGCATGGTCTTATTAAATTTGTACCAAGTTTATAAGTGTTTTGGCATGGTCTTATTAAATTTGTACCAAGTTTGCAAGTGTTTTGGCATGGTCTTATTAAATTTGTACCAAGTTTGCAGTTGTTTTGGCATGGTCTTTGGAAGTTTGTTCCAAGTTTGCAAGTGTTTTGGCATGGTCTTATTAAATTTGTACCAAGTTTGCAGGTGTTTTGGCATGGTCTTTGGAAGTTTTTTCCAAGTTTGCAAGTGTTTTGGCATGGTCTTAGGAAGTTTTTTCCAAGTTTGCAAGTGTTTTGGCATGGTCTCATTAAATTTGTACCAAGTTTATAAGTGTTTTGGCATGGTCTTATTAAATTTGTACCAAGTTTGCAAGTGTTTTGGCATGGTCCCATTAAATTTGTACCAAGTTTGCAAGTGTTTTGGCATGGTCTTATTAAATTTGTACCAAGTTTGCACGTGTTTTGGCATAGTCTTATTAAATTTGTACCAAGTTTGCAGGTGTTTTGGCATGGTCTTTGGAAGTTTTTTCCAAGTTTGCAAGTGTTTTGGCATGGTCTTAGGAAGTTTGTTCCAAGTTTGCAAGTGTTTGGCATGGTCTTATTAAATTTGTACCAAGTTTATAAGTGTTTTGGCATGGTCTTATTAAATTTGTACCAAGTTTGCAAGTGTTTTGGCATGGTCTCATTAAATTTGTACCAAGTTTGCAAGTGTTTTGGCATGGTCTTATTAAATTTGTTCCAAGTTTGCAAGTGTTTGGCATGGTCTTATTAAATTTGTACCAAGTTTGCAAGTGTTTTGGCATGGTTTTATTAAATTTGTACCAAGTTTGCAAGTGTTTTGGCATGGTCTTATTAAATTTGTACCAAGTTTGCAAGTGTTTTGGCATGGTCTTATTAAATTTGTACCAAGTTTGCAGGTGTTTTAGCATGGTCTTTGGAAGTTTTTTCCAAGTTTGCAAGTGTTTTGGCATGGTCTTAGGAAGTTTGTTCCAAGTGTGCAAGTGTTTGGCATGGTCTTATTAAATTTGTACCAAGTTTGCAAGTGTTTTGGCATGGTCTTATTAAATTTGAACCAAGTTTGCAAGTGTTTTGGCATGGTCTTATTAAATTTGTTCCAAATTTGCAAGTGTTTGGCATGGTCTTATTAAATTTGTACCAAGTTTGCAAGTGTTTTGGCATGGTCTTATTAAATTTGTACCAAGTTTGCAAGTGTTTTGGCATGGTCTTATTAAATTTGTACCAAGTTTGCAAGTGTTTTGGCATGGTCTCATTAAATTTGTACCAAGTTTGCAAGTGTTTTGGCATGGTCTTATTAAATTTGTACCAAATTTGCAAGTGTTTTGGCATGGTCTTATTAAATTTGTACCAAGTTTGCAGGTGTTTTGGCATGGTCTTTGGAAGTTTTTTCCAAGTTTGCAAGTGTTTTGGCATGGTCTTAGGGAGTTTTTTCCAAGTTTGCAAGTGTTTTGGCATGGTCTTAAGAAGTTTGTTCCAAGTTTGCAAGTGTTTGGCATGGTCTTATTAAATTTGTACCAAGTTTGCAAGTGTTTTGGCATGGTCTCATTAAATATGTACCAAGTTTGCAAGTGTTTTGGCATGGTCTTATTAAATTTGTACCAAGTTTGCAAGTGTTTTGGCATGGTCTCATTAAATTTGTACCAAGTTTGCAAGTGTTTTGGCATGGTCTTATTAAATTTGTACCAAGTTTGCAAGTGTTTTGGCATGGTCTTATTAAATGTGTACCAAGGTTGCAAGTGTTTTTGCAAGGTCTTAGGAAGTTTGTTCCAAGTTTGCAAGTGTTTGGCATGGTCTTATTAAATTTGTACCAAGTTTGCAAGTGTTTTGGCATGGTCTTAGGAAGTTTGTACCAAGTTTGCAAGTGTTTTGGCATGGTCTTATTAAATTTGTACCAAGTTTGCAAGTGTTTTGGCATGGTCTTTGGAAGTTTTTTCCAAGTTTGCAAGTGTTTTGGCATGTTCTTAGGAAGTTTGTTCCAAGTTTGCAAGTGTTTTGGCATGGTCTCATAAAATTTGTACCAAGTTTGCAAGTGTTTTGGCATGGTCTCATTAAATTTGTACCAAGTTTGCAAGTGTTTTGGCATGGTCTTATTAAATTTGTACCAAGTTTGCAAGTGTTTTGGCATGGTTTTATTAAATTTGTACCAAGTTTGCAAGTGTTTTGGCATGGTCTCATTAAATTTGTACTAAGTTTGCAAGTGTTTTGGCATGGTCTTATTAAATTTGTACCAAATTTGCAAGTGTTTTGGCATGGTCTTATTAAATTTGTACCAAGTTTGCAGGTGTTTTGGCATGGTCTTTGGAAGTTTTTTCCAAGTTTGCAAGTGTTTTGGCATGGTCTTAGGAAGTTTTTTCTAAGTTTGCAAGTGTTTTGGCATGGTCCTAGGAAGTTTGTTCCAAGTTTGCAAGTGTTTGGCATGGTCTCATTAAATTTGTACCAAGTTTGCAAGTGTTTTGGCATGGTCTTATTAAATTTGTACCAAGGTTGCAAGTGTTTTTGCAAGGTCTTAGGAAGTTTGTTCCAAGTTTGCAAGTGTTTGGCATGGTCTTATTAAATTTGTACCAAGTTTGCAAGTGTTTTGGCATGGTCTTATTAAATTTGTACCAAATTTGCAAGTGTTCTGGCATGGTCTTATTAAATTTGTACCAAGTTTGCAGGTGTTTTGGCATGGTCTTTGGAAGTTTTTTCCAAGTTTGCAAGTGTTTTGGCATGGTCTCATTAAATTTGTACCAAGTTTGCAAGTGTTTTGGTATGGTCTTAGGAAGTTTGTTCCAAGTTTGCAAGTGTTTGGCATGGTCTTATTAAATTTGTACCAAGTTTGCAAGTGTTTTGGCATGGTCTCATTAAAATTGTACCAAGTTTGCAAGTGTTTTGGCATGGTCTTATTAAATTTGTACCAAGTTTGCAAGTGTTTTGGCATGGTCTTATTAAATTTGTACCAAGGTTGGAAGTGTTTTGGCATGGTCTTATTAAATTTGTACCAAGTTTGCAAGTGTTTTGGCATGGTTTTATTAAATTTGTACCAAGTTTGCAAGTGTTTTGGCATGGTCTCATTAAATTTGTACTAAGTTTGCAAGTGTTTTGGCATGGTCTTATTAAATTAGTACCAAATTTGCAAGTGTTTTGGCATGGTCTTATTAAATTTGTACCAAGTTTGCAGGTGTTTTGGCATGGTCTTTGGAAGTTTTTTCCAAGTTTGCAAGTGTTTTGGCATGGTCTTAGGAAGTTTTTTCTAAGTTTGCAAGTGTTTTGGCATGGTCCTAGGAAGTTTGTTCCAAGTTTGCAAGTGTTTGGCATGGTCTCATTAAATTTGTACCAAGTTTGCAAGTGTTTTGGCATGGTCTTATTAAATTTGTACCAAGTTTGCAAGTGTTTTGGCATGGTCTTATTAAATTTGTACCAAGTTTGCAGGTGTTTTGGCATGGTCTTATTAAATGTGTACCAAGGTTGCAAGTGTTTTTGCAAGGTCTAAGGAATTTTTTTCCAAGTTTGCAAGTGTTTGGCATGGTCTTATTACATTTGTACCAAGTTTGCAAGTGTTTTGGCATGGTCTTAGGAAGTTTGTACCAAGTTTGCAAGTGTTTTGGCATGGTCTTATTAAATTTGTACCAAGTTTGCAGGTGTTTTGGCATGGTCTTTGGAAGTTTTTTCCAAGTTTGCAAGTGTTTTGGCATGGTCTTAGGAAGTTTCTTCCAACTTTGCAAGTGTTTTGGCATGGTCTTAGGAAGCTTGTTCCAAGTTTGCAAGTGTTTGGCATGGTCTTATTAAATTTGTACCAAGTTTGCAAGTGTTTTGGCATGGTCTCATTAAATTTGTACCAAGTTTGCAAGTGTTTTGGCATGGTCTTATTAAATTTGTACCAAGTTTGCAAGCGTTTTGGCATGGTCTTATTAAATTTGTACCAAGTTTGCAAGTGTTTTGGCATGGTCTTATTAAATGTGTACCAAGGTTGCAAGTGTTTTTGCCAGGTCTAAGGAAGTTTGTTCCAAGTTTGCAAGTGTTTGGCATGGTCTTATTACATTTGTACCAAGTTTGCAAGTGTTTTGGCATGGTCTTTGGAAGTTTGTTCCAAGTTTGCAAGTGTTTTGGCATGGTCTTATTAAATTTGTACCAAGTTTGCAGGTGTTTTGGCATGGTCTTTGGAAGTTTTTTCCAAGTTTGCAAGTGTTTTTGCATGGTCTTAGGAAGTTTGTTCCAAGTTTGCAAGTGTTTGGCATGGTCTTATTAAATTTGTACCAAGTTTATAAGTGTTTTGGCATGGTCTTATTAAATTTGTACCAAGTTTGCAAGTGTTTTGGCATGGTCTTATTAAATTTGTACCAAGTTTGCAGGTGTTTTGGCATGGTCTTTGGAAGTTTGTTCCAAGTTTGCAAGTGTTTTGGCATGGTCTTATTAAATTTGTACCAAGTTTGCAGGTGTTTTGGCATGGTCTTTGGAAGTTTTTTCCAAGTTTGCAAGTGTTTTGGCATGGTCTTAGGAAGTTTGTTCCAAGTTTGCAAGTGTTTTGGCATGATCTCATTAAATTTGTACCAAGTTTATAAGTGTTTTGGCATGGTCTTATTAGATTTGTACCAAGTTTGCAAGTGTTTTGGCATGGTCTTATTAAATTTGTACCAAGTTTGCAGGTGTTTTGGCATGGTCTTTGGAAGTTTGTTCCAAGTTTGCAAGTGTTTTGGCATGGTCTTATTAAATTTGTACCAAGTTTGCAGGTGTTTTGGCATGGTCTTAGGAAGTTTTTTCCAGGTTTGCAAGTGTTTTGGCATGGTCTTAGGAAGTTTGTTCCAAGTTTGCGAGTGTTTTGGCATGGTCTTTTTAAATTTGTACCAAGTTTGCAAGTGTTTTGGCATGGTCTCATTAAATTTGTACCAAGTTTGCAAGTGTTTTGGCATGGCCTTATTAAATTTGTACCAAGTTTGCAAGTGTTTTGGCATGGTCTTATTAAATTTGTACCAAGTTTTCAAGTGTTTTGGCATGGTCTCATTAAATTTGTACCAAGTTTGCAAGTGTTTTGGCATGGCCTTATTAAATTTGTTCCAAGTTTGCAAGTGTTTGGCATGGTCTTATAAAATTTGTACCAAGTTTGCAAGTGTTTTGGCATGGTCTTATTAAATTTGTACCAAGTTTGCAAGTGTTTTGGCATGGTCTTATTAAATTTGTACCAAGTTTGCAGGTGTTTTGGCATGGTCTTTGGAAGTTTTTTCCAAGTTTGCAAGTGTTTTGGCATGGTCTTAGGAAGTTTGTTCCAAGTTTGCAAGTGTTTGGCATGGTCTTAGGAAGTTTGTTCCAAGTTTGCAAGTGTTTGGCATGGTGTTATTAAATTTGTACCAAGTTTATAAGTGTTTTGGCATGGTCTCATTAAATTTGTACCAAGTTTGCAAGTGTTTTGGCATGGTCTTATTAAATTTGTACCAAGTTTGCAGGTGTTTTGGCATGGTCTTTGGAAGTTTTTTCAAAGTTTGCAAGTGTTTTGGCATGGTCTTAGGATGTTTGTTCCAAGTTTGCAAGTGTTTGGCATGGTCTTATTAAATTTGTACCAAGTTTGCAAGTGTTTTGGCATGGTCTTATTAAATTTGTACCAAGTTTGCAAGTGTTTTGGCATGGTCTTATTAAATTTGTACCAAGTTTGCAAGTGTTTTGGCATGGTCTTATTAAATTTGAACCAAGTTTGCAAGTGTTTTGGCATGGTCTTATTAAATTTGTTCCAAGTTTGCAAGTGTTTGGCATGGTCTTATTAAATTTGTACCAAGTTTGCAAGTGTTTTGGCAAGATCTTATTAAATTTGTACCAAGTTTGCAAGTGTTTTGGCATGGTCTTATTAAATTTGTACCAAGTTTGCAAGTGTTTTGGCATGGTCTCATTAAATTTGTACCAAGTTTGCAAGTGTTTTGGCATGGTCTTATTAAATTTGTACCAAGTTTGCAATTGTTTTGGCATGGTCTTATTAAATTTGTACCAAGTTTGCAGGTGTTTTGGCATGGTCTTTGGAAGTTTTTTCCAAGTTTGCAAGTGTTTTGGGTTGTTCTTAGGAAGTTTGTTCCAAGTTTGCAAGTGTTTGGCATGGTCTTATTAAATTTGTACCAAGTTTATAAGTGTTTTGGCATGGTCTTATTAAATTTGTACCAAGTTTGCAAGTGTTTGGCATGGTCTTATTAAATTTGTACCAAGTTTGCAGGTGTTTTGGCATGGTCTTTGGAGGTTTTTTCCAAGTTTGCAAGTGTTTTGGCATGGTCTTAGGAAGTTTGTTCCAAGTTTGCAAGTGTTTGGCCTGGTCTTATTAAATTTGTACCAAGTTTATAAGTGTTTTGGCATGGTCTTATTAAATTTGTACCAAGTTTGCAATTGTTTTGGCATGGTCTTATTAAATTTGTACCAAGTTTGCAGGTGTTTTGGCATGGTCTTTGGAAGTTTTTTCCAAGTTTGCAAGTGTTTTGGGTTGTTCTTAGGAAGTTTGTTCCAAGTTTGCAAGTGTTTGGCATGGTCTTATTAAATTTGAACCAAGTTTGCAAGTGTTTTGGCATGGTCTTATTAAATTTGTTCCAAGTTTGCAAGTGTTTGGCATGGTCTTATTAAATTTGTACCAAGTTTGCAAGTGTTTTGGCATGGTCTTATTAAATTTGTACCAAGTTTGCAAGTGTTTTGGCATGGTCTTATTAAATTTGTACCAAGTTTGCAAGTGTTTTGGCATGGTCTCATTAAATTTGTACCAAGTTTGCAAGTGTTTTGGCATGGTCTTATTAAATTTCTACCAAGTTTGCAAGTGTTTTGGCATGGTCTTATTAAATTTGTACTAAGTTTGCAGGTGTTTTGGCATGGTCTTTGGAAGTTTTTTCCAAGTTTGCAAGTGTTTTGGCATGGTCTTAGGAAGTTTGTTCCAAGTTTGCAAGTGTTTGGCATGGTCTTATTTAATTTGTACCAAGTTTGCAGGTGTTTTGGCATGGTCTTTGGAAGTTTGTTCCAAGTTTGCAAGTGTTTTGGCATGGTCTTAGGAAGTTTGTTCCAAGTTTGCAAGTGTTTTGGCATGGTCTCATAAAATTTGTACCAAGTTTGCAAGTGTTTTGGCATGGTCTTATTAAATTTGTACCAAGTTTGCAAGTGTTTTGGCATGGTCTTATTAAATTTGTACCAAGTTTGCAGGTGTTTTGGCATGGTCTTTGGAAGTTTTTTCCAAGGTTGCAAGTGTTTTGGCATGGTCTTAGGAAGTTTGTTCCAAGTTTGCAAGTGTTTTGGCATGGTCTCATTAAATTTGTTCCAAGTTTATAAGTGTTTTGGCATGGTCTTATTAAATTTGTACCAAGTTTGCAAGTGTTTTGGCATGGTCTCATTAAATTTGTACCAAGTTTGCAAGTGTTTTGGCATGGTCTAATTAAATTTTTACCATGTTTGCAAGTGTTTTGGCATGGTCTTATTAAATTTGTACCAAGTTTGCAGGTGTTTTGGCATGGTCTTTGGAAGTTTTTTCCAAGTTTGCAAGTGTTTTGGCATGGTCTTAGGAAGTTTGTTCCAAGTTTGCAAGTGTTTGGCATGGTCTTATTAAATTTGTACCAAGTTTGCAAGTGTTTTGGCATGGTCTTAGGAAGTTTGTTCCAAGTTTGCAAGTGTTTGGCATGGTTTTATTAAATTTGTTCCAAGTTTGCAAGTGTTTTGGCATGGTCTTATTAAATTTGTACCAAGTTTGCCAGTGTTTTGGCATGGTCTTATTAAATTTGTACCAAGTTTGCAGGTGTTTCGGCATGGTCTTTGGAAGTTTTTTCCAAGTTTGCAAGTGTTTGGCATGGTCTTAGGAAGTTTGTTCCAAGTTTGCAAGTGTTTTGGCATGGTCTCATTAAATTTGTACCAAGTTTGCAAGTGTTTTGGCATGGTCTTAATAAATTTGTACCAAGTTTGCAAGTGTTTTGGCATGGTCTTATTAAATTTGTACCAAGTTTGCAGGTGTTTTGGCATGGTCTTTGGAAGTTTTTTCCAAGTTTGCAAGTGTTTTGGCATGGTCTTAGGAAGTTTGTTCCAAGTTTGCAAGTGTTTGGCATGGTCTTAATAAATTTGTACCAAGTTTGCAAGTGTTTTGGCATGGTCTTAGGAAGTTTGTTCCAAGTTTGCAAGTGTTTGGCATGGTCTTATTAAATTTGTTCCAAGTTTGCAAGTGTTTTGGCATGGTCTTATTAAATTTGTACCAAGTTTGCCAGTGTTTTGGCATGGTCTTATTAAATTTGTACCAAGTTTGCAGGTGTTTCGGCATGGTCTTTGGAAGTTTTTTCCAAGTTTGCAAGTGTTTGGCATGGTCTTAGGAAGTTTGTTCCAAGTTTGCAAGTGTTTTGGCATGGTCTCATTAAATTTGTACCAAGTTTATAAGTGTTTTGGCATGGTCTTATTAAATTTGTACCAAGTTTGCAAGTGCTTTGGCATGGTCTTATTAAATTTGTACCAAGTTTGCAGGTGTTTTGGCATGGTCTTTGGAAGTTTTTTCCAAGTTTGCAAGTGTTTTGGCATGGTCTTAGGAAGTTTGTTCCAAGTTTGCAAGTGTTTTGGCATGGTGTCATTAAATTTGTACCAAGTTTGCAGGTGTTTTGGCATGGTCTTTGGAAGTTTTTTCTAAGTTTGCAAGTGTTTTGGCACGGTCTTAGGAAGTTTGTTCCAAGTTTGCAAGTTTTTGGCATGGTCTTATTAAATTTGTACCAAGTTTATAAGTGTTTTGGCATGGTCTTATTAAATTTGTACCAAGTTTGCAAGTGTTTTGGCATGGTCTTATTAAATTTGTACCAAGTTTGCTGGTGTTTTGGCATGGTCTTTGGAAGTTTTTTCCAAGTTTGCAAGTGTTTTGGCATGGCCTTAGGAAGTTTGTTCCAAGTTTGCAAGTGTTTTGGCATGGTCTCATTAAATTTGTATAAAGTTTATAAGTGTTTTGGCATGGTCTTATTAAATTTATACCAAGTTTGCAAGTGTTTTGGCATGGTCTTATTAAATTTGTACCAAGTTTGCAGGTGTTTTGGCATGGTCTTTGGAAGTTTGTTCCAAGTTTGCAAGTGTTTTGGCATGGTCTTATTAAATTTGTACCAAGTTTGCAGGTGTTTTGGCATGGTCTCTGGAAGTTTTTTCTAAGTTTGCAGGTGTTTTGGCATTGTCTTAGGAAGTTTGTTCCAAGTTTGCAAGTGTTTGGCATGGTCTTATTAAATTTGTACCAAGTTTGCAAGTGTTTTGGCATGGTCTCATAAAATTTGTACCAAGTTTGCAAGTGTTTTGGCATGGTCTTATTAAATTTGTACCAAGTTTGCAAGTGTTTTGAAATGGTCTTATTAAATTTGAACCAAGTTTGCAAGTGTTTTGGCATGGTCTTTGGAAGTTTTTTCCAAGTTTGCAAGTGTTTTGGCATGGTCTTAGGAAGTTTGTTCCAAGTTTGCAAGTGTTTGGCATGGTCTTATTAAATTTGTACCAAGTTTGCAAGTGTTTTGGCATGGTCATATTAAATTTGTTCCAAGTTTGCAAGTGTTTGGCATGGTCTTATTAAATTTGTACCAAGTTTGCAAGTGTTTTGGCATGGTCTTATTAAATTTCTAACAAGTTTGCAAGTGTTTTGGCATTGTCTTATTAAATTTGTACCAAGTTTGCAAGTGTTTTGGCATGGTCTCATTAAATTTGTACCAAGTTTATAAGTGTTTTGGCATGGTCTTTGGAAGTTTGTTCCAAGTTTGCAAGTGTTTTGGCATGGTCTTATTAAATTTGTACCAAGTTTGCAGGTGTTTTGGCATGGTCTTAGGAAGTTTTTTCCAAGTTTGCAAGTGTTTTGGCATGGTCTTAGGAAAGTTGTTCCAGGTTTGCAAGTGTTTGGCATGGTCTTATTAAATTTGTACCAAGTTTATAAGTGTTTTGGCATGGTCTTATTAAATTTGTACCAAGTTTGCAAGTGTTTTGGCATGGTCTTATTAAATTTGTACCAAGTTTGCAGGTGTTTTGGCATGGTCTTTGGAAGTTTTTTCCAAGTTTGCAAGTGTTTTGGCATGGTCTTAGGAAGTTTGTTCCAAGTTTGCAAGTGTTTGGCATGGTCTTATTAAATTTGTACCAAGTTTGCAAGTGTTTTGGCATGGTCTAATTAAATTTGTACCAAGTTTGCAAGTGTTTTGGCATGGTCTTATTAAATTTGAACCAAGTTTGTAAGTGTTTTGGCATGGTCTTATTAAATTTGTTCCAAGTTCGCAAGTGTTTGGCATGGTCTTATTAAATTTGTACCAAGTTTGCAAGTGTTTTGGCATGGTCTTATTAAATTTGTACCAAGTTTGCAAGTGTTTTGGCATGGTCTTATTAAATTTGTACCAAGTTTGCAAGTGTTTTGGCATGGTCTCATTAAATTTGTACCAAGTTTATAAGTTTTTTGGCATGGTCTTTGGAAGTTTGTTCCAAGTTTGCAAGTGTTTTGGCATGGTCTTATTAAATTTGTACCAAGTTTGCAGGTGTTTTGGCATGGTCTTAGGAAGTTTTTTCCAAGTTTGCAAGTGTTTTGGCATGGTCTTAGGAAGTTTGTTCCAAGTTTGCAAGTGTTTGGCATGGTCTTCTTAAATTTGTACCAAGTTTATAGGTGTTTTGGCATGGTCTTATTAAATTTGTACCAAGTTTGCAAGTGTTTTGGCATGGTCTTATTAAATTTGTACCAAGTTTGCAGGTGTTTTGGCATGGTCTTTGGAAGTTTTTTCCAAGTTTGCAAGTGTTTTGGCATGGTCTTAGGAAGTTTGTTCCAAGTTTGCAAGTGTTTTGGCATGGTCTCACTAAATTTGTACCAAGTTTATAAGTGTTTTGGCATGGTCTTATTAAATTTGTACCAAGTTTGCAAGTGTTTTGGCATGGTCTTATTAAATTTGTTCCAAGTTTGCAAGTGTTTTGGCATGGTCTTATTAAATTTGTACCAAGTTTGCAAGTGTTTTAGCATGGTCTTATTAAATTTGTACCAAGTTTGCAAGTGTTTTGGCATGGTCTTATTAAATTTGTACCAAGTTTGCAAGTGTTTTGGCATGGTCTCATTAAATTTGTACCAAGTTTGCAAGTGTTTTGGCATGGTCTTATTAAATTTGTACTAAGTTTGCAAGTGTTTTGGCATGGTCTTATTAAATTTGTACCAAGTTTGCAGGTGTTTTGGCATGGTCTTTGGAAGTTTTTTCCAAGTTTGCAAGTGTTTTGGCATGGTCTTATTAAATTTGTACCAAGTTTGCAAGTGTTTTGGCATGGTCTTAGGAAGTTTGTTCCAAGATTGCAAGTGTTTGGCATGGTCTTATTAAATTTGTTCCAAGTTTGCAAGTGTTTTGGCATGGTCTTATTAAATTTGTACCAAGTTTGCAAGTGTTTTGGCATGGTCTTATTAAATTTGTACCAAGTTTGCAGGTGTTTTGGCATGGTCTTTGGAAGCTTTTCCAAGTTTGCAAGTGTTTTGGCATGGTCTTAGGAAGTTTGTTCCAAGTTTGCAAGTGTTTGGCATTGTCTTATTAAATTTGTACCAAGTTTGCAAGTGTTTTGGCATGGTCTTATTAAATTTTTACCAAGTTTGCAAGTGTTTTGGCATGGTCTTAATTAATTTGTACCAAGTTTGCAAGTGTTTTGGCATGGTCTCATTAAATTTGTACCAAGTTTGAAAGTGTTTTGGCATGGTCTTATTAAACTTGTACCAAGTTTGCAAGTGTTTTGGCATGGTCTTATTAAATTTGTACCAAGTTTGCAGGTGTTTTGGCATGGTCTTTGGAAGTTTTTTCCAAGTTTGCAAGTGTTTTGGCATGGTCTTAGGAAGTTTGTTCCAAGTTTGCAAGTGTTTGGCATGGTCTTATTAAATTTGTACCAAGTTTATAAGTGTTTTGGCATGGTCTTATTAAATTTGTACCAAGTTTGCCAGTGTTTTGGCATGGTCTTATTAAATTTGTACCAAGTTTGCAGGTGTTTCGGCATGGTCTTTGGAAGTTTTTTCCAAGTTTGCAAGTGTTTTGGCATGGTCTTAGGAAGTTTGTTCCAAGTTTGCAAGTGTTTTGGCATGGTCTCATTAAATTTGTACCAAGTTTATAAGTGTTTTGGCATGGTCTTATTAAATTTGTACCAAGTTTGCAAGTGTTTGGAATGGTCTTATTAGATTTGTACCAAGTTTGCAAGTGTTATGGCATGGTCTTATTAAATTTGTACCAAGTTTGCAAGTGTTTTGGCATGGTCTTGTTAAATTTGAACCAAGTTTGCAAGTGTTTTGGCATGGTCTCATTAAATTTGTACCAAGTTTATAAGTGTTTTGGCATGGTCTTATTAAATTTGTACCAAGTTTGCAAGTGTTTGGCATGGTCTTATTAAATTTGTACCAAGTTTGCAAGTGTTTGGAATGGTCTTATTAGATTTGTACCAAGTTTGCAAGTGTTATGGCATGGTCTTATTAAATTTGTACCAAGTTTGCAAGTGTTTTGGCATGGTCTTGTTAAATTTGAACCAAGTTTGCAAGTGTTTTGGCATGGTCTTATTAAATTTGTTCCAAGTTTGCAAGTGTTTGGCATGGTCTTATTAAATTTGTACCAAGTTTGCAAGTGTTTTGGCATGGTCTTATTAAATTTGTACCAAGTTTGCAAGTGTTTTGGCATGGTCTTATTAAATTTGTACCAAGTTTGCAAGTGTTTTGGCATGGTCTCATTAAATTTGTACCAAGTTTGCAAGTGTTTTGGCATGGTCTTAATAAATTTGTACCAAGTTTGCAAGTGTTTTGGCATGGTCTTATTAAATTTGTACCAAGTTTGCAGGTGTTTTGGCATGGTCTTTGGAAGTTTTTTCCAAGTTTGCAAGTGTTTCGGCATGGTCTTAGGAAGTTTGTTCCAAGTTTGCAAGTGTTTTGGCATGGTCTCATTAAATTTGTACCAAGTTTATAAGTGTTTTGGCATGGTCTTATTAAATTTGTTCCAAGTTTGCAAGTGTTTGGCATGGTCTTATTAAATTTGTACCAAGTTTGCAAGTGTTTGGAATGGTCTTATTAGATTTGTACCAAGTTTGCAAGTGTTATGGCATGGTCTTATTAAATTTGTACCAAGTTTGCAAGTGTTTTGGCATGGTCTTGTTAAATTTGAACCAAGTTTGCAAGTGTTTTGGCATGGTCTTATTAAATTTGTACCAAGTTTGCCAGTGTTTTGGCATGGTCTTATTAAATTTGTACCAAGTTTGCAGGTGTTTCGGCATGGTCTTTGGAAGTTTTTTCCAAGTTTGCAAGTGTTTTGGCATGGTCTTAGGAAGTTTGTTCCAACTTTGCAAGTGTTTTGGCATGGTCTCATTAAATTTGTACCAAGTTTATAAGTGTTTTGGCATGGTCTTATTAAATTTGTACCAAGTTTGCAAGTGTTTTGGCATGGTCTTATTAAATTTGTACCAAGTTTGCAGGTGTTTTGGCATGGTCTTTGGAAGTTTGTTCCAAGTTTGCAAGTGTTTTGGCATGGTCTTAGGAAGTTTGTTCCAAGTTTGCAAGTGTTTTGGCATGGTCTCATTAAATTTGTACCAAGTTTATAAGTGTTTTGGCATGGTCTTATTAAATTTGTACCAAGTGTGCAAGTGTTTGGCATGGTCTTATTAAATTTGTACCAAGTTTGCAAGTGTTTGGAATGGTCTTATTAGATTTGTACCAAGTTTGCAAGTGTTATGGCATGGTCTTATTAAATTTGTACCAAGTTTGCAAGTGTTTTGGCATGGTCTTGTTAAATTTGAACCAAGTTTGCAAGTGTTTTGGCATGGTCTTATTAAATTTGTTCCAAGTTTGCAAGTGTTTGGCATGGTCTTATTAAATTTGTACCAAGTTTGCAAGTGTTTTGGCATGGTCTTATTAAATTTGTACCAAGTTTGCAAGTGTTTTGGCATGGTCTTATTAAATTTGTACCAAGTTTGCAAGTGTTTTGGCATGGTCTCATTAAATTTGTACCAAGTTTGCAAGTGTTTTGGCATGGTCTTAATAAATTTGTACCAAGTTTGCAAGTGTTTTGGCATGGTCTTATTAAATTTGTACCAAGTTTGCAGGTGTTTTGGCATGGTCTTTGGAAGTTTTTTCCAAGTTTGCAAGTGTTTCGGCATGGTCTTAGGAAGTTTGTTCCAAGTTTGCAAGTGTTTGGCATGGTCTTATTAAATTTGTACCAAGTTTATAAGTGTTTGGCATGGTCTTATTAAATTTGTACCAAGTTTGCAAGTGTTTTGGCATGGTCTTATTAAATTTGTACCAAGTTTGCAGGTGTTTTGGCATGGTCTTTGGAAGTGTTTTCCAAGTTTGCAAGTGTTTTGGCATGGCCTTAGGAAGTTTGTTCCAAGTTTGCAAGTGTTTTGGCATGGTCTCATTAAATTTGTATAAAAATTATAAGTGTTTTGGCATGGTCTTATTAAATTTATACCAAGTTTGCAAGTGTTTTGGCATGGTCTTATTAAATTTGTACCAAGTTTACAGGTGTTTTGGCATGGTCTTTGGAAGTTTGTTCCAAGTTTGCAAGTGTTTTGGCATGGTCTTATTAAATTTGTACCAAGTTTGCAGGTGTTTTGGCATGGTCTTAGGAAGTTTTTTCCAAGTTTGCATGTGTTTTGGCATGGTCTTAGGAAGTTTGTTCCAAGTTTGCAAGTGTTTGGCATGGTCTTATTAAATTTGTACCAAGTTTGCAAGTGTTTGGCATGGTCTCATTAAATTTGTACTAAGTTTGCAAGTGTTTTGGCATGGTCTTATTAAATTTGTACCAAGTTTGCAAGTGTTTTGAAATGGTCTTATTAAATTTGAACCAAGTTTGCAAGTGTTTTGGCATGGTCTTTGGAAGTTTTTTCCAAGTTTGCAAGTGTTTTGGCATGGTCTTAGGAAGTTTGTTCCAAGTTTGCAAGTGTTTGGCATGGTCTTATTAAATTTGTACCAAGTTTGCAAGTGTTTTGGCATGGTCTCATTAAAATTGTACCAAGTTTGCAAGTGTTTTGGCATGGTCTTATTAAATTTGTACCAAGTTTGCAAGTGTTTTGGCATGGTCTTATTAAATTTGTACCAAGTTTGCAGGTGTTTTGGCATGGTCTTTGGAAGTTTTTTCCAAGTTTGCAAGTGTTTTGGCATGGTCTTAGGAAGTTTGTTCCAAGTTTGCAAGTGTTTGGCATGGTCTTATTAAATTTGTACCAAGTTTGCAAGTGTTTTGGCATGGTCTCATAAAATTTGTACCAAGTTTGCAAGTGTTTTGGCATGGTCTTATTAAATTTGAACCAAGTTTGCAAGTGTTTTGGCATGGTCTTATTAAATTTGTTCCAAGTTTGCAAGTGTTTGGCATGGTCTTATTAAATTTGTACCAAGTTTGCAGGTGTTTTGGCATGGTCTTTGGAAGTTTTTTCCAAGTTTGCAAGTGTTTTGGCATGGTCTTTGGAAGTTTGTTCCAAGTTTGCAAGTGTTTGGCATGGTCTTATTAAATTTGTACCAAGTTTATAAGTGTTTTGGCATGGTCTTATTGAATTTGTACCAAGTTTGCAAGTGTTTTGGCATGGTCTTATTAAATTTGTACCAAGTTTGCAGGTGTTTTGGCATGGTCTTAGGAAGTTTTTTCCAAGTTTGCAAGTGTTTTGGCATGGTCTTGGGAAGTTTGTTCCAAGTTTGCAAGTGTTTGGCATGGTCTTATTAAATTTGTACCAAGTTTATAAGTGTTTTGGCATGGTCTTATTAAATTTGTACCAAGTTTGCAAGTGTTTTGGCATGGTCTTATTAAATTTGTACCAAGTTTGCAAGTGTTTTGGCATGGTCTTATTAAATTTGTACCATGTTTGCAAGTGTTTTGGCATGGTCTCATTAAATTTGTACCAAGTTTGCAAGTGTTTTGGCATGGTCTTATTAAATTTGTACCAAGTTTGCAAGTGTTTTGGCATGGTCTTAATAAATTTGTACCAAGTTTGCAAGTGTTTTGGCATGGTCTTTTGAAATTTGTACCAAGTTTGCAAGTGTTATGGCATGGTCTTATTAAATTTGTACCAAGTTTGCAAGTGTTTTGGCATGGTCTTATTAAATTTGAACCAAGAATGCAAGTGTTTTGGCATGGTCTTATTAAATTTGTTCCAAGTTTGCAAGTGTTTTGCATGGTCTGATTAAATTTGTACCAAGTTTGCAAGTGTTTTGGCATGGTCTTATTAAATTTGTACCAAGTTTGCAAGTGTTTTGGCATGGTCTTATTAAATTTGAACCAAGTTTGCAAGTGTTTTGGCATGGTCTTATTAAATTTGTTCCAAGTTTGCAAGTGTTTGGCATGGTCTGATTAAATTTGTACCAAGTTTGCAAGTGTTTTGGCATGGTCTTATTAAATTTGTACCAAGTTTGCAAGTGTTTTGGCATGGTCTTATTAAATTTGTACCAAGTTTGCAAGTGTTTTGGCATGGTCTTATTAAATTTGAACCAAGTTTGCAAGTGTTTTGGCATGGTCTTATTAAATTTGTTCCAAGTTTGCAAGTGTTTGGCATGGTCTGATTAAATTTGTACCAAGTTTGCAAGTGTTTTGGCATGGTCTTATTAAATTTGTACCAAGTTTGCAAGTGTTTTGGCATGGTCTTATTAAATTTGTACCAAGTTTGCAAGTGTTTTGGCATGGTCTTATTAAATTTGAACCAAGTTTGCAAGTGTTTTGGCATGGTCTTATTAAATTTGTTCCAAGTTTGCAAGTGTTTGGCATGGTCTTATTAAATTTGTACCAAGTTTGCAAGTGTTTTGACATGGTCTTATTAAATGTGTACCAAGTTTGCAAGTGTTTTGGCATGGTCTTATTAAATTTGTACCAAGTTTGCAAGTATTTTGGCATGGTCTCATTAAATTTGTACCAAGTTTGCAAGTGTTTTGGCATGGTCTTATTAAATTTGTACCAAGTTTGCAAGTGTTTTGGCATGGTCTTATTAAATTTGTACCAAGTTTGCAGGTGTTTTGGCATGGTCTCTGGAAGTTTTTTCCAAGTTTGCAAGTGTTTTGGCATGGTCTTAAGAAGTTTGTTCCAAGTTTGCAAGTGTTTTGGCATGGTCTCATTAAATTTGTACCAAGTTTATAAGTGTTTTGCCATGGTCTTATTAAATTTGTACCAAGTTTGCAAGTGTTTTGGCATGGTCTTATTAAATTTGTACCAAGTTTGCAGGTGTTTTGGCATGGTCTTTGGAAGTTTGTTCCAAGTTTGCAAGTGTTTTGGCATGGTCTTATTAAATTTGTACCAAGTTTGCAGGTGTTTTGGCATGGTCTTAGGAAGTTTTTTCCAAGTTTGCAAGTGTTTTGGCATGGTCTTAGGAAGTTTGTTCCAAGTTTGCAAGTGTTTGGCATGGTCTTATTAAATTTGTACCAAGTTTGCAAGTGTTTTGGCATGGTCTCATTAAATTTGTACCAAGTTTGCAAGTGTTTTGGCATGGTCTTATTAAATTTGTACCAAGTTTGCAAGTGTTTTGAAATGGTCTTATTAAATTTGAACCAAGTTTGCAAGTGTTTTGGCATGGTCTTTGGAAGTTTTTTCCAAGTTTGCAAGTGTTTTGGCATGGTCTTAGGAAGTTTGTTCCAAGTTTGCAAGTGTTTGGCATGGTCTTATTAAATTTGTACCAAGTTTGCAAGTGTTTTGGCATGGTCTCATTAAATTTGTACCAAGTTTGCAAGTGTTTTGGCATGGTCTTATTAAATTTGTACCAAGTTTGCAAGT
This sequence comes from Anopheles atroparvus, assembly GCA_914969975.1. Taxonomy (NCBI): domain Eukaryota; kingdom Metazoa; phylum Arthropoda; class Insecta; order Diptera; family Culicidae; genus Anopheles; species Anopheles atroparvus. Next base: position 10,439,700 of record CAJZCY010000006.1, on the reverse strand, counting down.
GTTTTGGCATGGTCTTATCAAATTTGTACCAAGTTTGCAGGTGTTTTGGCATGGTCTTTGGAAGTTTTTTCCAAGTTTGCAAGTTTTTTGGCATGGTCTTAGGAAGTTTGTTCCAAGTTTGCAAGTGTTTGGCATGGTCTTATTAAATTTGTACCAAGTTTATAAGTGTTTTGGCATGGTCTTATTAAATTTGTACCAAGTTTGCAAGTGTTTGGCATGGTCTTATTAAATTTGTACCAAGTTTGCAGGTGTTTTGGCATGGTCTTTGGAAGTTTTTTCCAAGTTTGCAAGTGTTTTGGCATGGTCTTAGGAAGTTTGTTCCAAGTTTGCAAGTGTTTGGCATGGTCTTATTAAATTTGTACCAATTTTGCAAGTGTTTTGGCATGGTCTCATTAAATTTGTACCAAGTTTGCAAGTGTTTTGGCATGGTCTTATTAAATTTGTACCAAGTTTGCAAGTGTTTTGGCATGGTCTTATTAAATGTGTACCAAGTTTGCAGGTGTTTTGGCATGGTCTTATTAAATTTGTACCAAGTTTGCAAGTGTTTTGGCATGGTCTCATTAAATTTGTACCAAGTTTGCAAGTGTTTTGGCATGGTCTTATTAAATTTGTACCAAGTTTGCAAGTGTTTTGGCATGGTCTTATTAAATTTGTACCAAGTTTGCAGGTGTTTTGGCATGGTCTTTGGAAGTTTGTTCCAAGTTTGCAAGTGTTTTGGCATGGTCTTATTAAATTTGTACCAAGTTTGCAGGTGTTTTGGCATGGTCTTAGGAAGTTTTTTCCAAGTTTGCAGGTGTTTTGGCATGGTCTTAGGAAGTTTGTTCCAAGCTTGCAAGTGTTTTGGCATGGTCTTATTAAATTTGTACCAAGTTTGCAAGTTTTTTGGCATGGTCTTATTAAATTTGTACCAAGTTTGCAAGTGTTTTTGCATGGTCTCATTAAATTTGTACCAAGTTTGCAAGTGTTTTGGCATGGTTTATTAAATTTTTACCAAGTTTGCAAGTGTTTTGGCATGGTCTTATTAAATTTGTACCAAGTTTGCAGGTGTTTTGGCATGGTCTTTGGAAGTTTTTTCCAAGTTTGCAAGTGTTTTGGCATGGTCTTAGGAAGTTTGTTCCAAGTTTGCAAGTGTTTGGCATGGTCTTATTAAATTTGTACCAAGTTTGCAAGTGTTTTGGCATGGTCTTATTAAATTTGTACCAAGTTTGCAAGTGTTTTGGCATGGTCTCATTAAATTTGTACCAAGTTTGCAAGTGTTTTGGCATGGTCTTATTAAATTTGTACCAAGTTTGCAAGTGTTTTGGCATGGTCTTATTAAATTTGTACCAAGTTTGCAGGTGTTTTGGCATGGTCTTTGGAAGTTTTTTCCAAGTTTGCAAGTGTTTTGGCATGGTCTTAGGAAGTTTGTTCCAAGTTTGCAAGTGTTTGGCATGGTCTTATTAAATTTGTACCAAGTTTATAAGTGTTTTGGCATGGTCTTATTAAATTTGTACCAAGTTTGCAAGTGTTTTGGCATGGTCTTATTAAATTTGTACCAAGTTTGCAAGTGTTTTGGCATGGTCTTATTAAATTTGTACCAAGTTTGCAAGTGTTTTGGCATGGTCTCATTAAATTTGTACCAAGTTTGCAAGTGTTTTGGCATGGTCTTATTAAATTTGTACCAAGTTTGCAAGTGTTTTGGCATGGTCTTATTAAATTTGAACCAAGTTTGCAAGTGTTTTGGCATGGTCTTATTAAATTTGTTCCAAGTTTGCAAGTGTTTGGCATGGTCTTATTAAATTTGTACCAAGTTTGCAAGTGTTTTGGCATGGTCTTATTAAATGTGTACCAAGTTTGCAAGTGTTTTGGCATGGTCTTATTAAATTTGTTTCAAGTTTGCAAGTGTTTTGGCATGGTCTTATTAAATTTGTACCAAGTTTGCAAGTGTTTTGGCATGGTCTTAGGAAGTTTGTTCCAAGTTTGCAAGTGTTTTGGCATGGTCTTATTAAATTTGTTCCAAGTTTGCAAGTGTTTGGCATGGTCTTATTAAATTTGTACCAAGTTTGCAAGTGTTTTGGCATGGTTTTATTAAATTTGTACCAAGTTTGCAAGTGTTTTGGTATGGTCTTATTAAATTTGTACCAAGTTTGCAAGTGTTTTGGCATGGTCTCATTAAATTTGTACCAAGTTTATAAGTGTTTTGGCATGGTCTTTGGAAGTTTGTTCCAAGTTTGCAGGTGTTTTGGCATGGTCTTAGGAAGTTTTTTCCAAGTTTGCAAGTGTTTTGGCATGGTCTTAGGAAGTTTGTTCCAAGTTTGCAAGTGTTTGGCATGGTCTTATTAAATTTGTACCAAGTTTATAAGTGTTTTGGCATGGTCTTATTGAATTTGTACCAAGTTTGCAAGTGTTTTGGCATGGTCTTATTAAATTTGTACCAAGTTTGCAGGTGTTTTGGCATGGTCTTTGGAAGTTTTTTCCAAGTTTGCAAGTGTTTTGGCATGGTCTTAGGAAGTTTGTTCCAAGTTTGCAAGTGTTTGGCATGGTCTTATTAAATTTGTACCAAGTTTATAAGTGTTTTGGCATGGTCTTATTAAATTTGTACCAAGTTTGCAAGTGTTTTGGCATGGTCTTATTAAATTTGTACCAAGTTTGCAAGTGTTTTGGCATGGTCTTATTAAATTTGTACCAAGTTTGCAAGTGTTTTGGCATGGTCTCATTAAATTTGTACCAAGTTTGCAAGTGTTTTGGCATGGTCTTATTAAATTTGTACCAAGTTTGCAAGTGTTTTGGCATGGTCTTATTAAATTTGAACCAAGTTTGCAAGTGTTATGGCATGGTCTTATTTAATTTGTACCAAGTTTGCAAGTGTTTTGGCATGGTCTTATTAAATTTGAACCAAGTTTGCAAGTGTTTTGGCATGGCCTTATTAAATTTGTTCCAAGTTTGCAAGTGTTTGGCATGGTCTTATTAAATTTGTACCAAGTTTGCAAGTGTTTTGGCATGGTCTTATTAAATTTGTACCAAGTTTGCAAGTGTTTTGGCATGGTCTTATTAAATTTGTACCAAGTTTGCAAGTGTTTTGGCATGGTCTCATTAAATTTGTACCAAGTTTGCAAGTGTTTTGGCATGGTCTTTATAAATTTGTACCAAGTTTGCAAGTGTTTTGGCATGGTCTTGTTAAATTTGTACCAAGTTTGCAGGTGTTTTGGCATGGTCTTTGGAAGTTTTTTCCAAGTTTGCAAGTGTTTCGGCATGGTCTTAGGAAGTTTGTTCCAAGTTTGCAAGTGTTTGGCATGGTCTTATTAAATTTGTACCAAGTTTATAAGTGTTTTGGCATGGTCTTATTAAATTTGTACCAAGTTTGCAAGTGTTTTGGCATGGTCTTATTAAATTTGTACCAAGTTTGCAGGTGTTTAGGCATGGTCTTTGGAAGTTTTTTCCAAGTTTGCAAGTGTTTTGGCATGACCTTAGGAAGTTTGTTCCAAGTTTGCAAGTGTTTTGGCATGGTCTCATTAAATTTGTATAAAAATTATAAGTGTTTTGGCATGGTCTTATTAAATTTAAACCAAGTTTGCAAGTGTTTTGGCTTGGCTTATTAAATTTGTACCAAGTTTACAGGTGTTTTGGCATGGTCTTTGGAAGTTTGTTCCAAGTTTGCAAGTGTTTTGGCATGGTCTTATTAAATTTGTACCAAGTTTGCAGGTGTTTTGGCATGGTCTTAGGAAGTTTTTTCCAAGTTTGCAAGTGTTTTGGCATGGTCTTAGGAAGTTTGTTCCAAGTTTGCAAGTGTTTGGCATGGTCTTTTTAAATTTGTACCAAGTTTGCAAGTGTTTTGGCATGGTCTCATTAAATTTGTACTAAGTTTGCAAGTGTTTTGGCATGGTCTTATTAAATTTGTACCAAGTTTGCAAGTGTTTTGAAATGGTCTTATTAAATTTGAACCAAGTTTGCAAGTGTTTTGGCATGGTCTTTGGAAGTTTTTTCCAAGTTTGCAAGTGTTTTGGCATGGTCTTAGGAAGTTTGTTCCAAGTTTGCAAGTGTTTGGCATGGTCTTATTAAATTTGTACCAAGTTTGCAAGTGTTTTGGCATGGTCTCATGAAAATTGTACCAAGTTTGCAAGTGTTTTGGCATGGTCTTATTAAATTTGTACCAAGTTTGCAAGTGTTTTGGCATGGTCTTATTAAATTTGTACCAAGTTTGCAGGTGTTTTGGCATGGTCTTTGGAAGTTTTTTCCAAGTTTGCAAGTGTTTTGGCATGGTCTTAGGAAGTTTGTTCCAAGTTTGCAAGTGTTTGGCATGGTCTTATTAAATTTGTACCAAGTTTATAAGTGTTTTGGCATGGTCTTATTAAATTTGTACCAAGTTTGCAAGTGTTTTGGCATGGTCTTATTAAATTTGTACCAAGTTTGCAGGTGTTTTGGCATGGTCTTAGGAAGTTTTTTCCAAGTTTGCAAGTGTTTTGGCATGGTCTTGGGAAGTTTGTTCAAAGTTTGCAAGTGTTTGGCATGGTCTTATTAAATTTGTACCAAGTTTATAAGTGTTTTGGCATGGTCTTATTGAATTTGTTCCAAGTTTGCAAGTGTTTTGGCATGGTCTTATTAAATTTGTACCAAGTTTGCAGGTGTTTTGGCATGGTCTTAGGAAGTTTTTTCCAAGTTTGCAAGTGTTTTGGCATGGTCTTGGGAAGTTTGTTCCAAGTTTGCAAGTGTTTGGCATGGTCTTATTAAATTTGTACCAAGTTTATAAGTGTTTTGGCATGGTCTTATTAAATTTGTACCAAGTTTGCAAGTGTTTTGGCATGGTCTTATTAAATTTGTACCAAGTTTGCAAGTGTTTTGGCATGGTCTTATTAAATTTGTACCATGTTTGCAAGTGTTTTGGCATGGTCTCATTAAATTTGTACCAAGTTTGCAAGTGTTTTGGCATGGTCTTATTAAATTTGTACCAAGTTTGCAAGTGTTTTGGCATGGTCTTATTAAATTTGTACCAAGTTTGCAAGTGTTATGGCATGGTCTTATTAAATTTGTACCAAGTTTGCAAGTGTTTTGGCATGGTCTTATTAAATTTGAACCAAGTTTGCAAGTGTTTTGGCATGGTCTTATTAAATTTGTTCCAAGTTTGCAAGTGTTTGGCATGGTCTGATTAAATTTGTACCAAGTTTGCAAGTGTTTTGGCATGGTCTTATTAAATTTGTACCAAGTTTGCAAGTGTTTTGGCATGGTCTTATTAAATTTTTACCAAGTTTGCAAGTGTTTTGGCATGGTCTTATTAAATTTGAACCAAGTTTGCAAGTGTTTTGGCATGGTCTTATTAAATTTGTTCCAAGTTTGCAAGTGTTTGGCATGGTCTTATTAAATTTGTACCAAGTTTGCAAGTGTTTTGACATGGTCTTATTAAATGTGTACCAAGTTTGCAAGTGTTTTGGCATGGTCTTATTAAATTTGTACCAAGTTTGCAAGTGTTTTGGCATGGTCTCATTAAATTTGTACCAAGTTTGCAAGTGTTTTGGCATGGTCTCATTAAATTTGTACCAAGTTTGCAAGTGTTTTGGCATGGTCTTATTAAATTTGTACCAAGTTTGCAGGTGTTTTGGCATGGTCTCTGGAAGTTTTTTCCAAGTTTGCAAGTGTTTTGGCATGGTCTTAGAAGGTTTGTTCCAAGTTTGCAAGTGTTTTGGCATGGTCTCATTAAATTTGTACCAAGTTTATAAGTGTTTTGCCATGGTCTTATTAAATTTGTACCAAGTTTGCAAGTGTTTTGGCATGGTCTTATTAAATTTGTACCAAGTTTGCAGGTGTTTTGGCATGGTCTTTGGAAGTTTGTTCCAAGTTTGCAAGTGTTTTGGCATGGTCTTATTAAATTTGTACCAAGTTTGCAGGTGTTTTGGCATGGTCTTAGGAAGTTTTTTCCAAGTTTGCAAGTGTTTTGGCATGGTCTTAGGAAGTTTGTTCCAAGTTTGCAAGTGTTTGGCATGGTCTTATTAAATTTGTACCAAGTTTGCAAGTGTTTTGGCATGGTCTCATTAAATTTGTACCAAGTTTGCAAGTGTTTTGGCATGGTCTTATTAAATTTGTACCAAGTTTGCAAGTGTTTTGAAATGGTCTTATTAAATTTGAACCTAGTTTGCAAGTGTTTTGGCATGGTCTTTGGAAGTTTTTTCCAAGTTTGCAAGTGTTTTGGCATGGTCTTAGGAAGTTTGTTCCAAGTTTGCAAGTGTTTTGCAATGGTCTCATTAAATTTGTACCAAGTTTGCAAGTGTTTTGGCATGGTCTTATTAAATTTGTACCAAGTTTGCAAGTGTTTTGAAATGGTCTTATTAAATTTGAACCAAGTTTGCAAGTGTTTTGGCATGGTCTTTGGAAGTTTTTTCCAAGTTTGCAAGTGTTTTGGCATGGTCTTAGGAAGTTTGTTCCAAGTTTGCAAGTGTTTGGCATGGTCTTATTAAATTTGTACCAAGTTTGCAAGTGTTTTGGCATGGTCTCATTAAATTTGTACCAAGTTTGCAAGTGTTTTGGCATGGTCTTATTAAATTTGTACCAAGTTTGCAAGTGTTTTGGCATGGTCTTATCAAATTTGTACCAAGTTTGCAGGTGTTTTGGCATGGTCTTTGGAAGTTTTTTCCAAGTTTGCAAGTTTTTTGGCATGGTCTTAGGAAGTTTGTTCCAAGTTTGCAAGTGTTTGGCATGGTCTTATTAAATTTGTACCAAGTTTATAAGTGTTTTGGCATGGTCTTATTAAATTTGTACCAAGTTTGCAAGTGTTTGGCATGGTCTTATTAAATTTGTACCAAGTTTGCAGGTGTTTTGGCATGGTCTTTGGAAGTTTTTTCCAAGTTTGCAAGTGTTTTGGCATGGTCTTAGGAAGTTTGTTCCAAGTTTGCAAGTGTTTGGCATGGTCTTATTAAATTTGTACCAATTTTGCAAGTGTTTTGGCATGGTCTCATTAAATTTGTACCAAGTTTGCAGGTGTTTTGGCATGGTCTTTGGAAGTTTGTTCCAAGTTTGCAAGTGTTTTGGCATGGTCTTATTAAATTTGTACCAAGTTTGCAGGTGTTTTGGCAGGGTCTTAGGAAGTTTTTTCCAAGTTTGCAGGTGTTTTGGCATGGTCTTAGGAAGTTTGTTCCAAGTTTGCAAGTGTTTGGCATGGTCTTATTAAATTTGTACCAAGTTTGCAAGTGTTTTGGCATGGTCTCATTAAATTTGTACCAAGTTTGCAAGTGTTTTGGCATGGTCTTATTAAATTTGTACCAAGTTTGCAAGTGTTTTGGCATGGTCTCATTAAATTTGTACCAAGTTTGCAAGTGTTTTGGCATGGTCTTATTAAATTTGTACCAAGTTTGCAAGTGTTTTGGCATGGTCTTATTAAATGTGTACCAAGTTTGCAGGTGTTTTGGCATGGTCTTATTAAATTTGTACCAAGTTTGCAAGTGTTTTGGCATGGTCATTAAATTTGTACCAAGTTTGCAAGTGTTTTGGCATGGTCTTATTAAATTTGTACCAAGTTTGCAAGTGTTTTGGCATGGTCTTATTAAATTTGAACCAAGTTTGCAGGTGTTTTGGCATGGTCTTTGGAAGTTTGTTCCAAGTTTGCAAGTGTTTTGGCATGGTCTTATTAAATTTGTACCAAGTTTGCAGGTGTTTTGGCATGGTCTTAGGAAGTTTTTTCCAAGTTTGCAGGTGTTTTGGCATGGTTTTAGGAAGTTTGTTCCAAGCTTGCAAGTGTTTTGGCATGGTCTTATTAAATTTGTACCAAGTTTGCAAGTGTTTTGGCATGGTCTTATTAAATTTGTACCAAGTTTGCAAGTGTTTTTGCATGGTCTCATTAAATTTGTACCAAGTTTGCAAGTGTTTTGGCATGGTTTATTAAATTTTTACCAAGTTTGCAAGTGTTTTGGCATGGTCTTATTAAATTTGTACCAAGTTTGCAGGTGTTTTGGCATGGTCTTTGGAAGTTTTTTCCAAGTTTGCAAGTGTTTTGGCATGGTCTTAGGAAGTTTGTTCCAAGTTTGCAAGTGTTTGGCATGGTCTTATTAAATTTGTACCAAGTTTGCAAGTGTTTTTGCATGGTCTCATTAAATTTGTACCAAGTTTGCAAGTGTTTTGGCATGGTCTTATTAAATTTGTACCAAGTTTGCAAGTGTTTTGGCATGGTCTTATTAAATTTGAACCAAGTTTGCAAGTGTTTTGGCATGGTCTTATTAAATTTGTTCCAAGTTTGCAAGTGTTTGGCATGGTCTTATTAAATTTGTACCAAGTTTGCAAGTGTTTTGGCATGGTCTTATTAAATGTGTACCAAGTTTGCAAGTGTTTTGGCATGGTCTTATTAAATTTGTACCAAGTTTGCAAGTGTTTTGGCATGGTCTTATTAAATTTGTACCAAGTTTGCAAGTGTTTTGGCATGGTCTTAGGAAGTTTGTTCCAAGTTTGCAAGTGTTTTGGCATGGTCTTATTAAATTTGTTCCAAGTTTGCAAGTGTTTGGCATGGTCTTATTAAATTTGTACCAAGTTTGCAAGTGTTTTGGCATGGTCTTATTAAATTTGTACCAAGTTTGCAAGTGTTTTGGCATGGTCTTATTAAATTTGTACCAAGTTTGCAAGTGTTTTGGCATGGTCTCATTAAATTTGTACCAAGTTTATAAGCGTTTTGGCATGGTCTTTGGAAGTTTGTTCCAAGTTTGCAAGTGTTTTGGCATGGTCTTATTAAATTTGTACCAAGTTTGCAGGTGTTTTGGCATGGTCTTAGGAAGTTTTTTCCAAGTTTGCAAGTGTTTTGGCATGGTCTTAGGAAGTTTGTTCCAAGTTTGCAAGTGTTTGGCATGGTCTTATTAAATTTGTACCAAGTTTATAAGTGTTTTGGCATGGTCTTATTGAATTTGTACCAAGTTTGCAAGTGTTTTGGCATGGTCTTATTAAATTTGTACCAAGTTTGCAGGTGTTTTGGCATGGTCTTTGGAAGTTTTTTCAAAGTTTGCAAGTGTTTTGGCATGGTCTTATTAAATTTGTACCAAGTTTTCAAGTGTTTTGGCATGGTCTTATTAAATTTGTACCAAGTTTGCAAGTGTTTTGGCATGGTCTCATTAAATTTGTACCAAGTTTGCAAGTGTTTTGGCATGGTCTTAATAAATTTGTACCAAGTTTGCAAGTGTTTTGGCATGGTCTTATTAAATTTGTACCAAGTTTGCAGGTGTTTTGGCATGGTCTTTGGAAGTTTTTTCCAAGTTTGCAAGTGTTTCGGCATGGTCTTAGGAAGTTTGTTCCAAGTTTGCAAGTGTTTGGCATGGTCTTATTAAATTTGTACCAAGTTTATAAGTGTTTTGGCATGGTCTTATTAAATTTGTACCAAGTTTGCAAGTGTTTTGGCATGGTCTTATTAAATTTGTACCAAGTTTGCAGGTGTTTAGGCATGGTCTTTGGAAGTTTTTTCCAAGTTTGCAAGTGTTTTGGCATGACCTTAGGAAGTTTGTTCCAAGTTTGCAAGTGTTTTGGCATGGTCTCATTAAATTTGTATAAAAATTATAAGTGTTTTGGCATGGTCTTATTAAATTTAAACCAAGTTTGCAAGTGTTTTGGCATGGTCTTATTAAATTTGTACCAAGTTTACAGGTGTTTTGGCATGGTCTTTGGAAGTTTGTTCCAAGTTTGCAAGTGTTTTGGCATGGTCTTATTAAATTTGTACCAAGTTTGCAGGTGTTTTGGCATGGTCTTAGGAAGTTTTTTCCAAGTTTGCAAGTGTTTTGGCATGGTCTTAGGAAGTTTGTTCCAAGTTTGCAAGTGTTTGGCATGGTCTTATTAAATTTGTACCAAGTTTGCAAGTGTTTTGGCATGGTCTCATTAAATTTGTACTAAGTTTGCAAGTGTTTTGGCATGGTCTTATTAAATTTGTACCAAGTTTGCAAGTGTTTTGAAATGGTCTTATTAAATTTGAACCAAGTTTGCAAGTGTTTTGGCATGGTCTTTGGAAGTTTTTTCCAAGTTTGCAAGTGTTTTGGCATGGTCTTAGGAAGTTTGTTCCAAGTTTGCAAGTGTTTGGCATGGTCTTATTAAATTTGTACCAAGTTTGCAAGTGTTTTGGCATGGTCTCATGAAAATTGTACCAAGTTTGCAAGTGTTTTGGCATGGTCTTATTAAATTTGTACCAAGTTTGCAAGTGTTTTGGCATGGTCTTATTAAATTTGTACCAAATTTGCAGGTGTTTTGGCATGGTCTTTGGAAGTTTTTTCCAAGTTTGCCAGTGTTTGGCATGGTCTTATTAAATTTGTACCAAGTTTATAAGTGTTTTGGCATGGTCTTATTAAATTTGTACCAAGTTTGCAAGTGTTTTGGCATGGTCTTATTAAATTTGTACCAAGTTTGCAAGTGTTTTGGCATGGTCTTATGAAATTTGTACCAAGTTTGCAGGTGTTTTGGCATGGTCTTTGGAAGTTTTTTCCAAGTTTGCAAGTGATTTGGCATGGTCTTAGGAAGTTTGTTCCAAGTTTGCAAGTGTTTGGCATGGTCTTATTAAATTTGTACCAAGTTTGCAAGTGTTTTGGCATGGCCTCATTAAATTTGTACCAAGTTTGCAAGTGTTTTGGCATGGTCTTATTAAATTTGAACCAAGTTTGCAAGTGTTTTGGCATGGTCTTATTAAATTTGTTCCAAGTTTGCAAGTGTTTGGCATGGTCTTATTAAATTTGAACCAAGTTTGCAAGTGTTTTGGCATGGTCTTTGGAAGTTTTTTCCAAGTTTGCAAGTGTTTTGGCATGGTCTTAGGAAGTTTGTTCCAAGTTTGCAAGTGTTTGGCATGGTCTTATTAAATTTGTACCAAGTTAATAAGTGTTTTGGCATGGTCTTATTAAATTTGTACCAAGTTTGCAAGTGTTTTGGCATGGTCTTATTAAATTTGTACCAAGTTTGCAAGTGTTTTGGCATGGTCTTATTAAATTTGAACCAAGTTTGCAAGTGTTTTGGCATGGTCTTATTAAATTTGTACCAAGTTTGCAAGTGTTTGGCATGGTCTTATTAAATTTGTACCAAGTTTGCAAGTGTTTTGGCATGATCTTATTAAATTTGTACCAAGTTTGCAAGTGTTTTGGCATGGTCTTATTAAATTTGTACCAAGTTTGCAAGTGTTTTGGCATGGTCTCATTAAATTTGTACCAAGTTTGCAAGTGTTTTGGCATGGTCTTATTAAATTTGTACCAAGTTTGCAGGTGTTTTTGCATGGTCTTTGGTAGTTTTTTCCAAGTTTGCAAGTGTTTTGGCATGGTCTTAGGAAGTTTGTTCCAAGTTTGCAAGTGTTTGGCATGGTCTTATTAAATTTGTACCAAGTTTATAAGTGTTTTGGCATGGTCTTATTAAATTTGTACCAAGTTTGCAAGTGTTTTGGCATGGTCTTATTAAATTTGTACCAAGTTTGCAGGTGTTTTGGCATGGTCTTAGGAAGTTTTTTCCAAGTTTGCAAGTGTTTTGGCATGGTCTTAGGAAGTTTGTTCCAAGTTTGCAAGTGTTTGGCATGGTCTTATTAAATTTGTACCAAGTTTATAAGTGTTTTGGCATGGTCTTATTAAATTTGTACCAAGTTTGCAAGTGTTTTGGCATGGTCTTATTAAATTTGTACCAAGTTTGCAGGTGTTTTGGCATGGTCTTTGGAAGTTTTTTCCAAGTTTGCAAGTGTTTTGGCATGGTCTTAGGAAGTTTGTTCCAAGTTTGCAAGTGTTTGGCATGGTCTTATTAAATTTGTACCAAGTTTGCAAGTGTTTTGGCATGGCCTCATTAAATTTGTACCAAGTTTGCAAGTGTTTTGGCATGGTCTTATTAAATTTGAACCAAGTTTGCAAGTGTTTTGGCATGGTCTTATTAAATTTGTTCCAAGTTTGCAAGTGTTTGGCATGGTCTTATTAAATTTGAACCAAGTTTGCAAGTGTTTTGGCATGGTCTTTGGAAGTTTTTTCCAAGTTTGCAAGTGTTTTGGCATGGTCTTAGGAAGTTTGTTCCAAGTTTGCAAGTGTTTGGCATGGTCTTAATAAATTTGTACCAAGTTTATAAGTGTTTTGGCATGGTCTTATTAAATTTGTACCAAGTTTGCAAGTGTTTTGGCATGGTCTTATTAAATTTGTACCAAGTTTGCAAGTGTTTTGGCATGGTCTTATTAAATTTGAACCAAGTTTGCAAGTGTTTTGGCATGGTCTTATTAAATTTGTACCAAGTTTGCAAGTGTTTGGCATGGTCTTATTAAATTTGTACCAAGTTTGCAAGTGTTTTGGCATGATCTTATTAAATTTGTACCAAGTTTGCAAGTGTTTTGGCATGGTCTTATTAAATTTGTACCAAGTTTGCAAGTGTTTTGGCATGGTCTCATTAAATTTGTACCAAGTTTGCAAGTGTTTTGGCATGGTCTTATTAAATTTGTACCAAGTTTGCAGGTGTTTTTGCATGGTCTTTGGTAGTTTTTTCCAAGTTTGCAAGTGTTTTGGCATGGTCTTAGGAAGTTTGTTCCAAGTTTGCAAGTGTTTGGCATGGTCTTATTAAATTTGTACCAAGTTTATAAGTGTTTTGGCATGGTCTTATTAAATTTGTACCAAGTTTGCAAGTGTTTTGGCATGGTCTTATTAAATTTGTACCAAGTTTGCAGGTGTTTTGGCATGGTCTTTGGAAGTTTTTTCCAAGTTTGCAAGTGTTTTGGCATGGTCTTAGGAAGTTTGTTCCAAGTTTGCAAGTGTTTGGCATGGTCTTATTAAATTTGTACCAAGTTTATAAGTGTTTTGGCATGGTCTTATTAAATTTGTACAAAGTTTGCAATTGTTTTGGCATGGTCTTATTAAATTTGTACCAAGTTTGCAGGTGTTTTGGCATGGTCTTTGGAAGTTTTTTCCAAGTTTGCAAGTGTTTTGGGTTGTTCTTAGGAAGTTTGTTCCAAGTTTGCAAGTGTTTGGCATGGTCTTATTAAATTTGAACCAAGTTTGCAAGTGTTTTGGCATGGTCTTATTAAATTTGTTCCAAGTTTGCAAGTGTTTGGCATGGTCTTATTAAATTTGTACCAAGTTTGCAAGTGTTTTGGCATGGTCTTATTAAATTTGTACCAAGTTTGCAAGTGTTTTGGCATGGTCTTATTAAATTTGTACCAAGTTTGCAAGTGTTTTGGCATGGTCTCATTAAATTTGTACCAAGTTTGCAAGTGTTTTGGCATGGTCTTATTAAATTTCTAACAAGTTTGCAAGTGTTTTGGCATGGTCTTATTAAATTTGTACCAAGTTTGCAAGTGTTTTGGCATGGTCTCATTAAATTTGTACCAAGTTTATAAGTGTTTTGGCATGGTCTTTGGAAGTTTGTTCCAAGTTTGCAAGTGTTTTGGCATGGTCTTATTAAATTTGTACCAAGTTTGCAGGTGTTTTGGCATGGTCTTAGGAAGTTTTTTCCAAGTTTGCAAGTGTTTTGGCATGGTCTAAGGAAGTTTGTTCCAGGTTTGCAAGTGTTTGGCATGGTCTTATTAAATTTGTACCAAGTTTATAAGTGTTTTGGCATGGTCTTATTAAATTTGTACCAAGTTTGCAAGTGTTTTGGCATGGTCTTATTAAATTTGTACCAAGTTTGCAAGTGTTTTGGCATGGTCTTAGGAAGTTTGTTCCAAGTTTGCAAGTGTTTGGCATGGTCTTATTAAATTTGTACCAAGTTTGCAAGTGTTTTGGCATGGTCTCATGAAAATTGTACCAAGTTTGCAAGTGTTTTGGCATGGTCTTATTAAATTTGTACCAAGTTTGCAAGTGTTTTGGCATGGTCTTAGGAAGTTTGTTCCAAGTTTGCAAGTGTTTGGCATGGGCTTATTAAATTTGTACCAAGTTTGCAAGTGTTTTGGCATGGTCTTAGGAAGTTTGTTCCAAGTTTGCAAGTGTTTTGGCATGGTCTCATTAAATTTGTACCAAGTTTATAAGTGTTTTGGCATGGTCTTATTAAAATTGTACCAAGTTTGCAAGTGTTTTGAAATGGTCTTATTAAATTTGAACCAAGTTTGCAAGTGTTTTGGCATGGTCTTTGGAAGTTTTTTCCAAGTTTGCAAGTGTTTTGGCATGGTTTAGGAAGTTTGTTCCAAGTTTGCAAGTGTTTGGCATGGTCTTATTAAATTTGTACCAAGTTTGCAAGTGTTTTGGCATGGTCTTATTAAATTTGTTCCAAGTTTGCAAGTGTTTGGCATGGTCTTATTAAATTTGTACCAAGTTTGCAAGTGTTTTGGCATGGTCTTATTAAATTTCTAACAAGTTTGCAAGTGTTTTGGCATGGTCTTATTAAATTTGTACCAAGTTTGCAAGTGTTTTGGCATGGTCTCATTAAATCTGTACCAAGTTTATAAGTGTTTTGGCATGGTCTTTGGAAGTTTGTTCCAAGTTTGCAAGTGTTTTGGCATGGTCTTATTAAATTTGTACCAAGTTTGCAGGTGTTTTGGCATGGTCTTAGGAAGTTTTTTCCAAGTTTGCAAGTGTTTTGGCATGGTCTTAGGAAGTTTGTTCCAGGTTTGCAAGTGTTTGGCATGGTCTTATTAAATTTGTACCAAGTTTATAAGTGTTTTGGCATGGTCTTATTAAATTTGTACCAAGTTTGCAAGTGTTTTGGCATGGTCTTATTAAATTTGTACCAAGTTTGCAGGTGTTTTGGCATGGTCTTTGGAAGTTTTTTCCAAGTTTGCAAGTGTTTTGGCATGGCCTTAGGAAGTTTGTTCCAAGTTTGCAAGTGTTTTGGCATGGTCTCATTAAATTTGTATAAAGTTTATAAGTGTTTTGGCATGGTCTTATCAAATTTATACCAAGTTTGCAAGTGTTTTGGCATGGTCTTATTAAATTTGTACCAAGTTTGCAGGTGTTTTGGCATGGTCTTTGGAAGTTTGTTCCAAGTTTGCAAGTGTTTTGGCATGGTCTTATTAAATTTGTACCAAGTTTGCAGGTGTTTTGGCATGGTCTCTGGAAGTTTTTTCCAAGTTTGCAGGTGTTTTGGCATTGTCTTAGGAAGTTTGTTCCAAGTTTGCAAGTGTTTGGCATGGTCTTATTAAATTTGTACCAAGTTTGCAAGTGTTTTGGCATGGTCTTAGGAAGTTTGTTCCAAGTTTGCAAGTGTTTTGGCATGGTCTCATTAAACTTGTACCAAGTTTATAAGTGTTTTGGCATGGTCTTATTAAAATTGTACCAAGTTTGCAAGTGCTTTGGCATGGTCTTATTAAATTTGAACCAAGTTTGCAGGTGTTTTGGCATGGTCTTTGGAAGTTTTTTCCAAGTTTGCAAGTGTTTTGGCATGGTCTTAGGAAGTTTGTTCCAAGTTTGCAAGTGTTTTGGCATGGTCTTATTAAATTTGTACCAAGTTTGCAGGTGTTTTGGCATGGTCTTTGGAAGTTTTTTCCAAGTTTGCAAGTGTTTTGGCATGGTCTTAGGAAGTTTGTTCCAAGTTTGCAAGTGTTTGGCATGGTCTTATTAAATTTGTACCAAGTTTGCAGGTGTTTTGGCATGGTCTTTGGAAGTTTGTTCCAAGTTTGCAAGTGTTTTGGCATGGTCTTAGGAAGTTTGTTCCAAGTTTGCAAGTGTTTTGGCATGGTCTCATTAAATTTGTACCAAGTTTGCAAGTGTTTTGGCATGGTCTTATTAAATTTGAACCAAGTTTGCAAGTGTTTTGGCATGGTCTTTGGAAGTTTTTTCCAAGTTTGCAAGTGTTTTGGCATGGTCTTAGGAAGTTTGTTCCAAGTTTGCAAGTGTTTGGCATGGTCTTATTAAATTTGTACCAAGTTTGCAAGTGTTTTGGCATGGTCTCATGAAAATTGTACCAAGTTTGCAAGTGTTTTGGCATGGTCTTATTAAATTTGTACCAAGTTTGCAAGTGTTTTGGCATGGTCTTATTAAATTTGTACCAAATTTGCAGGTGTTTTGGCATGGTCTTTGGAAGTTTTTTCCAAGTTTGCAAGTGTTTTGGCATGGTCTTAGGAAGTTTGTTCCAAGTTTGCAAGTGTTTGGCATGGTCTTATTAAATTTGTACCAAGTTTATAAGTGTTTTGGCATGGTCTTATTAAATTTGTACCAAGTTTGCAAGTGTTTTGGCATGGTCTTATTAAATTTGTACCAAGTTTGCAGGTGTTTTGGCATGGTCTTTGGAAGTTTTTTCCAAGTTTGCAAGTGTTTTGGCATGGTCTTAGGAAGTTTGTTCCAAGTTTGCAAGTGTTTGGCATGGTCTTATTAAATTTGTACCAAGTTTGCAAGTGTTTTGGCATGGCCTCATTAAATTTGTACCAAGTTTGCAAGTGTTTTGGCATGGTCTTATTAAATTTGAACCAAGTTTGCAAGTGTTTTGGCATGGTCTTATTAAATTTGTTCCAAGTTTGCATGTGTTTGGCATGGTCTTATTAAATTTGAACCAAGTTTGCAAGTGTTTTGGCATGGTCTTTGGAAGTTTTTTCCAAGTTTGCAAGTGTTTTGGCATGGTCTTAGGAAGTTTGTTCCAAGTTTGCAAGTGTTTGGCATGGTCTTATTAAATTTGTACCAAGTTTATAAGTGTTTTGGCATGGTCTTATTAAATTTGTACCAAGTTTGCAAGTGTTTTGGCATGGTCTTATTAAATTTGTACCAAGTTTGCAAGTGTTTTGGCATGGTCTTATTAAATTTGAACCAAGTTTGCAAGTGTTTTGGCATGGTCTTATTAAATTTGTTCCAAGTTTGCAAGTGTTTGGCATGGTCTTATTAAATTTGTACCAAGTTTGCAAGTGTTTTGGCATGGTCTTATTAAATTTGTACCAAGTTTGCAGGTGTTTTGGCATGGTCTTTGGAAGTTTTTTCCAAGTTTGCAAGTGTTTTGGCATGGTCTTAGGTAGTTTGTTCCAAGTTTGCAAGTGTTTGGCATGGTCTTATTAAATTTGTACCAAGTTTGCAAGTGTTTTGGCATGGCCTCATTAAATTTGTACCAAGTTTGCAAGTGTTTTGGCATGGTCTTATTAAATTTGTACCAAGTTTGCAAGTGTTTTGGCATGGTCTTATTAAATTTGTACCAAATTTGCAGGTGTTTTGGCATGGTCTTATTAAATTTGTACCAAGTTTGCAAGTGTTTTGAAATGGTCTTATTAAATTTGAACCAAGTTTGCAAGTGTTTTGGCATGGTCTTTGGAAGTTTTTTCCAAGTTTGCAAGTGTTTTGGCATGGTCTTAGGAAGTTTGTTCCAAGTTTGCAAGTGTTTGGCATGGTCTTATTAAATTTGTACCAAGTTTGCAAGTGTTTTGGCATGGTCTCATGAAAATTGTACCAAGTTTGCAAGTGTTTTGGCATGGTCTTATTAAATTTGTACCAAGTTTGCAAGTGTTTTGGCATGGTCTTATTAAATTTGTACCAAATTTGCAGGTGTTTTGGCATGGTCTTTGGAAGTTTTTTCCAAGTTTGCAAGTGTTTTGGCATGGTCTTAGGAAGTTTGTTCCAAGTTTGCAAGTGTTTGGCATGGTCTTAATAAATTTGTACCAAGTTTGCAAGTGTGTTGGCATGGTCTTAGGAAGTTTGTTCCAAGTTTGCAAGTGTTTGGCATGGTCTTATTAAATTTGTTCCAAGTTTGCAAGTGTTTTGGCATGGTCTTATTAAATTTGTACCAAGTTTGCCAGTGTTTTGGCATGGTCTTATTAAATTTGTACCAAGTTTGCAGGTGTTTCGGCATGGTCTTTGGAAGTTTTTTCCAAGTTTGCAAGTGTTTGGCATGGTCTTAGGAAGTTTGTTCCAAGTTTGCAAGTGTTTTGGCATGGTCTCATTAAATTTGTACCAAGTTTATAAGTGTTTTGGCATGGTCTTATTAAATTTGTACCAAGTTTGCAAGTGCTTTGGCATGGTCTTATTAAATTTGTACCAAGTTTGCAGGTGTTTTGGCATGGTCTTTGGAAGTTTTTTCCAAGTTTGCAAGTGTTTTGGCATGGTCTTAGGAAGTTTGTTCCAAGTTTGCAAGTGTTTTGGCATGGTCTCATTAAATTTGTACCAAGTTTGCAAGTGTTTTGGCATGGTCTTATTAAATTTGTACCAAGTTTGCAAGTGTTTTGGCATGGTCTTATTACATTTGTACCAAGTTTATAAGTGTTTTGGCATGGTCTTATTAAATTTGTACCAAGTTTGCAAGTGTTTGGCATGGTCTTATTAAATTTGTACCAAGTTTGCAAGTGTTTGGAATGGTCTTATTAGATTTGTACCAAGTTTGCAAGTGTTATGGCATGGTCTTATTAAATTTGTACCAAGTTTGCAAGTGTTTTGGCATGGTCTTATTAAATTTGAACCAAGTTTGCAAGTGTTTTGGCATGGTCTTATTAAATTTGTTCCAAGTTTGCAAATGTTTGGCATGGTCTTATTAAATTTGTACCAAGTTTGCAAGTGTTTTGGCATGGTCTTATTAAATTTGTACCAAGTTTGCAAGTGTTTTGGCATGGTCTTATTAAATTTGTACCAAGTTTGCAAGTGTTTTGGCATGGTCTCATTAAATTTGTACCAAGTTTGCAAGTGTTTTGGCATGGTCTTATTAAATTTGTACCAAGTTTGCAAGTGTTTTGGCATGGTCTTATTAAATTTGTACCAAGTTTGCAGGTGTTTTGGCATGGTCTTTGGAAGTTTTTTCCAAGTTTGCAAGTGTTTTGGCATGGTCTTAGGAAGTTTGTTCCAAGTTTGCAAGTTTTTGGCATGTTCTTATTAAATTTGTACCAAGTTTATAAGTGTTTTGGCATGGTCTTATTAAATTTTTACCAAGTTTGCAAGTGTTTTGGCATGGTCTTATTAAATTTGTACCAAGTTTGCAGGTGTTTTGGCATGGTCTTTGGAAGTTTTTTCCAAGTTTGCAAGTGTTTTGGCATGGCCTTAGGAAGTTTGTTCCAAGTTTGCAAGTGTTTTGGCATGGTCTCATTAAATTTGTGTAAAGTTTATAAGTGTTTTGGCATGGTCTTATCAAATTTATACCAAGTTTGCAAGTGTTTTGGCATGGTCTTATTAAATTTGTACCAAGTTTGCAGGTGTTTTGGCATGGTCTTTGGAAGTTTGTTCCAAGTGTGCAAGTGTTTTGGCATGGTCTTATTAAATTTGTACCAAGTTTGCAGGTGTTTTGGCATGGTCTCTGGAAGTTTTTTCCAAGTTTGCAGGTGTTTTGGCATTGTCTTAGGAAGTTTGTTCCAAGTTTGCAAGTGTTTGGCATGGTCTTATTAAATTTGTACCAAGTTTGCAAGTGTTTTGGCATGGTCTCATTAAATTTGTACCAAGTTTGCAAGTGTTTTGGCATGGTCTTATTAAATTTGTACCAAGTTTGCAAGTGTTTTGAAATGGTCTTATTAAATTTGAACCAAGTTTGCAAGTGTTTTGGCATGGTCTTTGGAAGTTTTTTCCAAGTTTGCAAGTGTTTTGGCATGGTTTAGGAAGTTTGTTCCAAGTTTGCAAGTGTTTGGCATGGTCTTATTAAATTTGTACCAAGTTTGCAAGTGTTTTGGCATGGTCTTATTAAATTTGTTCCAAGTTTGCAAGTGTTTGGCATGGTCTTATTAAATTTGTACCAAGTTTGCAAGTGTTTTGGCATGGTCTTATTAAATTTCGAACAAGTTTGCAAGTGTTTTGGCATGGTCTTATTAAATTTGTACCAAGTTTGCAAGTGTTTTGGCATGGTCTCATTAAATTTGTACCAAGTTTATAAGTGTTTTGGCATGGTCTTTGGAAGTTTGTTCCAAGTTTGCAAGTGTTTTGGCATGGTCTTATTAAATTTGTACCAAGTTTGCAGGTGTTTTGGCATGGTCTTAGGAAGTTTTTTCCAAGTTTGCAAGTGTTTTGGCATGGTCTTAGGAAGTTTGTTCCAGGTTTGCAAGTGTTTGGCATGGTCTTATTAAATTTGTACCAAGTTTATAAGTGTTTTGGCATGGTCTTATTAAATTTGTACCAAGTTTGCAAGTGTTTTGGCATGGTCTTATTAAATTTGTACCAAGTTTGCAGGTGTTTTGGCAAGGTCTTTGGAAGTTTTTTCCAAGTTTGCAAGTGTTTTGGCATGGCCTTAGGAAGTTTGTTCCAAGTTTGCAAGTGTTTTGGCATGGTCTCATTAAATTTGTATAAAGTTTATAAGTGTTTTGGCATGGTCTTATCAAATTTATACCAAGTTTGCAAGTGTTTTGGCATGGTCTTATTAAATTTGTACCAAGTTTGCAGGTGTTTTGGCATGGTCTTTGGAAGTTTGTTCCAAGTTTGCAAGTGTTTTGGCATGGTCTTATTAAATTTGTACCAAGTTTATAAGTGTTTTGGCATGGTCTTATTAAAATTGTACCAAGTTTGCAAGTGCTTTGGCATGGTCTTATTAAATTTGTACCAAGTTTGCAGGTGTTTTGGCATGGTCTTTGGAAGTTTTTTCCAAGTTTGCAAGTGTTTTGGCATGGTCTTAGGAAGTTTGTTCCAAGTTTGCAAGTGTTTTGGCATGGTCTTATTAAATTTGTACCAAGTTTGCAGGTGTTTTGGCATGGTCTTTGGAAGTTTTTTCCAAGTTTGCAAGTGTTTTGGCATGGTCTTAGGAAGTTTGTTCCAAGTTTGCAAGTGTTTGGCATGGTCTTATTAAATTTGTACCAAGTTTGCAGGTGTTTTGGCATGGTCTTTGGAAGTTTGTTCCAAGTTTGCAAGTGTTTTGGCATGGTCTTAGGAAGTTTGTTCCAAGTTTGCAAGTGTTTTGGCATGGTCTCATTAAATTTGTACCAAGTTTGCAAGTGTTTTGGCATGGTCTTATTAAATTTGTACCAAGTTTGCAAGTGTTTTGGCATGGTCTTATTAAATTTGAACCAAGTTTGCAAGTGTTTTGGCATGGTCTTTGGAAGTTTTTTCCAAGTTTGCAAGTGTTTTGGCATGGTCTTAGGAAGTTTGTTCCAAGTTTGCAAGTGTTTGGCATGGTCTTATTAAATTTGTACCAAGTTTGCAAGTGTTTTGGCATGGTCTTATTAAATTTGTACCAAATTTGCAGGTGTTTTGGCATGGTCTTTGGAAGTTTTTTCCAAGTTTGCAAGTGTTTTGGCATGGTCTTAGGAAGTTTGTTCCAAGTTTGCAAGTGTTTGGCATGGTCTTATTAAATTTGTACCAAGTTTATAAGTGTTTTGGCATGGTCTTATTAAATTTGTACCAAGTTTGCAAGTGTTTTGGCATGGTCTTATTAAATTTGTACCAAGTTTGCAAGTGTTTTGGCATGGTCTTTGGAAGTTTGTTCCAAGTTTGCAAGTGTTTTGGCATGGCCTTAGGAAGTTTGTTCCAAGTTTGCAAGTGTTTTGGCATGGTCTCATTAAATTTGTATAAAGTTTATAAGTGTTTTGGCATGGTCTTATCAAATTTATACCAAGTTTGCAAGTGTTTTGGCATGGTCTTATTAAATTTGTACCAAGTTTGCAGGTGTTTTGGCATGGTCTTTGGAAGTTTGTTCCAAGTTTGCAAGTGTTTTGGCATGGTCTTATTAAATTTGTACCAAGTTTGCAGGTGTTTTGGCATGGTCTCTGGAAGTTTTTTCCAAGTTTGCAGGTGTTTTGGCATTGTCTTAGGAAGTTTGTTCCAAGTTTGCAAGTGTTTGGCATGGTCTTATTAAATTTGTACCAAGTTTGCAAGTGTTTTGGCATGGTCTCATTAAATTTGTACCAAGTTTGCAAGTGTTTTGGCATGGTCTTAGGAAGTTTGTTCCAAGTTTGCAAGTGTTTGGCATGGTCTTATTAAATTTGTACCAAGTTTGCAGGTGTTTTGGCATGGTCTTTGGAAGTTTGTTCCAAGTTTGCAAGTGTTTTGGCATGGTCTTAGGAAGTTTGTTCCAAGTTTGCAAGTGTTTGGCATGGTCTCATTAAATTTGTACCAAGTTTGCAAATGTTTTGGCATGGTCTTATTAAATTTGTACCAAGTTTGCAAGTGTTTTGGCATGGTCTTATTAAATTTGAACCAAGTTTGCAAGTGTTTTGGCATGGTCTTTGGAAGTTTTTTCCAAGTTTGCAAGTGTTTTGGCATGGTCTTAGGAAGTTTGTTCCAAGTTTGCAAGTGTTTGGCATGGTCTTATTAAATTTGTACCAAGTTTGCAAGTGTTTTGGCATGGTCTCATGAAAATTGTACCAAGTTTGCAAGTGTTTTGGCATGGTCTTATTAAATTTGTACCAAGTTTGCAAGTGTTTTGGCATGGTCTTATTAAATTTGTACCAAATTTGCAGGTGTTTTGGCATGGTCTTTGGAAGTTTTTTCCAAGTTTGCAAGTGTTTTGGCATGGTCTTAGGAAGTTTGTTCCAAGTTTGCAAGTGTTTGGCATGGTCTTATTATATTTGTACCAAGTTTGCAGGTGTTTTGGCATGGTCTTTGGAAGTTTTTTCCAAGTTTGCAAGTGTTTTGGCATGGCCTTAGGAAGTTTGTTCCAAGTTTGCAAGTGTTTTGGCATGGTCTCATTAAATTTGTATAAAGTTTATAAGTGTTTTGACATGGTCTTATCAAATTTATACCAAGTTTGCAAGTGTTTTGGCATGGTCTTATTAAATTTGTACCAAGTTTGCAAGTGTTTTGGCATGGTCTTTGGAAGTTTTTTCCAAGTTTGCAAGTGTTTTGGCATGGTCTTAGGAAGTTTGTTCCAAGTTTGCAAGTGTTTTGGCATGGTCTCATTAAATTTGTACCAAGTTTGCAAGTGTTTTGGCATGGTCTTATTAAATTTGTACCAAGTTTGCAAGTGTTTTGGCATGGTCTTATTAAATTTGTACCAAGTTTGCCAGTGTTTTGGCATGGTCTTATTAAATTTGTACCAAGTTTGCAGGTGTTTCGGCATGGTCTTTGGAAGTTTTTTCCAAGTTTGCAAGTGTTTGGCATGGTCTTAGGAAGTTTGTTCCAAGTTTGCAAGTGTTTTGGCATGGTCTCATTAAATTTGTACCAAGTTTATAAGTGTTTTGGCATGGTCTTATTAAATTTGTACCAAGTTTGCAAGTGCTTTGGCATGGTCTTATTAAATTTGTACCAAGTTTGCAGGTGTTTTGGCATGGTCTTTGGAAGTTTTTTCCAAGTTTGCAAGTGTTTTGGCATGGTCTTAGGAAGTTTGTTCCAAGTTTGCAAGTGTTTTGGCATGGTCTCATTAAATTTGTACCAAGTTTGCAAGTGTTTTGGCATGGTCTTATTAAATTTGTACCAAGTTTGCAAGTGTTTTGGCATGGTCTTATTACATTTGTACCAAGTTTATAAGTGTTTTGGCATGGTCTTATTAAATTTGTACCAAGTTTGCAAGTGTTTGGCATGGTCTTATTAAATTTGTACCAAGTTTGCAAGTGTTTGGAATGGTCTTATTAGATTTGTACCAAGTTTGCAAGTGTTATGGCATGGTCTTATTAAATTTGTACCAAGTTTGCAAGTGTTTTGGCATGGTCTTATTAAATTTGAACCAAGTTTGCAAGTGTTTTGGCATGGTCTTATTAAATTTGTTCCAAGTTTGCAAATGTTTGGCATGGTCTTATTAAATTTGTACCAAGTTTGCAAGTGTTTTGGCATGGTCTTATTAAATTTGTACCAAGTTTGCAAGTGTTTTGGCATGGTCTTATTAAATTTGTACCAAGTTTGCAAGTGTTCTGGCATGGTCTCATTAAATTTGTACCAAGTTTGCAAGTGTTTTGGCATGGTCTTATTAAATTTGTACCAAGTTTGCAAGTGTTTTGGCATGGTCTTATTAAATTTGTACCAAGTTTGCAGGTGTTTTGGCATGGTCTTTGGAAGTTTTTTCCAAGTTTGCAAGTGTTTTGGCATGGTCTTAGGAAGTTTGTTCCAAGTTTGCAAGTTTTTGGCATGGTCTTATTAAATTTGTACCAAGTTTATAAGTGTTTTGGCATGGTCTTATTAAATTTGTACCAAGTTTGCAAGTGTTTTGGCATGGTCTTATTAAATTTGTACCAAGTTTGCAGGTGTTTTGGCATGGTCTTTGGAAGTTTTTTCCAAGTTTGCAAGTGTTTTGGCATGGCCTTAGGAAGTTTTTTCCAAGTTTGCAAGTGTTTTGGCATGGTCTCATTAAATTTGTATAAAGTTTATAAGTGTTTTGGCATGGTCTTATCAAATTTATACCAAGTTTGCAAGTGTTTTGGCATGGTCTTATTTAATTTGTACCAAGTTTGCAGGTGTTTTGGCATGGTCTTTGGAAGTTTGTTCCAAGTTTGCAAGTGTTTTGGCATGGTCTTAGGAAATTTGTACCAAGTTTGCAGGTGTTTTGGCATGGTCTCTGGAAGTTTTTTCCAAGTTTGCAGGTGTTTTGGCATTGTCTTAGGAAGTTTGTTCCAAGTTTGCAAGTGTTTGGCATGGTCTTATTAAATTTGTACCAAGTTTGCAAGTGTTTTGGCATGGTCTCATTAAATTTGTACCAAGTTTGCAAGTGTTTTGGCATGGTCTTATTAAATTTGTACCAAGTTTGCAAGTGTTTTGAAATGGTCTTATTAAATTTGAACCAAGTTTGCAAGTGTTTTGGCATGGTCTTTGGAAGTTTTTTCCAAGTTTGCAAGTGTTTTGGCATGGTTTAGGAAGTTTGTTCCAAGTTTGCAAGTGTTTGGCATGGTCTTATTAAATTTGTACCAAGTTTGCAAGTGTTTTGGCATGGTCTTATTAAATTTGTTCCAAGTTTGCAAGTGTTTGGCATGGTCTTATTAAATTTGTACCAAGTTTGCAAGTGTTTTGGCATGGCCTTATTAAATTTCTAACAAGTTTGCAAGTGTTTTGGCATGGTCTTATTAAATTTGTACCAAGTTTGCAAGTGTTTTGGCATGGTCTCATTAAATTTGTACCAAGTTTATAAGTGTTTTGGCATGGTCTTTGGAAGTTTGTTCCAAGTTTGCAAGTGTTTTGGCATGGTCTTATTAAATTTGTACCAAGTTTGCAGGTGTTTTGGCATGGTCTTAGGAAGTTTTTTCCAAGTTTGCAAGTGTTTTGGCATGGTCTTTGGAAGTTTGTTCCAGGTTTGCAAGTGTTTGGCATGGTCTTATTAAATTTGTACCAAGTTTATAAGTGTTTTGGCATGGTCTTATTAAATTTGTACCAAGTTTGCAAGTGTTTTGGCATGGTCTTATTAAATTTGTACCAAGTTTGCAGGTGTTTTGGCATGGTCTTTGGAAGTTTTTTCCAAGTTTGCAAGGGTTTTGGCATGGTCTTAGGAAGTTTGTTCCAAGTTTGCAAGTGTTTGGCATGGTCTTATTAAATTTGTACCAAGTTTGCAAGTGTTTTGGCATGGTCTAATTAAATTTGTATCAAGTTTGCAAGTGTTTTGGCATGGTCTTATTAAATTTGAACCAAGTTTGTAAGTGTTTTGGCATGGTCTTATTAAATTTGTTCCAAGTTCGCAAGTGTTTGGCATGGTCTTATTAAATTTGTACCAAGTTTGCAAGTGTTTTGGCATGGTCTTATTAAATTTGTACCAAGTTTGCAAGTGTTTTGGCATGGTCTTATTAAATTTGTACCAAGTTTGCAAGTGTTTTGGCATGGTCTCATTAAATTTGTACCAAGTTTATAAGTTTTTTGGCATGGTCTTTGGAAGTTTGTTCCAAGTTTGCAAGTGTTTTGGCATGGTCTTATTAAATTTGTACCAAGTTTGCAGGTGTTTTGGCATGGTCTTAGGAAGTTTTTTCCAAGTTTGCAAGTGTTTTGGCATGGTCTTAGGAAGTTTGTTCCAAGTTTGCAAGTGTTTGGCATGGTCTTATTAAATTTGTACCAAGTTTATAGGTGTTTTGGCATGGTCTTATTAAATTTGTACCAAGTTTGCAAGTGTTTTGGCATGGTCTTATTAAATTTGTACCAAGTTTGCAGGTGTTTTGGCATGGTCTTTGGAAGTTTTTTCCAAGTTTGCAAGTGTTTTGGCATGGTCTTAGGAAGTTTGTTCCAAGTTTGCAAGTGTTTTGGCATGGTCTCATTAAATTTGTACCAAGTTTATAAGTGTTTTGGCATGGTCTTATTAAATTTGTACCAAGTTTGCAAGTGTTTTGGCATGGTCTAATTAAATTTGTTCCAAGTTTGCAAGTGTTTTGGCATGGTCTTATTAAATTTGTACCAAGTTTGCAAGTGTTTTAGCATGGTCTTATTAAATTTGTACCAAGTTTGCAAGTGTTTTGGCATGGTCTTATTAAATTTGTACCAAGTTTGCAAGTGTTTTGGCATGGTCTCATTAAATTTGTACCAAGTTTGCAAGTGTTTTGGCATGGTCTTATTAAATTTGTACTAAGTTTGCAAGTGTTTTGGCATGGTCTTATTAAATTTGTACCAAGTTTGCAGGTGTTTTGGCATGGTCTCATTAAATTTGTACCAAGTTTGCAAGTGTTTTGGCATGGTCTTATTAAATTTGTACCAAGTTTGCAAGTGTTTTGAAATGGTCTTATTAAATTTGAACCAAGTTTGCAAGTGTTTTGGCATGGTCTTTGGAAGTTTTTTCCAAGTTTGCAAGTGTTTTGGCATGGCCTTAGGAAGTTTGTTCCAAGTTTGCAAGTGTTTTGGCATGGTCTCATTAAATTTGTATAAAGTTTATAAGTGTTTTGGCATGGTCTTATCAAATTTATACCAAGTTTGCAAGTGTTTTGGCATGGTCTTATTAAATTTGTACCAAGTTTGCAGGTGTTTTGGCATGGTCTTTGGAAGTTTGTTCCAAGTTTGCAAGTGTTTTGGCATGGTCTTATTAAATTTGTACCAAGTTTGCAGGTGTTTTGGCATGGTCTTTGGAAGTTTTTTCCAAGTTTGCAAGTGTTTTGGCATGGTCTTTGGAAGTTTGTTCCAAGTTTGCAAGTGTTTTGGCATGGTCTTATTAAATTTGTACCAAGTTTGCAGGTGTTTTGGCATGGTCTTTGGAAGTTTTTTCCAAGTTTGCAAGTGTTTTGGCATGGCCTTAGGAAGTTTGTTCCAAGTTTGCAAGTGTTTTGGCATGGTCTCATTAAATTTGTATAAAGTTTATAAGTGTTTTGGCATGGTCTTATCAAATTTATACCAAGTTTGCAAGTGTTTTGGCATGGTCTTATTAAATTTGTACCAAGTTTGCAGGTGTTTTGGCATGGTCTTTGGAAGTTTGTTCCAAGTTTGCAAGTGTTTTGGCATGGTCTTATTAAATTTGTACCAAGTTTGCAGGTGTTTTGGCATGGTCTCTGGAAGTTTTTTCCAAGTTTGCAGGTGTTTTGGCATTGTCTTAGGAAGTTTGTTCCAAGTTTGCAAGTGTTTGGCATGGTCTTATTAAATTTGTACCAAGTTTGCAAGTGTTTTGGCATGGTCTCATTAAATTTGTACCAAGTTTGCAAGTGTTTTGAAATGGTCTTATTAAATTTGAACCAAGTTTGCAAGTGTTTTGGCATGGTCTTTGGAAGTTTTTTCCAAGTTTGCAAGTGTTTTGGCATGGTTTAGGAAGTTTGTTCCAAGTTTGCAAGTGTTTGGCATGGTCTTATTAAATTTGCACCAAGTTTGCAAGTGTTTTGGCATGGTCTTATTAAATTTGTTCCAAGTTTGCAAGTGTTTGGCATGGTCTTATTAAATTTGTACCAAGTTTGCAAGTGTTTTGGCATGGTCTTATTAAATTTCGAACAAGTTTGCAAGTGTTTTGGCATGGTCTTATTAAATTTGTACCAAGTTTGCAAGTGTTTTGGCATGGTCTCATTAAATTTGTACCAAGTTTATAAGTGTTTTGGCATGGTCTTTGGAAGTTTGTTCCAAGTTTGCAAGTGTTTTGGCATGGTCTTATTAAATTTGTACCAAGTTTGCAGGTGTTTTGGCATGGTCTTAGGAAGTTTTTTCCAAGTTTGCAAGTGTTTTGGCATGGTCTTAGGAAGTTTGTTCCAGGTTTGCAAGTGTTTGGCATGGTCTTATTAAATTTGTACCAAGTTTATAAGTGTTTTGGCATGGTCTTATTAAATTTGTACCAAGTTTGCAAGTGTTTTGGCATGGTCTTATTAAATTTGTACCAAGTTTGCAGGTGTTTTGGCATGGTCTTTGGAAGTTTTTTCCAAGTTTGCAAGTGTTTTGGCATGGCCTTAGGAAGTTTGTTCCAAGTTTGCAAGTGTTTTGGCATGGTCTCATTAAATTTGTATAAAGTTTATAAGTGTTTTGGCATGGTCTTATCAAATTTATACCAAGTTTGCAAGTGTTTTGGCATGGTCTTATTAAATTTGTACCAAGTTTGCAGGTGTATTGGCATGGTCTTTGGAAGTTTGTTCCAAGTTTGCAAGTGTTTTGGCATGGTCTTATTAAATTTGTACCAAGTTTATAAGTGTTTTGGCATGGTCTTATTAAAATTGTACCAAGTTTGCAAGTGCTTTGGCATGGTCTTATTAAATTTGTACCAAGTTTGCAGGTGTTTTGGCATGGTCTTTGGAAGTTTTTTCCAAGTTTGCAAGTGTTTTGGCATGGTCTTAGGAAGTTTGTTCCAAGTTTGCAAGTGTTTTGGCATGGTCTTATTAAATTTGTACCAAGTTTGCAGGTGTTTTGGCATGGTCTTTGGAAGTTTTTTCCAAGTTTGCAAGTGTTTTGGCATGGTCTTAGGAAGTTTGTTCCAAGTTTGCAAGTGTTTGGCATGGTCTTATTAAATTTGTACCAAGTTTGCAGGTGTTTTGGCATGGTCTTTGGAAGTTTGTTCCAAGTTTGCAAGTGTTTTGGCATGGTCTTAGGAAGTTTGTTCCAAGTTTGCAAGTGTTTTGGCATGGTCTCATTAAATTTGTACCAAGTTTGCAAGTGTTTTGGCATGGTCTTATTAAATTTGTACCAAGTTTGCAAGTGTTTTGGCATGGTCTTATTAAATTTGAACCAAGTTTGCAAGTGTTTTGGCATGGTCTTTGGAAGTTTTTTCCAAGTTTGCAAGTGTTTTGGCATGGTCTTAGGAAGTTTGTTCCAAGTTTGCAAGTGTTTGGCATGGTCTTATTAAATTTGTACCAAGTTTGCAAGTGTTTTGGCATGGTCTCATGAAAATTGTACCAAGTTTGCAAGTGTTTTGGCATGGTCTTATTAAATTTGTACCAAGTTTGCAAGTGTTTTGGCATGGTCTTATTAAATTTGTACCAAATTTGCAGGTGTTTTGGCATGGTCTTTGGAAGTTTTTTCCAAGTTTGCAAGTGTTTTGGCATGGTCTTAGGAAGTTTGTTCCAAGTTTGCAAGTGTTTGGCATGGTCTTATTAAATTTGTACCAAGTTTATAAGTGTTTTGGCATGGTCTTATTAAATTTGTACCAAGTTTGCAAGTGTTTTGGCATGGTCTTATTAAATTTGTACCAAGTTTGCAGGTGTTTTGGCATGGTCTTTGGAAGTTTGTTCCAAGTTTGCAAGTGTTTTGGCATGGCCTTAGGAAGTTTGTTCCAAGTTTGCAAGTGTTTTGGCATGGTCTCATTAAATTTGTATAAAGTTTATAAGTGTTTTGGCATGGTCTTATCAAATTTATACCAAGTTTGCAAGTGTTTTGGCACGGTCTTATTAAATTTGTACCAAGTTTGCAGGTGTTTTGGCATGGTCTTTGGAAGTTTGTTCCAAGTTTGCAAGTGTTTTGGCATGGTCTTATTAAATTTGTACCAAGTTTGCAGGTGTTTTGGCATGGTCTCTGGAAGTTTTTTCCAAGTTTGCAGGTGTTTTGGCATTGTCTTAGGAAGTTTGTTCCAAGTTTGCAAGTGTTTGGCATGGTCTTATTAAATTTGTACCAAGTTTGCAAGTGTTTTGGCATGGTCTCATTAAATTTGTACCAAGTTTGCAAGTGTTTTGGCATGGTCTTATTAAATTTGTACCAAGTTTGCAAGTGTTTTGAAATGGTCTTATTAAATTTGAACCAAGTTTGCAAGTGTTTTGGCATGGTCTTTGGAAGTTTTTTCCAAGTTTGCAAGTGTTTTGGCATGGTTTTGGAAGTTTGTTCCAAGTTTGCAAGTGTTTGGCATGGTCTTATTAAATTTGTACCAAGTTTGCAAGTGTTTTGGCATGGTCTTATTAAATTTGTTCCAAGTTTGCAAGTGTTTGGCATGGTCTTATTAAATTTGTACCAAGTTTGCAAGTGTTTTGGCATGGTCTTATTAAATTTCTAACAAGTTTGCAAGTGTTTTGGCATGGTCTTATTAAATTTGTACCAAGTTTGCAAGTGTTTTGGCATGGTCTCATTAAATTTGTACCAAGTTTATAAGTGTTTTGGCATGGTCTTTGGAAGTTTGTTCCAAGTTTGCGAGTGTTTTGGCATGGTCTTATTAAATTTGTACCAAGTTTGCAGGTGTTTTGGCATGGTCTTAGGAAGTTTTTTCCAAGTTTGCAAGTGTTTTGGCATGGTCTTAGGAAGTTTGTTCCAGGTTTGCAAGTGTTTGGCATGGTCTTATTAAATTTGTACCAAGTTTATAAGTGTTTTGGCATAGTCTTATTAAATTTGTACCAAGTTTGCAAGTGTTTTGGCATGGTCTTATTAAATTTGTACCAAGTTTGCAGGTGTTTTGGCATGGTCTTTGGAAGTTTTTTCCAAGTTTGCAAGGGTTTTGGCATGGTCTTAGGAAGTTTGTTCCAAGTTTGCAAGTGTTTGGCATGGTCTTATTAAATTTGTACCAAGTTTGCAAGTGTTTTGGCATGGTCTAATTAAATTTGTATCAAGTTTGCAAGTGTTTTGGCATGGTCTTATTAAATTTGAACCAAGTTTGTAAGTGTTTTGGCATGGTCTTATTAAATTTGTTCCAAGTTCGCAAGTGTTTGGCATGGTCTTATTATATTTGTACCAAGTTTGCAAGTGTTTTGGCATGGTCTTATTAAATTTGTACCAAGTTTGCAAGTGTTTTGGCATGGTCTTATTAAATTTGTACCAAGTTTGCAAGTGTTTTGGCATGGTCTCATTAAATTTGTACAAAGTTTATAAGTTTTTTGGCATGGTCTTTGGAAGTTTGTTCCAAGTTTGCAAGTGTTTTGGCATGGTCTTATTAAATTTGTACCAAGTTTGCAGGTGTTTTGGCATGGTCTTAGGAAGTTTTTTCCAAGTTTGCAAGTGTTTTGGCATGGTCTTAGGAAGTTTGTTCCAAGTTTGCAAGTGTTTGGCATGGTCTTATTAAATTTGTACCAAGTTTATAGGTGTTTTGGCATGGTCTTATTAAATTTGTACCAAGTTTGCAAGTGTTTTGGCATGGTCTTATTAAATTTGTACCAAGTTTGCAGGTGTTTTGGCATGGTCTTTGGAAGTTTTTTCCAAGTTTGCAAGTGTTTTGGCATGGTCTTAGGAAGTTTGTTCCAAGTTTGCAAGTGTTTTGGCATGGTCTCATTAAATTTGTACCAAGTTTATAAGTGTTTTGGCATGGTCTTATTAAATTTGTACCAAGTTTGCAAGTGTTTTGGCATGGTCTTTTTAAATTTGTTCCAAGTTTGCAAGTGTTTTGGCATGGTCTTATTAAATTTGTACCAAGTTTGCAAGTGTTTTAGCATGGTCTTATTAAATTTGTACCAAGTTTGCAAGTGTTTTGGCATGGTCTTATTAAACTTGTACCAAGTTTGCAAGTGTTTTGGCATGGTCTCATTAAATTTGTACCAAGTTTGCAAGTGTTTTGGCATGGTCTTATTAAATTTGTACTAAGTTTGCAAGTGTTTTGGCATGGTCTTATTAAATTTGTACCAAGTTTGCAGGTGTTTTGGCATGGTCTTTGGAAGTTTTTTCCAAGTTTGCAAGTGTTTTGGCATGGTCTTATTAAATTTGTACCAAGTTTGCAAGTGTTTTGGCATGGTCTTAGGAAGTTTGTTCCAAGTTTGCAAGTGTTTGGCATGGTCTTATTAAATTTGTTCCAAGTTTGCAAGTGTTTTGGCATGGTCTTATTAAATTTGTACCAAGTTTGCAAGTGTTTTGGCATGGTCTTATTAAATTTGTACCAAGTTTGCAGGTGTTTTGGCATGGTCTTTGGAAGCTTTTCCAAGTTTGCAAGTGTTTTGGCATGGTCTTAGGAAGTTTGTTCCAAGTTTGCAAGTGTTTGGCATTGTCTTATTAAATTTGTACCAAGTTTGCAAGTGTTTTGGCATGGTCTTATTAAATTTTTACCAAGTTTGCAAGTGTTTTGGCATGGTCTTAATTAATTTGTACCAAGTTTGCAAGTGTTTTGGCATGGTCTCATTAAATTTGTACCAAGTTTGAAAGTGTTTTGGCATGGTCTTATTAAATTTGTACCAAGTTTGCAAGTGTTTTGGCATGGTCTTATTAAATTTGTACCAAGTTTGCAGGTGTTTTGGCATGGTCTTTGGAAGTTTTTTCCAAGTTTGCAAGTGTTTTGGCATGGTCTTAGGAAGTTTGTTCCAAGTTTGCAAGTGTTTGGCATGGTCTTATTAAATTTGTACCAAGTTTATAAGTGTTTTGGCATGGTCTTATTAAATTTGTACCAAGTTTGCAAGTGTTTGGCATGGTCTTATTAAATTTGTACCAAGTTTGCAAGTGTTTGGAATGGTCTTATTAGATTTGTACCAAGTTTGCAGGTGTTTTGGCATGGTCTTTGGAAGTTTTTTCCAAGTTTGCAAGGGTTTTGGCATGGTCTTAGGAAGTTTGTTCCAAGTTTGCAAGTGTTTGGCATGGTCTTATTAAATTTGTACCAAGTTTGCAAGTGTTTTGGCATGGTCTAATTAAATTTGTATCAAGTTTGCAAGTGTTTGGCATGGTCTTATTAAATTTGTACCAAGTTTGCAAGTGTTTTGGCATGGTCTTATTAAATTTGTTCCAAGTTTGCAAGTGTTTGGCATGGTCTTATTAAATTTGTACCAAGTTTGCAAGTGTTTTGGCATGGTCTTATTAAATTTCTAACAAGTTTGCAAGTGTTTTGGCATGGTCTTATTAAATTTGTACCAAGTTTGCAAGTGTTTTGGCATGGTCTCATTAAATTTGTACCAAGTTTATAAGTGTTTTGGCATGGTCTTTGGAAGTTTGTTCCAAGTTTGCAAGTGTTTTGGCATGGTCTTATTAAATTTGTACCAAGTTTGCAGGTGTTTTGGCATGGTCTTAGGAAGTTTTTTCCAAGTTTGCAAGTGTTTTGGCATGGTCTTAGGAAGTTTGTTCCAGGTTTGCAAGTGTTTGGCATGGTCTTATTAAATTTGTACCAAGTTTATAAGTGTTTTGGCATAGTCTTATTAAATTTGTACCAAGTTTGCAAGTGTTTTGGCATGGTCTTATTAAATTTGTACCAAGTTTGCAGGTGTTTTGGCATGGTCTTTGGAAGTTTTTTCCAAGTTTGCAAGGGTTTTGGCATGGTCTTAGGAAGTTTGTTCCAAGTTTGCAAGTGTTTGGCATGGTCTTATTAAATTTGTACCAAGTTTGCAAGTGTTTTGGCATGGTCTAATTAAATTTGTATCAAGTTTGCAAGTGTTTTGGCATGGTCTTATTAAATTTGAACCAAGTTTGTAAGTGTTTTGGCATGGTCTTATTAAATTTGTTCCAAGTTCGCAAGTGTTTGGCATGGTCTTATTATATTTGTACCAAGTTTGCAAGTGTTTTGGCATGGTCTTATTAAATTTGTACCAAGTTTGCAAGTGTTTTGGCATGGTCTTATTAAATTTGTACCAAGTTTGCAAGTGTTTTGGCATGGTCTCATTAAATTTGTACCAAGTTTATAAGTTTTTTGGCATGGTCTTTGGAAGTTTGTTCCAAGTTTGCAAGTGTTTTGGCATGGTCTTATTAAATTTGTACCAAGTTTGCAGGTGTTTTGGCATGGTCTTAGGAAGTTTTTTCCAAGTTTGCAAGTGTTTTGGCATGGT
This sequence comes from Anopheles atroparvus, assembly GCA_914969975.1. NCBI lineage: Eukaryota > Metazoa > Arthropoda > Insecta > Diptera > Culicidae > Anopheles > Anopheles atroparvus. The sequence continues at coordinate 10,406,090 of CAJZCY010000006.1, read as the reverse complement.
CTTAGGAAGTTTGTTCCAAGTTTGCAAGTGTTTGGCATGGTCTTATTAAATTTGTACCAAGTTTATAGGTGTTTTGGCATGGTCTTATTAAATTTGTACCAAGTTTGCAAGTGTTTTGGCATGGTCTTATTAAATTTGTACCAAGTTTGCAGGTGTTTTGGCATGGTCTTTGGAAGTTTTTTCCAAGTTTGCAAGTGTTTTGGCATGGTCTTAGGAAGTTTGTTCCAAGTTTGCAAGTGTTTTGGCATGGTCTCATTAAATTTGTACCAAGTTTATAAGTGTTTTGGCATGGTCTTATTAAATTTGTACCAAGTTTGCAAGTGTTTTGGCATGGTCTTATTAAATTTGTTCCAAGTTTGCAAGTGTTTTGGCATGGTCTTATTAAATTTGTACCAAGTTTGCAAGTGTTTTAGCATGGTCTTATTAAATTTGTACCAAGTTTGCAAGTGTTTTGGCATGGTCTTATTAAACTTGTACCAAGTTTGCAAGTGTTTTGGCATGGTCTCATTAAATTTGTACCAAGTTTGCAAGTGTTTTGGCATGGTCTTATTAAATTTGTACTAAGTTTGCAAGTGTTTTGGCATGGTCTTATTAAATTTGTACCAAGTTTGCAGGTGTTTTGGCATGGTCTTTGGAAGTTTTTTCCAAGTTTGCAAGTGTTTTGGCATGGTCTTATTAAATTTGTACCAAGTTTGCAAGTGTTTTGGCATGGTCTTAGGAAGTTTGTTCCAAGTTTGCAAGTGTTTGGCATGGTCTTATTAAATTTGTTCCAAGTTTGCAAGTGTTTTGGCATGGTCTTATTAAATTTGTACCAAGTTTGCAAGTGTTTTGGCATGGTCTTATTAAATTTGTACCAAGTTTGCAGGTGTTTTGGCATGGTCTTAGGAAGTTTGTTCCAAGTTTGCAAGTGTTTTGGCATGGTCTTAGGAAGTTTGTTCCAAGTTTGCAAGTGTTTGGCATTGTCTTATTAAATTTGTACCAAGTTTGCAAGTGTTTTGGCATGGTCTTATTAAATTTTTACCAAGTTTGCAAGTGTTTTGGCATGGTCTTAATTAATTTGTACCAAGTTTGCAAGTGTTTTGGCATGGTCTCATTAAATTTGTACCAAGTTTGAAAGTGTTTTGGCATGGTCTTATTAAATTTGTACCAAGTTTGCAAGTGTTTTGGCATGGTCTTATTAAATTTGTACCAAGTTTGCAGGTGTTTTGGCATGGTCTTTGGAAGTTTTTTCCAAGTTTGCAAGTGTTTTGGCATGGTCTTAGGAAGTTTGTTCCAAGTTTGCAAGTGTTTGGCATGGTCTTATTAAATTTGTACCAAGTTTATAAGTGTTTTGGCATGGTCTTATTAAATTTGTACCAAGTTTGCAAGTGTTTGGCATGGTCTTATTAAATTTGTACCAAGTTTGCAAGTGTTTGGAATGGTCTTATTAGATTTGTACCAAGTTTGCAGGTGTTATGGCATGGTCTTATTAAATTTGTACCAAGTTTGCAAGTGTTTTGGCATGGTCTTGTTAAATTTGAACCAAGTTTGCAAGTGTTTTGGCATGGTCTTATTAAATTTGTACCAAGTTTGCAAGTGTTTTGGCATGGTCTCATTAAATTTGTACCAAGTTTGCCAGTGTTTTGGCATGGTCTTATTAAATTTGTACCAAGTTTGCAGGTGTTTCGGCATGGTCTTTGGAAGTTTTTTCCAAGTTTGCAAGTGTTTTGGCATGGTCTTATTATATTTGTACCAAGTTTGCAAGTGTTTTGGCATGGTCTCATTAAATTTGTACCAAGTTTATAAGTGTTTTGGCATGGTCTTATTAAATTTGTACCAAGTTTGCAAGTGCTTTGGCATGGTCTTATTAAATTTGTACCAAGTTTGCAGGTGTTTTGGCATGGTCTTTGGAAGTTTTTTCCAAGTTTGCAAGTGTTTTGGCATGGTCTTAGGAAGTTTGTTCCAAGTTTGCAAGTGTTTTGGCATGGTCTCATTAAATTTGTACCAAGTTTATAAGTGTTTTGGCATGGTCTTATTAAATTTGTACCAAGTTTGCAAGTGTTTTGGCATGGTCTTATTAAATTTGTACCAAGTTTGCAGGTGTTTTGGCATGGTCTTTGGAAGTTTGTTCCAAGTTTGCAAGTGTTTTGGCATGGTCTTAGGAAGTTTGTTCCAAGTTTGCAAGTGTTTTGGCATGGTCTTAGGAAGTTTGTACCAAGTTTGCAAGTGTTTTGGCATGGTCTCATTAAATTTGTACCAAGTTTGCAAGTGTTATGGCATGGTCTTATTAAATTTGTACCAAGTTTGCAAGTGTTTTGGCATGGTCTTGTAAAATTTGAACCAAGTTTGCAAGTGTTTTGGCATGGTCTTATTAAATTTGTACCAAGTTTGCAAGTGTTTTGGCATGGTCTCATTAAATTTGTACCAAGTTTGCCAGTGTTTTGGCATGGTCTTATTAAATTTGTACCAAGTTTGCAGGTGTTTCGGCATGGTCTTTGGAAGTTTTTTCCAAGTTTGCAAGTGTTTTGGCATGGTCTTAGGAAGTTTGTTCCAAGTTTGCAAGTGTTTTGGTATGGTCTCATTAAATTTGTACCAAGTTTATAAGTGTTTTGGCATGGTCTTATTAAATTTGTACCAAGTTTGCAAGTGCTTTGGCATGGTCTTATTAAATTTGTACCAAGTTTGCAGGTGTTTTGGCATGGTCTTTGGAAGTTTTTTCCAAGTTTGCAAGTGTTTTGGCATGGTCTTAGGAAGTTTGTTCCAAGTTTGCAAGTGTTTTGGCATGGTCTTGTTAAATTTGAACCAAGTTTGCAAGTGTTTTGGCATGGTCTTATTAAATTTGTACCAAGTTTGCAAGTGTTTTGGCATGGTCTCATTAAATTTGTACCAAGTTTATAAGTGTTTTGGCATGGTCTTGTTAAATTTGAACCAAGTTTGCAAGTGTTTTGGCATGGTCTTGTTAAATTTGAACCAAGTTTGCAAGTGTTTTGGCATGGTCTTGTTAAATTTGAACCAAGTTTGCAAGTGTTTTGGCATGGTCTTATTAAATTTGTACCAAGTTTGCAAGTGTTTTGGCATGGTCTCATTAAATTTGTACCAAGTTTGCCAGTGTTTTGGCATGATTTTATTAAATTTGTACCAAGTTTGCAGGTGTTTCGGCATGGTCTTTGGAAGTTTTTTCCAAGTTTGCAAGTGTTTTGGCATGGTCTTAGGAAGTTTGTTCCAAGTTTGCAAGTGTTTTGGCATGGTCTCATTAAATTTGTACCAAGTTTATAAGTGTTTTGGCATGGTCTTATTAAATTTGTACCAAGTTTGCAAGTGCTTTGGCATGGTCTTATTAAATTTGTACCAAGTTTGCAGGTGTTTTGGCATGGTCTTTGGAAGTTTTTTCCAAGTTTGCAAGTGTTTTGGCTTGGTCTTAGGAAGTTTGTTCCAAGTTTGCAAGTGTTTTGGCATGGTCTCATTAAATTTGTACCAAGTTTATAAGTGTTTTGGCATGGTCTTATTAAATTTGTACCAAGTTTGCAAGTGTTTTGGCATGGTCTTATTAAATTTGTACCAAGTTTGCAGGTGTTTTGGCATGGTCTTTGGAAGTTTGTTCCAAGTTTGCAAGTGTTTTGGCATGGTCTTAGGAAGTTTGTTCCAAGTTTGCAAGTGTTTTGGCATGGTCTTAGGAAGTTTGTACCAAGTTTGCAAGTGTTTGGAATGGTCTTATTAGATTTGTACCAAGTTTGCAAGTGTTATGGCATGGTCTTATTAAATTTGTACCAAGTTTGCAAGTGTTTTGGCATGGTCTTGTTAAATTTGAACCAAGTTTGCAAGTGTTTTGGCATGGTCTTATTAAATTTGTACCAAGTTTGCAAGTGTTTTGGCATGGTCTCATTAAATTTGTACCAAGTTTGCCAGTGTTTTGGCATGGTCTTATTAAATTTGTACCAAGTTTGCAGGTGTTTCGGCATGGTCTTTGGAAGTTTTTTCCAAGTTTGCAAGTGTTTTGGCATGGTCTTAGGAAGTTTGTTCCAAGTTTGCAAGTGTTTTGGCATGGTCTCATTAAATTTGTACCAAGTTTGCAAGTGTTTGGCATGGTCTTATTAAATTTGTACCAAGTTTGCAAGTGCTTTGGCATGGTCTTATTAAATTTGTACCAAGTTTGCAGGTGTTTTGGCATGGTCTTTGGAAGTTTTTTCCAAGTTTGCAAGTGTTTTGGCATGGTCTTAGGAAGTTTGTTCCAAGTTTGCAAGTGTTTTGGCATGGTCTCATTAAATTTGTACCAAGTTTATAAGTGTTTTGGCATGGTCTTATTAAATTTGTACCAAGTTTGCAAGTGTTTGGCATGGTCTTATTAAATTTGTACCAAGTTTGCAAGTGTTTGGAATGGTCTTATTAGATTTGTACCAAGTTTGCAAGTGTTATGGCATGGTCTTATTAAATTTGTACCAAGTTTGCAAGTGTTTTGGCATGGTCTTGTTAAATTTGAACCAAGTTTGCAAGTGTTTTGGCATGGTCTTATTAAATTTGTACCAAGTTTGCAAGTGTTTTGGCATGGTCTCATTAAATTTGTACCAAGTTTGCAAGTGTTTTGGCATGGTCTTAATAAATTTGTACCAAGTTTGCAGGTGTTTTGGCATGGTCTTAGGAAGTTTTTTCCAAGTTTGCAAGTGTTTCGGCATGGTCTTAGGAAGTTTGTTCCAAGTTTGCAAGTGTTTGGCATGGTCTTATTAAATTTGTACCAAGTTTATAAGTGTTTTGGCATGGTCTTATTAAATTTGTACCAAGTTTGCAAGTGTTTTGGCATGGTCTTATTAAATTTGTACCAAGTTTGCAGGTGTTTTGGCATGGTCTTATTAAATTTGTACCAAGTTTACAGGTGTTTTGGCATGGTCTTTGGAAGTTTGTTCCAAGTTTGCAAGTGTTTTGGCATGGTCTTATTAAATTTGTACCAAGTTTGCAGGTGTTTTGGCATGGTCTTATTAAATTTGTACCAAGTTTGCAAGTGTTTTGGCATGGTCTCATTAAAATTGTACCAAGTTTGCAAGTGTTTTGGCATGGTCTCATTAAATTTGTACCAAGTTTGCCAGTGTTTTGGCATGGTCTTATTAAATTTGTACCAAGTTTGCAGGTGTTTCGGCATGGTCTTTGGAAGTTTTTTCCAAGTTTGCAAGTGTTTTGGCATGGTCTTAGGAAGTTTGTTCCAAGTTTGCAAGTGTTTTGGCATGGTCTCATTAAATTTGTACCAAGTTTATAAGTGTTTTGGCATGGTCTTATTAAATTTGTACCAAGTTTGCAAGTGCTTTGGCATGGTCTTATTAAATTTGTACCAAGTTTGCAGGTGTTTTGGCATGGTCTTTGGAAGTTTTTTCCAAGTTTGCAAGTGTTTTGGCATGGTCTTAGGAAGTTTGTTCCAAGTTTGCAAGTGTTTTGGCATGGTCTCATTAAATTTGTACCAAGTTTATAAGTGTTTTGGCATGGTCTTATTAAATTTGTACCAAGTTTGCAAGTGTTTGGCATGGTCTTATTAAATTTGTACCAAGTTTGCAAGTGTTTGGAATGGTCTTATTAGATTTGTACCAAGTTTGCAAGTGTTATGGCATGGTCTTATTAAATTTGTACCAAGTTTGCAAGTGTTTTGGCATGGTCTTGTTAAATTTGAACCAAGTTTGCAAGTGTTTTGGCATGGTCTTATTAAATTTGTACCAAGTTTGCAAGTGTTTTGGCATGGTCTCATTAAATTTGTACCAAGTTTGCAAGTGTTTTGGCATGGTCTTAATAAATTTGTACCAAGTTTGCAGGTGTTTTGGCATGGTCTTAGGAAGTTTTTTCCAAGTTTGCAAGTGTTTCGGCATGGTCTTAGGAAGTTTGTTCCAAGTTTGCAAGTGTTTGGCATGGTCTTATTAAATTTGTACCAAGTTTATAAGTGTTTTGGCATGGTCTTATTAAATTTGTACCAAGTTTGCAAGTGTTTTGGCATGGTCTTATTAAATTTGTACCAAGTTTGCAGGTGTTTTGGCATGGTCTTATTAAATTTGTACCAAGTTTACAGGTGTTTTGGCATGGTCTTTGGAAGTTTGTTCCAAGTTTGCAAGTGTTTTGGCATGGTCTTATTAAATTTGTACCAAGTTTATAAGTGTTTTGGCATGGTCTTATTAAATTTGTACCAAGTTTGCAAGTGTTTTGGCATGGTCTTATTAAATTTGTACCAAGTTTGCAGGTGTTTTGGCATGGTCTTATTAAATTTGTACCAAGTTTACAGGTGTTTTGGCATGGTCTTTGGAAGTTTGTTCCAAGTTTGCAAGTGTTTTGGCATGGTCTTATTAAATTTGTACCAAGTTTGCAAGTGTTTTGGCATGGTCTTATTAAATTTGTACCAAGTTTGCAGGTGTTTTGGCATGGTCTTATTAAATTTGTACCAAGTTTACAGGTGTTTTGGCATGGTCTTTGGAAGTGTTTTCCAAGTTTGCAAGTGTTTTGGCATGGCCTTAGGAAGTTTGTTCCAAGTTTGCAAGTGTTTTGGCATGGTCTCATTAAATTTGTATAAAAATTATAAGTGTTTTGGCATGGTCTTATTAAATTTATACCAAGTTTGCAAGTGTTTTGGCATGGTCTTATTAAATTTGTACCAAGTTTACAGGTGTTTTGGCATGGTCTTTGGAAGTTTGTTCCAAGTTTGCAAGTGTTTTGGCATGGTCTTATTAAATTTGTACCAAGTTTGCAGGTGTTTTGGCATGGTCTTAGGAAGTTTTTTCCAAGTTTGCATGTGTTTTGGCATGGTCTTAGGAAGTTTGTTCCAAGTTTGCAAGTGTTTGGCATGGTCTTATTAAATTTGTACCAAGTTTGCAAGTGTTTTGGCATGGTCTCATTAAATTTGTACTAAGTTTGCAAGTGTTTTGGCATGGTCTTATTAAATTTGTACCAAGTTTGCAAGTGTTTTGAAATGGTCTTATTAAATTTGAACCAAGTTTGCAAGTGTTTTGGCATGGTCTTTGGAAGTTTTTTCCAAGTTTGCAAGTGTTTTGGCATGGTCTTAGGAAGTTTGTTCCAAGTTTGCAAGTGTTTGGCATGGTCTTATTAAATTTGTACCAAGTTTGCAAGTGTTTTGGCATGGTCTCATTAAAATTGTACCAAGTTTGCAAGTGTTTTGGCATGGTCTTATTAAATTTGTACCAAGTTTGCAAGTGTTTTGGCATGGTCTTATTAAATTTGTACCAAGTTTGCACGTGTTTTGGCATGGTCTTTGGAAGTTTGTTCCAAGTTTGCAAGTGTTTTGGCATGGTCTTAGGAAGTTTGTTCCAAGTTTGCAAGTGTTTGGCATGGTCTTATTAAATTTGTACCAAGTTTATAAGTGTTTTGGCATGGTCTTATTAAATTTGTACCAAGTTTGCAAGTGTTTTGGCATGGTCTTATTAAATTTGTACCAAGTTTGCAGGTGTTTTGGCATGGTCTTTGGAAGTTTTTTCCAAGTTTGCAAGTGTTTTGGCATGGTCTTAGGAAGTTTGTTCCAAGTTTGCAAGTGTTTGGCATGGTCTTATTAAATTTGTACCAAGTTTGCAAGTGTTTTGGCATGGTCTCATTAAATTTGTACCAAGTTTGCAAGTGTTTTGGCATGGTCTTATTAAATTTGAACCAAGTTTGCAAGTGTTTTGGCATGGTCTTATTAAATTTGTTCCAAGTTTGCAAGTGTTTGGCATGGTCTTATTAAATTTGTACCAAGTTTGCAGGTGTTTTGGCATGGTCTTTGGAAGTTTTTTCCAAGTTTGCAAGTGTTTTGGCATGGTCTTTGGAAGTTTGTTCCAAGTTTTCAAGTGTTTGGCATGGTCTTATTAAATTTGTACCAAGTTTATAAGTGTTTTGGCATGGTCTTATTGAATTTGTACCAAGTTTGCAAGTGTTTTGGCATGGTCTTATTAAATTTGTACCAAGTTTGCAGGTGTTTTGGCATGGTCTTAGGAAGTTTTTTCCAAGTTTGCAAGTGTTTTGGCATGGTCTTGGGAAGTTTGTTCCAAGTTTGCAAGTGTTTGGCATGGTCTTATTAAATTTGTACCAAGTTTATAAGTGTTTTGGCATGGTCTTATTAAATTTGTACCAAGTTTGCAAGTGTTTTGGCATGGTCTTATTAAATTTGTACCAAGTTTGCAAGTGTTTTGGCATGGTCTTATTAAATTTGTACCATGTTTGCAAGTGTTTTGGCATGATCTCATTAAGTTTGTACCAAGTTTGCAAGTGTTTTGGCATGGTCTTATTAAATTTGTACCAAGTTTGCAGGTGTTTTGGCATGGTCTTTGGAAGTTTGTTCCAAGTTTGCAAGTGTTTTGGCATGGTCTTATTAAATTTGTACCAAGTTTGCAGGTGTTTTGGCATGGTCTTAGGAAGTTTTTTCCAAGTTTGCAAGTGTTTTGGCATGGTCTTAGGAAGTTTGTTCCAAGTTTGCAAGTGTTTGGCATGGTCTTATTAAATTTGTACCAAGTTTGCAAGTGTTATGGCATGGTCTTTTTAAATTTGTACCAAGTTTGCAAGTGTTTTGGCATGGTCTTATTAAATTTGAACCAAGTTTGCAAGTGTTTTGGCATGGTCTTATTAAATTTGTTCCAAGTTTGCAAGTGTTTGGCATGGTCTGATTAAATTTGTACCAAGTTTGCAAGTGTTTTGGCATGGTCTTATTAAATTTGTACCAAGTTTGCAAGTGTTTTGGCATGGTCTTATTAAATTTGTACCAAGTTTGCAAGTGTTTTGGCATGGTCTTATTAAATTTGAACCAAGTTTGCAAGTGTTTTGGCATGGTCTTATTAAATTTGTTCCAAGTTTGCAAGTGTTTGGCATGGTCTTATTAAATTTGTACCAAGTTTGCAAGTGTTTTGACATGGTCTTATTAAATTTGTACCAAGTTTGCAAGTGTTTTGGCATGGTCTTATTAAATTTGTACCATGTTTGCAAGTGTTTTGGCATGGTCTGATTAAATTTGTACCAAGTTTGCAAGTGTTTTGGCATGGTCTTTGGAAGTTTGTTCCAAGTTTGCAAGTGTTTTGGCATGGTCTTATTAAATTTGTACCAAGTTTGCAGGTGTTTTGGCATGGTCTTAGGAAGTTTTTTCCAAGTTTGCAAGTGTTTTGGCATGGTCTTAGGAAGTTTGTTCCAAGTTTGCAAGTGTTTTGGCATGGTCTTATTAAATTTGTACCAAGTTTGCAAGTGTTTTGGCATGGTCTCATTAAATTTGTACCAAGTTTGCAAGTGTTTTGGCATGGTCTTATTAAATTTGTACCAAGTTTGCAAGTGTTTTGAAATGGTCTTATTAAATTTGAACCAAGTTTGCAAGTGTTTTGGCATGGTCTTTGGAAGTTTTTTCCAAGTTTGCAAGTGTTTTGGCATGGTCTTAGGAAGTTTGTTCCAAGTTTGCAAGTGTTTGGCATGGTCTTATTAAATTTGTACCAAGTTTGCAAGTGTTTTGGCATGGTCTCATTAAATTTGTACCAAGTTTGCAAGTTTATTTGTTTGTTTATTTTATTAATCCAAGTCTGCCATACATGGCTTAACAAGGCGGTTTACAAACAGTCATAACAATCACATAGCGCACTTAACAGATTTTTAATAATAACACAGATACAGAACGATTCAAGGGGCAAAACGCAAACGCTCCCTAAACGCAGAGTTGGTTAAGCTAAAGTCAAAGTGTGTGAACAACCTGTTGAACTGGCGTGACATGGTTATTAAAGGGGCATGATGTCCATAGTGCGTATTACTTCTGGAAATTGCCAGGAATTCTCTATGTCTGGACACGTGTCTAGGAATGAGAATGTTCAGCTGCTCTAAAAGTCTTGGTGCGTCAATTGACCCTTGTAGTAACCCTGCGGTGAAGAGTACTTGGGCGTTTCTTCGCCTGACAGCCAGGTTCTCCAGACCAAGTAACAGGCATCGTGAAACATATGGCGGACGGTTAGATCGATTCCTCCACCGTAACCGACGAACAGCGTACCAGGTTAACCTGCGCTGAACGGTTTCAAGCCTTTTTCGCCAAATGTCAGTGTACGGGGTCCAAATCACAGAACCAAACTCCAGTATGGGTCTGACGAGGCTACAATATAATGCCTTGATGCACATCGGGTCGTCGAAGTCGCGAGTCATTTTAAGAACCAGGCCCAGTGTTCTGTTGGCGCGTTTTATGATGTCTTCCAAATGCGGGGCAAATGTCATTCGGGAATCCAGTATGACACCCAAGTCCCGCATTTCGCTTCTTCGGTGGATAGGCTGCCCATCGATAGTGTATTCTACATGGTTGAGTGCACGAGATCGTGAGAAGGAAACGACGGCACATTTTTCTATGCATATACAAAGCATGTTACGTTTACACCAGTTGTTAAAGGAGTTGATCGCTTCTTGCAAGAGTGAGCAGTCTTGCTGATTACGCACCGCAACAAACAATTTTACGTCGTCAGCATACATCAGGAAGCATCTATCCGGGATTACTGTAGTCACATCGTTCACGTACAACAAAAACAGAAGTGGACCAAGGTTGCTCCCCTGTGGAACGCCTGATTGGCCCGTAAACGTACTGGAGAACGACCGTCCGAATCTGACAGAATACACTCTGTCCAAAAGGTATGAACGGAGCCAAGCAAGGACTGCTTCTGAAAGTCCCAGCCTTCTTAGTTTAGCCAACAGTATATCATGAGATATACTGTCGAAGGCCGCTTTCAGGTCAGTGTATACGCAGTCCACCCGATGGCCCTTGTCCATGCTGCTCAAGCAACCTGAGACAAATTCAACTAAATTTGTGGATGTTGAGCGTTTCGGCATGAACCCGTGTTGTGCGATGTGTATATAGTTGATTGCAGCTCTCATTAACCAGTTGTGGACTATCAATTCAATCAACTTGGCACAAGAGCACAAGGAAGTAATGCCTCTGTAGCTAGTTGCTTGTTCCGGATCTCCTTTTTTGAATAGAGGTGTCATCCATGAGGTTTTCCATATCACAGGTACAGTTGATTGCTCGAACGACAGTTGAAATAAACGGACCAGGCATACAGTCAACGAGCTATGACAGCGCTTCAGAACTGCTGATGGAATTCCGTCAGGGCCAGGATGGTAGTTCATTTTGAGCTTTCGAAGGGCTGCTTCGACTACGTTACCGTCGACAACCATGTTGGACAATTCTAGGATATCCCGTGGCGTGTTGCAAATTGCGTCATCTAGTTTGTGTTGATCCAAAACTCGATTGCTGAAGATGTCACGAAATCGGGAAGCAAAATTTTCTGAGATGTCAGTTTCGTTGGAAGCAGTGTTTCCCTTATAGCAGATCGATGACGGATTCCTTTTTCCTTTGCGCTTGGTGTTAATAAAAGACCAGAATGTTCTAGGGTTGCGTCTTAAATTTTGCTGCATACGCATTAGGTAGCTCTTGTGCAATGTCCTGTTGAAGGAGCGGTACGTGCGATGTGCTATTTAGAAAAGCTGATAGTTCACCATATTTCTGTCTATGTGGAGACGTCTTGCAGCCGCCTTTTTACGCCTTTTCAGCTCAACAAGGAAGTTATTTGACCAGGGTGGTTTGCGTGGAGGTTTGTGTCGGGGGACGTGAGCATCGAGAATGGAGTTGAGTTCCATAGTAAAAGCATTAACTGCATCATCAATGTGTATGTTTTCTCTGAATAAAAATCCCCAGTCAGTATTTAAAATTTGTTCATTGATCGCATCAAAGTCGGCACGTTTAAAATTTGGTGTATTCTGCGTGTTTGAAGCGTTGTTGGACGCCATTTTAGAAGTCTTCCTCACAGAAACAAGGAGCGGTGGGTGGTAAGGATCAGCAGGGAGTAGATGCCCATCAGGATCCACGGGTGAAACATCGGCGATAGTAGATACGTTATCATCAACCATTACAAGATCTAGAATCCTGCCCATACCGTTCTCAACACTATTGATCTGTTGCAGTCGATAAACGTTCATAAGGTCGATTATGCCGTTGTAGTTATGGGGCCCACATATCGGTCCGGTGCTGCTCCATTGGGTACGACTTTGGTTGAAATCGCCGAGTAATATCATGCTGTCATTCGGGTTCATCATGTCGTAGATTACCTCTATGGAAGCACTTAGGTTCTGGAACGTCGATTCACTGGAACTCAGGTAAGGCGGAATGTAAATGCAGCCTAAGAATAACCAGCTGTTACTTAGTTGCATTTTGACCCAGATGAGCTCCAAGGTTTCACTCATTGGGACTCGGCACTCGCGGCACACCAACTCAGATCGAACTGCGATCAGGACGCCACCACCACGATTGCGCGAACTATTCAACACGCAACGATCGGTTCGAAATACATGGTACTCGGGGCCAAACAGTAATGATGATGGTATTGCATCGTCGAGCCAGGTTTCAGTTAGTGTAACTGCGTGGTAGTAGTTTTCGCTTAGGGCAAGGTGGAGCTCGTTCGCTTTTGTACGAAGACCCCGAACGTTTTGATAATAGATAATAGTGCCATTGTTCAAGAGTGCTTTCTCATTTAGTTGCTCGAGGTACGTCCAGGATGGTTGATGCTAGTTTCTAGGGACTTCGGTATCGTGTAGCAGTCCAGAAACATTAACTTGTGGTGTGATTTGTTCATTTGCTGACGGGACCGTGGGGGTAGCAGGTAAAGGTTGTGTGATTGTCGATTGTGGACGCCAGTAGTCTTGCGTGCCCACTCGGCGGTTTTCGAATTCCCTGTAAGCAACGCCACAGGGCCATGTGTCAGGTGCCAAGGCCTTTTCTTGCAGTGAAAAGGGGATTCCGATCTTGAAGGACACAAACGACAACGTGCTAATATCACGGTCTTTAGCAATCAACTTGAAAACAAGAACATCGGGTGTTCCCAGAGCGTTCGTCACCAGGGAGGAAACGGTTTCCACCGAAACGTCTGGTGCGATGCGTGTCAGAAGTATCCAAAATCTTGGTTCGGGGATCGGAACGGTTCGAAGCGCGGAGGTTGAAGAAGAAGGCAGTGCAGTGCCAATGTTCAGTTGTGGGCGTGTGTGTTGCTCCGGCGGTGATCGATCAATTAGCCTACGTTTAGGCGCATTAGAACTTGCGACCGCACTGTATGCAGCGGCAGTTGTCGGAAGCGGAGTGTTTGGTGGTTCGGTAGTGTTAGTACGAGGAATCAGTGGTTCAGTAGTTCCGGAAAGATGTTGTTTGATCGACACCAACACATCCTTTTTCAGGCAATCCAACACTGATGACAGATGACGGTCCTGTTCGCGCATTAACTCCTGTTTGACGTCGTTCAGGGCTGCAAACAGGTTGGCGTCGTAACCGGCCTTTACGCTGAGACGAAGTTTCCTGCAGCTTCCGCAAGTCCAGCTTAGCGGAGTACCCTGACGCCTCAGCTCCTTTATGCACGTACTGTTTAGGCCGAGACAACCGGAGTGAAAAATGCCCTTACAGACACCATCACACACGTAGACATCCGCGTCAGTAGCGGACTGGCATGACGGACAAACCGCAGACATGATGGCTAACGAAGGTGTACTAACACAAGTGCACCAATTAACAGGACCACAGTGCAGTAGGAATTTATGGATGCCTCGGAAACCGGTTGATAAACTAACACAAAATTGCCGAAGATAAAGCGTGTAGTGAGTCGACAATTACGTAAAAGTAAAGCTGGCTGGTCCCGCGATGGGATTCACAACGCGAAAAGCCTGTAGCGAATCGATTAACACGGGAAAACTTTGATAAAAACGGAGCGCTTTGGATCATGAACCGAACGGTCTAAACGTCAACAACGATAGTGTTTTGGCATGGTCTTATTAAATTTGTACCAAGTTTGCAAGTGTTTTGGCATGATCTTATCAAATTTGTACCAAGTTTGCAGGTGTTTCGGCATGGTCTTTGGAAGTTTTTTCCAAGTTTGCAAGTTTTTTGGCATGGTCTTAGGAAGTTTGTTCCAAGTTTGCAAGTGTTTGGCATGGTCTTATTAAATTTGTACCAAGTTTATAAGTGTTTTGGCATGGTCTTATTAAATTTGTACCAAGTTTGCAAGTGTTTGGCATGGTCTTATTAAATTTGTACCAAGTTTGCAGGTGTTTTGGCATGGTCTTTGGAAGTTTTTTCCAAGTTTGCAAGTGTTTTGGCATGGTCTTAGGAAGTTTGTTCCAAGTTTGCAAGTGTTTGGCATGGTCTTATTAAATTTGTACCAATTTTGCAAGTGTTTTGGCATGGTCTCATTAAATTTGTACCAAGTTTGCAAGTGTTTTGGCATGGTCTTATTAAATTTGTACCAAGTTTGCAAGTGTTTTGGCATGGTCTTATTAAATGTGTGCCAAGTTTGCAGGTGTTTTGGCATGGTCTTATTAAATTTGTACCAAGTTTGCAAGTGTTTTGGCATGGTCTCATTAAATTTGTACCAAGTTTGCAAGTGTTTTGGCATGGTCTTATTAAATTTGTACCAAGTTTGCAAGTGTTTTGGCATGGTCTTATTAAATTTGTACCAAGTTTGCAGGTGTTTTGGCATGGTCTTTGGAAGTTTGTTCCAAGTTTGCAAGTGTTTTGGCATGGTCTTATTAAATTTGTACCAAGTTTGCAGGTGTTTTGGCATGGTCTTAGGAAGTTTTTTCCAAGTTTGCAGGTGTTTTGGCATGGTCTTAGGAAGTTTGTTGCAAGCTTGCAAGTGTTTTGGCATGGTCTTATTAAATTTGTACCAAGTTTGCAAGTGTTTTGGCATGGTCTTATTAAATTTGTACCAAGTTTGCAAGTGTTTTTGCATGGTCTCATTAAATTTGTACCAAGTTTGCAAGTGTTTTGGCATGGTTTATTAACTTTTTACCAAGTTTGCAAGTGTTTTGGCATGGTCTTATTAAATTTGTACCAAGTTTGCAGGTGTTTTGGCATGGTCTTTGGAAGTTTTTTCCAAGTTTGCAAGTGTTTTGGCATGGTCTTAGGAAGTTTGTTCCAAGTTTGCAAGTGTTTGGCATGGTCTTATTAAATTTGTACCAAGTTTGCAAGTGTTTTGGCATGGTCTTATTAAATTTGTACCAAGTTTGCAAGTGTTTTGGCATGGTCTCATTAAATTTGTACCAAGTTTGCAAGTGTTTTGGCATGGTCTTATTAAATTTGTACCAAGTTTGCAAGTGTTTTGGCATGGTCTTATTAAATTTGTACCAAGTTTGCAGGTGTTTTGGCATGGTCTTTGGATGTTTTTTCCAAGTTTGCAAGTGTTTTGGCATGGTCTTAGGAAGTATGTTCCAAGTTTGCAAGTGTTTGGCATGGTCTTATTAAATTTGTACCAAGTTTATAAGTGTTTTGGCATGGTCTTATTAAATTTGTACCAAGTTTGCAAGTGTTTTGGCATGGTCTTATTAAATTTGTACCAAGTTTGCAAGTGTTTTGGCATGGTCTTATTAAATTTGTACCAAGTTTGCAAGTGTTTTGGCATGGTCTCAATAAATTTGTACCAAGTTTGCAAGTGTTTTGGCATGGTCTTATTAAATTTGTACCAAGTTTGCAAGTGTTTTGGCATGGTCTTATTAAATTTGAACCAAGTTTGCAAGTGTTTTGGCATGGTCTTATTAAATTTGTTCCAAGTTTGCAAGTGTTTGGCATGGTCTTATTAAATTTGTACCAAGTTTGCAAGTGTTTTGGCATGGTCTTATTAAATGTGTACCAAGTTTGCAAGTGTTTTGGCATGGTCTTATTAAATTTGTTTCAAGTTTGCAAGTGTTTTGGCATGGTCTTATTAAATTTGTACCAAGTTTGCAAGTGTTTTGGCATGGTCTTAGGAAGTTTGTTCCAAGTTTGCAAGTGTTTTGGCATGGTCTTATTAAATTTGTTCCAAGTTTGCAAGTGTTTGGCATGGTCTTATTAAATTTGTACCAAGTTTGCAAGTGTTTTGGCATGGTCTTATTAAATTTGTACCAAGTTTGCAAGTGTTTTGGCATGGTCTTATTAAATTTGTACCAAGTTTGCAAGTGTTTTGGCATGGTCTCATTAAATTTGTACCAAGTTTATAAGTGTTTTGGCATGGTCTTTGGAAGTTTGTTCCAAGTTTGCAAGTGTTTTGGCATGGTCTTATTAAATTTGTACCAAGTTTGCAGGTGTTTTGGCATGGTCTTAGGAAGTTTTTTTCCAAGTTTGCAAGTGTTTTGGCATGGTCTTAGGAAGTTTGTTCCAAGTTTGCAAGTGTTTGGCATGGTCTTATTAAATTTGTACCAAGTTTATAAGTGTTTTGGCATGGTCTTATTGAATTTGTACCAAGTTTGCAAGTGTTTTGGCATGGTCTTATTAAATTTGTACCAAGTTTGCAGGTGTTTTGGCATGGTCTTTGGAAGTTTTTTCCAAGTTTGCAAGTGTTTTGGCATGGTCTTAGGAAGTTTGTTCCAAGTTTGCAAGTGTTTTGGCATGGTCTCATTAAATTTGTACCAAGTTTGCAAGTGTTTTGGCATGGTCTTATTAAATTTGTACCAAGTTTGCAAGTGTTTTGGCATGGTCTTATTAAATTTGAACCAAGTTTGCAAGTGTTATGGCATGGTCTTATTAAATTTGTACCAAGTTTGCAAGTGTTTTGGCATGGTCTTATTAAATTTGTACCAAGTTTGCAAGTGTTTTGGCATGGTCTTATTAAATTTGAACCAAGTTTGCAAGTGTTATGGCATGGTCTTATTAAATTTGTACCAAGTTTGCAAGTGTTTTGGCATGGTCTTATTAAATTTGAACCAAGTTTGCAAGTGTTTTGGCATGGCCTTATTAAATTTGTTCCAAGTTTGCAAGTGTTTGGCATGGTCTTATTAAATTTGTACCAAGTTTGCAAGTGTTTTGGCATGGTCTTATTAAATTTGTACCAAGTTTGCAAGTGTTTTGGCATGGTCTTATTAAATTTGTACCAAGTTTGCAAGTGTTTTGGCATGGTCTCATTAAATTTGTACCAAGTTTGCAAGTGTTTTGGCATGGTCTTAATAAATTTGTACCAAGTTTGCAAGTGTTTTGGCATGGTCTTATTAAATTTGTACCAAGTTTGCAGGTGTTTTGGCATGGTCTTTGGAAGTTTTTTCCAAGTTTGCAAGTGTTTCGGCATGGTCTTAGGAAGTTTGTTCCAAGTTTGCAAGTGTTTGGCATGGTCTTATTAAATTTGTACCAAGTTTATAAGTGTTTTGGCATGGTCTTATTAAATTTGTACCAAGTTTGCAAGTGTTTTGGCATGGTCTTATAAAATTTGTACCAAGTTTGCAGGTGTTTTGGCATGGTCTTTGGAAGTTTTTCCCAAGTTTGCAAGTGTTTTGGCATGACCTTAGGAAGTTTGTTCCAAGTTTGCAAGTGTTTTGGCATGGTCTCATTAAATTTGTACCAAGTTTATAAGTGTTTTGGCATGGTCTTATTAAATTTGTACCAAGTTTGCAAGTGTTTTGGCATGGTCTTATTAAATTTGTACCAAGTTTACAGGTGTTTTGGCATGGTCTTTGGAAGTTTGTTCCAAGTTTGCAAGTGTTTTGGCATGGTCTTATTAAATTTGTACCAAGTTTGCAGGTGTTTTGGCATGGTCTTAGGAAGTTTTTTCCAAGTTTGCAAGTGTTTTGGCATGGTCTTAGGAAGTTTGTCCCAAGTTTGCAAGTGTTTGGCATGATCTTTTTAAATTTGTACCAAGTTTGCAAGTGTTTTGGCATGGTCTCATTAAATTTGTACTAAGTTTGCAAGTGTTTTGGCATGGTCTTATTAAATTTGTACCAAGTTTGCAAGTGTTTTGAAATGGTCTTATTAAATTTGAACCAAGTTTGCAAGTGTTTTGGCATGGTCTTTGGAAGTTTTTTCCAAGTTTGCAAGTGTTTTGGCATGGTCTTAGGAAGTTTGTTCCAAGTTTGCAAGTGTTTGGCATGGTCTTATTAAATTTTTACCAAGTTTGCAAGTGTTTTGGCATGGTCTCATGAAAATTGTACCAAGTTTGCAAGTGTTTTGGCATGGTCTTATTAAATTTGTACCAAGTTTGCAAGTGTTTTGGCATGGTCTTATTAAATTTGTACCAAGTTTGCAGGTGTTTTGGCATGGTCTTTGGAAGTTTTTTCCAAGTTTGCAAGTGTTTTGGCATGGTCTTAGGAAGTTTGTTCCAAGTTTGCAAGTGTTTGGCATGGTCTTATTAAATTTGTACCAAGTTTATAAGTGTTTTGGCATGGTCTTATTAAATTTGTACCAAGTTTGCAAGTGTTTTGGCATGGTCTTATTAAATTTGTACCAAGTTTGCAGGTGTTTTGGCATGGTCTTTGGAAGTTTTTTCCAAGTTTGCAAGTGTTTTGGCATGGTCTTAGGAAGTTTGTTCCAAGTTTGCAAGTGTTTGGCATGGTCTTATTAAATTTGTACCAAGTTTGCAAGTGTTTTGGCATGGCCTCATTAAATTTGTACCAAGTTTGCAAGTGTTTTGGCATGGTCTTATTAAATTTGAACCAAGTTTGCAAGTGTTTTGGCATGGTCTTATTAAATTTGTTCCAAGTTTGCAAGTGTTTGGCATGGTCTTATTAAATTTGAACCAAGTTTGCAAGTGTTTTGGCATGGTCTTTGGAAGTTTTTTCCAAGTTTGCAAGTGTTTTGGCATGGTCTTAGGAAGTTTGTTCCAAGTTTGCAAGTGTTTGGCATGGTCTTATTAAATTTGTACCAAGTTTATAAGTGTTTTGGCATGGTCTTATTAAATTTGTACCAAGTTTGCAAGTGTTTTGGCATGGTCTTATTAAATTTGTACCAAGTTTGCAGGTGTTTTGGCATGGTCTTAGGAATTTTTTTTAAAGTTTGCAAGTGTTTTGGCATGGTCTTGGGAAGTTTGTTCCAAGTTTGCAAGTGTTTGGCATGGTCTTATTAAATTTGTTCCAAGTTTGCAAATGTTTGGCATGGTCTTATTAAATTTGTACCAAGTTTGCAGGTGTTTTGGCATGGTCTTTGGAAGTTTTTTCCAAGTTTGCAAGTGTTTTGGCATGGTCTTAGGAAGTTTGTTCCAAGTTTGCAAGTGTTTGGCATGGTCTTATTAAATTTGTACCAAGTTTGCAAGTGTTTTGACATGGTCTTATTAAATTTGTACCAAGTTTGCAAGTGTTTTGCCTGGTCTTATTAAATTTGTACCATGTTTGCAAGTGTTTTGGCATGGTCTCATTAAATTTGTACCAAGTTTGCAAGTGTTTTGGCATGGTCTTATTAAATTTGTACCAAGTTTGCAAGTGTTTTGGCATGGTCTTATTAAATTTGTACCAAGTTTGCAAGTGTTATGGCATGGTCTTATTAAATTTGTACCAAGTTTGCAAGTGTTTTGGCATGGTCTTATTAAATTTGAACCAAGTTTGCAAGTGTTTTGGCATGGTCTTATTAAATTTGTTCCAAGTTTGCAAGTGTTTGGCATGGTCTGATTAAATTTGTACCAAGTTTGCAAGTGTTTTGGCATGGTCTTAGGAAGTTTGTTCCAAGTTTGCAAGTGTTTTGGCATGGTCTTATTAAATTTGTTCCAAGTTTGCAAGTGTTTGGCATGGTCTTATTAAATTTGTACCAAGTTTATAAGTGTTTTGGCATGGTCTTATTAAATTTGTACCAAGTTTGCAAGTGTTTTGGCATGGTCTTATTAAATTTGTACCAAGTTTGCAAGTGTTTTGGCATGGTCTCATTAAATTTGTACCAAGTTTATAAGTGTTTTGGCATGGTCTTATTAAATTTGTACCAAGTTTGCAAGTGTTTTGGCATGGTCTTATTAAATTTGTACCAAGTTTGCAGGTGTTTTGGCATGGTCTTTGGAAGTTTTTTCCAAGTTTGCAAGTGTTTTGGCATGGTCTTAGGAAGTTTGTTCCAAGTTTGCAAGTGTTTGGCATGGTCTTATTAAATTTGTACCAAGTTTGCAAGTGTTTTGGCATGGCCTCATTAAATTTGTACCAAGTTTGCAAGTGTTTTGGCATGGTCTTATTAAATTTGAACCAAGTTTGCAAGTGTTTTGGCATGGTCTTAGGAAGTTTGTTCCAAGTTTGCAAGTGTTTGGCATGGTCTTATTAAATTTGTACCAAGTTTGCAGGTGTTTTGGCATGGTCTTTGGAAGTTTGTTCCAAGTTTGCAAGTGTTTTGGCATGGTCTTAGGAAGTTTGTTCCAAGTTTGCAAGTGTTTTGGCATGGTCTCATTAAATTTGTACCAAGTTTGCAAGTGTTTTGGCATGGTCTTATTAAATTTGTACCAAGTTTGCAAGTGTTTTGGCATGGTCTTATTAAATTTGAACCAAGTTTGCAAGTGTTTTGGCATGGTCTTTGGAAGTTTTTTCCAAGTTTGCAAGTGTTTTGGCATGGTCTTAGGAAGTTTGTTCCAAGTTTGCAAGTGTTTGGCATGGTCTTATTAAATTTGTACCAAGTTTGCAAGTGTTTTGGCATGGTCTCATGAAAATTGTACCAAGTTTGCAAGTGTTTTGGCATGGTCTTATTAAATTTGTACCAAGTTTGCAAGTGTTTTGGCATGGTCTTATTAAATTTGTACCAAATTTGCAGGTGTTTTGGCATGGTCTTTGGAAGTTTTTTCCAAGTTTGCAAGTGTTTTGGCATGGTCTTAGGAAGTTTGTTCCAAGTTTGCAAGTGTTTGGCATGGTCTTATTAAATTTGTACCAAGTTTATAAGTGTTTTGGCATGGTCTTATTAAATTTGTACCAAGTTTGCAAGTGTTTTGGCATGGTCTTATTAAATTTGTACCAAGTTTGCAGGTGTTTTGGCATGGTCTTTGGAAGTTTTTTCCAAGTTTGCAAGTGTTTTGGCATGGCCTTAGGAAGTTTGTTCCAAGTTTGCAAGTGTTTTGGCATGGTCTCATTAAATTTGTATAAAGTTTATAAGTGTTTTGGCATGGTCTTATCAAATTTATACCAAGTTTGCAAGTGTTTTGGCATGGTCTTATTAAATTTGTACCAAGTTTGCAGGTGTTTTGGCATGGTCTTTGGAAGTTTGTTCCAAGTTTGCAAGTGTTTTGGCATGGTCTTATTAAATTTGTACCAAGTTTGCAGGTGTTTTGGCATGGTCTCTGGAAGTTTTTTCCAAGTTTGCAGGTGTTTTGGCATTGTCTTAGGAAGTTTGTTCCAAGTTTGCAAGTGTTTGGCATGGTCTTATTAAATTTGTACCAAGTTTGCAAGTGTTTTGGCATGGTCTCATTAAATTTGTACCAAGTTTGCAAGTGTTTTGGCATGGTCTTAGGAAGTTTGTTCCAAGTTTGCAAGTGTTTGGCATGGTCTTATTAAATTTGTACCAAGTTTGCAGGTGTTTTGGCATGGTCTTTGGAAGTTTGTTCCAAGTTTGCAAGTGTTTTGGCATGGTCTTAGGAAGTTTGTTCCAAGTTTGCAAGTATTTTGGCATGGTCTCATTAAATTTGTACCAAGTTTGCAAGTGTTTTGGCATGGTCTTATTAAATTTGTACCAAGTTTGCAAGTGTTTTGGCATGGTCTTATTAAATTTGAACCAAGTTTGCAAGTGTTTTGGCATGGTCTTTGGAAGTTTTTTCCAAGTTTGCAAGTGTTTTGGCATGGTCTTAGGAAGTTTGTTCCAAGTTTGCAAGTGTTTGGCATGGTCTTATTAAATTTGTACCAAGTTTGCAAGTGTTTTGGCATGGTCTCATGAAAATTGTACCAAGTTTGCAAGTGTTTTGGCATGGTCTTATTAAATTTGTACCAAGTTTGCAAGTGTTTTGGCATGGTCTTATTAAATTTGTACCAAATTTGCAGGTGTTTTGGCATGGTCTTTGGTAGTTTTTTCCAAGTTTGCAAG
Source organism: Anopheles atroparvus (assembly GCA_914969975.1). Classification (NCBI taxonomy): domain Eukaryota; kingdom Metazoa; phylum Arthropoda; class Insecta; order Diptera; family Culicidae; genus Anopheles; species Anopheles atroparvus. Next base: position 10,384,411 of record CAJZCY010000006.1, on the reverse strand, counting down.
TGTTTTGGCATGGTCTTAGGAAGTTTGTTCCAAGTTTGCAAGTGTTTAGCATGGTCTTATTATATTTGTACCAAGTTTGCAGGTGTTTTGGCATGGTCTTTGGAAGTTTTTTCCAAGTTTGCAAGTGTTTTGGCATGGCCTTAGGAAGTTTTTTCCAAGTTTACAAGTGTTTTGGCATGGTCTTAGGAAGTTTGTTCCAAGTTTGCAAGTGTTTGGCATGGTCTTATTAAATTTGTACCAAGTTTGCAAGTGTTTTGGCATGGTCTCATGAAAATTGTACCAAGTTTGCAAGTGTTTTGGCGTGGTCTTATTAAATTTGTACCAAGTTTGCAAGTGTTTTGGCATGGTCTTATTAAATTTGTACCAAATTTGCAGGTGTTTTGGCATGGTCTTTGGAAGTTTTTTCCAAGTTTGCAAGTGTTTTGGCATGGTCTTATCAAATTTATACCAAGTTTGCAAGTGTTTTGGCATGGTCTTATTAAATTTGTACCAAGTTTGCAAGTGTTTTGGCATGGTCTTTGGAAGTTTTTTCCAAGTTTGCAAGTGTTTTGGCATGGTCTTAGGAAGTTTGTTCCAAGTTTGCAAGTGTTTTGGCATGGTCTCATTAAATTTGTACCAAGTTTGCAAGTGTTTTGGCATGGTCTTATTAAATTTGTACCAAGTTTGCAAGTGTTTTGGCATGGTCTTATTAAATTTGTACCAAGTTTGCCAGTGTTTTGGCATGGTCTTATTAAATTTGTACCAAGTTTGCAGGTGTTTCGGCATGGTCTTTGGAAGTTTTTTCCAAGTTTGCAAGTGTTTGGCATGGTCTTAGGAAGTTTGTTCCAAGTTTGCAAGTGTTTTGGCATGGTCTCATTAAATTTGTACCAAGTTTATAAGTGTTTTGGCATGGTCTTATTAAATTTGTACCAAGTTTGCAAGTGCTTTGGCATGGTCTTATTAAATTTGTACCAAGTTTGCAGGTGTTTTGGCATGGTCTTTGGAAGTTTTTTCCAAGTTTGCAAGTGTTTTGGCATGGTCTTAGGAAGTTTGTTCCAAGTTTGCAAGTGTTTTGGCATGGTCTCATTAAATTTGTACCAAGTTTGCAAGTGTTTTGGCATGGTCTTATTAAATTTGTACCAAGTTTGCAAGTGTTTTGGCATGGTCTTATTACATTTGTACCAAGTTTATAAGTGTTTTGGCATGGTCTTATTAAATTTGTACCAAGTTTGCAAGTGTTTGGCATGGTCTTATTAAATTTGTACCAAGTTTGCAAGTGTTTGGAATGGTCTTATTAGATTTGTACCAAGTTTGCAAGTGTTATGGCATGGTCTTATTAAATTTGTACCAAGTTTGCAAGTGTTTTGGCATGGTCTTATTAAATTTGAACCAAGTTTGCAAGTGTTTTGGCATGGTCTTATTAAATTTGTTCCAAGTTTGCAAATGTTTGGCATGGTCTTATTAAATTTGTACCAAGTTTGCAAGTGTTTTGGCATGGTCTTATTAAATTTGTACCAAGTTTGCAAGTGTTTTGGCATGGTCTTATTAAATTTGTACCAAGTTTGCAAGTGTTTTGGCATGGTCTCATTAAATTTGTACCAAGTTTGCAAGTGTTTTGGCATGGTCTTATTAAATTTGTACCAAGTTTGCAAGTGTTTTGGCATGGTCTTATTAAATTTGTACCAAGTTTGCAGGTGTTTTGGCATGGTCTTTGGAAGTTTTTTCCAAGTTTGCAAGTGTTTTGGCATGGTCTTAGGAAGTTTGTTCCAAGTTTGCAAGTTTTTGGCATGGTCTTATTAAATTTGTACCAAGTTTATAAGTGTTTTGGCATGGTCTTATTAAATTTGTACCAAGTTTGCAAGTGTTTTGGCATGGTCTTATTAAATTTGTACCAAGTTTGCAGGTGTTTTGGCATGGTCTTTGGAAGTTTTTTCCAAGTTTGCAAGTGTTTTGGCATGGCCTTAGGAAGTTTGTTCCAAGTTTGCAAGTGTTTTGGCATGGTCTTATTAAATTTGTCCCAAGTTTTCAAGTGTTTTGGCATGGTCTTAGGAAGTTTGTTCCAAGTTTGCAAGTGTTTGGCATGGTCTTATTAAATTTGTACCAAGTTTGCAAGTGTTTTGGCATGGTCTTATTAAATTTGTCCCAAGTTTGCAAGTGCTTTGGCATGGTCTTATTAAATTTGTACCAAGTTTGCAGGTGTTTTGGCATGGTCTTTGGAAGTTTTTTCCAAGTTTGCAAGTGTTTTGGCATGGTCTTAGGAAGTTTGTTCCAAGTTTGCAAGTGTTTGGCATGGTCTTATTAAATTTGTACCAAGTTTGCAAGTGTTTTGACATGGTCTTATTAAATTTGTACCAAGTTTGCAAGTGTTTTGCCTGGTCTTATTAAATTTGTACCATGTTTGCAAGTGTTTTGGCATGGTCTCATTAAATTTGTACCAAGTTTGCAAGTGTTTTGGCATGGTCTTATTAAATTTGTACCAAGTTTGCAAGTGTTTTGGCATGGTCTTATTAAATTTGTACCAAGTTTGCAAGTGTTATGGCATGGTCTTATTAAATTTGTACCAAGTTTGCAAGTGTTTTGGCATGGTCTTATTAAATTTGAACCAAGTTTGCAAGTGTTTTGGCATGGTCTTATTAAATTTGTTCCAAGTTTGCAAGTGTTTGGCATGGTCTGATTAAATTTGTACCAAGTTTGCAAGTGTTTTGGCATGGTCTTAGGAAGTTTGTTCCAAGTTTGCAAGTGTTTTGGCATGGTCTTATTAAATTTGTTCCAAGTTTGCAAGTGTTTGGCATGGTCTTATTAAATTTGTACCAAGTTTATAAGTGTTTTGGCATGGTCTTATTAAATTTGTACCAAGTTTGCAAGTGTTTTGGCATGGTCTTATTAAATTTGTACCAAGTTTGCAAGTGTTTTGGCATGGTCTCATTAAATTTGTACCAAGTTTATAAGTGTTTTGGCATGGTCTTATTAAATTTGTACCAAGTTTGCAAGTGTTTTGGCATGGTCTTATTAAATTTGTACCAAGTTTGCAGGTGTTTTGGCATGGTCTTTGGAAGTTTTTTCCAAGTTTGCAAGTGTTTTGGCATGGTCTTAGGAAGTTTGTTCCAAGTTTGCAAGTGTTTGGCATGGTCTTATTAAATTTGTACCAAGTTTGCAAGTGTTTTGGCATGGCCTCATTAAATTTGTACCAAGTTTGCAAGTGTTTTGGCATGGTCTTATTAAATTTGAACCAAGTTTGCAAGTGTTTTGGCATGGTCTTAGGAAGTTTGTTCCAAGTTTGCAAGTGTTTGGCATGGTCTTATTAAATTTGTACCAAGTTTGCAGGTGTTTTGGCATGGTCTTTGGAAGTTTGTTCCAAGTTTGCAAGTGTTTTGGCATGGTCTTAGGAAGTTTGTTCCAAGTTTGCAAGTGTTTTGGCATGGTCTCATTAAATTTGTACCAAGTTTGCAAGTGTTTTGGCATGGTCTTATTAAATTTGTACCAAGTTTGCAAGTGTTTTGGCATGGTCTTATTAAATTTGAACCAAGTTTGCAAGTGTTTTGGCATGGTCTTTGGAAGTTTTTTCCAAGTTTGCAAGTGTTTTGGCATGGTCTTAGGAAGTTTGTTCCAAGTTTGCAAGTGTTTGGCATGGTCTTATTAAATTTGTACCAAGTTTGCAAGTGTTTTGGCATGGTCTCATGAAAATTGTACCAAGTTTGCAAGTGTTTTGGCATGGTCTTATTAAATTTGTACCAAGTTTGCAAGTGTTTTGGCATGGTCTTATTAAATTTGTACCAAATTTGCAGGTGTTTTGGCATGGTCTTTGGAAGTTTTTTCCAAGTTTGCAAGTGTTTTGGCATGGTCTTAGGAAGTTTGTTCCAAGTTTGCAAGTGTTTGGCATGGTCTTATTAAATTTGTACCAAGTTTATAAGTGTTTTGGCATGGTCTTATTAAATTTGTACCAAGTTTGCAAGTGTATTGGCATGGTCTTATTAAATTTGTACCAAGTTTGCAGGTGTTTTGGCATGGTCTTTGGAAGTTTTTTCCAAGTTTGCAAGTGTTTTGGCATGGCCTTAGGAAGTTTGTTCCAAGTTTGCAAGTGTTTTGGCATGGTCTCATTAAATTTGTATAAAGTTTATAAGTGTTTTGGCATGGTCTTATCAAATTTATACCAAGTTTGCAAGTGTTTTGGCATGGTCTTATTAAATTTGTACCAAGTTTGCAGGTGTTTTGGCATGGTCTTTGGAAGTTTGTTCCAAGTTTGCAAGTGTTTTGGCATGGTCTTATTAAATTTGTACCAAGTTTGCAGGTGTTTTGGCATGGTCTCTGGAAGTTTTTTCCAAGTTTGCAGGTGTTTTGGCATTGTCTTAGGAAGTTTGTTCCAAGTTTGCAAGTGTTTGGCATGGTCTTATTAAATTTGTACCAAGTTTGCAAGTGTTTTGGCATGGTCTCATTAAATTTGTACCAAGTTTGCAAGTGTTTTGGCATGGTCTTAGGAAGTTTGTTCCAAGTTTGCAAGTGTTTGGCATGGTCTTATTAAATTTGTACCAAGTTTGCAGGTGTTTTGGCATGGTCTTTGGAAGTTTGTTCCAAGTTTGCAAGTGTTTTGGCATGGTCTTAGGAAGTTTGTTCCAAGTTTGCAAGTATTTTGGCATGGTCTCATTAAATTTGTACCAAGTTTGCAAGTGTTTTGGCATGGTCTTATTAAATTTGTACCAAGTTTGCAAGTGTTTTGGCATGGTCTTATTAAATTTGAACCAAGTTTGCAAGTGTTTTGGCATGGTCTTTGGAAGTTTTTTCCAAGTTTGCAAGTGTTTTGGCATGGTCTTAGGAAGTTTGTTCCAAGTTTGCAAGTGTTTGGCATGGTCTTATTAAATTTGTACCAAGTTTGCAAGTGTTTTGGCATGGTCTCATGAAAATTGTACCAAGTTTGCAAGTGTTTTGGCATGGTCTTATTAAATTTGTACCAAGTTTGCAAGTGTTTTGGCATGGTCTTATTAAATTTGTACCAAATTTGCAGGTGTTTTGGCATGGTCTTTGGTAGTTTTTTCCAAGTTTGCAAGTGTTTTGGCATGGTCTTAGGAAGTTTGTTCCAAGTTTGCAAGTGTTTAGCATGGTCTTATTATATTTGTACCAAGTTTGCAGGTGTTTTGGCATGGTCTTTGGAAGTTTTTTCCAAGTTTGCAAGTGTTTTGGCATGGCCTTAGGAAGTTTTTTCCAAGTTTGCAAGTGTTTTGGCATGGTCTTAGGAAGTTTGTTCCAAGTTTGCAAGTGTTTGGCATGGTCTTATTAAATTTGTACCAAGTTTGCAAGTGTTTTGGCATGGTCTCATGAAAATTGTACCAAGTTTGCAAGTGTTTTGGCGTGGTCTTATTAAATTTGTACCAAGTTTGCAAGTGTTTTGGCATGGTCTTATTAAATTTGTACCAAATTTGCAGGTGTTTTGGCATGGTCTTTGGAAGTTTTTTCCAAGTTTGCAAGTGTTTTGGCATGGTCTTATCAAATTTATACCAAGTTTGCAAGTGTTTTGGCATGGTCTTATTAAATTTGTACCAAGTTTGCAAGTGTTTTGGCATGGTCTTTGGAAGTTTTTTCCAAGTTTGCAAGTGTTTTGGCATGGTCTTAGGAAGTTTGTTCCAAGTTTGCAAGTGTTTTGGCATGGTCTCATTAAATTTGTACCAAGTTTGCAAGTGTTTTGGCATGGTCTTATTAAATTTGTACCAAGTTTGCAAGTGTTTTGGCATGGTCTTATTAAATTTGTACCAAGTTTGCCAGTGTTTTGGCATGGTCTTATTAAATTTGTACCAAGTTTGCAGGTGTTTCGGCATGGTCTTTGGAAGTTTTTTCCAAGTTTGCAAGTGTTTGGCATGGTCTTAGGAAGTTTGTTCCAAGTTTGCAAGTGTTTTGGCATGGTCTCATTAAATTTGTACCAAGTTTATAAGTGTTTTGGCATGGTCTTATTAAATTTGTACCAAGTTTGCAAGTGCTTTGGCATGGTCTTATTAAATTTGTACCAAGTTTGCAGGTGTTTTGGCATGGTCTTTGGAAGTTTTTTCCAAGTTTGCAAGTGTTTTGGCATGGTCTTAGGAAGTTTGTTCCAAGTTTGCAAGTGTTTTGGCATGGTCTCATTAAATTTGTACCAAGTTTGCAAGTGTTTTGGCATGGTCTTATTAAATTTGTACCAAGTTTGCAAGTGTTTTGGCATGGTCTTATTACATTTGTACCAAGTTTATAAGTGTTTTGGCATGGTCTTATTAAATTTGTACCAAGTTTGCAAGTGTTTGGCATGGTCTTATTAAATTTGTACCAAGTTTGCAAGTGTTTGGAATGGTCTTATTAGATTTGTACCAAGTTTGCAAGTGTTATGGCATGGTCTTATTAAATTTGTACCAAGTTTGCAAGTGTTTTGGCATGGTCTTATTAAATTTGAACCAAGTTTGCAAGTGTTTTGGCATGGTCTTATTAAATTTGTTCCAAGTTTGCAAATGTTTGGCATGGTCTTATTAAATTTGTACCAAGTTTGCAAGTGTTTTGGCATGGTCTTATTAAATTTGTACCAAGTTTGCAAGTGTTTTGGCATGGTCTTATTAAATTTGTACCAAGTTTGCAAGTGTTTTGGCATGGTCTCATTAAATTTGTACCAAGTTTGCAAGTGTTTTGGCATGGTCTTATTAAATTTGTACCAAGTTTGCAAGTGTTTTGGCATGGTCTTATTAAATTTGTACCAAGTTTGCAGGTGTTTTGGCATGGTCTTTGGAAGTTTTTTCCAAGTTTGCAAGTGTTTTGGCATGGTCTTAGGAAGTTTGTTCCAAGTTTGCAAGTTTTTGGCATGGTCTTATTAAATTTGTTCCAAGTTTATAAGTGTTTTGGCATGGTCTTATTAAATTTGTACCAAGTTTGCAAGTGTTTTGGCATGGTCTTATTAAATTTGTACCAAGTTTGCAGGTGTTTTGGCATGGTCTTTGGAAGTTTTTTCCAAGTTTGCAAGTGTTTTGGCATGGCCTTAGGAAGTTTGTTCCAAGTTTGCAAGTGTTTTGGCATGGTCTTATTAAATTTGTCCCAAGTTTTCAAGTGTTTTGGCATGGTCTTAGGAAGTTTGTTCCAAGTTTGCAAGTGTTTGGCATGGTCTTATTAAATTTGTACCAAGTTTGCAAGTGTTTTGGCATGGTCTTATTAAATTTGTCCCAAGTTTGCAAGTGCTTTGGCATGGTCTTATTAAATTTGTACCAAGTTTGCAAGTGTTTTGGCATGGTCTTAGGAAGTTTGTTCCAAGTTTGCAAGTGTTTGGCATGGTCTTATTAAATTTTTTTCCTAGTTTGCAAGTGTTTTGGCATGGTCTTATTAAATTTGTCCCAAGTTTGCAAGTGCTTTGGCATGGTCTTATTAAATTTGTACCAAGTTTGCAAGTGTTTTGGCATGGTCTTAGGAAGTTTGTTCCAAGTTTGCAAGTGTTTTGGCATGGTCTTGTGAAATTTGTACCAAGTTTGCAAGTGTTTTGGCATGGTCTTAGGAGGTTTGTTCCAAGTTTGCAAGTGTTTGGCATGGTCTTATTAAATTTGTACCAAGTTTGCAAGTGTTTTGGCATGGTCTTATTAAATTTGTACCAAGTTTGCAAGTATTTTGGCATGGTCTCATTAAATTTGTACCAAGTTTGCAAGTGTTTTGGTATGGTCTTATTAAATTTCTAACAAGTTTGCAAGTGTTTTGGCATGGTCTTATTAAATTTGTACCAAGTTTGCAAGTGTTTTGGCATGGTCTCATTAAATTTGTACCAAGTTTATAAGTGTTTTGGCATGGTCTTTGGAAGTTTGTTCCAAGTTTGCAAGTGTTTTGGCATGGTCTTATTAAATTTGTACCAAGTTTGCAGGTGTTTTGGCATGGTCTTAGGAAGTTTTTTCCAAGTTTGCAAGTGTTTTGGCATGGTCTTTGGAAGTTTTTTCCAAGTTTGCAAGTGTTTTGGCATGGTCTTAGGAAGTTTGTTCCAAGTTTGCAAGTGTTTTGGCATGGTCTTATTAAATTTGTCCCAAGTTTTCAAGTGTTTTGGCATGGTCTAAGGAAGTTTGTTCCAAGTTTGCAAGTGTTTTGGCATGGTCTTATGAAATTTGTACCAATTTTGCAAGTGTTTGACATGGTATTATTAAATTTGTACCAAGTTTGCAAGTGTTTTGGCAAGGTCTTATTAAATTTGTACCAAGTTTGCAAGTGTTTTGGCATGGTCTTATTAAATTTTTTTCCTAGTTTGCAAGTGTTTTGGCATGGTCTTATTAAATTTGTCCCAAGTTTGCAAGTGCTTTGGCATGGTCTTATTAAATTTGTACCAAGTTTGCAAGTGTTTTGGCATGGTCTTAGGAAGTTTGTTCCAAGTTTGCAAGTGTTTGGCATGGTCTTATTAAATTTGTACCAAGTTTGCAAGTGTTTTGGCATGGTCTTATTAAATTTGTCCCAAGTTTGCAAGTGCTTTGGCATGGTCTTATTAAATTTGTACCAAGTTTGCAAGTGTTTTGGCATGGTCTTAGGAAGTTTGTTCCAAGTTTGCAAGTGTTTGGCATGGTCTTATTAAATTTTTTTCCTAGTTTGCAAGTGTTTTGGCATGGTCTTATTAAATTTGTCCCAAGTTTGCAAGTGCTTTGGCATGGTCTTATTAAATTTGTACCAAGTTTGCAAGTGTTTTGGCATGGTCTTAGGAAGTTTGTTCCAAGTTTGCAAGTGTTTTGGCATGGTCTTGTGAAATTTGTACCAAGTTTGCAAGTGTTTTGGCATGGTCTTAGGAGGTTTGTTCCAAGTTTGCAAGTGTTTGGCATGGTCTTATTAAATTTGTACCAAGTTTGCAAGTGTTTTGGCATGGTCTTATTAAATTTGTACCAAGTTTGCAAGTATTTTGGCATGGTCTCATTAAATTTGTACCAAGTTTGCAAGTGTTTTGGTATGGTCTTATTAAATTTCTAACAAGTTTGCAAGTGTTTTGGCATGGTCTTATTAAATTTGTACCAAGTTTGCAAGTGTTTTGGCATGGTCTCATTAAATTTGTACCAAGTTTATAAGTGTTTTGGCATGGTCTTTGGAAGTTTGTTCCAAGTTTGCAAGTGTTTTGGCATGGTCTTATTAAATTTGTACCAAGTTTGCAGGTGTTTTGGCATGGTCTTAGGAAGTTTTTTCCAAGTTTGCAAGTGTTTTGGCATGGTCTTAGGAAGTTTGTTCCAGGTTTGCAAGTGTTTGGCATGGTCTTATTAAATTTGTACCAAGTTTATAAGTGTTTCGGCATGGTCTTATTAAATTTGTACCAAGTTTGCAAGTGTTTTGGCATGGTCTTATTAAATTTGTACCAAGTTTGCAGGTGTTTTGGCATGGTCTTTGGAAGTTTTTTCCAAGTTTGCAAGTGTTTTGGCATGGTCTTAGGAAGTTTGTTCCAAGTTTGCAAGTGTTTGGCATGGTCTTATTAAATTTGTACCAAGTTTGCAAGTGTTTTGGCATGGTCTAATTAAATTTGTCCCAAGTTTTCAAGTGTTTTGGCATGGTCTAAGGAAGTTTGTTCCAAGTTTGCAAGTGTTTTGGCATGGTCTTATGAAATTTGTACCAAGTTTGCAAGTGTTTTGGCATGGTCTTATTACATTTGTTCTAAGTTTGCAAGTGTTTTGGCATGGTCTTAGGAAGTCTGTTCCAAGTTTGCAAGTGTTTTGGCATGGTCTTATTTAATTTGTACCAAGTTTGCAAGTGTTTTGGCATGGTCTTATTAAATTTGTCCCAAGTTTTCAAGTGTTTTGGCATGGTCTAAGGAAGTTTGTTCCAAGTTTGCAAGTGTTTTGGCATGGTCTTATGAAATTTGTACCAATTTTGCAAGTGTTTGACATGGTATTATTAAATTTGTACCAAGTTTGCAAGTGTTTTGGCAAGGTCTTATTAAATTTGTACCAAGTTTGCAAGTGTTTTGGCATGGTCTTATTAAATTTTTTTCCTAGTTTGCAAGTGTTTTGGCATGGTCTTATTAAATTTGTCCCAAGTTTGCAAGTGCTTTGGCATGGTCTTATTAAATTTGTACCAAGTTTGCAAGTGTTTTGGCATGGTCTTAGGAAGTTTGTTCCAAGTTTGCAAGTGTTTGGCATGGTCTTATTAAATTTGTACCAAGTTTGCAAGTGTTTTGGCATGGTCTTATTAAATTTGTACCAAGTTTGCAAGTATTTTGGCATGGTCTCATTAAATTTGTACCAAGTTTGCAAGTGTTTTGGTATGGTCTTATTAAATTTCTAACAAGTTTGCAAGTGTTTTGGCATGGTCTTATTAAATTTGTCCCAAGTTTGCAAGTGCTTTGGCATGGTCTTATTAAATTTGTACCAAGTTTGCAAGTGTTTTGGCATGGTCTTAGGAAGTTTGTTCCAAGTTTGCAAGTGTTTGGCATGGTCTTATTAAATTTGTACCAAGTTTGCAAGTGTTTTGGCATGGTCTTAGGAAGTTTGTTCCAAGTTTGCAAGTGTTTTGGCATGGTCTTGTGAAATTTGTACCAAGTTTGCAAGTGTTTTGGCATGGTCTTAGGAGGTTTGTTCCAAGTTTGCAAGTGTTTGGCATGGTCTTATTAAATTTGTACCAAGTTTGCAAGTGTTTTGGCATGGTCTTATTAAATTTGTACCAAGTTTGCAAGTATTTTGGCATGGTCTCATTAAATTTGTACCAAGTTTGCAAGTGTTTTGGTATGGTCTTATTAAATTTCTAACAAGTTTGCAAGTGTTTTGGCATGGTCTTATTAAATTTGTACCAAGTTTGCAAGTGTTTTGGCATGGTCTCATTAAATTTGTACCAAGTTTATAAGTGTTTTGGCATGGTCTTTGGAAGTTTGTTCCAAGTTTGCAAGTGTTTTGGCATGGTCTTATTAAATTTGTACCAAGTTTGCAGGTGTTTTGGCATGGTCTTAGGAAGTTTTTTCCAAGTTTGCAAGTGTTTTGGCATGGTCTTAGGAAGTTTGTTCCAGGTTTGCAAGTGTTTGGCATGGTCTTATTAAATTTGTACCAAGTTTATAAGTGTTTCGGCATGGTCTTATTAAATTTGTACCAAGTTTGCAAGTGTTTTGGCATGGTCTTATTAAATTTGTACCAAGTTTGCAGGTGTTTTGGCATGGTCTTTGGAAGTTTTTTCCAAGTTTGCAAGTGTTTTGGCATGGTCTTAGGAAGTTTGTTCCAAGTTTGCAAGTGTTTGGCATGGTCTTATTAAATTTGTACCAAGTTTGCAAGTGTTTTGGCATGGTCTAATTAAATTTGTCCCAAGTTTTCAAGTGTTTTGGCATGGTCTAAGGAAGTTTGTTCCAAGTTTGCAAGTGTTTTGGCATGGTCTTATGAAATTTGTACCAAGTTTGCAAGTGTTTTGGCATGGTCTTATTACATTTGTTCTAAGTTTGCAAGTGTTTTGGCATGGTCTTAGGAAGTCTGTTCCAAGTTTGCAAGTGTTTTGGCATGGTCTTATTTAATTTGTACCAAGTTTGCAAGTGTTTTGGCATGGTCTTATTAAATTTGTCCCAAGTTTTCAAGTGTTTTGGCATGGTCTAAGGAAGTTTGTTCCAAGTTTGCAAGTGTTTTGGCATGGTCTTATGAAATTTGTACCAATTTTGCAAGTGTTTGACATGGTATTATTAAATTTGTACCAAGTTTGCAAGTGTTTTGGCAAGGTCTTATTAAATTTGTACCAAGTTTGCAAGTGTTTTGGCATGGTCTTATTAAATTTTTTTCCTAGTTTGCAAGTGTTTTGGCATGGTCTTATTAAATTTGTCCCAAGTTTGCAAGTGCTTTGGCATGGTCTTATTAAATTTGTACCAAGTTTGCAAGTGTTTTGGCATGGTCTTAGGAAGTTTGTTCCAAGTTTGCAAGTGTTTGGCATGGTCTTATTAAATTTGTACCAAGTTTGCAAGTGTTTTGGCATGGTCTTATTAAATTTGTACCAAGTTTGCAAGTATTTTGGCATGGTCTCATTAAATTTGTACCAAGTTTGCAAGTGTTTTGGTATGGTCTTATTAAATTTCTAACAAGTTTGCAAGTGTTTTGGCATGGTCTTATTAAATTTGTACCAAGTTTGCAAGTGTTTTGGCATGGTCTCATTAAATTTGTACCAAGTTTATAAGTGTTTTGGCATGGTCTTTGGAAGTTTGTTCCAAGTTTGCAAGTGTTTTGGCATGGTCTTATTAAATTTGTACCAAGTTTGCAGGTGTTTTGGCATGGTCTTAGGAAGTTTTTTCCAAGTTTGCAAGTGTTTTGGCATGGTCTTAGGAAGTTTGTTCCAGGTTTGCAAGTGTTTGGCATGGTCTTATTAAATTTGTACCAAGTTTATAAGTGTTTCGGCATGGTCTTATTAAATTTGTACCAAGTTTGCAAGTGTTTTGGCATGGTCTTATTAAATTTGTACCAAGTTTGCAGGTGTTTTGGCATGGTCTTTGGAAGTTTTTTCCAAGTTTGCAAGTGTTTTGGCATGGTCTTAGGAAGTTTGTTCCAAGTTTGCAAGTGTTTGGCATGGTCTTATTAAATTTGTACCAAGTTTGCAAGTGTTTTGGCATGGTCTAATTAAATTTGTACCAAGTTTGCAAGTGTTTTGGCATGGTCTTATTAAATTTGTACCAAGTTTGCAAGTGTTTTGGTATGGTCTTATTAAATTTCTAACAAGTTTGCAAGTGTTTTGGCATGGTCTTATTAAATTTGTACCAAGTTTGCAAGTGTTTTGGCATGGTCTCATTAAATTTGTACCAAGTTTATAAGTGTTTTGGCATGGTCTTTGGAAGTTTGTTCCAAGTTTGCAAGTGTTTTGGCATGGTCTTATTAAATTTGTACCAAGTTTGCAGGTGTTTTGGCATGGTCTTAGGAAGTTTTTTCCAAGTTTGCAAGTGTTTTGGCATGGTCTTAGGAAGTTTGTTCCAGGTTTGCAAGTGTTTGGCATGGTCTTATTAAATTTGTACCAAGTTTGCAAGTGTTTTGGCATGGTCTTAGGAAGTTTGTTCCAAATTTACAAGTTTTTGGCATGGTCTTATTTAATTTGTACCAAGTTTGCAAGTGTTTTGGCATGGTCTTATTAAATTTGTCCCAAGTTTTCAAGTGTTTTGGCATGGTCTAAGGAAGTTTGTTCCAAGTTTGCAAGTGTTTTGGCATGGTCTTATGAAATTTGTACCAAGTTTGCAAGTGTTTTGGCATGGTCTTATTACATTTGTTCTAAGTTTGCAAGTGTTTTGGCATGGTCTTAGGAAGTCTGTTCCAAGTTTGCAAGTGTTTTGGCATGGTCTTATTTAATTTGTACCAAGTTTGCAAGTGTTTTGGCATGGTCTTATTAAATTTGTCCCAAGTTTTCAAGTGTTTTGGCATGGTCTAAGGAAGTTTGTTCCAAGTTTGCAAGTGTTTTGGCATGGTCTTATGAAATTTGTACCAATTTTGCAAGTGTTTGACATGGTATTATTAAATTTGTACCAAGTTTGCAAGTGTTTTGGCAAGGTCTTATTAAATTTGTACCAAGTTTGCAAGTGTTTTGGCATGGTCTTATTAAATTTTTTTCCTAGTTTGCAAGTGTTTTGGCATGGTCTTATTAAATTTGTCCCAAGTTTGCAAGTGCTTTGGCATGGTCTTATTAAATTTGTACCAAGTTTGCAAGTGTTTTGGCATGGTCTTAGGAAGTTTGTTCCAAGTTTGCAAGTGTTTGGCATGGTCTTATTAAATTTGTACCAAGTTTGCAAGTGTTTTGGCATGGTCTTAGGAAGTTTGTTCCAAGTTTGCAAGTGTTTTGGCATGGTCTTGTGAAATTTGTACCAAGTTTGCAAGTGTTTTGGCATGGTCTTATTAAATTTGTACCAAGTTTGCAAGTGTTTTGGCATGGTCTCATTAAATTTGTACCAAGTTTATAAGTGTTTTGGCATGGTCTTTGGAAGTTTGTTCCAAGTTTGCAAGTGTTTTGGCATGGTCTTATTAAATTTGTACCAAGTTTGCAGGTGTTTTGGCATGGTCTTAGGAAGTTTTTTCCAAGTTTGCAAGTGTTTTGGCATGGTCTTAGGAAGTTTGTTCCAGGTTTGCAAGTGTTTGGCATGGTCTTATTAAATTTGTACCAAGTTTATAAGTGTTTCGGCATGGTCTTATTAAATTTGTACCAAGTTTGCAAGTGTTTTGGCATGGTCTAATTAAATTTGTACCAAGTTTGCAAGTGTTTTGGCATGGTCTTATTAAATTTGAACCAAGTTTGTAAGTGTTTTGGCATGGTCTTATTAAATTTGTTCCAAGTTCGCAAGTGTTTGGCATGGTCTTATTAAATTTGTACCAAGTTTGCAAGTGTTTTGGCATGGTCTTATTAAATTTGTACCAAGTTTGCAAGTGTTTTGGCATGGTCTTATTAAATTTGTACCAAGTTTGCAAGTGTTTTGGCATGGTCTCATTAAATTTGTACCAAGTTTATAAGTTTTTTGGCATGGTCTTTGGAAGTTTGTTCCAAGTTTGCAAGTGTTTTGGCATGGTCTTATTAAATTTGTACCAAGTTTGCAGGTGTTTTGGCATGGTCTTAGGAAGTTTTTTCCAAGTTTGCAAGTGTTTTGGCATGGTCTTAGGAAGTTTGTTCCAAGTTTGCAAGTGTTTGGCATGGTCTTATTAAATTTGTACCAAGTTTATAGGTGTTTTGGCATGGTCTTATTAAATTTGTACCAAGTTTGCAAGTGTTTTGGCATGGTCTTATTAAATTTGTACCAAGTTTGCAGGTGTTTTGGCATGGTCTTTGGAAGTTTTTTCCAAGTTTGCAAGTGTTTTGGCATGGTCTTAGGAAGTTTGTTCCAAGTTTGCAAGTGTTTTGGCATGGTCTCATTAAATTTGTACCAAGTTTATAAGTGTTTTGGCATGGTCTTATTAAATTTGTACCAAGTTTGCAAGTGTTTTGGCATGGTCTTATTAAATTTGTTCCAAGTTTGCAAGTGTTTTGGCATGGTCTTATTAAATTTGTACCAAGTTTGCAAGTGTTTTAGCATGGTCTTATTAAATTTGTACCAAGTTTGCAAGTGTTTTGGCATGGTCTTATTAAATTTGTACCAAGTTTGCAAGTATTTTGGCATGGTCTCATTAAATTTGTACCAAGTTTGCAAGTGTTTTGGCATGGTCTTATTAAATTTGTACTAAGTTTGCAAGTGTTTTGGCATGGTCTTATTAAATTTGTACCAAGTTTGCAGGTGTTTTGGCATGGTCTTATTAAATTTGTACCAAGTTTGCAGGTGTTTTGGCATGGTCTTTGGAAGCTTTTCCAAGTTTGCAAGTGTTTTGGCATGGTCTTATTAAATTTGTACCAAGTTTGCAAGTGTTTTGGCATGGTCTTAGGAAGTTTGTTCCAAGTTTGCAAGTGTTTGGCATGGTCTTATTAAATTTGTTCCAAGTTTGCAAGTGTTTTGGCATGGTCTTATTAAATTTGTACCAAGTTTGCAAGTGTTTTGGCATGGTCTTATTAAATTTGTACCAAGTTTGCAGGTGTTTTGGCATGGTCTTTGGAAGCTTTTCCAAGTTTGCAAGTGTTTTGGCATGGTCTTAGGAAGTTTGTTCCAAGTTTGCAAGTGTTTGGCATTGTCTTATTAAATTTGTACCAAGTTTGCAAGTGTTTTGGCATGGTCTTATTAAATTTTTACCAAGTTTGCAAGTGTTTTGGCATGGTCTTAATTAATTTGTACCAAGTTTGCAAGTGTTGTGGCATGGTCTCATTAAATTTGTACCAAGTTTGAAAGTGTTTTGGCATGGTCTTATTAAATTTGTACCAAGTTTGCAAGTGTTTTGGCATGGTCTTATTAAATTTGTACCAAGTTTGCAGGTGTTTTAGCATGGTCTTTGGAAGTTTTTTCCAAGTTTGCAAGTGTTTTGGCATGGTCTTAGGAAGTTTGTTCCAAGTTTGCAAGTGTTTGGCATGGTCTTATTAAATTTGTACCAAGTTTGCAAGTGTTTTGGCATGGTCTTATTAAATTTGTACCAAGTTTGCAAGTGTTTGGCATGGTCTTATTAAATTTGTACCAAGTTTGCAAGTGTTTGGAATGGTCTTATTAGATTTGTACCAAGTTTGCAAGTGTTATGGCATGGTCTTATTAAATTTGTACCAAGTTTGCAAGTGTTTTGGCATGGTCTTGTTAAATTTGAACCAAGTTTGCAAGTGTTTTGGCATGGTCTTATTAAATTTGTACCAAGTTTGCAAGTGTTTTGGCATGGTCTCATTAAATTTGTACCAAGTTTGCCAGTGTTTTGGCATGGTCTTATTAAATTTGTACCAAGTTTGCAGGTGTTTCGGCATGGTCTTTGGAAGTTTTTTCCAAGTTTGCAAGTGTTTTGGCATGGTCTTAGGAAGTTTGTTCCAAGTTTGCAAGTGTTTTGGCATGGTCTCATTAAATTTGTACCAAGTTTATAAGTGTTTTGGCATGGTCTTATTAAATTTGTACCAAGTTTGCAAGTGCTTTGGCATGGTCTTATTAAATTTGTACCAAGTTTGCAGGTGTTTTGGCATGGTCTTTGGAAGTTTTTTCCAAGTTTGCAAGTGTTTTGGAATGGTCTTAGGAAGTTTGTTCCAAGTTTGCAAGTGTTTTGGCATGGTCTTATTAAATTTGTACCAAGTTTGCAAGTGTTTTGGCATGGTCTTATTAAATTTGTACCAAGTTTGCAAGTGTTTTGGCATGGTCTTATGAAATTTGTACCAAGTTTGCAAGTGTTTTGGAATGGTCTTATTACATTTGTACCAAGTTTGCAAGTGTTTTGGCATGGTCTTATTAAATTTGTACTAAGTTTGCAAGTGTTTTGGCATGGTCTTATTAAATTTGTACCAAGTTTGCAAGTGTTTGGCATGGTCTTAGGAAGTTTGTTCCAAGTTTGCAAGTGTTTTGGCATGGTCTTATTAAATTTGTACCAAGTTTGCGAGTGTTTTGGCATGGTCTTAGGAAGTTTGTTCCAAGTTTGCAAGTGTTTTGGTATGGTTTTATTAAATTTGTACCAATTTTGCAAGTGTTTTGGCATGGTGTTATTAAATTTGTTCCAAGTTTGCAAGTGTTTTGGCATGGTCTTATTAAATTTGTACCAAGTTTGCAAGTGTTTTGGCATGGTATTATTAAATTTGTACCAAGTTTGCAAGTGTTTTGGCATGGTCTTAGGAAAATTGTTCCAAGTTTGCAAGTGTTTTGGCATGGTCTTATTAAATTTGTACCAAGTTTGCAAGTGTTTTGGCAAGGTCTTATTAAATTTGTACCAAGTTTGCAAGTGTTTTGGCATGGTCTTAGGAAGTTTGTTCCAAGTTTGCAAGTGTTTTGGCATGGTCTTATTAAGTTTGTACCAAGTTTGCAAGTGTTTTGGCATGGTCTTATTAAATTTGTACCAAGTTTGCAAGTGTTTTGGCATGGTCTTATTAAATTTGTACCAAGTTTGCAAGTGTTTTGGCATGGTCTTATTAAATTTGTACCAAGTTTGCAAGTGTTTTGGCATGGTCTTATTAAATTTGTACCAAGTTTGCAAGTGTTTTGGCATGGTCTTAGGAAGTTTGTTCCAAGTTTGCAAGTGTTTTGGCATGGTCTTATTAAATTTGTACCAAGTTTGCAAGTGTCTTGGAATGGTCTTATTAAATTTGTCCCAAGTTTGCAAGTGCTTTGGCATGGTCTTATTAAATTTGTACCAAGATTGCAAGTGTTTTAGCATGGTCATAGGAAGTTTCTTCCAAGTTAGCAAGTGTTTGGCATGGTCTTATTACATTTGTACCAAGTTTGCAAGTGTTCTGGCATGGTCTTTTTATATTTGTACCAAGTTTGCAAGTGTTTGGCATGGTCTTATTAAATTTGACTAAGTATGCAAGAGTTTTGGCATGGTCTTATTACATTTGTACCAAGTTTGCAAGTGTTTTGGCATGGTCTTAGGAAGTTTTTTCCAAGTTTGCAAGCGTTTTGGCATGGTCTTATTAAATTTGTACCAAGTTTGCAAGTGTTTTGGCATGGTCTTATAAAATTTGTACCAAGTTTGCAAGTGTTTTGGCATGGTCTTAGGAAGTTTGTTCCAAGTTTGCAAGTGTTTGGCATTGTCTTATTTAATTTGTACCAAGTTTGCAAGTGTTTGGCATGGTCTTATTAAATTTGTACCAAGTTTGCAAGTGTTTTGGCATGGTCTTAGGAAGTTTGTTCCAAGTTTGCAAGTGTTTTGGCATGGTCTTATTAAATTTGTACCAAGTTTGCAAGTGTTTTGGAATGGTCTCATTAAATTTGTACCAAGTTTGCAAGTGTTTTGGCATGGTCTTAGGAAGTTTGTTCAAAGTTTGCAAATGTTTGCAATGGTCTTAATAAATTTGTACCAAGTTTGCAAGTGTTTTGGCATGGTCTAATTAAATTTGTACCAAGTTTGCAAGTGTTTTGGCATGGTCTTAGGAAGTTTGTTCCAAGTTTGCAAGTGTTTGGCCTAGTCTTATTAAATATGTACCAAGTTTGCAAGTGTTTGACATGGTATTATTAAATTTGTACCAAGTTTGCAAGTGTTTTGGCATGGTCTTATTAAATTTGTACCAAGTTTGCAAGTGTTTTGGCATGGTCTTATTAAATTTGTTCCAAGTTTGCAAGTGTTTTGGCATGGTCTTATTAAATTTGTACCAAGTTTGCAAGTGTTTTGGCATGGTCTTATTAAATTTGTACCAAGTTTGCAAGTGTTTTGGCATGGTCTTAGGAAGTTTGTTCAAAGTTTGCAAATGTTTGCCATGGTCTTATTAAATTTGTACCAAGTTTGCAAGTGTTTTGGCATGGTCTAATTAAATTTGTACCAAGTTTGCAAGTGTTTTGGCATGGTCTTATTAAATTTGTACCAAGTTTGCAAGTGTTTTGGCATGGTCTCATTAAATTTGTACCAAGTTTATAAGTGTTTTGGCATGGTCTTTGGAAGTTTGTTCCAAGTTTGCAAGTGTTTTGGCATGGTCTTATTAAATTTGTACCAAGTTTGCAGGTGTTTTGGCATGGTCTTAGGAAGTTTTTTCCAAGTTTGCAAGTGTTTTGGCATGGTCTTAGGAAGTTTGTTCCAGGTTTGCAAGTGTTTGGCATGGTCTTATTAAATTTGTACCAAGTTTGCAAGTGTTTTGGCATGGTCTTAGGAAGTTTGTTCCAAATTTACAAGTTTTTGGCATGGTCTTATTTAATTTGTACCAAGTTTGCAAGTGTTTTGGCATGGTCTTATTAAATTTGTCCCAAGTTTTCAAGTGTTTTGGCATGGTCTAAGGAAGTTTGTTCCAAGTTTGCAAGTGTTTTGGCATGGTCTTATGAAATTTGTACCAAGTTTGCAAGTGTTTTGGCATGGTCTTATTACATTTGTTCTAAGTTTGCAAGTGTTTTGGCATGGTCTTAGGAAGTCTGTTCCAAGTTTGCAAGTGTTTTGGCATGGTCTTATTTAATTTGTACCAAGTTTGCAAGTGTTTTGGCATGGTCTTATTAAATTTGTCCCAAGTTTTCAAGTGTTTTGGCATGGTCTAAGGAAGTTTGTTCCAAGTTTGCAAGTGTTTTGGCATGGTCTTATGAAATTTGTACCAATTTTGCAAGTGTTTGACATGGTATTATTAAATTTGTACCAAGTTTGCAAGTGTTTTGGCAAGGTCTTATTAAATTTGTACCAAGTTTGCAAGTGTTTTGGCATGGTCTTATTAAATTTTTTTCCTAGTTTGCAAGTGTTTTGGCATGGTCTTATTAAATTTGTCCCAAGTTTGCAAGTGCTTTGGCATGGTCTTATTAAATTTGTACCAAGTTTGCAAGTGTTTTGGCATGGTCTTAGGAAGTTTGTTCCAAGTTTGCAAGTGTTTGGCATGGTCTTATTAAATTTGTACCAAGTTTGCAAGTGTTTTGGCATGGTCTTAGGAAGTTTGTTCCAAGTTTGCAAGTGTTTTGGCATGGTCTTGTGAAATTTGTACCAAGTTTGCAAGTGTTTTGGCATGGTCTTATTAAATTTGTACCAAGTTTGCAAGTGTTTTGGCATGGTCTCATTAAATTTGTACCAAGTTTATAAGTGTTTTGGCATGGTCTTTGGAAGTTTGTTCCAAGTTTGCAAGTGTTTTGGCATGGTCTTATTAAATTTGTACCAAGTTTGCAGGTGTTTTGGCATGGTCTTAGGAAGTTTTTTCCAAGTTTGCAAGTGTTTTGGCATGGTCTTAGGAAGTTTGTTCCAGGTTTGCAAGTGTTTGGCATGGTCTTATTAAATTTGTACCAAGTTTATAAGTGTTTCGGCATGGTCTTATTAAATTTGTACCAAGTTTGCAAGTGTTTTGGCATGGTCTAATTAAATTTGTACCAAGTTTGCAAGTGTTTTGGCATGGTCTTATTAAATTTGAACCAAGTTTGTAAGTGTTTTGGCATGGTCTTATTAAATTTGTTCCAAGTTCGCAAGTGTTTGGCATGGTCTTATTAAATTTGTACCAAGTTTGCAAGTGTTTTGGCATGGTCTTATTAAATTTGTACCAAGTTTGCAAGTGTTTTGGCATGGTCTTATTAAATTTGTACCAAGTTTGCAAGTGTTTTGGCATGGTCTCATTAAATTTGTACCAAGTTTATAAGTTTTTTGGCATGGTCTTTGGAAGTTTGTTCCAAGTTTGCAAGTGTTTTGGCATGGTCTTATTAAATTTGTACCAAGTTTGCAGGTGTTTTGGCATGGTCTTAGGAAGTTTTTTCCAAGTTTGCAAGTGTTTTGGCATGGTCTTAGGAAGTTTGTTCCAAGTTTGCAAGTGTTTGGCATGGTCTTATTAAATTTGTACCAAGTTTATAGGTGTTTTGGCATGGTCTTATTAAATTTGTACCAAGTTTGCAAGTGTTTTGGCATGGTCTTATTAAATTTGTACCAAGTTTGCAGGTGTTTTGGCATGGTCTTTGGAAGTTTTTTCCAAGTTTGCAAGTGTTTTGGCATGGTCTTAGGAAGTTTGTTCCAAGTTTGCAAGTGTTTTGGCATGGTCTCATTAAATTTGTACCAAGTTTATAAGTGTTTTGGCATGGTCTTATTAAATTTGTACCAAGTTTGCAAGTGTTTTGGCATGGTCTTATTAAATTTGTTCCAAGTTTGCAAGTGTTTTGGCATGGTCTTATTAAATTTGTACCAAGTTTGCAAGTGTTTTAGCATGGTCTTATTAAATTTGTACCAAGTTTGCAAGTGTTTTGGCATGGTCTTATTAAATTTGTACCAAGTTTGCAAGTATTTTGGCATGGTCTCATTAAATTTGTACCAAGTTTGCAAGTGTTTTGGCATGGTCTTATTAAATTTGTACTAAGTTTGCAAGTGTTTTGGCATGGTCTTATTAAATTTGTACCAAGTTTGCAGGTGTTTTGGCATGGTCTTATTAAATTTGTACCAAGTTTGCAGGTGTTTTGGCATGGTCTTTGGAAGCTTTTCCAAGTTTGCAAGTGTTTTGGCATGGTCTTATTAAATTTGTACCAAGTTTGCAAGTGTTTTGGCATGGTCTTAGGAAGTTTGTTCCAAGTTTGCAAGTGTTTGGCATGGTCTTATTAAATTTGTTCCAAGTTTGCAAGTGTTTTGGCATGGTCTTATTAAATTTGTACCAAGTTTGCAAGTGTTTTGGCATGGTCTTATTAAATTTGTACCAAGTTTGCAGGTGTTTTGGCATGGTCTTTGGAAGCTTTTCCAAGTTTGCAAGTGTTTTGGCATGGTCTTAGGAAGTTTGTTCCAAGTTTGCAAGTGTTTGGCATTGTCTTATTAAATTTGTACCAAGTTTGCAAGTGTTTTGGCATGGTCTTATTAAATTTTTACCAAGTTTGCAAGTGTTTTGGCATGGTCTTAATTAATTTGTACCAAGTTTGCAAGTGTTGTGGCATGGTCTCATTAAATTTGTACCAAGTTTGAAAGTGTTTTGGCATGGTCTTATTAAATTTGTACCAAGTTTGCAAGTGTTTTGGCATGGTCTTATTAAATTTGTACCAAGTTTGCAGGTGTTTTGGCATGGTCTTTGGAAGTTTTTTCCAAGTTTGCAAGTGTTTTGGCATGGTCTTAGGAAGTTTGTTCCAAGTTTGCAAGTGTTTGGCATGGTCTTATTAAATTTGTACCAAGTTTGCAAGTGTTTTTGCATGGTCTTATTAAATTTGTACCAAGTTTGCAAGTGTTTGGCATGGTCTTATTAAATTTGTACCAAGTTTGCAAGTGTTTGGAATGGTCTTATTAGATTTGTACCAAGTTTGCAAGTGTTATGGCATGGTCTTATTAAATTTGTACCAAGTTTGCAAGTGTTTTGGCATGGTCTTGTTAAATTTGAACCAAGTTTGCAAGTGTTTTGGCATGGTCTTATTAAATTTGTACCAAGTTTGCAAGTGTTTTGGCATGGTCTCATTAAATTTGTACCAAGTTTGCCAGTGTTTTGGCATGGTCTTATTAAATTTGTACCAAGTTTGCAGGTGTTTCGGCATGGTCTTTGGAAGTTTTTTCCAAGTTTGCAAGTGTTTTGGCATGGTCTTAGGAAGTTTGTTCCAAGTTTGCAAGTGTTTTGGCATGGTCTCATTAAATTTGTACCAAGTTTATAAGTGTTTTGGCATGGTCTTATTAAATTTGTACCAAGTTTGCAAGTGCTTTGGCATGGTCTTATTAAATTTGTACCAAGTTTGCAGGTGTTTTGGCATGGTCTTTGGAAGTTTTTTCCAAGTTTGCAAGTGTTTTGGAATGGTCTTAGGAAGTTTGTTCCAAGTTTGCAAGTGTTTTGGCATGGTCTTATTAAATTTGTACCAAGTTTGCAAGTGTTTTGGCATGGTCTTATTAAATTTGTACCAAGTTTGCAAGTGTTTTGGCATGGTCTTATGAAATTTGTACCAAGTTTGCAAGTGTTTTGGAATGGTCTTATTACATTTGTACCAAGTTTGCAAGTGTTTTGGCATGGTCTTATTAAATTTGTACTAAGTTTGCAAGTGTTTTGGCATGGTCTTATTAAATTTGTACCAAGTTTGCAAGTGTTTGGCATGGTCTTAGGAAGTTTGTTCCAAGTTTGCAAGTGTTTTGGCATGGTCTTATTAAATTTGTACCAAGTTTGCGAGTGTTTTGGCATGGTCTTAGGAAGTTTGTTCCAAGTTTGCAAGTGTTTTGGTATGGTTTTATTAAATTTGTACCAATTTTGCAAGTGTTTTGGCATGGTGTTATTAAATTTGTTCCAAGTTTGCAAGTGTTTTGGCATGGTCTTATTAAATTTGTACCAAGTTTGCAAGTGTTTTGGCATGGTATTATTAAATTTGTACCAAGTTTGCAAGTGTTTTGGCATGGTCTTAGGAAAATTGTTCCAAGTTTGCAAGTGTTTTGGCATGGTCTTATTAAATTTGTACCAAGTTTGCAAGTGTTTTGGCAAGGTCTTATTAAATTTGTACCAAGTTTGCAAGTGTTTTGGCATGGTCTTAGGAAGTTTGTTCCAAGTTTGCAAGTGTTTTGGCATGGTCTTATTAAGTTTGTACCAAGTTTGCAAGTGTTTTGGCATGGTCTTATTAAATTTGTACCAAGTTTGCAAGTGTTTTGGCATGGTCTTATTAAATTTGTACCAAGTTTGCAAGTGTTTTGGCATGGTCTTATTAAATTTGTACCAAGTTTGCAAGTGTTTTGGCATGGTCTTATTAAATTTGTACCAAGTTTGCAAGTGTTTTGGCATGGTCTTAGGAAGTTTGTTCCAAGTTTGCAAGTGTTTTGGCATGGTCTTATTAAATTTGTACCAAGTTTGCAAGTGTCTTGGAATGGTCTTATTAAATTTGTCCCAAGTTTGCAAGTGCTTTGGCATGGTCTTATTAAATTTGTACCAAGATTGCAAGTGTTTTAGCATGGTCATAGGAAGTTTCTTCCAAGTTAGCAAGTGTTTGGCATGGTCTTATTACATTTGTACCAAGTTTGCAAGTGTTCTGGCATGGTCTTTTTATATTTGTACCAAGTTTGCAAGTGTTTGGCATGGTCTTATTAAATTTGACTAAGTATGCAAGAGTTTTGGCATGGTCTTATTACATTTGTACCAAGTTTGCAAGTGTTTTGGCATGGTCTTAGGAAGTTTTTTCCAAGTTTGCAAGCGTTTTGGCATGGTCTTATTAAATTTGTACCAAGTTTGCAAGTGTTTTGGCATGGTCTTATAAAATTTGTACCAAGTTTGCAAGTGTTTTGGCATGGTCTTAGGAAGTTTGTTCCAAGTTTGCAAGTGTTTGGCATTGTCTTATTTAATTTGTACCAAGTTTGCAAGTGTTTGGCATGGTCTTATTAAATTTGTACCAAGTTTGCAAGTGTTTTGGCATGGTCTTAGGAAGTTTGTTCCAAGTTTGCAAGTGTTTTGGCATGGTCTTATTAAATTTGTACCAAGTTTGCAAGTGTTTTGGAATGGTCTCATTAAATTTGTACCAAGTTTGCAAGTGTTTTGGCATGGTCTTAGGAAGTTTGTTCAAAGTTTGCAAATGTTTGCAATGGTCTTAATAAATTTGTACCAAGTTTGCAAGTGTTTTGGCATGGTCTAATTAAATTTGTACCAAGTTTGCAAGTGTTTTGGCATGGTCTTAGGAAGTTTGTTCCAAGTTTGCAAGTGTTTGGCCTAGTCTTATTAAATATGTACCAAGTTTGCAAGTGTTTGACATGGTATTATTAAATTTGTACCAAGTTTGCAAGTGTTTTGGCATGGTCTTATTAAATTTGTACCAAGTTTGCAAGTGTTTTGGCATGGTCTTATTAAATTTGTTCCAAGTTTGCAAGTGTTTTGGCATGGTCTTATTAAATTTGTACCAAGTTTGCAAGTGTTTTGGCATGGTCTTATTAAATTTGTACCAAGTTTGCAAGTGTTTTGGCATGGTCTTAGGAAGTTTGTTCAAAGTTTGCAAATGTTTGCCATGGTCTTATTAAATTTGTACCAAGTTTGCAAGTGTTTTGGCATGGTCTAATTAAATTTGTACCAAGTTTGCAAGTGTTTTGGCATGGTCTTAGGAAGTTTGTTCCAAGTTTGCAAGTGTTTGGCCTTGTCTTATTAAATTTGTACCAATTTTGCAAGTGTTTGACATGGTATTATTAAATTTGTACCAAGTTTGCAAGTGTTTTGGCAAGGTCTTATTAAATTTGTACCAAGTTTGCAAGTGTTTTGGCATGGTCTTATTAAATTTTTTTCCTAGTTTGCAAGTGTTTTGGCATGGTCTTATTAAATTTGTCCCAAGTTTGCAAGTGCTTTGGCATGGTCTTATTAAATTTGTACCAAGTTTGCAAGTCTTTTGGCATGGTCTTAGGAAGTTTGTTCCAAGTTTGCAAGTGTTTGGCATGGTCTTATTAAATTTGTACCAAGTTTGCAAGTGTTTTGGAATGGTCTCATTAAATTTGTACCAAGTTTGCAAGTGTTTTGGCATGGTCTTAGGAAGTTTGTTCAAAGTTTGCAAATGTTTGCAATGGTCTTATTAAATTTGTACCAAGTTTGTTAGTGTTTTGGCATGGTCTAATTAAATTTGTACCAAGTTTGCAAGTGTTTTGGCATGGTCTTAGGAAGTTTGTTCCAAGTTTGCAAGTGTTTGGCCTTGTCTTATTAAATATGTACCAAGTTTGCAAGTGTTTGACTTGGTATTATTACATTTGTACCAAGTTTGCAAGTGTTTTGGCATGGTCTTATTAAATTTGTACCAAGTTTGCAAGTGTTTTGGCATGGTCTTATTAAATTTGTTCCAAGTTTGCAAGTGTTTTGGCATGGTCTTATTAAATTTGTACCAAGTTTGCAAGTGTTTTGGCATGGTCTTATTAAATTTGTACCAAGTTTGCAAGTGTTTTGGCATGGTCTTAGGAAGTTTGTTCAAAGTTTGCAAATGTTTGCCATGGTCTTATTAAATTTGTACCAAGTTTGCAAGTGTTTTTGCATGGTCTAATTAAATTTGTACCAAGTTTGCAAGTGTTTTGGCATGGTCTTAGGAAGTTTGTTCCAAGTTTGCAAGTGTTTGGCCTTGTCTTATTAAATTTGTACCAATTTTGCAAGTGTTTGACATGGTATTATTAAATTTGTACCAAGTTTGCAAGTGTTTTGGCAAGGTCTTATTAAATTTGTACCAAGTTTGCAATTGTTTTGGCATGGTCTTATTAAATTTGTTCCAAGTTTGCAAGTGTTTTGGCATGGTCTTATTAAATTTGTCCCAAGTTTGCAAGTGCTTTGGCATGGTCTTATTAAATTTGTACCAAGTTTGCAAGTGTTTTGGCATGGTCTTAGGAAGTTTGTTCCAAGTTTGCAAGTGTTTGGCATGGTCTTATTAAACTAGTACCAAGTTTGCAAGTGTTTGGCATGGTCTTATTAAATTTGTACCAAGGGTGCAAGTGTTTTGGCATGGTCTTATTAAATTTGTCCCAAGTTTGCAAGTGCTTTGGCATGGTCTTATTAAATTTGTACCAAGTTTGCAAGTGTTTTGGCATGGTCTTAGGAAGTTTGTTCCAAGTTTGCAAGTGTTTGGCATGGTCTTATTAAATTTTTACCAAGTTTGCAAGTGTTTGGCATGGTCTTATTAAATTTGTACCAAAATTGCAAGTGTTTTGGCATGGTCTTATTAAATATGTTCCAAGTTTGCAAGTGTTTTGGCATGGTCTTATTACATGTGTACCAAGTTTGCAAGTGTTTGGCATGGTCTTTTTAAATTTGTACCAAGTTTGCAAGTGTTTTGGCATGGTCTTATTAAATTTGTACCAAGTTCGCAAGTGTTTTGGCATGGTCTTATTACATTTGTACCAAGTTTGCAAGTGTTTTGGCATGGTCTTAGGAAGTTTGTTCCAAATTTACATGTTTTTGGCATGGTCTTATTTAATTTGTACCAAGTTTGCAAGTGTTTTGGCATGGTCTTATTAAATTTGTTCCAAGTTTGCAAGTGTTTTGGCATGGTCTTATTACATTTGTACTAAGTTTGCAAGTGTTTTGGCATGGTCTTAGGAAGTTTGTTCCAAATTTGCTAGTGTTTGGCATGGTTTTATTAAATGTGTACCAAGTTTGCAAGTGTTTGGCATGGTCTTTTTAAATTTGTACCAAGTTTGCAAGTGTTTTGGCATGGTCTTATGAAATTTGTACCAAGTTTGCAAGTGTTTTGGCATGGTCTTATTACATTTGTACTAAGTTTGCAAGTGTTTTGGCATGGTCTTAGGAAGTTTGTTCCAAGTTTGCTAGTGTTTGGCATGGTCTTATTAAATTAGTACCAAGTTTGCAAGTGTTTGGCATGGTCTAAGGAAGTTTGTTCCAAGTTTGCAAGTGTTTTGGCATGGTCTTATGAAATTTGTACCAAGTTCGCAAGTGTTTTGGCATGGTCTTATTAAATTTGTACCAAGTTTGCAAGTGTTTTGGCATGGTCTTAGGAAGTTTGTTCCAAATTTACAAGTTTTTGGCATGGTCTTATTTAATTTGTACCAAGTTTGCAAGTGTTTTGGCATGGTCTTATTAAATTTGTCCCAAGTTTTCAAGTGTTTTGGCATGGTCTAAGGAAGTTTGTTCCAAGTTTGCAAGTGTTTTGGCATGGTCTTATGAAATTTGTACCAAGTTTGCAAGTGTTTTGGCATGGTCTTATTACATTTGTTCTAAGTTTGCAAGTGTTTTGGCATGGTCTTAGGAAGTCTGTTCCAAGTTTGCAAGTGTTTTGGCATGGTCTTATTAAATTTGTACCAAGTTTGCAAGTGTTTTGGCATGGTCTTATAAAATTTGTTTCAAGTTTGCAAGTGTTTTGGCACGGTCTTATTAAATTTGTACCAAGTTTGCAAGTGGTTTGGCATGGTCTTAGGAAGTTTGTTCCAAGTTTGCAAGTGTGTGGCATGGTCTTATTAAATTTGTACCAAGTTTGCAAGTGTTTTGGCATGGTCTTATGAAATTTGTACCAAGTTTGCTAGTGTTTTGGCATGGTCTTATTAAATTTGTACCAAGTTTGCAAGTGTTTTGGCATGGTCTTTTTAAATTTCTACTAAGTTTGCAAGTGTTTTGGCATGGTCTTATTAAATTTGTACCAAGTTTGCAAGTGTTTTGGCATGGTCTTAGGAGGTTTGTTCCAAGTTTGCAAGTGTTTGGCATGGTCTTATTAAATTTGTACCAAGTTTGCAAGTGTTTTGGCATGGTCTTAGGAAGTTTGTTCCAAGTTTGCAAGTGTTTTGGCATGGTCTTGTGAAATTTGTACCAAGTTTGCAAGTGATTTGGCATGGTCTGATTAAATATGTTCCAAGTTTGCAATTGTTTTGGCATGGTTTTATTAAATTTGTACCAAGTTTGCAAGTGTTTTGGCATGGTATTATTAAATTTGTACCAAGTTTGCAAGTGTTTTGGCATGGTCTTAGGAAGTTTGTTCCAAGTTTGCAAGTGTTTTGGCATGGTTTTCTTAAATTTGTACCAAGTTTGCAAGTGTTTGGCATGATCTTATTAAATTTGTACCAAGTTTGCAAGTGTTTTGGCATGGTCTTATTAAATTTGTACCAAGTTTGCAAGTGTTTTGGCATGGTCTTATGAAATTTGTACCAAGTTTGCAAGTGTTTTGGAATGGTCTTATTACATTTGTACCAAGTTTGCAAGTGTTTTGGCATGGTCTTATTAAATTTGTACTAAGTGTGCAAGTGTTTTGGCATGGTCTTATTAAATTTGTACCAAGTTTGCAAGTGTTTGGCATGGTCTTAGGAAGTTTGTTCCAAGTTTGCAAGTGTTTTGGCATGGTCTTATTAAATTTGTACCAAGTTTGCGAGTGTTTTGGCATGGTCTTAGGAAGTTTGTTCCAAGTTTGCAAGTGTTTTGGTATGGTTTTATTAAATTTGTACCAATTTTGCAAGTGTTTTGGCATGGTGTTATTAAATTTGTTCCAAGTTTGCAAGTGTTTTGGCATGGTCTTATTAAATTTGTACCAAGTTTGCAAGTGTTTTGGCATGGTATTATTAAATTTGTACCAAGTTTGCAAGTGTTTTGGCATGGTCTTAGGAAAATTGTTCCAAGTTTGCAAGTGTTTTGGCATGGTCTTATTAAATTTGTACCAAGTTTGCAAGTGTTTTGGCAAGGTCTTATTAAATTTGTACCAAGTTTGCAAGTGTTTTGGCATGGTCTTAGGAAGTTTGTTCCAAGTTTGCAAGTGTTTTGGCATGGTCTTATTAAGTTTGTACCAAGTTTGCAAGTGTTTTGGCATGGTCTTATTAAATTTGTACCAAAATTGCAAGTGTTTTGGCATGGTCTTATTAAATTTGTACCAAGTTTGCAAGTGTTTTGGCATGGTCTTATTAAATTTGTACCAAGTTTGCAAGTGTTTTGGCATGGTCTTATTAAATTTGTACCATGTTTGCAAGTGTTTTGGCATGGTCTTAGGAAGTTTGTTCCAAGTTTGCAAGTGTTTTGGCATGGTCTTATTAAATTTGTACCAAGTTTGCAAGTGTTTTGGAATGGTCTTATTAAATTTGTCCCAAGTTTGCAAGTGCTTTGGCATGGTCTTATTAAATTTGTACCAAGATTGCAAGTGTTTTAGCATGGTCATAGGAAGTTTCTTCCAAGTTAGCAAGTGTTTGGCATGGTCTTATTACATTTGTACCAAGTTTGCAAGTGTTCTGGCATGGTCTTTTTATATTTGTACCAAGTTTGCAAGTGTTTGGCATGGTCTTATTAAATTTGACTAAGTATGCAAGAGTTTTGGCATGGTCTTATTACATTTGTACCAAGTTTGCAAGTGTTTTGGCATGGTCTTAGGAAGTTTTTTCCAAGTTTGCAAGCGTTTTGGCATGGTCTTATTAAATTTGTACCAAGTTTGCAAGTGTTTTGGCATGGTCTTATAAAATTTGTACCAAGTTTGCAAGTGTTTTGGCATGGTCTTAGGAAGTTTGTTCCAAGTTTGCAAGTGTTTGGCATTGTCTTATTTAATTTGTACCAAGTTTGCAAGTGTTTGGCATGGTCTTATTAAATTTGTACCAAGTTTGCAAGTGTTTTGGCATGGTCTTAGGAAGTTTGTTCCAAGTTTGCAAGTGTTTTGGCATGGTCTTATTAAATTTGTACCAAGTTTGCAAGTGTTTTGGAATGGTCTCATTAAATTTGTACCAAGTTTGCAAGTGTTTTGGCATGGTCTTAGGAAGTTTGTTCAAAGTTTGCAAATGTTTGCAATGGTCTTAATAAATTTGTACCAAGTTTGCAAGTGTTTTGGCATGGTCTAATTAAATTTGTACCAAGTTTGCAAGTGTTTTGGCATGGTCTTAGGAAGTTTGTTCCAAGTTTGCAAGTGTTTGGCCTAGTCTTATTAAATATGTACCAAGTTTGCAAGTGTTTGACATGGTATTATTAAATTTGTACCAAGTTTGCAAGTGTTTTAGCATGGTCTTATTAAATTTGTACCAAGTTTGCAAGTGTTTTGGCATGGTCTTATTAAATTTGTTCCAAGTTTGCAAGTGTTTTGGCATGGTCTTATTAAATTTGTACCAAGTTTGCAAGTGTTTTGGCATGGTCTTATTAAATTTGTACCAAGTTTGCAAGTGTTTTGGCATGGTCTTAGGAAGTTTGTTCAAAGTTTGCAAATGTTTGCCATGGTCTTATTAAATTTGTACCAAGTTTGCAAGTGTTTTGGCATGGTCTAATTAAATTTGTACCAAGTTTGCAAGTGTTTTGGCATGGTCTTAGGAAGTTTGTTCCAAGTTTGCAAGTGTTTGGCCTTGTCTTATTAAATTTGTACCAATTTTGCAAGTGTTTGACATGGTATTATTAAATTTGTACCAAGTTTGCAAGTGTTTTGGCAAGGTCTTATTAAATTTGTACCAAGTTTGCAAGTGTTTTGGCATGGTCTTATTAAATTTTTTTCCTAGTTTGCAAGTGTTTTGGCATGGTCTTATTAAATTTGTCCCAAGTTTGCAAGTGCTTTGGCATGGTCTTATTAAATTTGTACCAAGTTTGCAAGTGTTTTGGCATGGTCTTAGGAAGTTTGTTCCAAGTTTGCAAGTGTTTGGCATGGTCTTATTAAATTTGTACCAAGTTTGCAAGTGTTTTGGAATGGTCTCATTAAATTTGTACCAAGTTTGCAAGTGTTTTGGCATGGTCTTAGGAAGTTTGTTCAAAGTTTGCAAATGTTTGCAATGGTCTTATTAAATTTGTACCAAGTTTGTTAGTGTTTTGGCATGGTCTAATTAAATTTGTACCAAGTTTGCAAGTGTTTTGGCATGGTCTTAGGAAGTTTGTTCCAAGTTTGCAAGTGTTTGGCCTTGTCTTATTAAATATGTACCAAGTTTGCAAGTGTTTGACTTGGTATTATTAAATTTGTACCAAGTTTGCAAGTGTTTTGGCATGGTCTTATTAAATTTGTACCAAGTTTGCAAGTGTTTTGGCATGGTCTTATTAAATTTGTTCCAAGTTTGCAAGTGTTTTGGCATGGTCTTATTAAATTTGTACCAAGTTTGCAAGTGTTTTGGCATGGTCTTATTAAATTTGTACCAAGTTTGCAAGTGTTTTGGCATGGTCTTAGGAAGTTTGTTCAAAGTTTGCAAATGTTTGCCATGGTCTTATTAAATTTGTACCAAGTTTGCAAGTGTTTTGGCATGGTCTAATTAAATTTGTACCAAGTTTGCAAGTGTTTTGGCATGGTCTTAGGAAGTTTGTTCCAAGTTTGCAAGTGTTTGGCCTTGTCTTATTAAATTTGTACCAATTTTGCAAGTGTTTGACATGGTATTATTAAATTTGTACCAAGTTTGCAAGTGTTTTGGCAAGGTCTTATTAAATTTGTACCAAGTTTGCAATTGTTTTGGCATGGTCTTATTAAATTTGTTCCAAGTTTGCAAGTGTTTTGGCATGGTCTTAATAAATTTGTCCCAAGTTTGCAAGTGCTTTGGCATGGTCTTATTAAATTTGTACCAAGTTTGCAAGTGTTTTGGCATGGTCTTAGGAAGTTTGTTCCAAGTTTGCAAGTGTTTGGCATGGTCTTATTAAACTAGTACCAAGTTTGCAAGTGTTTGGCATGGTCTTATTAAATTTGTACCAAGGGTGCAAGTGTTTTGGCATGGTCTTATTAAATTTGTCCCAAGTTTGCAAGTGCTTTGGCATGGTCTTATTAAATTTGTACCAAGTTTGCAAGTGTTTTGGCATGGTCTTAGGAAGTTTGTTCCAAGTTTGCAAGTGTTTGGCATGGTCTTATTAAATTTTTACCAAGTTTGCAAGTGTTTGGCATGGTCTTATTAAATTTGTACCAAAATTGCAAGTGTTTTGGCATGGTCTTATTAAATATGTTCCAAGTTTGCAAGTGTTTTGGCATGGTCTTATTACATGTGTACCAAGTTTGCAAGTGTTTTGGCATGGTCTTATTAAATTTGTACCAAGTTTGGAAGTGTTTGGCATGGTCTTATTAAATTTGTACCAAGTTTGCAAGTGTTTTGGCATGGTCTTATTAAATTTGTACCAAGTTTGCAAGTGTTTTGGCATGGTCTTATGAAATTTGTACCAAGTTTGCAAGTGTTTTGGCATGGTCTTATTAAATTTGTACAAAGTTTGCAAGTGTTTTGGCATGGTCTTATTAAATTTGTCCCAAGTTTGCAAGTGCTTTGGCATGGTCTTATCAAATTTGTACCAAGTTTGCAAGTGTTTTGGCATGGTCTTATTAAATTTGTACCAAGTTTGGAAGTGTTTGGCATGGTCTTATTAAATTTGTACCAAGTTTGCAAGTGTTTTGGCATGGTCTTATTAAATTTGTCCCAAGTTTGCAAGTGCTTTGGCATGGTCTTATTAAATTTGTACCAAGTTTGCAAGTGTTTTGGCATGGTCTTAGGAAGTTTGTTCCAAGTTTGCAAGTGTTTGGCATGGTCTTATTAAATTTTTACCAAGTTTGCAAGTGTTTGGCATGGTCTTATTAAATTTGTACCAAGTTCTCAAGTGTTTTGGCATGGTCTTATTAAATATGTTCCAAGTTTGCAAGTGTTTTGGCATGGTCTTATTACATTTGTACCAAGTTTGCAAGTGTTTTGGCATGGTCTTATTAAATTTGTACCAAGTTTGGAAGTGTTTGGCATGGTCTTATTAAATTTGTACCAAGTTTGCAAGTGTTTTGGCATGGTCTTATTAAATTTGTACCAAGTTTGCAAGTGTTTTGGCATGGTCTTATGAAATTTGTACCAAGTTTGCAAGTGTTTTGGCATTGTCTTATTAAATTTGTACAAAGTTTGCAAGTGCTTTGGCATGGTCTTATTAAATTTGTACCAAGTTTGCAAGTGTTTTGGCATGGTCTTATGAAATTTGTACCAAGTTTGCAAGTGTTTTGGCATGGTCTTATTAAATTTGTACCAAGTTTGCAAGTGTTTTGGCATGGTCTTATTTCATTTGTTCCAAGTTTGCAAGTGTTTTGGCATGGTCTTATTAAATTTGTACCAAGTTGGCAAGTGTTTTGGCATGGTCTTATAAAATTTGAACCAAAATTGCAAGTGTTTTGGCATGGCCTTATTAAATTTGTTCCAAGTTTGCAAGTGTTTTGGCATGGGCTTATTAAATTTGTACCAAGTTTGCAAGTGTTTTGGCATGGTCTTATTAAATTTGTACCAAGTTTGCGAGTGTTTTGGCATGGTCTTAGGAAGTTTGTTCCAAGTTTGCAAGTGTTTTGGTATGGTTTTATTAAATTTGTACCAAGTTTGCAAGTGTTTTGGCATGGTGTTATTAAATTTGTTCCAAGTTTCCAAGTGTTTTGGCATGGTCTTATTAAATTTGTACCATGTTTGCAAGTGTTTTGGCAGGGTCTTATTAAATTTGTACCAAGTTTGCAAGTGTTTTGGCATGGTCTTAGGAAGTTTGTTCCAAGTTTGCAAGTGTTTTTGCATGGTCTAATTAAATTTGTACCAAGTTTGCAGGTGTTTTGGCATGGTCTTAGGAAGTTTGTTCCAAGTTTGCAAGTGTTTTGGCATGGTCTTTTTAAATTTGTTCCAAGTTTGCAAGTGTTTTGGCATGGTCTTATTAAATATGTACCAAGTTTGCAAGTGTTTTGGCATGGTATTATTAAATTTGTACCAAGTTTGCAAGTGTTTTGGCATGGTCTTAGGAAAATTGTTCCAAGTTTGCAAGTGTTTTGGCATGGTCTTATTAAATTTGTTCCAAGTGTGCAAGTGTTTTGGCATGGTCATAGGAAGTTTGTTCCAAGTTTGCAAGTGTTAGGCATGGTTTTATTAAATGTGTACCAAGTTTGCAAGTGTTTGGCATGGTCTTTTTAAATTTATACCAAGTTTGCAAGTGTTTTGGCATGGTCTTATTAAATTTGTACCAAGTTTGCAAGTGTTTTGGCATGGTCTTATTAAATTTGTACCAAGTTTGCAAGTGTTTTGGCATGGTCTTATTAAATTTGTACCAAGTTTGCAAGTGTTTTGGCATGGTCTTAGGAAGTTTGTTCCAAGTTTGCAAGTGTTTTGACATGGTCTGATTAAATTTGTACCAAGTTTGCAAGCGTTTTTTCATGGTCTTATTAAATTTGTACCAAGTTTGCAAGTGTTTTGGCATGGTCTTATTAAATTTGTACCAAGTTTGCAAGTGTTTTGGCATGGTCTTATTAAATTTGTACCAAGTTTGCAAGTGTTTTGGCATGGTCTTATTAAATTTGTCCCAAGTTTGCAAGTGCTTTGGCATGGTCTTATTAAATTTGTACCAATTTTGCAAGGGCTTTGGCATGGTATAGAAAGTTTGTTCCAAGTTTGTAAGTCTTAGGCATGGTCTTATTAAATTTGTACCAAGTTTGCAAGTGTTTGGCATGGTCTTTTTAAATTTGTACCAAGGTTGCAAGTGTTTTGGCATGGTCTTATTAAATTTGTACCAAGTTTGCAAGTGTTTTGGCATGGTCTTTTTACATTTGTATCAAGTTTGCAAGTGTTTTGGCATGGTCTTATTAAATTTGACTAAGTTTGCAAGTGTTTTGGCATGGTCTTAGGAAGTTTGTTCCAAGTTTGCAAGTGTTTTGACATGGTCTTATTAAATTTGTACCAAGTTTGCAAGCGTTTTTTCATGGTCTTATTAAATTTGTACCAAGTTTGCAAGTGTTTTGGCATGGTCTTATTAAATTTGTACCAAGTTTGCAAGTGTTTTGGCATGGTCTTATTAAATTTGTACCAAGTTTGCAAGTGTTTTGGCATGGTCTTATTAAATTTGTCCCAAGTTTGCAAGTGCTTTGGCATGGTCTTATTAAATTTGTACCAATTTTGCAAGGGCTTTGGCATGGTATAGAAAGTTTGTTCCAAGTTTGCAAGTCTTAGGCATGGTCTTATTAAATTTGTACCAAGTTTGCAAGTGTTTGGCATGGTCTTTTTAAATTTGTACCAAGGTTGCAAGTGTTTTGGCATGGTCTTATTAAATTTGTACCAAGTTTGCAAGTGTTTTGGCATGGTCTTTTTACATTTGTATCAAGTTTGCAAGTGTTTTGGCATGGTCTTAGGAAGTCTGTTCCAAGTTTGCAAGTGTTTGGCATGGTCTTATTAAATTTGTACCAAGTTTGCAAGTGTTTTGGCATGGTCTTATTAAATTTGTACCAAGTTTGCAAGTGTTTTGGCATGGTCTTATTAAATTTGTACCAAGTTTGCAAGTGTTTTGGCATGGTATTATTAAATTTGTACCAAGTTTGCAAGTGTTTTGGCATGGTCTTTGGAAGTTTGTTCCAAGTTTGCAAGTGTTTTGGCATGGTCTTATTAAATTTGTTCCAAGTGTGCAAGTGTTTTGGCATGGTCTTATTAAATTTGTACCAAGTTTGCAAGTGTCTTGGCATGGTCTTATTAAATTTGTTCCAAGTTTGCAAGTGTTTTGGCATGGTCTTATTATATTTGTCTCAAGTTTGCAAGTGCTTTGGCATGGTCTTATTAAATTTGTACCAAGTTTGCAAGTGTTTTGGCATGGTCATAGGAAGTTTCTTCCAAGTTTGCAAGTGTTTGGCATGGTCTTATTAAATTTGTACCAAGTTTGCAAGTGTTTGGCAAGGTCTTTTTCTATTTGTACCAAGTTTGCAAGTGTTTTGGCATGGTCTTATTAAATTTGTCCCAAGTTTGCAAGTGTTTTGGCATGGTCTTAGGAAGTTTGTTCCAAGTTTGCAAGCGTTTTGGCATGGTCTTATTAAATTTGACTAAGTTTGCAAGTGTTTTGGCATGGTCATATTAAATTTGTTCCAAGTTTGCAAGTGTTTTGGCATGGTCTTATTAAATTTGTACCAAGTTTGCAAGTGTTTTGGCATGGTCTTATTAAATTTGTACCAAGTTTGCATGTGTTTTGGCATGGTCTTATTAAATTTGTCCCAAGTTTGCAAGTGCTTTGGCATGGTCTTATTAAATTTGTACCAAGTTTGCAAGTGTTTTGGCATGGTATTATTAAATTTGTACCAAGTTTGCAAGTGTTTTGGCATGGTCTTAGGAAGTTTGTTCCAAGTTTGCAAGTGTTTTGACATGGTCTTATTAAATTTGTACCAAGTTTGCAAGTGTTATGGCATGGTCTTATTAAATTTGTTCCAAGTTTGCAAGTGTTTTGGCATGGTCTTATTAAATTTGTACCAAGTTTGCAAGTGTTTTGGCATGGTCTTATTAAATTTGTACCAAGTTTGCAAGTGTTTTGGCATGGTCTTATAAAATTTGTCCCAAGTTTGCAAGTGCTTTGGCATGGTCTTATTAAATTTGTACCAAGTTTGCAAGGGTTTTGGCATGGTCATAGGAAGTTTGTTCCAAGTTTGCAAGTGTTAGGCATGGTTTTATTAAATGTGTACCAAGTTTGCAAGTGTTTGGCATGGTCTTTTTAAATTTGTACCAAGTTTGCAAGTGTTTTGGCATGGTCTTATGAAATTTGTACCAAGTTTGCAAGTGTTTTGGCATGGTCTTATTACATTTGTACTAAGTTTGCAAGTGTTTTGGCATGGTCTTAGGAAGTTTGTTCCAAGTTTGCTAGTGTTTGGCATGGTCTTATTAAATTTGTACCAAGTTTGCAAGTGTTTGGCATGGTCTTTTTATATTTGTACCAAGTTTGCAAGTGTTTTGGCATGGTCTTATTAAATTTGTCCCAAGTTTGCAAGTGTTTTGGCATGGTCTAAGGAAGTTTGTTCCAAGTTTGCAAGCGTTTTGGCATGATCTTATTAAATTTGACTAAGTTTGCAAGTGTTTTGGCATGGTCTTATTAAATTTGTTCCAAGTTTGCAAGTGTTTTGGCATGGTCTTATTAAATTTGTACCAAGTTTGCAAGTGTTTTGGCATGGTCTTTTTAAATTTGTTCCAAGTTTGCAAGTGTTTTGGCATGGTCTTATTACATTTGTACCAAGTTTGCAAGTGTTTTGGCATGGTCTTAGGAAGTTTGTTCCAAATTTGCAAGTTTTTGGCATGGTCTTATTTAATTTGTACCAAGTTTGCAAGT
Organism: Anopheles atroparvus; assembly: GCA_914969975.1. NCBI lineage: Eukaryota > Metazoa > Arthropoda > Insecta > Diptera > Culicidae > Anopheles > Anopheles atroparvus. The sequence continues at coordinate 10,347,226 of CAJZCY010000006.1, read as the reverse complement.
GTTTTGGCATGGTCTTTTTAAATTTGTTCCAAGTTTGCAAGTGTTTTGGCATGGTCTTATTACATTTGTACTAAGTTTGCAAGTGTTTTGGCATGGTCTTAGGAAGTTTGTTCCAAGTTTGCTAGTGTTTGGCATGGTTTTATTAAATGTGTACCAAGTTTGCAAGTGTTTGGCATGGTCTTTTTAAATTTGTACCAAGTTTGCAAATGTTTTGGCATGGTCTTATGAAATTTGTACCAAGTTTGCAAGTGTTTTGGCATGGTCTTATTACATTTGTACTAAGTTTGCAAGTGTTTTGGCATGGTCTTAGGAAGTTTGTTCCAAGTTTGCAAGTGTTTGGCATGGTCTTATTAAATTAGTACCAAGTTTGCTAGTGTTTGGCATGGTCTTTTTATATTTGTACCAAGTTTGCTAGTGTTTTGGCATGGTCTTATTAAATTTGTCCCAAGTTTGCAAGTGTTTTGGCATGGTCTAAGGAAGTTTGTTCCAAGTTTGCAAGCGTTTTGGCATGGTCTTATTAAATTTGACTAAGTTTGCAAGTGTTTTGGCATGGTCTTATTAAATTTGTTCCAAGTTTGCAAGTGTTTTGGCATGGTCTTATTAAATTTGTACCAAGCTTGCAAGTGTTTTGGCATGGTCTTATTAAATTTGTTCCAAGTTTGCAAGTGTTTTGGCATGGTCTTATTAAATTTGTACCAAGTTTGCAAGTGTTTTGGCATGGTCTTATTAAATTTGTACCAAGTTTGCAAGTGTTTTGGCATGGTATTATTAAATTTGTACCAAGTTTGCAAGTGTTTTGGCATGGTCTTAGGAAGTTTGTTCCAAGTTTGCAAGTGTTTTGACATGGTCTTATTAAATTTGTACCAAGTTTGCAAGGGTTTTGGCATGGTCATAGGAAGTTTGTTCCAAGTTTGCAAGTGTTTGGCATGGTCTTTTTAAATTTGTACCAAGTTTGCAAGTGTTTTGGCATGGTCTTATTAAATTTGTACCAAGTTCGCAAGTGTTTTGGCATGGTCTTATTACATTTGTACCAAGTTTGCAAGTTTTTTGGCATGGTCTTAGGAAGTTTGTTCCAAATTTGCAAGTTTTTGGCATGGTCTTATTTAATTTGTACCAAGTTTGCAAGTGTTTTGGCATGGTCTTATTAAATTTGTTCCAAGTTTGCAAGTGTTTTGGCATGGTCTTATTTAATTTGTACCAAGTTTGCAAGTGTTTTGGCATGGTCTTATTAAATTTGTACCAAGTTTGCAAGTGTTTTGGCATGGTCTTATTAAATTTGTACCAAGTTTGCAAGTGTTTTGGCATGGTCTTATAAAATTTGTTTCAAGTTTGCAAGTGTTTTGGCACGGTCTTATTAAATTTGTACCAAGTTTGCAAGTGGTTTGGCATGGTCTTAGGAAGTTTGTTCCAAGTTTGCAAGTGTGTGGCATGGTCTTATTAAATTTGTACCAAGTTTGCAAGTGTTTTGGCATGGTCTAAGGAAGTTTGTTCCAAGTTTGCAAGCGTTTTGGCATGGTCTTATTAAATTTGACTAAGTTTGCAAGTGTTTTGGCATGGTCTTAGGAAGTTTGTTCCAAGTTTGCAAGTGTGTGGCATGGTCTTATTAAATTTGTACCAAGTTTGCAAGTGTTTTGGCATGGTCTTATGAAATTTGTACCAAGTTTGCTAGTGTTTTGGCATGGTCTTATTAAATTTGTACCAAGTTTGCAAGTGTTTTGGCATGGTCTTTTTAAATTTCTACTAAGTTTGCAAGTGTTTTGGCATGGTCTTATTAAATTTGTACCAAGTTTGCAAGTGTTTTGGCATGGTCTTAGGAGGTTTGTTCCAAGTTTGCAAGTGTTTGGCATGGTCTTTTTATATTTGTACCAAGTTTGCAAGTGTTTTGGCATGGTCTTAGGAAGTTTGTTCCAAGTTTGCAAGTGTTTTGGCATGGTCTTATGAAATTTGTACCAAGTTTGCAAGTGATTTAGCATGGTCTGATTAAATATGTTCCAAGTTTGTAAGTGTTTTGGCATGGTCTTATTAAATTTGTACTAAGTCTGCAAGTGTTTTGGCATGGTCTTATTAAATTTGTACCAACTTTGCAAGTGTTTTGGCATGGTCTTATGAAATTTGTACCAAGTTTGCAAGTGTTTTGGAATGGTCTTTTACATTTGTACCAAGTTTGCAAGTGTTTTGGCATGGTCTTATTAAATTTGTACTAAGTGTGCAAGTGTTTTGGCATGGTCTTATTAAATTTGTACCAAGTTTGCAAGTGTTTGGCATGGTCTTAGGAAGTTTGTTCCAAGTTTGCAAGTGTTTTGGCATGGTCTAATTAAATTTGTACCAAGTTTGCAAGTGTTTTGGCATGGTCTTATTAAATTTGTACCAAGTTTGCAATTGTTTTGGCATGGTCTTATTAAATTTGTACCAAGTTTGCAAGTGTTTTGGCATGGTATTATTAAATTTGTACAAAGTTTGCAAGTGTTTTGGCATGGTCTTAGGAAGTTTGTTCCAAGTTTGCAAGTGTTTTGGCATGGTCTTATTAAATTTGTACCAAGTGTGCAAGTGTTTTGGCATGGTCTTATTAAATTTGTACCAAGTTTGCAATTGTTTTGGCATGGTCTTATTAAATTTGTACCAAGTTTGCAAGTGTTTTGGCATGGTATTATTAAATTTGTACCAAGTTTGCAAGTGTTTTGGCATGGTCTTAGGAAGTTTGTTCCAAGTTTGCAAGTGTTTTGGCATGGTTTTCTTAAATTTGTACCAAGTTTGCAAGTGTTTGGCATGATCTTATTAAATTTGTACCAAGTTTGCAAGTGTTTTGGCATGGTCTTATTAAATTTGTACCAAGTTTGCAAGTGTTTTGGCATGGTCTTATGAAATTTGTACCAAGTTTGCAAGTGTTTTGGCATGGTCTTATGAAATTTGTACCAAGTTTGCAAGTGTTTTGGAATGGTCTTATTACATTTGTACCAAGTTTGCAAGTGTTTTGGCATGGTCTTATTAAATTTGTACTAAGTGTGCAAGTGTTTTGGCATGGTCTTATTAAATTTGTACCAAGTTTGCAAGTGTTTGGCATGGTCTTAGGAAGTTTGTTCCACGTTTGCAAGTGTTTTGGCATGGTCTTATTAAATTTGTACCAAGTTTGTAAGTGTTTTGGCATGGTCTTATTAAATTTTTACCAAGTTTGCAAGTGTTTTGGCATGGTCTTATTAAATTTGTCTCAAGTTTGCAAGTGCTTTGGCATGGTCTTATTAAATTTGTACCAAGTTTGCAAGTGTTTTGGTATGGTCATAGGAAGTTTCTTCCAAGTTTGCAAGTGTTTGGCATGGTCTTATTAAATTTGTTCCAAGTTTGCAAGTGTTTGGCATGGTCTTTTTATATTTGTACCAAGTTTGCAAGTGTTTTGGCATGGTCTTATTAAATTTGTCCCAAGTTTGCAAGTGTTTTGGCATGGTCTTAGGAAGTTTGTTCCAAGTTTGCAAGCGTTTTGGCATGGTATTATTAAATTTGTACCAAGTTTGCAAAGTGTTTTGGCATGGTCTTAGGAAGTTTGTTCCAAGTCTGCAAGTGTTTTGGCATGGTCTTATTAAATTTGTACCAAGTTTGCAAGTGTTTTGGCATGGTCTTATTAAATTTGTACCAAGTTTGCAATTGTTTTGGCATGGTCTTATTAAATTTGTACCAAGTTTGCAAGTGTTTTGGCATGGTATTATTAAATTTTGTACCAAGTTTGCAAGTGTTTTGGCATGGTCTTAGGAAGTTTGTTCCAAGTTTGCAAGTGTTTTGACATGGTCTTATTAAATTTGTACCAAGTTTGCAAGTGTTTTGGCATGGTCTTATTAAATTCGTACCAAGTTTGCAAGTGTTTTGGTATGGTCTTATTAAATTTGTCTCAAGTTTGCAAGTGCTTTGGCATGGTATTATTAAATTTGTACCAAGTTTGCAAGTGTTTTGGTATGGTCATAGGAAGTTTCTTCCAAGTTTGCAAGTGTTTGGCATGGTCTTATTAAATTTGTACCAAGTTTGCAAGTGTTTGGCATGGTCTTTTTATATTTTTACCAAGTTTGCAAGTGTTTTGGCATGGTCTTATTAAATTTGTCCCAAGTTTGCAAGTGTTTTGGCATGGTCTTAGGAAGTTTGTTCCAAGATTGCAAGCGTTTTGGCATGGTCTTATTAAATTTGACTAAGTTTGCAAGTGTTTTGGCATGGTCTTATTAAATTTGTTCCAAGTTTGCAAGTGTTTCGGCATGGTCTTATTACATTTGTACCAAGTTTGCAAGTGATTTGGCATGGTCTTATTAAATTTGTACCAATTTTGCAAGTGTTTTGGCATGGTCTTATTAAATTTGTCCCAAGTTTGCAAGTGCTTTGGCATGGTCTTATTAAATTTGTACCAAGTTTGCAAGTGTTTTGGCATGGTCTTATTAAACTTGTACCAAGTTTGCCAGTGTTTGACATGGTGTGATTAAATTTGTCTCAAGTTTGCAAGTGCTTTGGCATGGTCATATTAAATTTGTACCAAGTTTGCAAGTGTTTTGGCATGGTCATAGGAAGTTTCTTCCAAGTTTGCAAGTGTTTGGCATGGTCTTATTAAATTTGTACCAAGTTTGCAAGTGTTTGGCATGGTCTTTTTATATTTGTACCAAGTTTCAAGTGTTTTGGCATGGTCTTATTAAATTTGACTAAGTTTGCAATTGTTTTGGCATGGTCTTATTAAATTTGTACCAAGTTTGCAAGTGTTTTGGCATGGTATTATTAAATTTGTACCAAGTTTGCAGGTGTTTTGGCATGGTCTTAGGAAGTTTGTTCAAAGTTTGCAAGTGTTTTGGCCTGGTCTTATTAAATTTGTGCCAAGTGTGCAAGTGTTTTGGCATGGTCTTATTAAATTTGTACCAAGTTTGTAAGTGTTTTGGCATGGTCTTATTAAACTTGTACCAAGTTTGCAAGTGTTTGACATGGTCTGATTAAATTTGTCTCAAGTTTGCAAGTGCTTTGGCATGGTCTTATTAAATTTGTCCCAAGTTTGCAAGTGTTTTGGCATGGTCATAGGAAGTTTCTTCCAAGTTTGCAAGTGTTTGGCATGGTCTTATTAAATTTGTACCAAGTTTGCAAGTGTTTGGCATGGTCTTTTTATATTTGTACCAAGTTTCAAGCGTTTTGGCATGGTCTTATTAAATTTGACTAAGTTTGCAATTGTTTTGGCATGGTCTTATTAAATTTGTACCAAGTTTGCAAGTGTTTTGGCATGGTATTATTAAATTTGTACCAAGTTTGCAAGTGTTTTGGCATGGTCTTAGGAAGTTTGTTCCAAGTTTGCAAGTGTTTTGGCCTGGTCTTATTAAATTTGTGCCAAGTGTGCAAGTGTTTTGACATGGTCTTATTAAATTTGTACCAAGTTTGCAAGTGTTTTGGCATGGTCTTATTAAACTTGTTCCAAGTTTGCAAGTGTTTGACATGGTCTGATTAAATTTGTCTCAAGTTTGCAAGTGCTTTGGCATGGTCTTATTAAATTTGTACCAAGTTTGCAAGTGTTTTGGCATGGTCATAGGAAGTTTCTTCCAAGTTTGCAAGTGTTTCGGCATGGTCTTATTAAATTTGTACCAAGTTTGCAAGTGTTTGGCATGGTCTTTTTATATTTGTACCAAGTTTCAAGTGTTTTGGCATGGTCTTATTAAATTTGACTAAGTTTGCAAGTGTTTTGGCATGGTCTTATTACATTTGTACCAAGTTTGCAAGTGTTTTGGCATGGTCTTAGGAAGTTTGTTCCAAGTTTGCAAGCGTTTTGGCATGGTCTTATTAAATTTGACTATTTTTGCAAGTGTTTTGGCATGGTCTTATTACATTTGTACCAAGTTGGCAAGTGTTTTGGCATGGTCTAAGGAAGTTTGTTCCATGTTTGCAAGTGTTTTGGCATGGTATTATGAAATTTGTACCAAGTTTGCAAGTGTTTTGGCATGGTCTTAGGAAGTTTGTTCCAAGTTTGCAAGTGTTTTGGCATGGTCTTATTAAATTTGTACCAAGTTTGCAAGTGATTTGGCATGGTCTTATTAAATTTTTACCAAGTTTGCAATTGTTTTGGCATGGTCTTATTAAATTTGTACCATGTTTGCAAGTGTTTTGGCATGGTATTATTAAATTTGTACCAAGTTTGCAAGTGTTTTGGCATGGTCTTAGGAAGTTTGTTCCAAGTTTGCAAGTGTTTTGGCATGGTCTTATTAAACTTGTACCAAGTTTGCAAGTGTTTTGGCATGGTCTTATTAAATTTGTACCAAGTTTGCAATTGTTTTGGCATGGTCTTATTAATTTTGTACCAAGTTTGCAAGTGTTTTGGCATGGTATTATTAAATTTGTACCAAGTTTGCCAGTGTTTTGGCATGGTCTTAGGAAGTTTGTTCCAAGTTTGCAAGTGTTTTGACATGGTCTTATTAAATTTGTACCAAGTTTGCAAGTGTTTTGGCATGGTCTTATTAAATTTGTACCAAGTTTGCAAGTGTTTTGGCATGGTCTTATTAAATTTGGCTCAAGTTTGCAAGTGCTTTGGCATGGTCTTATTAAATTTGTACCAAGTTTGCAAGTGTTTTGGTATGGTCATAGGAAGTTTCTTCCAAGTTTGCAAGTGTTTCGGCATGGTCTTATTAAATTTGTACCAAGTTTGCAAGTGTTTGGCATGGTCTTTTTATATTTGTACCAAGTTTCAAGTGTTTTGGCATGGTCTTATTAAATTTGACAAAGTTTGCAAGTGTTTTGGCATGGTCTTATTACATTTGTACCAAGTTTGCAAGTGTTTTGGCATGGTCTTAGGAAGTTTGTTCCAAGTTTGCAAGCGTTTTGGCATGGTCTTATTAAATTTGACTAAGTTTGCAAGTGTTTTGGCATGGTATTATTAAATTTGTACCAAGTTTGCAAGTGTTTTGGCATGGTCTTAGGAAGTTTGTTCCAAGTTTGCAAGTGTTTTGGCATGGTCTTATTAAACTTGTACCAAGTTTGCAAGTGTTTTGGCATGGTCTTATTAAATTTGTCCCAAGTTTGCAAGTGTTTTGGCATGGTATTATTAAATTTGTACCAAGTTTGCAAGTGTTTTGGCATGGTCTTAGGAAGTTTGTTCCAAGATTGCAAGCGTTTTGGCATGGTCTTATTAAATTTGACTAAGTTTGCAAGTGTTTTGGCATGGTCTTATTAAATTTGTTCCAAGTTTGCAAGTGTTTCGGCATGGTCTTATTAAATTTGTACCAAGTTTGCAAGTGATTTGGCATGGTCTTATTAAATTTGTACCAAGTTTGCAAGTGTTTTGGCATGGTCTTATTAAATTTGTCCCAAGTTTGCAAGTGCTTTGGCATGGTCTTATTAAATTTGTACCAAGTTTGCAAGTGTTTTGGCATGGTCTTATTAAACTTGTACCAAGTTTGCCAGTGTTTGACATGGTCTGATTAAATTTGTCTCAAGTTTGCAAGTGCTTTGGCATGGTCATATTAAATATGTACCAAGTTTGCAAGTGTTTTGGCATGGTCATAGGAAGTTTCTTCCAAGTTTGCAAGTGTTTGGCATGGTCTTATTAAATTTGTACCAAGTTTGCAAGTGTTTGGCATGGTCTTTTTATATTTGTACCAAGTTTCAAGCGTTTTGGCATGGTCTTATTAAATTTGACTAAGTTTGCAATTGTTTTGGCATGGTCTTATTAAATTTGTACCAAGTTTGCAAGTGTTTTGGCATGGTATTATTAAATTTGTACCAAGTTTGCAAGTGTTTTGGCATGGTCTTAGGAAGTTTGTTCCAAGTTTGCAAGTGTTTTGGCCTGGTCTTATTAAATTTGTGCCAAGTGTGCAAGTGTTTTGGCATGGTCTTATTAAATTTGTACCAAGTTTGCAAGTGTTTTGGCATGGTCTTATTAAACTTGTTCCAAGTTTGCAAGTGTTTGACATGGTCTGATTAAATTTGTCTCAAGTTTGCAAGTGCTTTGGCATGGTCTTATTAAATTTGTACCAAGTTTGCAAGTGTTTTGGCATGGTCATAGGAAGTTTCTTCCAAGTTTGCAAGTGTTTCGGCATGGTCTTATTAAATTTGTACCAAGTTTGCAAGTGTTTGGCATGGTCTTTTTATATTTGTACCAAGTTTCAAGTGTTTTGGCATGGTCTTATTAAATTTGACTAAGTTTGCAAGTGTTTTGGCATGGTCTTATTACATTTGTACCAAGTTTGCAAGTGTTTTGGCATGGTCTTAGGAAGTTTGTTCCAAGTTTGCAAGCGTTTTGGCATGGTCTTATTAAATTTGACTAAGTTTGCAAGTGTTTTGGCATGGTCTATTTACATTTGTACCAAGTTGGCAAGTGTTTTGGCATGGTCTAAGGAAGTTTGTTCCATGTTTGCAAGTGTTTTGGCATGGTATTATTAAATTTGTACCAAGTTTGCAAGTGTTTTGGCATGGTCTTAGGAAGTTTGTTCCAAGTTTGCAAGTGTTTTGGCATGGTCTTATTAAATTTGTACCAAGTTTGCAAGTGATTTGGCATGGTCTTATTAAATTTTTACCAAGTTTGCAATTGTTTTGGCATGGTCTTATTAAATTTGTACCATGTTTGCAAGTGTTTTGGCATGGTATTATTAAATTTGTACCAAGTTTGCAAGTGTTTTGGCATGGTCTTAGGAAGTTTGTTCCAAGTTTGCAAGTGTTTTGGCATGGTCTTATTAAACTTGTACCAAGTTTGCAAGTGTTTTGGCATGGTCTTATTAAATTTGTACCAAGTTTGCAATTGTTTTGGCATGGTCTTATTAATTTTGTACCAAGTTTGCAAGTGTTTTGGCATGGTATTATTAAATTTGTACCAAGTTTGCCAGTGTTTTGGCATGGTCTTAGGAAGTTTGTTCCAAGTTTGCAAGTGTTTTGACATGATCTTATTAAATTTGTACCAAGTTTGCAAGTGTTTTGGCATGGTCTTATTAAATTTGTACCAAGTTTGCAAGTGTTTTGGCATGGTCTTATTAAATTTGGCTCAAGTTTGCAAGTGCTTTGGCATGGTCTTATTAAATTTGTACCAAGTTTGCAAGTGTTTTGGTATGGTCATAGGAAGTTTCTTCCAAGTTTGCAAGTGTTTCGGCATGGTCTTATTAAATTTGTACCAAGTTTGCAAGTGTTTGGCATGGTCTTTTTATATTTGTACCAAGTTTCAAGTGTTTTGGCATGGTCTTATTAAATTTGACTAAGTTTGCAAGTGTTTTGGCATGGTCTTATTACATTTGTACCAAGTTTGCAAGTGTTTTGGCATGGTCTTAGGAAGTTTGTTCCAAGTTTGCAAGCGTTTTGGCATGGTCTTATTAAATTTGACTAAGTTTGCAAGTGTTTTGGCATGGTATTATTAAATTTGTACCAAGTTTGCAAGTGTTTTGGCATGGTCTTAGGAAGTTTGTTCCAAGTTTGCAAGTGTTTTGGCATGGTCTTATTAAACTTGTACCAAGTTTGCAAGTGTTTTGGCATGGTCTTATTAAATTTGTCCCAAGTTTGCAAGTGTTTTGGCATGGTCTTAGGAAGTTTGTTCCAAGTTTGCAAGCGTTTTGGCATGGTATTATTAAATTTGTACCAAGTTTGCAAGTGTTTTGGCATGGTCTTAGGAAGTTTGTTCCAAGTTTGCAAGTGTTTTGGCATGGTCTTATTAAATTTGTACCAAGTTTGCAAGTGTTTTGGCATGGTCTTATTAAATTTGTACCAAGTTTGCAATTGTTTTGGCATGGTCTTATTAAATTTGTACCAAGTTTGCAAGTGTTTTGGCATGGTATTATTAAATTTGTACCAAGTTTGCAAGTGTTTTGGCATGGTCTTAGGAAGTTTGTTCCTAGTTTGCAAGTGTTTTGACATGGTCTTATTAAATTTGTACCAAGTTTGCAAGTGTTTTGGCATGGTCTTATCAAATTTGTACCAAGTTTGCAAATGTTTTGGCATGGTCTTATTAAATTTGTCTCAAGTTTGCAAGTGCTTTGGCATGGTCTTATTAAATTTGTACCAAGTTTGCAAGTGTTTTGGTATGGTCTTATTAAATTTGTACCAAGTTTGCAAGTGTTTTGGCATGGTCTTAGGAAGTTTGTTCCAAGTTTGCAAGTGTTTTGGCATGGTCTTATTAAATTTGTACCAAGTTTGCAAGTGTTTTGGCATGGTCTTATTAAATTTGTCCCATGTTTGCAAGTGCTTTGGCATGGTCTTATTAAATTTGTACCAAGTTTGCAAGGGTTTTGGCATGGTCATAGGAAGTTTGTTCCAAGTTTGCAAGTGTTAGGCATGGTCTTATTAAATGTGTACCAAGTTTGCAAGTGTTTGGCATGGTCTTCTTATATTTGTACCAAGTTTGCAAGTGTTTTGGCATGGTCTTATTAAATTTGTCCCAAGTTTGCAAGTGTTTTGGCATGGTCTTAGGAAGTTTGTTCCAAGTTTGCAAGCGTTTTGGCATGGTCTTATTAAATTTGACTAAGTTTGCAAGTGTTTTGGCATGGTCTTATTAGATTTGTTCCAAGTTTGCAAGTGTTTTGGCATGGTCTTATTAAATTTGTACCAAGTTTGCAAGTGTTTGGCATGGTCTTATTAAATTTGTACCAAGTTTGCAAGTGTTTTGGCATGGTCTTATTAAATTTGTCCCAAGTTTGCAAGTGCTTTGGCATGGTCTTATTAAATTTGTACCAAGTTTGCAAGTGTTTTGGCATGGTATTATTAAATTTGTACCAAGTTTGCAAGTGTTTTGGCATGGTCTTAGGAAGTTTGTTCCAAGTTTGCAAGTGTTTTGACATGGTCTTATTAAATTTGACTAAGTTTGCAAGTGTTTTGGCATGGTCTTATTAAATTTGTTCCAAGTTTGCAAGTGTTTTAGCATGGTCTTATTAAATTTGTACCAAGTTTGCAAGTGTTTTGGCAGGGTCTTATTAAATTTGTCCCAAGTTTGCAAGTGCTTTGGCATGGTCTTATTAAATTTGTACCAAGTTTGCAAGTGTTTTGGCATGGTCTTATTAAATTTGTCCCATGTTTGCAAGTGCTTTGGCATGGTCTTATTAAATTTGTACCAAGTTTGCAAGGGTTTTGGCATGGTCATAGGAAGTTTGTTCCAAGTTTGCAAGTGTTAGGCATGGTCTTATTAAATGTGTACCAAGTTTGCAAGTGTTTGGCATGGTCTTTTTAAATTTGTACCAAGTTTGCAAGTGTTTTGGCATGGTCTTATAAAATTTGTACCAAGTTTGCAAGTGTTTTGGCATGGTCTTATTACATTTGTACCAAGTTTGCAAGTGTTTTGGCATGGTCTTAGGAAGTTTGTTCCAAGTTTGCAAGTGTTTGGCATGGTCTCATTAAATTTGTACCAAGTTTGCAAGTGTTTGGCATGGTCTTTTTATATTTGTACCAAGTTTGCAAGTGTTTTGGCATGGTCTTATTAAATTTGTCCCAAGTTTGCAAGTGTTTTGGCATGGTCTTAGGAAGTTTGTTCCAAGTTTGCAAGCGTTTTGGCATGGTCTTATTAAATTTGACTCAGTTTGCAAGTGTTTTGGCATGTTCTTATTAAATTTGTTCCAAGTTTGCAAGTGTTTTGGCATGGTCTTATTAAATTTGTTCTAAGTTTGCAAGTGTTTTGGCATGGTCTTATTAAATTTGTACCAAGTTTGCAAGTGTTTTGGCATGGTCTCATTAAATTTGTACCAAGTTTGCAAGTGTTTTGGCATGGTATTATTAAAATTGTACCAAGTTTGCAAGTGTTTTGGCATGGTCTTAGGAAGTTTGTTCCAAGTTTGCAAGTGTTTTGGCATGGTCTTATTAAATTTGTACCAAGTTTGCAAGTGTTTGGCATGGTCTTTTTATATTTGGACCAAGTTTGCAAGTGTTTTGGCATGGTCTTATTAAATTTGTCCCAAGTTTGCAAGTGTTTTGGCATGGTCTTAGGAAGTTTGTTCCAAGTTTGCAAGCGTTTTGGCATGGTCTTATTAAATTTGACTAAGTTTGCAAGTGTTTTGGCATGGTCTTATTAAATTTGTTCCAAGTTTGCAAGTGTTTTGGCATGGTCTTATTCAATTTGTACCAAGTTTGCAAGTGTTTTGGCATGGTCTTATTAAATTTGTACCAAGTTTGCAAGTGTTTTGGCATGGTCTTATTAAATTTTTCCCAAGTTTGCAAGTGCTTTGGCATGGTCTTATTAAATTTGTACAAAGTTTGCAAGTGTTTTGGCATGGTATTATTAAATTTGTACCAAGTTTGCAAGTGTTTTGGCATGGTCTTAGGAAGTTTGTTCCAAGTTTGCAAGTGTTTTGACATGGTCTTATTAAATTTGTACCAAGTTTGCAAGTGTTTTGGCATGGTCTTATTAAATTTGTTCCAAGTTTGCAAGTGTTTTGGCATGGTCTTATTAAATTTGTACCAAGTTTGCAAGTGTTTTGGCATGGTATTATTAAATTTGTTCCAAGTTTGCAAGTGTTTTGGCATGGTCTTATTAAATTTGTCCAAAGTTTGCAAGTGCTTTGGCATGGTCTTTTTAAATTTGTACCAAGTTTGCAAGGGTTTTGGCATGGTCATAGGAAGTTTGTTCCAAGTTTGCAAGTGTTAGGCATGGTTTTATTAAATGTGTACCAAGTTTGCAAGTGTTTTGCATGGTCTTTCTAAATTTCTACTAAGTTTGCACGTGTTTTGGCATGGTCTTAGGAAGTTTGTTCCAAATTTGCAAGTGTTTTGGCATGGTCTTATTAAATTTGTACCAAGTTTGCAAGTGTTTGGCATGGTCTTATTAAATTTGTACCAAGTTTGCAAGTGTTTTGGCATGGTCTTTTTAAATTTCTACTAAGTTTGCAAGTGTTTTGGCATGGTCTTAGGAAGTTTGTTCCAAATTTGCAAGTGTTTTGGCATGGTCTTATTAAATTTGTACCAAGTTTGCAAGTGTTTTGGCATGGTCTTATGAAATTTGTACCAAGTTTGCAAGTGTTTTGGCATGGTCTTATTAAATTTGTACCAAGTTTGCAAGTGTTTTGGCATGGTCTTTTTAAATTTCTACTAAGTTTGCAAGTGTTTTGGCATGGTCTTATTAAATTTGTACCAAGTTTGCAAGTGTTTTGGCATGGTCTTAGGAGGTTTGTTCCAAGTTTGCAAGTGTTTGGCATGGTCTTATTAAATTTGTACCAAGTTTGCAAGTGTTTTGGCATGGTCTTAGGAAGTTTGTTCCAAGTTTGCAAGTGTTTTGGCATGGTCTTATGAAATTTGTACCAAGTTTGCAAGTGTTTTGGCATGGTCTGATTAAATATGTTCCAAGTTTGTAAGTGTTTTGGCATGTTCTTAGGAAGTTTGTTCCAAGTTTGCAAGTGTTTTGGCATGGTTTTCTTAAATTTGTACCAAGTTTGCAAGTGTTTGGCATGGTCTTATCAAATTTGTACCAAGTTTGCAAGTGTTTTGGCATGGTCTTATTAAATTTGTACCAAGTTTGCAAGTGTTTTGGCATGGTCTTATGAAATTTGTACCAAGTTTGCAAGTGTTTTGGAATGGTCTTATTACATTTGTACCAAGTTTGCAAGTGTTTTGGCATGGTCTTATTAAATTTGTACTAAGTGTGCAAGTGTTTTGGCATGGTCTTATTAAATTTGTACCAAGTTTGCAAGTGTTTGGCATGGTCTTAGGAAGTTTGTTCCAAGTTTGCAAGTGTTTTGGCATGGTCTTATTAAATTTGTACCAAGTTTGCAAGTGTTTTGGCATGGTCTTATTAAATTTGTACCAAGTTTGCAATTGTTTTGGCATGGTCTTATTAAATTTGAACCAAGTTTGCAAGTGTTTTGGCATGGTATTATTAAATTTGTACCAAGTTTGCAAGTGTTTTGGCATGGTCTTAGGAAGTTTGTTCCAAGTTTGCAAGTGTTTTGGCCTGGTCTTATTAAATTTGTGCAAAGTGTGCAAGTGTTTTGGCATGGTCTTATTAAATTTGTACCAAGTTTGCAAGTGTTTTGGCATGGTCTTATTAAATTTGACTAAGTTTGCAAGTGTTTTGGCATGGTCTTATTACATTTGTACCAAGTTTGCAAGTGTTTTGACATGGTCTGATTAAATTTGTCTCAAGTTTGCAAGTGCTTTGGCATGGTCTTATTAAATTTGTACCAAGTTTGCAAGTGTTTTGGCATGGTCATAGGAAGTTTCTTCCAAGTTTGCAAGTGTTTGGCATGGTCTTATTAAATTTGTACCAAGTTTGCAAGTGTTTGGCATGGTCTTTTTATATTTGTACCAAGTTTCAAGTGTTTTGGCATGGTCTTATTAAATTTGACTAAGTTTGCAAGTGTTTTGGCATGGTCTTATTACATTTGTACCAAGTTTGCAAGTGTTTTGGCATGGTCTAAGGAAGTTTGTTCCAAGTTTGCAAGCGTTTTGGCATGGTCTTATTAAATTTGACTAAGTTTGCAAGTGTTTTTGCATGGTTTTATTACATTTTTACCAAGTTTGCAAGTGTTTTGGCATGGTCTAAGGAAGTTTGTTCCAAGTTTGCAAGTGTTTTGGCATGGTATTATTAAATTTGTACCAAGTTTGCAAGTGTTTTGGCATGGTCTTAGGAAGTTTGTTCCAAGTTTGCAAGTGTTTTGGCATGGTCTTATTAAATTTGTACCAAGTTTGCAAGTGTTTTGGCATGGTCTTATTAAATTTGTACCAAGTTTGCAAGTGTTTTGGCATAGTCTTATTAAATTTGTCTCAAGTTTGCAAGTGCTTTGGCATGGTCTTATTAAATTTGTACCAAGTTTGCAAGTGTTTTGGCATGGTCATAGGAAGTTTCTTCCAAGTTTGCAAGTGTTTGGCATGGTCTTATTAAATTTGTACCAAGTTTGCAAGTGTTTGGCATGGTCTTTTTATATTTGTACCAAGTTTGCAAGTGTTTTGGCATGGTCTTATTAAATTTGTACCAAGTTTGCAAGTGTTTTGGCATGGTCTTAGGAAGTTTGTTCCAAGTTTGCAAGTGTTTTGGCATGGTCTTATTAAATTTGTTCCAAGTTTGCAAGTGTTTGGCATGGTCTTAGGAAGTTTGTTCCAAGTTTGCAAGTGTTTTGGCAAGGTCTAATTAAATTTGTACCAAGTTTGCAAGTGTTTTGGCATGGTCTTATTAAACTTGTACCAAGTTTGCAATTGTTTTGGCATGGTCTTATTAAATTTGTACCAAGTTTGCAAGTGTTTTGGCATGGTATTATTAAATTTGTACCAAGTTTGCAAGTGTTTTGGCATGGTCTTAGGAAGTTTGTTCCAAGTTTGCAAGTGTTTTGGCATGGTCTTATTAAATTTGTACCAAGTTTGCAAGTGTTTTGGCATGGTCTTATTAAATTTGTACCAAGTTTGCAATTGTTTTGGCATGGTCTTATTAAATTTGTACCAAGTTTGCAAGTGTTTTGGCATGGTATTATTAAATTTGTACCAAGTTGGCAAGTGTTTTGGCATGGTCTTAGGAAGTTTGTTCCAAGTTTGCAAGTGTTTTGGCATGGTTTTCTTAAATTTGTACCAAGTTTGCAAGTGTTTGGCATGATCTTATTAAATTTGTACCAAGTTTGCAAGTGTTTTGGCATGGTCTTATTAAATTTGTACCAAGTTTGCAAGTGTTTTGGCATGGTCTTATGAAATTTGTACCAAGTTTGCAAGTGTTTTGGCATGGTCTTATGAAATTTGTACCAAGTTTGCATGTGTTTTGGAATGGTCTTATTTCATTTGTACCAAGTTTGCAAGTGTTTTGGCATGGTCTTATTAAATTTGTACCAAGTTTGCAAGTGTTTTGGCATGGTCTTATTAAATTTGTCTCAAGTTTGCAAGTGCTTTGGCATGGTCTTATTAAATTTGTACCAAGTTTGCAAGTGTTTTGGTATGGTCATAGGAAGTTTCTTCCAAGTTTGCAAGTGTTTGGCATGGTCTTATTAAATTTGTACCAAGTTTGCAAGTGTTTGGCATGGTCTTTTTATATTTGTACCAAGTTTGCAAGTGTTTTGGCATGGTCTTATTAAATTTGTCCCAAGTTTGCAAGTGTTTTGGCATGGTCTTAGGAAGTTTGTTCCAAGTTTGCAAGCGTTTTGGCATGGTATTATTAAATTTGTACCAAGTTTGCAAAGTGTTTTGGCATGGTCTTAGGAAGTTTGTTCCAAGTCTGCAAGTGTTTTGGCATGGTCTTATTAAATTTGTACCAAGTTTGCAAGTGTTTTGGCATGGTCTTATTAAATTTGTACCAAGTTTGTAATTGTTTTGGCATGGTCTTATTAAATTTGTACCAAGTTTGCAAGTGTTTTGGCATGGTATTATTCAATTTTGTACCAAGTTTGCAAGTGTTTTGGCATGGTCTTAGGAAGTTTGTTCCAAGTTTGCAAGTGTTTTGACATGGTCTTATTAAATTTGTACCAAGTTTGCAAGTGTTTTGGCATGGTCTTATTAAATTTGTACCAAGTTTGCAAGTGTTTTGGCATGGTCTTATTAAATTTGTCTCAAGTTTGCAAGTGCTTTGGCATGGTATTATTAAATTTGTACCAAGTTTGCAAGTGTTTTGGTATGGTCATAGGAAGTTTCTTCCAAGTTTGCAAGTGTTTGGCATGGTCTTATTAAATTTGTACCAAGTTTGCAAGTGTTTGGCATGGTCTTTTTATATTTGTACCAAGTTTGCAAGTGTTTTGGCATGGTCTTATGAAATTTGTCCCAAGTTTGTAAGTGTTTTGGCATGGTCTTAGGAAGTTTGTTCCTAGTTTGCAAGCGTTTTGGCATGGTCTTATAAAATTTGACTAAGTTTGCAAGTGTTTTGGCATGGTCTTATTAAATTTGTTCCAAGTTTGCAAGTGTTTCGGCATGGTCTTATTAAATTTGTACCAAGTTTGCAAGTGTTTGGCATGGTCTTATTAAATTTGTACCAAGTTTGCAAGTGTTTTGGCATGGTCTTATTAAATTTGTCCCAAGTTTGCAAGTGCTTTGGCATGGTCTTATTAAATTTGTACCAAGTTTGCAAGTGTTTTGGCATGGTCTTATTAAACTTGTACCAAGTTTGCAAGTGTTTGACATGGTCTGATTAAATTTGTCTCAAGTTTGCAAGTGCTTTGGCATGGTCATATTAAATATGTACCAAGTTTGCAAGTGTTTTGGCATGGTCATAGGAAGTTTCTTCCAAGTTTGCAAGTGTTTGGCATGGTCTTATTAAATTTGTACCAAGTTTGCAAGTGTTTGGCATGGTCTTTTTATATTTGTACCAAGTTTCAAGTGTTTTGGCATGGTCTTATTAATTTTGACTAAGCTTGCAATTGTTTTGGCATGGTCTTATTAAATTTGTACCAAGTTTGCAAGTGTTTTGGCATGGTATTATTAAATTTGTACCAAGTTTGCAAGTGTTTTGGCATGGTCTTAGGAAGTTTGTTCAAAGTTTGCAAGTGTTTTGGCCTGGTCTTATTAAATTTGTGCCAAGTGTGCAAGTGTTTTGGCATGGTCTTATTAAATTTGTACCAAGTTTGCAAGTGTTTTGGCATGGTCTTATTAAACTTGTACCAAGTTTGCAAGTGTTTGACATGGTCTGATTAAATTTGTCTCAAGTTTGCAAGTGCTTTGGCATGGTCTTATTAAATTTGTCCCAAGTTTGCAAGTGTTTTGGCATGGTCATAGGAAGTTTCTTCCAAGTTTGCAAGTGTTTGGCATGGTCTTATTAAATTTGTACCAAGTTTGCAAGTGTTTGGCATGGTCTTTTTATATTTGTACCAAGTTTCAAGCGTTTTGGCATGGTCTTATTAAATTTGACTAAGTTTGCAATTGTTTTGGCATGGTCTTATTAAATTTGTACCTAGTTTGCAAGTGTTTTGGCATGGTATTATTAAATTTGTACCAAGTTTGCAAGTGTTTTGGCATGGTCTTAGGAAGTTTGTTCCAAGTTTGCAAGTGTTTTGGCCTGGTCTTATTAAATTTGTGCCAAGTGTGCAAGTGTTTTGGCATGGTCTTATTAAATTTGTACCAAGTTTGCAAGTGTTTTGGCATGGTCTTATTAAACTTGTTCCAAGTTTGCAAGTGTTTGACATGGTCTGATTAAATTTGTCTCAAGTTTGCAAGTGCTTTGGCATGGTCTTATTAAATTTGTACCAAGTTTGCAAGTGTTTAGGCATGGTCATAGGAAGTTTCTTCCAAGTTTGCAAGTGTTTGGCATGGTCTTATTAAATTTGTACCAAGTTTGCAAGTGTTTGGCATGGTCTTTTTATATTTGTACCAAGTTTCAAGTGTTTTGGCATGGTCTTATTAAATTTGACTAAGTTTGCAAGTGTTTTGGCATGGTCTTATTACATTTGTACCAAGTTTGCAAGTGTTTTGGCATGGTCTTAGGAAGTTTGTTCCAAGTTTGCAAGCGTTTTGGCATGGTCTTATTAAATTTGACTAAGTTTGCAAGTGTTTTGGCATGGTCTTATTACATTTGTACCAAGTTTGCAAGTGTTTTGGCATGGTCTAAGGAAGTTTGTTCCAAGTTTGCAAGTGTTTTGGCATGGTATTATTAAATTTGTACCAAGTTTGCAAGTGTTTTGGCATGGTCTTAGGAAGTTTGTTCCAAGTTTGCAAGTGTTTTGGCATGGTCTTATTAAATTTGTACCAAGTTTGCAAGTGATTTGGCATGGTCTTATTAAATTTTTACCAAGTTTGCAATTGTTTTGGCATGGTCTTATTAAATTTGTACCAAGTTTGCAAGTGTTTTGGCATGGTATTATTAAATTTGTACCAAGTTTGCAAGTGTTTTGGCATGGTCTTAGGAAGTTTGTTCCAAGTTTGCAAGTGTTTTGGCATGGTCTTATTAAACTTGTACCAAGTTTGCAAGTGTTTTGGCATGGTCTTATTAAACTTGTACCAAGTTTGCAATTGTTTTGGCATGGTCTTATTAATTTTGTACCAAGTTTGCAAGTGTTTTGGCATGGTATTATTAAATTTGTACCAAGTTTGCAAGTGTTTTGGCATGGTCTTAGGAAGTTTGTTCCAAGTTTGCAAGTGTTTTGACATGGTCTTATTAAATTTGTACCAAGTTTGCAAGTGTTTTGGCATGGTCTTATTAAATTTGTACCAAGTTTGCAAGTGTTTTGGCATGGTCTTATTAAATTTGTCTCAAGTTTGCAAGTGCTTTGGCATGGTCTTATTAA
This sequence comes from Anopheles atroparvus, assembly GCA_914969975.1. NCBI lineage: Eukaryota > Metazoa > Arthropoda > Insecta > Diptera > Culicidae > Anopheles > Anopheles atroparvus. Next base: position 10,328,153 of record CAJZCY010000006.1, on the reverse strand, counting down.
ATTTGTACCAAGTTTCCAAGTGTTTTGGTATGGTCATAGGAAGTTTCTTCCAAGTTTGCAAGTGTTTGGCATGGTCTTATTAAATTTGTACCAAGTTTGCAAGTGTTTGGCATGGTCTTTTTATATTTGTACCAAGTTTGCAAGTGTTTTGGCATGGTCTTATTAAATTTGTCCCAAGTTTGCAAGTGTTTTGGCATGGTCTTAGGAAGTTTGTTCCAAGTTTGCAAGCGTTTTGGCATGGTATTATTAAATTTGTACCAAGTTTGCAAGTGTTTTGGCATGGTCTTAGGAAGTTTGTTCCAAGTTTGCAAGTGTTTTGGCATGGTCTTATTAAATTTGTACCAAGTTTGCAAGTGTTTTGGCATGGTCTTATTAAATTTGTACCAAGTTTGCAATTGTTTTGGCATGGTCTTATTAAATTTGTACCAAGTTTGCAAGTGTTTTGGCATGGTATTATTAAATTTGTACCAAGTTTGCAAGTGTTTTGGCATGGTCTTAGGAAGTTTGTTCCAAGTTTGCAAGTGTTTTGACATGGTCTTATTAAATTTGTACCAAGTTTGCAAGTGTTTTGGCATGGTCTTAGGAAGTTTGTTCCAAGTTTGCAAGTGTTTGGCATGGTCTTAGGAAGTTTGTACCAAGTTTGCAAGTGTTTTGGCATGGTCTTATTAAATTTGTACCAAGTTTGCAAGTGTTTTGGCATGGTCTTATTAAATTTGTACCAAGTTTGCAAGTGTTTTGGCATGGTCTTAGGAAGTTTGTTCCAAGTTTGCAAGCGTTTTGGCATGGTCTTATTAAATTTGACTAAGTTTGCAAGTGTTTTGGCATGGTCTTATTAGATTTGTTCCAAGTTTGCAAGTGTTTTGGCATGGTCTTATTAAATTTGTACCAAGTTTGCAAGTGTTTTGGCATGGTCTTATTAAATTTGTACCAAGTTTGCAAGTGTTTTGGCATGGTCTTATTAAATTTGTCTCAAGTTTGCATGTGCTTTGGCATGGTCTTATTAAATTTGTACCAAGTTTGCAAGTGTTTTGGTATGGTCATAGGAAGTTTCTTCCAAGTTTGCAAGTGTTTGGCATGGTCTTATTAAATTTGTACCAAGTTTGCAAGTGTTTGGCATGGTCTTTTTATATTTGTACCAAGTTTGCAAGTGTTTTGGCATGGTCTTATTAAATTTGTCCCAAGTTTGCAAGTGTTTTGGCATGGTCTTAGGAAGTTTGTTCCAAGTTTGCAAGCGTTTTGGCATGGTCTTATTAAATTTGACTAAGTTTGCAAGTGTTTTGGCATGGTCTTATTAGATTTGTTCCAAGTTTGCAAGTGTTTTGGCATGGTCTTATTAAATTTGTACCAAGTTTGCAAGTGTTTGGCCTGGTCTTATTAAATTTGTACCAAGTTTGCAAGTGTTTTGGCATGGTCTTATTAAATTTGTCCCAAGTTTGCAAGTGCTTTGGCATGGTCTTATTAAATTTGTACCAAGTTTGCAAGTGTTTTGGCATGGTATTATTAAATTTGTACCAAGTTTGCAAGTGTTTTGGCATGGTCTTAGGAAGTTTGTTCCAAGTTTGCAAGTGTTTTGACATGGTCTTATTAAATTTGACTAAGTTTGCAAGTGTTTTGGCATGGTCTTATTAAATTTGTTCCAAGTTTGCAAGTGTTTTAGCATGGTCTTATTAAATTTGTACCAAGTTTGCAAGTGTTTTGGCAGGGTCTTATTAAATTTGTCCCATGTTTGCAAGTGCTTTGGCATGGTCTTATTAAATTTGTACCAAGTTTGCAAGGGTTTTGGCATGGTCATAGGAAGTTTGTTCCAAGTTTGCAAGTGTTAGGCATGGTCTTATTAAATGTGTACCAAGTTTGCAAGTGTTTGGCATGGTCTTTTTAAATTTGTACCAAGTTTGCAAGTGTTTTGGCATGGTCTTATAAAAATTGTACCAAGTTTGCAAGTGTTTTGGCATGGTCTTATTACATTTGTACCAAGTTTGCAAGTGTTTTGGCATGGTCTTAGGAAGTTTGTTCCAAGTTTGCAAGTGTTTGGCATGGTCTTTTTAAATTTGTACCAAGTTTGCAAGTGTTTGGCATGGTCTTTTTATATTTGTACCAAGTTTGCAAGTGTTTTGGCATGGTCTTATTAAATTTGTCCCAAGTTTGCAAGTGTTTTGGCATGGTCTTAGGAAGTTTGTTCCAAGTTTGCAAGCGTTTTGGCATGGTCTTATTAAATTTGACTAAGTTTGCAAGTGTTTTGGCATGGTCTTATTAAATTTGTTCCAAGTTTGCAAGTGTTTTGGCATGGTCTTATTAAATTTGTTCCAAGTTTGCAAGTGTTTTGGCATGGTCTTATTAAATTTGTACCAAGTTTGCAAGTGTTTTGGCATGGTCTCATTAAATTTGTACCAAGTTTGCAAGTGTTTTGGCATGGTATTATTAAATTTGTACCAAGTTTGCAAGTGTTTTGGCATGGTCTTAGGAAGTTTATTCCAAGTTTGCAAGTGTTTTGACATGGTCTTATTAAATTTGTACCAAGTTTGCAAGGGTTTTGGCATGGTCATAGGAAGTTTGTTCCAAGTTTGCAAGTGTTAGGCATGGTCTTATTAAATGTGTACCAAGTTTTCAAGTGTTTGGCATGGTCTTTTTAAATTTGTAACAATTTTGCAAGTGTTTTGGCATGGTCTTATTAAATTTGTACCAAGTTTGCAAGTGTTTGGCATGGTCTTTTTATATTTGGACCAAGTTTGCAAGTGTTTTGGCATGGTCTTATTAAATTTGTCCCAAGTTTGCAAGTGTTTTGGCATGGTCTTAGGAAGTTTGTTCCAAGTTTGCAAGCGTTTTGGCATGGTCTTATTAAATTTGACTAAGTTTGCAAGTGTTTTGGCATGGTCTTATTAAATTTGTTCCAAGTTTGCAAGTGTTTTGGCATGGTCTTATTAAATTTGTACCAAGTTTGCAAGTGTTTTGGCATGGTCTTATTAAATTTGTACCAAGTTTGCAAGTGTTTTGGCATGGTCTTAGGAAGTTTGTTCCAAGTTTGCAAGTGCTTTGGCATGGTCTTTTTAAATTTGTACCAAGTTTGCAAGGGTTTTGGCATGGTCATAGGAAGTTTGTTCCAAGTTTGCAAGTGTTAGGCATGGTTTTATTAAATGTGTACCAAGTTTGCAAGTGTTTGGCATGGTCTTTCTAAATTTCTACTAAGTTTGCAAGTGTTTTGGCATGGTCTTAGGAAGTTTGTTCCAAATTTGCAAGTGTTTTGGCATGGTCTTATTAAATTTGTACCAAGTTTGCAAGTGTTTGGCATGGTCTTATTAAATTTGTACCAAGTTTGCAAGTGATTTGGCATGGTCTTTTTTAATTTCTACTAAGTTTGCAAGTGTTTTGGCATGGTCCTAGGAAGTTTGTTCCAAATTTGCAAGTGTTTTGGCATGGTCTTATTAAATTTGTACCAAGTTTGCAAGTGTTTTGGCATGGTCTTATTAAATTTGTACCAAGTTTGCAAGTGTTTTGGCATGGTCTTATTAAATTTGTACCAAGTTTGCAAGTGTTTTGGCATGGTCTTTTTAAATTTCTACTAAGTTTGCAAGTGTTTTGGCATGGTCTTATTAAATTTGTACCAAGTTTGCAAGTGTTTTGGCATGGTCTTAGGAGGTTTGTTCCAAGTTTGCAAGTGTTTGGCATGGTCTTATTAAATTTGTACCAAGTTTGCAAGTGTTTTGGCATGGTCTTAGGAAGTTTGTTCCAAGTTTGCAAGTGTTTTGGCATGGTATTATGAAATTTGTACCAAGTTTGCAAGTGTTTTGGCATGGTCTGATTAAATATGTTCCAAGTTTGTAAGTGTTTTGGCATGTTCTTAGGAAGTTTGTTCCAAGTTTGCAAGTGTTTTGGCATGGTTTTCTTAAATTTGTACCAAGATTGCAAGTGTTTGGCATGGTCTTATCAAATTTGTACCAAGTTTGCAAGTGTTTTGGCATGGTCTTATTAAATTTGTACCAAGTTTGCAAGTGTTTTGGCATGGTCTTATGAAATTTGTACCAAGTTTGCAAGTGTTTTGGAATGGTCTTATTACATTTGTACCAAGTTTGCAAGTGTTTTGGCATGGTCTTATTAAATTTGTACTAAGTGTGCAAGTGTTTTGGCATGGTCTTATTAAATTTGTACCAAGTTTGCAAGCGTTTGGCATGGTCTTAGGAAGTTTGTTCCAAGTTTGCAAGTGTTTTGGCATGGTCTTATTAAATTTGTACCAAGTTTGCAAGTGTTTTGGCATGGTCTTATTAAATTTGTACCAAGTTTGCAATTGTTTTGGCATGGTCTTATTAAATTTGAACCAAGTTTGCAAGTGTTTTGGCATGGTATTATTAAATTTGTACCAAGTTTGCAAGTGTTTTGGCATGGTCTTAGGAAGTTTGTTCCAAGTTTGCAAGTGATTTGGCCTGGTCTTATTAAATTTGTGCCAAGTGTGCAAGTGTTTTGGCATGGTCTTATTAAATTTGTACCAAGTTTGCAAGTGTTTTGGCATGGTCTTATTAAATTTGACTAAGTTTGCAAGTGTTTTGGCATGGTCTTATTACATTTGTACCAAGTTTGCAAGTGTTTTGACATGGTCTGATTAAATTTGTCTCAAGTTTGCAAGTGCTTTGGCATGGTCTTATTAAATTTGTACCAAGTTTGCAAGTGTTTGGCATGGTCTTTTTATATTTGTACCAAGTTTCAAGTGTTTTGGCATGGTCTTATTAAATTTGACTAAGTTTGCAAGTGTTTTGGCATGGTCTTATTACATTTGTACCAAGTTTGCAAGTGTTTTGGCATGGTCTTAGGAAGTTTGTTCCAAGTTTGCAAGCGTTTTGGCATGGTCTTATTAAATTTGACTAAGTTTGCAAGTGTTTTGGCATGGTTTTATTAAATTTGTACCAAGTTTGCAAGTGTTTTGGCATGGTCTAAGGAAGTTTGTTCCAAGTTTGCAAGTGTTTTGGCATGGTATTATTAAATTTGTACCAAGTTTGCAAGTGTTTTGGCATGGTCTTAGGAAGTTTGTTCCAAGTTTGCAAGTGTTTTGGCATGGTCTTATTAAATTTGTACCAAGTTTGCAAGTGTTTTGGCATGGTCTTATTAAATTTGTACCAAGTTTGCAAGTGTTTTGGCATAGTCTTATTAAATTTGTCTCAAGTTTGCAAGTGCTTTGGCATGGTATTATTAAATTTGTACCAAGTTTGCAAGTGTTTTGGCATGGTCTTAGGAAGTTTGTTCCAAGTTTGCAAGTTTTTTGACATGGTCTTATTAAATTTGACTAAGTTTGCAAGTGTTTTGGCATGGTCTTATTAAATTTGTTCCAAGTTTGGAAGTGTTTTGGCATGGTCCTATTAAATTTGTACCAAGTTTGCAAGTGTTTTGGCATGGTCTTATTAAATTTGTTCCAAATTTGCAAGTATTTTGGCATGGTCTTATTAAATTTGTACCAAGTTTGCAAGTGTTTTGGCATGGTCTTATGAAATTTGTACCAAGTTTGCAAGTGTTTTGGCATGGTCTTATTAAATTTGTACCAAGTTTGCAAGTGTTTTGGCATGGTCTTAGGAAGTTTGTTCCAAGTTTGCAAGCGTTTTGGCATGGTCTTATTAAATTTGACTAAGTTTGCAAGTGTTTTGGCATGGTCTTATTAAATTTGTTCCAAGTTTGCAAGTGTTTTGGCATGGTCTTATTAAATATGTACCAAGTTTGCAAGTGTTTGGCATGGTCTTATTAAATTTGTACCAAGTTTGCAAGTGTTTTGGCATGGTCTTATTAAATTTGTCCCAAGTTTGCAAGTGCTTTGGCATGGTCTTATTAAATTTGTACCAAGTTTGCAAGTGTTTTGGCATGGTATTATTAAATTTGTACCAAGTTTGCAAGTGTTTTGGCATGGTCTTAGGAAGTTTGTTCCAAGTTTGCAAGTTTTTTGACATGGTCTTATTAAATTTGACTAAGTTTGCAAGTGTTTTGGCATGGTCTTATTAAATTTGTTCCAAGTTTGGAAGTGTTTTGGCATGGTCCTATTAAATTTGTACCAAGTTTGCAAGTGTTTTGGCATGGTCTTATTAAATTTGTTCCAAATTTGCAAGTATTTTGGCATGGTCTTATTAAATTTGTACCAAGTTTGCAAGTGTTTTGGCATGGTCTTATGAAATTTGTACCAAGTTTGCAAGTGTTTTGGCATGGTCTTATTAAATTTGTACCAAGTTTGCAAGTGTTTTGGCATGGTCTTTTTAAATTTCTACTAAGTTTGCAAGTGTTTTGGCATGGTCTTATTAAATTTGTACCAAGTTTGCAAGTGTTTTGGCATGGTCTTAGGAGGTTTGTTCCAAGTTTGCAAGTGTTTGGCATGGTCTTATTAAATTTGTACCAAGTTTGCAAGTGTTTTGGCATGGTCTTAGGAAGTTTGTTCCAAGTTTGCAAGTGTTTTGGCATGGTCTTATGAAATTTGTACCAAGTTTGCAAGTGTTTTGGCATGGTCTGATAAAATATGTTCCAAGTTTGTAAGTGTTTTGGCATGTTCTTAGGAAGTTTGTTCCAAGTTTGCAAGTGTTTTGGCATGGTTTTCTTAAATTTGTACCAAGTTTGCAAGTGTTTGTCATGGTCTTATCAAATTTGTACCAAGTTTGCAAGTGTTTTGGCATGGTCTTATTAAATTTGTACCAAGTTTGCAAGTGTTTTGGCATGGTCTTATGAAATTTGTACCAAGTTTGCAAGTGTTTTGGCATGGTCTTATTACATTTGTACCAAGTTTGCAAGTGTTTTGGCATGGTCTTATTAAATTTGTACTAAGTGTGCAAGTGTTTTGGCATGGTCTTATTAAATTTGTACCAAGTTTGCAAGTGTTTGGCATGGTCTTAGGAAGTTTGTTCCAAGTTTGCAAGTGTTTTGGCATGGTCTTATTAAATTTGTACCAAGTTTGCAAGTGTTTTGGCATGGTCTTATTAAATTTGTACCAAGTTTGCAATTGTTTTGGCATGGTCTTATTAATTTTGAACCAAGTTTGCAAGTGTTTTGGCATGGTATTATTAAATTTGTACCAAGTTTGCAAGTGTTTTGGCATGGTCTTAGGAAGTTTGTTCCAAGTTTGCAAGTGTTTTGGCCTGGTCTTATTAAATTTGTGCCAAGTGTGCAAGTGTTTTGGCATGGTCTTATTAAATTTGTACCAAGTTTGCAAGTGTTTTGGCATGGTCTTATTAAATTTGATTAAGTTTGCAAGTGTTTTGGCATGGTCTTATTACATTTGTACCAAGTTTGCAAGTGTTTTGACATGGTCTGATTAAATTTGTCTCAAGTTTGCAAGTGCTTTGGCATGGTCTTATTAAATTTATACCAAGTTTGCAAGTGTTTCGGCATCGTCATAGGAAGTTTCTTCCAAGTTTGCAAGTGTTTGGCATGGTCTTATTAAATTTGTACCAAGTTTGCAAGTGTTTGGCATGGTCTTTTTATATTGGTACCAAGTTTCAAGTGTTTTGGCATGGTCTTATTAAATTTGACTAAGTTTGCAAGTGTTTTGGCATGGTCTTATTACATTTGTACCAAGTTTGCAAGTGTTTTGGCATGGTCTTAGGAAGTTTGTTCCAAGTTTGCAAGCGTTTTGGCATGGTCTTATTAAATTTGACTAAGTTTGCAAGAGTTTTGGCATGGTTTTATTACATTTGTACCAAGTTTGCAAGTGTTTTGGCATGGTCTAAGGAAGTTTTTTCCAAGTTTGCAAGTGTTTTGGCATGGTATTATTAAATTTGTACCAAGTTTGCAAGTGTTTTGGCATGGTCTTAGGAAGTTTGTTCCAAGTTTGCAAGTGTTTTGGCATGGTCTTATTAAATTTGTACCAAGTTTGCAAGTGTTTTGGCATGGTCTTATTAAATTTGTACCAAGTTTGCAAGTGTTTTGGCATAGTCTTATTAAATTTGTCTCAAGTTTGCAAGTGCTTTGGCATGGTCTTATTAAATTTGTACCAAGTTTGCAAGTGTTTTGGCATGGTCATAGGAAGTTTCTTCCAAGTTTGCAAGTGTTTGGCATGGTCTTATTAAATTTGTACCAAGTTTGCAAGTGTTTGGCATGGTCTTTTTATATTTGTACCAAGTTTGCAAGTGTTTTGGCATGGTCTTATTAAATTTGTCCCAAGTTTGCAAGTGTTTTGGCATGGTCTTATTACATTTGTACCAAGTTTGCAAGTGTTTTGACATGGTCTGATTAAATTTGTCTCAAGTTTGCAAGTGCTTTGGCATGGTCTTATTAAATTTGTACCAAGTTTGCAAGTGTTTTGGCATGGTCATAGGAAGTTTCTTCCAAGTTTGCAAGTGTTTGGCATGGTCTTATTAAATTTGTACCAAGTTTGCAAGTGTTTGGCATGGTCTTTTTATATTTTTACCAAGTTTCAAGTGTTTTGGCATGGTCTTATTAAATTTGACTAAGTTTGCAAGTGTTTTGGCATGGTCTTATTACATTTGTACCAAGTTTGCAAGTGTTTTGGCATGGTCTTAGGAAGTTTGTTCCAAGTTTGCAAGCGTTTTGGCATGGTCTTATTAAATTTCACTAAGTTTGCAAGTGTTTTGGCATGGTTTTATTACATTTGTACCAAGTTTGCAAGTGTTTTGGCATGGTCTAAGGAAGTTTGTTCCAAGTTTGCAAGTGTTTTGGCATGGTATTATTAAATTTGTACCAAGTTTGCAAGTGTTTTGGCATGGTCTTAGGAAGTTTGTTCCAAGTTTGCAAGTGTTTTGGCATGGTCTTATTAAATTTGTACCAAGTTTGCAAGTGTTTTGGCATGGTCTTATTAAATTTGTACCAAGTTTGCAAGTGTTTTGGCATAGTCTTATTAAATTTGTACCAAGTTTGCAAGCGTTTTGGCATGGTCTTATTAAATTTCACTAAGTTTGCAAGTGTTTTGGCATGGTTTTATTACATTTGTACCAAGTTTGCAAGTGTTTTGGCATGGTCTTAGGAAGTTTGTTCCAAGTTTGCAAGTGTTTTGGCATGGTCTTATGAAATTTGTACCAAGTTTGCAAGTGTTTTGGCATGGTCTGATAAAATATGTTCCAAGTTTGTAAGTGTTTTGGCATGTTCTTAGGAAGTTTGTTCCAAGTTTGCAAGTGTTTTGGCATGGTTTTCTTAAATTTGTACCAAGTTTGCAAGTGTTTGTCATGGTCTTATCAAATTTGTACCAAGTTTGCAAGTGTTTTGGCATGGTCTTATTAAATTTGTACCAAGTTTGCAAGTGTTTTGGCATGGTCTTATGAAATTTGTACCAAGTTTGCAAGTGTTTCGGAATGGTCTTATTACATTTGTACCAAGTTTGCAAGTGTTTTGGCATGGTCTTATTAAATTTGTACTAAGTGTGCAAGTGTTTTGGCATGGTCTTATTAAATTTGTACCAAGTTTGCAAGTGTTTGGCATGGTCTTAGGAAGTTTGTTCCAAGTTTGCAAGTGTTTTGGCATGGTCTTATTAAATTTGTACCAAGTTTGCAAGTGTTTTGGCATGGTCTTATTAAATTTGTACCAAGTTTGCAATTGTTTTGGCATGGTCTTATTAAATTTGAACCAAGTTTGCAAGTGTTTTGGCATGGTATTATTAAATTTGTACCAAGTTTGCAAGTGTTTTGGCATGGTCTTAGGAAGTTTGTTCCAAGTTTGCAAGTGTTTTGGCCTGGTCTTATTAAATTTGTGCCAAGTGTGCAAGTGTTTTGGCATGGTCTTATTAAATTTGTACCAAGTTTGCAAGTGTTTTGGCATGGTCTTATTAAATTTGACTAAGTTTGCAAGTGTTTTGGCATGGTCTTATTACATTTGTACCAAGTTTGCAAGTGTTTTGACATGGTCTGATTAAATTTGTCTCAAGTTTGCAAGTGCTTTGGCATGGTCTTATTAAATTTGTACCAAGTTTGCAAGTGTTTCGGCATCGTCATAGGAAGTTTCTTCCAAGTTTGCAAGTGTTTGGCATGGTCTTATTAAATTTGTACCAAGTTTGCAAGTGTTTGGCATGGTCTTTTTATATTGGTACCAAGTTTCAAGTGTTTTGGCATGGTCTTATTAAATTTGACTAAGTTTGCAAGTGTTTTGGCATTGTCTTATTACATTTGTACCAAGTTTGCAAGTGTTTTGGCATGGTCTTAGGAAGTTTGTTCCAAGTTTGCAAGCGTTTTGGCATGGTCTTATTAAATTTGACTAAGTTTGCAAGAGTTTTGGCATCGTTTTATTACATTTGTACCAAGTTTGCAAGTGTTTTGGCATGGTCTAAGGAAGTTTGTTCCAAGTTTGCAAGTGTTTTGGCATGGTATTATTAAATTTGTACCAAGTTTGCAAGTGTTTTGGCATGGTCTTAGGAAGTTTGTTCCAAGTTTGCAAGTGTTTTGGCATGGTCTTATTAAATTTGTACCAAGTTTGCAAGTGTTTTGGCCTGGTCTTAGGTAGTTTGTTCCAAGTTTGCAAGTGTTTTGGCATGGTCTTATTACATTTGTACCAAGTTTGCAAGTGTTTGGCATGGTCTTATTAAATTTGTACCAAGTTTGCAAGTGTTTTGGCATGGTCTTATTAAATTTGTCCCAAGTTTGCAAGTGCTTTGGCATGGTCTTATTAAATTTGTACCAAGTTTGCAAGTGTTTTGGCATGGTATTATTAAATTTGTACCAAGTTTGCAAGTGTTTTGGCATGGTCTTAGGAAGTTTGTTCCAAGTTTGCAAGTTTTTTGACATGGTCTTATTATATTTGACTAAGTTTGCAAGTGTTTTGGAATGGTCTTATTAAATTTGTTCCAAGTTTGGAAGTGTTTTGGCATGGTCCTATTAAATTTGTACCAAGTTTGCAAGTGTTTTGGCATGGTCTTATTAAATTTGTCCCAAGTTTGCAAGTGCTTTGGCATGGTCTTATTAAATTTGTACCAAGTTTGCAAGTGTTTTGGCATGGTCTTATTAAATTTTTACCAAGTTTGCAAGTGCTTTGGCACGGTCTTATTAAATTTGTACCAAGTTTGCAAGGGTTTTGGCATGGTCATAGGAAGTTTGTTCCAAGTTTGCAAGTGTTAGGCATGGTCTTATTAAATGTGTACCAAGTTTGCAAGTGTTTGGCATGTTCTTTTTAAATTTGTACCAAGTTTGCAAGTGTTTTGGCATGGTCTTATAAAATTTGTACCAAGTTTGCAAGTGTTTTGGCATGGTCTTATTAAATTTGTACTAAGTGTGCAAGTGTTTTGGCATGGTCTTATTAAATTTGTACCAAGTTTGCAAGTGTTTGGCATGGTCTTAGGAAGTTTGTTCCAAGTTTGCAAGCGTTTTGGCATGGTCTTATTAAATTTGACTAAGTTTGCAAGTGTTTTGGCATGGTCTTATTAAATTTGTTCCAAGTTTGCAAGTGTTTTGGCATGGTCTTATTAAATATGTACCAAGTTTGCAAGTGTTTGGCATGGTCTTTTTAAATTTGTACCAAGTTTGCAAGTGTTTTGGAATGGTCTTATTACATTTGTACCAAGTTTGCAAGTGTTTTGGCATGGTCTTATTAAATTTGTACTAAGTGTGCAAGTGTTTTGGCATGGTCTTATTAAATTTGTACCAAGTTTGCAAGTGTTTGGCATGGTCTTAGGAAGTTTGTTCCAAGTTTGCAAATGTTTTGGCATGGTCTTATTAAATTTGTACCAAGTTTGCAAGTGTTTTGGCATGGTCTTATTAAATTTGTACCAAGTTTGCAATTGTTTTGGCATGGTCTTATTAAATTTGAACCAAGTTTGCAAGTGTTTTGGCATGGTATTATTAAATTTGTACCAAGTTTGCAAGTGTTTTGGCATGGTCTTAGGAAGTTTGTTCCAAGTTTGCAAGTGTTTTGGCCTGGTCTTATTAAATTTGTGCCAAGTGTGCAAGTGTTTTGGCATGGTCTTATTAAATTTGTACCAAGTTTGCAAGTGTTTTGGCATGGTCTTATTAAATTTGACTAAGTTTGCAAGTGTTTTGGCATGGTCTTATTACATTTGTACCAAGTTTGCAAGTGTTTTGACATGGTCTGATTAAATTTGTCTCAAGTTTGCAAGTGCTTTGGCATGGTCTTATTAAATTTGTACCAAGTTTGCAAGTGTTTCGGCATCGTCATAGGAAGTTTCTTCCAAGTTTGCAAGTGTTTGGCATGGTCTTATTAAATTTGTGCCAAGTGTGCAAGTGTTTTGGCATGGTCTTATTAAATTTGTACCAAGTTTGCAAGTGTTTTGGCATGGTCTTATTAAATTTGACTAAGTTTGCAAGTGTTTTGGCATGGTCTTATTAAATTTGACTAAGTTTGCAAGTGTTTTGGCATGGTCTTATTACATTTGTACCAAGTTTGCAAGTGTTTTGGCATGGTCTTAGGAAGTTTGTTCCAAGTTTGCAAGCGTTTTGGCATGGTCTTATTAAATTTGACTAAGTTTGCAAGTGTTTTGGCATGGTTTTATTACATTTGTACCAAGTTTGCAAGTGTTTTGGCATGGTCTAAGGAAGTTTGTTCCAAGTTTGCAAGTGTTTTGGCATGGTATTATTAAATTTGTACCAAGTTTGCAAGTGTTTTGGCATGGTCTTAGGAAGTTTGTTCCAAGTTTGCAAGTGTTTTGGCATGGTCTTATTAAATTTGTACCAAGTTTGCAAGTGTTTTGGCATGGTCTTATTAAATTTGCACCAAGTTTGCAAGTGTTTTGGCATAGTCTTATTAAATTTGTCTCAAGTTTGCAAGTGTTTTGGCATGGTATTATTAAATTTGTACCAAGTTTGCAAGTGTTTTGGCATGGTCTTAGGAAGTTTGTTCCAAGTTTGCAAGTGTTTTGGCCTGGTCTTATTAAATTTGTGCCAAGTGTGCAAGTGTTTTGGCATGGTCTTATTAAATTTGTACCAAGTTTGCAAGTGTTTTGGCATGGTCTTATTAAATTTGACTAAGTTTGCAAGTGTTTTGGCATGGTCTTATTACATTTGTACCAAGTTTGCAAGTGTTTTGACATGGTCTGATTAAATTTGTCTCAAGTTTGCAAGTGCTTTGGCATGGTCTTATTAAATTTGTACCAAGTTTGCAAGTGTTTCGGCATCGTCATAGGAAGTTTCTTCCAAGTTTGCAAGTGTTTGGCATGGTCTTATTAAATTTGTACCAAGTTTGCAAGTGTTTGGCATGGTCTTTTTATATTGGTACCAAGTTTCAAGTGTTTTGGCATGGTCTTATTAAATTTGACTAAGTTTGCAAGTGTTTTGGCATTGTCTTATTACATTTGTACCAAGTTTGCAAGTGTTTTGGCATGGTCTTAGGAAGTTTGTTCCAAGTTTGCAAGCGTTTTGGCATGGTCTTATTAAATTTGACTAAGTTTGCAAGAGTTTTGGCATCGTTTTATTACATTTGTACCAAGTTTGCAAGTGTTTTGGCATGGTCTAAGGAAGTTTGTTCCAAGTTTGCAAGTGTTTTGGCATGGTATTATTAAATTTGTACCAAGTTTGCAAGTGTTTTGGCATGGTCTTAGGAAGTTTGTTCCAAGTTTGCAAGTGTTTTGGCATGGTCTTATTAAATTTGTACCAAGTTTGCAAGTGTTTTGGCCTGGTCTTAGGTAGTTTGTTCCAAGTTTGCAAGTGTTTTGGCATGGTCTTATTACATTTGTACCAAGTTTGCAAGTGTTTGGCATGGTCTTATTAAATTTGTACCAAGTTTGCAAGTGTTTTGGCATGGTCTTATTAAATTTGTCCCAAGTTTGCAAGTGCTTTGGCATGGTCTTATTAAATTTGTACCAAGTTTGCAAGTGTTTTGGCATGGTATTATTAAATTTGTACCAAGTTTGCAAGTGTTTTGGCATGGTCTTAGGAAGTTTGTTCCAAGTTTGCAAGTTTTTTGACATGGTCTTATTATATTTGACTAAGTTTGCAAGTGTTTTGGAATGGTCTTATTAAATTTGTTCCAAGTTTGGAAGTGTTTTGGCATGGTCCTATTAAATTTGTACCAAGTTTGCAAGTGTTTTGGCATGGTCTTATTAAATTTGTCCCAAGTTTGCAAGTGCTTTGGCATGGTCTTATTAAATTTGTACCAAGTTTGCAAGTGTTTTGGCATGGTCTTATTAAATTTTTACCAAGTTTGCAAGTGCTTTGGCACGGTCTTATTAAATTTGTACCAAGTTTGCAAGGGTTTTGGCATGGTCATAGGAAGTTTGTTCCAAGTTTGCAAGTGTTAGGCATGGTCTTATTAAATGTGTACCAAGTTTGCAAGTGTTTGGCATGTTCTTTTTAAATTTGTACCAAGTTTGCAAGTGTTTTGGCATGGTCTTATAAAATTTGTACCAAGTTTGCAAGTGTTTTGGCATGGTCTTATTAAATTTGTACTAAGTGTGCAAGTGTTTTGGCATGGTCTTATTAAATTTGTACCAAGTTTGCAAGTGTTTGGCATGGTCTTAGGAAGTTTGTTCCAAGTTTGCAAGCGTTTTGGCATGGTCTTATTAAATTTGACTAAGTTTGCAAGTGTTTTGGCATGGTCTTATTAAATTTGTTCCAAGTTTGCAAGTGTTTTGGCATGGTCTTATTAAATATGTACCAAGTTTGCAAGTGTTTGGCATGGTCTTTTTAAATTTGTACCAAGTTTGCAAGTGTTTTGGAATGGTCTTATTACATTTGTACCAAGTTTGCAAGTGTTTTGGCATGGTCTTATTAAATTTGTACTAAGTGTGCAAGTGTTTTGGCATGGTCTTATTAAATTTGTACCAAGTTTGCAAGTGTTTGGCATGGTCTTAGGAAGTTTGTTCCAAGTTTGCAAATGTTTTGGCATGGTCTTATTAAATTTGTACCAAGTTTGCAAGTGTTTTGGCATGGTCTTATTAAATTTGTACCAAGTTTGCAATTGTTTTGGCATGGTCTTATTAAATTTGAACCAAGTTTGCAAGTGTTTTGGCATGGTATTATTAAATTTGTACCAAGTTTGCAAGTGTTTTGGCATGGTCTTAGGAAGTTTGTTCCAAGTTTGCAAGTGTTTTGGCCTGGTCTTATTAAATTTGTGCCAAGTGTGCAAGTGTTTTGGCATGGTCTTATTAAATTTGTACCAAGTTTGCAAGTGTTTTGGCATGGTCTTATTAAATTTGACTAAGTTTGCAAGTGTTTTGGCATGGTCTTATTACATTTGTACCAAGTTTGCAAGTGTTTTGACATGGTCTGATTAAATTTGTCTCAAGTTTGCAAGTGCTTTGGCATGGTCTTATTAAATTTGTACCAAGTTTGCAAGTGTTTCGGCATCGTCATAGGAAGTTTCTTCCAAGTTTGCAAGTGTTTGGCATGGTCTTATTAAATTTGTACCAAGTTTGCAAGTGTTTGGCATGGTCTTTTTATATTTGTACCAAGTTTCAAGTGTTTTGGCATGGTCTTATTAAATTTGACTAAGTTTGCAAGTGTTTTGGCATGGTCTTATTACATTTGTACCAAGTTTGCAAGTGTTTTGGCATGGTCTTAGGAAGTTTGTTCCAAGTTTGCAAGCGTTTTGGCATGGTCTTATTAAATTTGACTAAGTTTGCAAGTGTTTTGGCATGGTTTTATTACATTTGTACCAAGTTTGCAAGTGTTTTGGCATGGTCTAAGGAAGTTTGTTCCAAGTTTGCAAGTGTTTTGGCATGGTATTATTAAATTTGTACCAAGTTTGCAAGTGTTTTGGCATGGTCTTAGGAAGTTTGTTCCAAGTTTGCAAGTGTTTTGGCATGGTCTTATTAAATTTGTACCAAGTTTGCAAGTGTTTTGGCATGGTCTTATTAAATTTGCACCAAGTTTGCAAGTGTTTTGGCATAGTCTTATTAAATTTGTCTCAAGTTTGCAAGTGCTTTGGCATGGTCTTATTAAATTTGTACCAAGTTTGCAAGTGTTTTGGCATGGTCATAGGAAGTTTCTTCCAAGTTTGCAAGTGTTTGGCATGGTCTTATTAAATTTGTACCAAGTTTGCAAGTGTTTGGCATGGTCTTTTTATATTTGAACCAAGTTTGCAAGTGTTTTGGCATGGTCTTATTAAATTTGTCCCAAGTTTGCAAGTGTTTTGGCATGGTCTTATTAAATATGTACCAAGTTTGCAAGTGTTTGGCATGGTCTTATTAAATTTGTACCAAGTTTGCAAGTGCTTTGGCATGGTCTTATTAAATTTGTACCAAGTTTGCAAGTGTTTTGGCATGGTCTTATTACATTTGTACCAAGTTTGCAAGTGTTTTGGCATGGTCTTAGGAAGTTTGTTCCAAGTTTGCAAGCGTTTTGGCATGGTCTTATTAAATTTGACTAAGTTTGCAAGTGTTTTGGCATGGTCTTATTAAATTTGTTCCAAGTTTGCAAGTGTTTTGGCATGGTCTTATTAAATATGTACCAAGTTTGCAAGTGTTTGGCATGGTCTTATTAAATTTGTACCAAGTTTGCAAGTGTTTTGGCATGGTCTTATTAAATTTGTCCCAAGTTTGCAAGTGCTTTGGCATGGTCTTATTAAATTTGTACCAAGTTTGCAAGTGTTTTGGCATGGTATTATTAAATTTGTACCAAGTTTGCAAGTGTTTTGGCATGGTCTTAGGAAGTTTGTTCCAAGTTTGCAAGTTTTTTGACATGGTCTTATTAAATTTGACTAAGTTTGCAAGTGTTTTGGCATGGTCTTATTAAATTTGTTCCAAGTTTGGAAGTGTTTTGGCATGGTCCTATTAAATTTGTACCAAGTTTGCAAGTGTTATGGCATGGTCTTATTAAATTTGTCCCAAGTTTGCAAGTGCTTTGGCATGGTCTTATTAAATTTGTACCAAGTTTGCAAGTGTTTTGGCATGGTCTTATTAAATTTTTACCAAGTTTGCAAGTGCTTTGGCACGGTCTTATTAAATTTGTACCAAGTTTGCAAGGGTTTTGGCATGGTCATAGGAAGTTTGTTCCAAGTTTGCAAGTTTTTTGACATGGTCTTATTAAATTTGACTAAGTTTGCAAGTGTTTTGGCATGGTCTTATTAAATTTGTTCCAAGTTTGCAAGTGTTATGGCATGGTCTTATTAAATTTGTACCAAGTTTGCAAGTGTTTTGGCATGGTATTATTAAATTTGTACCAAGTTTGCAAGTGTTTTGGCATGGTCTTAGGAAGTTTGTTCCAAGTTTGCAAGTTTTTTGACATGGTCTTATTAAATTTGACTAAGTTTGCAAGTGTTTTGGCATGGTCTTATTAAATTTGTTCCAAGTTTGCAAGTGTTTTGGCATGGTCTTATTAAATATGTACCAAGTTTGCAAGTGTTTGGCATGGTCTTATTAAATTTGTACCAAGTTTGCAAGTGTTTTGGCATGGTCTTATTAAATTTGTCCCAAGTTTGCAAGTGCTTTGGCATGGTCTTATTAAATTTGTACCAAGTTTGCAAGTGTTTTGGCATGGTATTATTAAATTTGTACCAAGTTTGCAAGTGTTTTGGCATGGTCTTAGGAAGTTTGTTCCAAGTTTGCAAGTTTTTTGACATGGTCTTATTAAATTTGACTAAGTTTGCAAGTGTTTTGGCATGGTCTTATTAAATTTGTTCCAAGTTTGCAAGTGTTATGGCATGGTCTTATTAAATTTGTCCCAAGTTTGCAAGTGCTTTGGCATGGTCTTATTAAATTTGACTAAGTTTGCAAGTGTTTTGGCATGGTCTTATTAAATTTGTTCCAAGTTTGGAAGTGTTTTGGCATGGTCGTATTAAATTTGTACCAAGTTTGCAAGTGTTTGGCATGGTCTTATTAAATTTGTACCAAGTTTGCAAGTGTTTTGGCATGGTCTTATTAAATTTGTACCAAGTTTGCAAGTGTTTTGGCATGGTCTTAGGAAGTTTGTTCCAAGTTTGCAAGTGTTTTGGCATGGTCTTAGGAAGTTTGTACCAAGTTTGCAAGTGTTTTGGCATGGTCTTATTAAATTTGTGCCAAGTGTGCAAGTGTTTTGGCATGGTCTTATTAAATTTGTACCAAGTTTGCAAGTGTTTTGGCATGGTCTTATTAAATTTGACTAAGTTTGCAAGTGTTTTGGCATGGTCTTATTACATTTGTACCAAGTTTGCAAGTGTTTTGACATGGTCTGATTAAATTTGTCTCAAGTTTGCAAGTGCTTTGGCATGGTCTTATTAAATTTGTACCAAGTTTGCAAGTGTTTCGGCATCGTCATAGGAAGTTTCTTCCAAGTTTGCAAGTGTTTGGCATGGTCTTATTAAATTTGTACCAAGTTTGCAAGTGTTTGGCATGGTCTTTTTATATTGGTACCAAGTTTCAAGTGTTTTGGCATGGTCTTATTAAATTTGACTAAGTTTGCAAGTGTTTTGGCATTGTCTTATTACATTTGTACCAAGTTTGCAAGTGTTTTGGCATGGTCTTAGGAAGTTTGTTCCAAGTTTGCAAGCGTTTTGGCATGGTCTTATTAAATTTGACTAAGTTTGCAAGAGTTTTGGCATCGTTTTATTACATTTGTACCAAGTTTGCAAGTGTTTTGGCATGGTCTAAGGAAGTTTGTTCCAAGTTTGCAAGTGTTTTGGCATGGTATTATTAAATTTGTACCAAGTTTGCAAGTGTTTTGGCATGGTCTTAGGAAGTTTGTTCCAAGTTTGCAAGTGTTTTGGCATGGTCTTATTAAATTTGTACCAAGTTTGCAAGTGTTTTGGCCTGGTCTTAGGTAGTTTGTTCCAAGTTTGCAAGTGTTTTGGCATGGTCTTATTACATTTGTACCAAGTTTGCAAGTGTTTGGCATGGTCTTATTAAATTTGTACCAAGTTTGCAAGTGTTTTGGCATGGTCTTATTAAATTTGTCCCAAGTTTGCAAGTGCTTTGGCATGGTCTTATTAAATTTGTACCAAGTTTGCAAGTGTTTTGGCATGGTATTATTAAATTTGTACCAAGTTTGCAAGTGTTTTGGCATGGTCTTAGGAAGTTTGTTCCAAGTTTGCAAGTTTTTTGACATGGTCTTATTATATTTGACTAAGTTTGCAAGTGTTTTGGAATGGTCTTATTAAATTTGTTCCAAGTTTGGAAGTGTTTTGGCATGGTCCTATTAAATTTGTACCAAGTTTGCAAGTGTTTTGGCATGGTCTTATTAAATTTGTCCCAAGTTTGCAAGTGCTTTGGCATGGTCTTATTAAATTTGTACCAAGTTTGCAAGTGTTTTGGCATGGTCTTATTAAATTTTTACCAAGTTTGCAAGTGCTTTGGCACGGTCTTATTAAATTTGTACCAAGTTTGCAAGGGTTTTGGCATGGTCATAGGAAGTTTGTTCCAAGTTTGCAAGTGTTAGGCATGGTCTTATTAAATGTGTACCAAGTTTGCAAGTGTTTGGCATGTTCTTTTTAAATTTGTACCAAGTTTGCAAGTGTTTTGGCATGGTCTTATAAAATTTGTACCAAGTTTGCAAGTGTTTTGGCATGGTCTTATTAAATTTGTACTAAGTGTGCAAGTGTTTTGGCATGGTCTTATTAAATTTGTACCAAGTTTGCAAGTGTTTGGCATGGTCTTAGGAAGTTTGTTCCAAGTTTGCAAGCGTTTTGGCATGGTCTTATTAAATTTGACTAAGTTTGCAAGTGTTTTGGCATGGTCTTATTAAATTTGTTCCAAGTTTGCAAGTGTTTTGGCATGGTCTTATTAAATATGTACCAAGTTTGCAAGTGTTTGGCATGGTCTTTTTAAATTTGTACCAAGTTTGCAAGTGTTTTGGAATGGTCTTATTACATTTGTACCAAGTTTGCAAGTGTTTTGGCATGGTCTTATTAAATTTGTACTAAGTGTGCAAGTGTTTTGGCATGGTCTTATTAAATTTGTACCAAGTTTGCAAGTGTTTGGCATGGTCTTAGGAAGTTTGTTCCAAGTTTGCAAATGTTTTGGCATGGTCTTATTAAATTTGTACCAAGTTTGCAAGTGTTTTGGCATGGTCTTATTAAATTTGTACCAAGTTTGCAATTGTTTTGGCATGGTCTTATTAAATTTGAACCAAGTTTGCAAGTGTTTTGGCATGGTATTATTAAATTTGTACCAAGTTTGCAAGTGTTTTGGCATGGTCTTAGGAAGTTTGTTCCAAGTTTGCAAGTGTTTTGGCCTGGTCTTATTAAATTTGTGCCAAGTGTGCAAGTGTTTTGGCATGGTCTTATTAAATTTGTACCAAGTTTGCAAGTGTTTTGGCATGGTCTTATTAAATTTGACTAAGTTTGCAAGTGTTTTGGCATGGTCTTATTACATTTGTACCAAGTTTGCAAGTGTTTTGACATGGTCTGATTAAATTTGTCTCAAGTTTGCAAGTGCTTTGGCATGGTCTTATTAAATTTGTACCAAGTTTGCAAGTGTTTCGGCATCGTCATAGGAAGTTTCTTCCAAGTTTGCAAGTGTTTGGCATGGTCTTATTAAATTTGTACCAAGTTTGCAAGTGTTTGGCATGGTCTTTTTATATTTGTACCAAGTTTCAAGTGTTTTGGCATGGTCTTATTAAATTTGACTAAGTTTGCAAGTGTTTTGGCATGGTCTTATTACATTTGTACCAAGTTTGCAAGTGTTTTGGCATGGTCTTAGGAAGTTTGTTCCAAGTTTGCAAGCGTTTTGGCATGGTCTTATTAAATTTGACTAAGTTTGCAAGTGTTTTGGCATGGTTTTATTACATTTGTACCAAGTTTGCAAGTGTTTTGGCATGGTCTAAGGAAGTTTGTTCCAAGTTTGCAAGTGTTTTGGCATGGTATTATTAAATTTGTACCAAGTTTGCAAGTGTTTTGGCATGGTCTTAGGAAGTTTGTTCCAAGTTTGCAAGTGTTTTGGCATGGTCTTATTAAATTTGTACCAAGTTTGCAAGTGTTTTGGCATGGTCTTATTAAATTTGCACCAAGTTTGCAAGTGTTTTGGCATAGTCTTATTAAATTTGTCTCAAGTTTGCAAGTGCTTTGGCATGGTCTTATTAAATTTGTACCAAGTTTGCAAGTGTTTTGGCATGGTCATAGGAAGTTTCTTCCAAGTTTGCAAGTGTTTGGCATGGTCTTATTAAATTTGTACCAAGTTTGCAAGTGTTTGGCATGGTCTTTTTATATTTGAACCAAGTTTGCAAGTGTTTTGGCATGGTCTTATTAAATTTGTCCCAAGTTTGCAAGTGTTTTGGCATGGTCTTATTAAATATGTACCAAGTTTGCAAGTGTTTGGCATGGTCTTATTAAATTTGTACCAAGTTTGCAAGTGCTTTGGCATGGTCTTATTAAATTTGTACCAAGTTTGCAAGTGTTTTGGCATGGTCTTATTACATTTGTACCAAGTTTGCAAGTGTTTTGGCATGGTCTTAGGAAGTTTGTTCCAAGTTTGCAAGCGTTTTGGCATGGTCTTATTAAATTTGACTAAGTTTGCAAGTGTTTTGGCATGGTCTTATTAAATTTGTTCCAAGTTTGCAAGTGTTTTGGCATGGTCTTATTAAATATGTACCAAGTTTGCAAGTGTTTGGCATGGTCTTATTAAATTTGTACCAAGTTTGCAAGTGTTTTGGCATGGTCTTATTAAATTTGTCCCAAGTTTGCAAGTGCTTTGGCATGGTCTTATTAAATTTGTACCAAGTTTGCAAGTGTTTTGGCATGGTATTATTAAATTTGTACCAAGTTTGCAAGTGTTTTGGCATGGTCTTAGGAAGTTTGTTCCAAGTTTGCAAGTTTTTTGACATGGTCTTATTAAATTTGACTAAGTTTGCAAGTGTTTTGGCATGGTCTTATTAAATTTGTTCCAAGTTTGGAAGTGTTTTGGCATGGTCCTATTAAATTTGTACCAAGTTTGCAAGTGTTATGGCATGGTCTTATTAAATTTGTCCCAAGTTTGCAAGTGCTTTGGCATGGTCTTATTAAATTTGTACCAAGTTTGCAAGTGTTTTGGCATGGTCTTATTAAATTTTTACCAAGTTTGCAAGTGCTTTGGCACGGTCTTATTAAATTTGTACCAAGTTTGCAAGGGTTTTGGCATGGTCATAGGAAGTTTGTTCCAAGTTTGCAAGTCTTAGGCATGGTCTTATTAAATGTGTACCAAGTTTGCAAGTGTTTGGCATGGTCTTTTTAAATTTGTACCAAGTTTGCAAGTGTTTTGGCATGGTCTTATAAAATTTGTACCAAGTTTGCAAGTGTTTTGGCATGGTCTTATTACATTTGTACCAAGTTTGCAAGTGTTTTGGCATGGTCTTATTAAATTTGTACCAAGTTTGCAAGTGTTTGGCATGGTCTTAATGAATTTGTACCAAGTTTGCAAGTGTTTGGCATGGTCTTATTAAATTTGTACCAAGTTTGCAAGTGTTTTGGCATGGTCTTATTAAATTTGTCCCAAGTTTGCAAGTGCTTTGGCATGGTCTTAGGAAGTTTGTTCCAAGTTTGCAAGCGTTTTGGCATGGTCTTATTAAATTTGACTAAGTTTGCAAGTGTTTTGGCATGGTCTTATTAAATTTGTTCCAAGTTTGCAAGTGTTTTGGCATGGTCTTATCAAATTTGTTCCAAGTTTGCAAGTGTTTTGGCATGGTCTTATTAAATTTGTACCAAGTTTGCAAGTGTTTTGGCATGGTCTCATTAAATTTGTACCAAGTTTGCAAGTGTTTTGGCATGGTATTATTAAATTTGTACCAAGTTTGCAAGTGTTTTGGCATGGTCTTAGGAAGTTTGTTCCAAGTTTGCAAGTGTTTTGACATGGTCTTATTGAATTTGTACCAAGTTTGCAAGGGTTTTGGCATGGTCATAGGAAGTTTGTTCCAAGTTTGCAAGTGTTTTGGCATGGTCTTATTAAATTTGTCCCAAGTTTGCAAGTGCTTTGGCATGGTCTTAGGAAGTTTGTTCCAAGTTTGCAAGCGTTTTGGCATGGTCTTATTAAATTTGACTAAGTTTGCAAGTGTTTTGGCATGGTCTTATTAAATTTGTTCCAAGTTTGCAAGTGTTTTGGCATGGTCTTATCAAATTTGTTCCAAGTTTGCAAGTGTTTTGGCATGGTCTTATTAAATTTGTACCAAGGTTGCAAGTGTTAGGCATGGTCGTATTAAATTTGTACCAAGTTTGCAAGTGTTTTGGCATGGTCTTATTAAATTTGTACCAAGTTTGCAAGTGTTTTGGCATGGTCTTATTAAATGTGTACCAAGTTTGCAAGTGTTTGGCATGGTCTTTTTAAATTTGTAACAAGTTTGCAAGTGTTTTGGCATGGTCTTATAAAATCTGTACCAAGTTTGCAAGTGTTTGGCATGGTCTTTTTATATTTAGACCAAGTTTGCAAGTGTTTTGGCATGTTCTTATTAAATTTGTCCCAAGTTTGCAAGTGTTTTGGCATGGTCTTAGGAAGTTTCTTCCAAGTTTGCAAGCGTTTTGGCATGGTCTTATTAAATTGACTAAGTTTGCAAGTGTTTTGGCATGGTCTTATTAAATTTGTTCCAAGTTTGCAAGTGTTTTGGCATGGTCTTATTAAATTTGTACCAAGTTGGCAAGTGTTTTGGCATGGTCTTATTAAATTTGTACCAAGTTTGCAAGTGTTTTGGCATGGTCTTATTAAATTTGTCCCAAGTTTGCAAGTGCTTTGGCATGGTCTTATTAAATTTGTACAAAGTTTGCAAGTGTTTTGGCATGGTATTATTAAATTTGTACCAAGTTTGCAAGTGTTTTGGCATGGTCTTAGGAAGTTTGTTCCAAGTTTGCAAGTGTTTTGACATGGTCTTATGAAATTTGTACCAAGTTTGCAAGTGTTTTGGCATGGTCTTATTAAATTTGTTCCACGTTTGCAAGTGTTTTGGCATGGTCTTATTAAATTTGTACCAAGTTTGCAAGTGTTTTGGCATGGTCTTATTAAATTTATACCAAGTTTGCAAGTGTTTTGGCATGGTCTTATTAAATATGTCCCAAGTTTGCAAGTGCTTTGGCATGGTCTTTTTAAATTTGTACCAAGTTTGCAAGGGTTTTGGCATGGTCATAGGAAGTTTGTTCCAAGTTTGCAAGTGTTAGGCATGGTTTTATTAAATGTGTACCAAGTTTGCAAGTGTTTGGCATGGTCTTTCTAAATTTGTCCCAAGTTTGCAAGTGTTTTGGCATGGTATTATTAAATTTGTACCAAGTTTGCAAGTGTTTTGGCATGGTCTTAGGAAGTTTGTTCCAAGATTGCAAGTGATTTGACATGGTCTTATTAAATTTGTACCAAGTTTGCAAGTGTTTTGGCATGGTCTGATTAAATTGTTCCAAGTTTGCAAGTGTTTTGGCATGGTCTTATTCAATTTGTACCAAGTTTGCAAGTGTTTTGGCATGGTCCTATTAAATTTGTACCAAGTTTGCAAGTGTTTTGGCATGGTCTTATTAAATTTGTCCCAAGTTTGCAAGTGCTTTGGCATGGTCTTATCAAATTTGTACCAAGTTTGCAAGGGTTTTGGCATGGTCTTATTAAATTTATACCAAGTTTGCAAGTGTTTTGGCATGGTCTTATTAAATTTGTCCCAAGTTTGCAAGTGCTTTGGCATGGTCTTTTTAAATTTGTACCAAGTTTGCAAGGGTTTTGGCATGGTCATAGGAAGTTTGTTCCAAGTTTGCAAGTGTTAGGCATGGTTTTATTAAATGTGTACCAAGTTTGCAAGTGTTTGGCATGGTCTTTCTAAATTTGTACCAAGTTTGCAAGTGTTTTGGCATGGTATTATTAAATTTGTACCAAGTTTGCAAGTGTTTTGGCATGGTCTTAGGAAGTTTGTTCAAAGTTTGCAAGTGATTTGACATGGTCTTATTAAATTTGTACCAAGTTTGCAAGTGTTTTGGCATGGTCTGATTAAATTTGTTCCAAGTTTGCAAGTGTTTTGGCATGGTCTTATTAAATTTGTACCAAGTTTGCAAGTGTGTTGGCATGGTCTTATTAAATTTGTACCAAGTTTGCAAGTGTTTTGGCATGGTCTTATTAAATTTGTCCCAAGTTTGCAAGTGCTTTGGCATGGTCTTATTAAATTTGTCCCAAGTTTGCAAGTGCTTTGGCATGGTCTTATCAAATTTGTACCAAGTTTGCAAGGGTTTTGGCATGGTCTTATTAAATTTATACCAAGTTTGCAAGTGTTTTGGCATGGTCTTATTAAATTTGTCCCAAGTTTGCAAGTGCTTTGGCATGGTCTTTTTAAATTTGTACCAAGTTTGCAAGGGTTTTGGCATGGTCATAGGAAGTTTGTTCCAAGTTTGCAAGTGTTAGGCATGGTTTTATTAAATGTGTACCAAGTTTGCAAGTGTTTGGCATGGTCTTTCTAAATTTGTACCAAGTTTGCAAGTGTTTTGGCATGGTATTATTAAATTTGTACCAAGTTTGCAAGTGTTTTGGCATGGTCTTAGGAAGTTTGTTCAAAGTTTGCAAGTGATTTGACATGGTCTTATTAAATTTGTACCAAGTTTGCAAGTGTTTTGGCATGGTCTTATTAAATTTGTCCCAAGTTTGCAAGTGCTTTGGCATGGTCTCATCAAATTTGTACCAAGTTTGCAAGTGTTTTGGCATGGTCTTATTAAATTTGTTCCAAGTTTGCAAGTGTTTTGGCATGGTCTTATTAAATTTGTACCAAGTTTGCAAGTGTTTTGGCATGGTCTTATTAAATTTGTACCAAGTTTGCAAGTGTTTTGGCATGGTCTTATTAAATTTGTACCAAGTTTGCAAGTGTTTCGGCATGGTCTTAGGAAGTTTGTTCCAAGTTTGCAAGTGTTTGGCATGGTCTTATTAAATTTGTACCAAGTTTGCAAGTGTTTTGGCATGGTCTTAGGAAGTTTGTTCCAAGTTTGCACGTGTTTTGGCATGGTCTTATTAAATTTGTACCAAGTTTTGAAGTGTTTTGGCATGGTCTGATTAAATATGTTCCAAGTTTGTAAGTGTTTTGGCATGTTCTTAGAAAGTTTGTTCCATGTTTGCAAGTGTTTTGGCATGGTTTTATTAAATTTGTACCAAGTTTGCAAGTGTGTGGCATGGTCTTATTAAATTTGTACCAAGTTTGCAAGTGTTTTGGCATGGTCTTAGGAAGTTTGTACCAAGTTTGCAAGTGTTTTGGCATGGTCTTATTAAATTTGTACCTAGTTTGCAAGTGTTTTGGCATGGTCTTATGAAATTTGTACCAAGTTTGCAAGTGTTTTGGCATGGTCTTTTTTAATTTGTACCAAGTTTGCAAGTTTTTTGGCATGGTCTTTTAAAATTCCTACTAAGTTTGCAAGTGTTTTGGCATGGTCTTATTAAATTTGTACCAAGTTTGCAAGTGTTTTGGCATGGTCTTAGGAAGTTTGTTCCAAGTTTGCAAGTGTTTGGCATGATCTTATTAAATTTGTACCAAGTTTGGAAGTGTTTTGGCATGGTCTGATTAAATATGCTCCAAGTTTGTAATTGTTTTGGCATGTTCTTAGGAAGTTTGTTCCAAGTTTGCAAGTGTTTTGGCATGGTTTTATTAAATTTGTACCAAGTTTGCAAGTGTTTGGCATGGTCTTATTAAATTTGTACCAAGTTTGCAAGTGTTTTGGCATGGTCTTATAAAATTTGTTCCAAGTGTGCAAGTGTTTTGGCATGGGCTTATTAAATTTGTACCAAGTTTGCAAGTGTTTTGGCATGGTCTTATTAAATTTGTACCAAGTTTGCAAGTGTTTTGGCATGGTCTTATTTAATTTGACTAAGTTTGCAAGTGTTTTGGCATGGTCTTATTACATTTGTACCAAGTTTACAAGTGATTTGGCATGGTCTTAGGAAGTTTGTTCCAAGTTTGCAAGCGTTTTGGCATGATCTTATTAAATTTGACTAAGTTTGCAAGTGTTTTGGCATGGTCTTATTACATTTGTACCAAGTTTACAAGTGTTTTGGCATGGTCTTAGGAAGTTTGTTCCAAGTTTGCAAGTGTTTTGGCATGGTATTGTTAAATTTGTACCAAGTTTGCAAGTGTTTTGGCATGGTCTTAGGAAGTTTGTTCCAAGTTTGCAAGTGTTTTGGCATGGTCTTATTAAATTTGTCGCAAGTTTGCAAGTGCTTTGGCATGGTCTTATTAAATTTGTACCAAGTTTGCAAGTGTTTTGGCATGGTCATAGGAAGTTTGTTCCAAGTGTGCAAGTGTTTTGGCATGGTCTTATTAAATGTGTACCAAGTTTGCAAGTGTTTTGGCATGGTCATATTAAATTTGTACCAAGTTTGCAAGTGTTTTGGCAGGGTCTTATTAAATTTGTCCCAAGTTTGCTAGTGCTTTGGCATGGTCTTATTAAATTTGTACCAAGTTTGCAAGTGTTTTGGCATGGTCATAGGAAGTTTGTTCCAAGTGTGCAAGTGTTTTGGCATGGTCTTATTAAATTTGTACCAAGTTTGCAAGTGTTTTGGCATGGTCTTATTAAATTTGTACCAAGTTTGCAAGTGTTTTGGCATGGTCTTATTAAATTTGTCTCAAGTTTGCAAGTGCTTTGGCATGGTCTTATTAAATTTGTACCAAGTTTGCAAGTGTTTTGGCATGGTCTTAGGAAGTTTGTCCCAAGTTTGCAAGTGCTTTGGCATGGTCTTATTAAATTTGTACCAAGTTTGGAAGTGTTTTGGCATGGTCTGATTAAATATGTTCCAAGTTTGTAAGTGTTTTGGCATGTTCTTAGGAAGTTTGTTCCAAGCTTGCAAGTGTTTTGGCATGGTCTTATTAAATTTGTACCAAGTTTGCAAGTGTTTGGCATGGTCTTATTAATTTTGTATCAAGTTTGCAAGTGTTTTGGCATGGTTTTATTAAATTTGTACCAAGTTTGCAAGTGTTTTGGCATGGTCTTTTTATATTTGTACCAAGTTTGCAAGTGTTTTGGCATGGTCTTATTAAATTTGACTAAGTTTGCAAGTGTTTTGGCATGGTCTTATTACATTTGTACCAAGTTTGCAAGTGTTTGGGCATGGTCTTAGGAAGTTTGTTCCAAATTTGCAAGTGTTTGGCATGGTCTTATTAAATTTGTACCAAGTTTTTTTTTTTATAAAACATAACTATTTATTTAATAAATAGCGAACATAAATAACAAACTTTTTCTTAATGTCTAGAGTTAAACAAACAGGGCACATTTAAGGACTTCTAAATCGATCGCAGCATCGTTGTTGCCAACGATGTGGATGATATAGTTTGAAAAAAGACGCAGGACATTTATCCGCTTGGTGGCGCTGATTTCGCTTAGCATCGGTAAGCGGAGACATTGAAACGAAGGTTGACACCCTGGAGCTTCCTTCCTGATGTATTGCTGCAGCACGTTCCAGGCCGCAATCACGCGAGTGCATGAGGTGAATTTGTGCTCCAAGGTGTCAGCGTTGCTGCAGTGTGAACAGGATGCATCGGGTAACCGGCTCATCCGAGAAAGAAGCTCACCGTGTGCTATCTTGCCGTTCGCCAGTAAATAAAGCGTCGAACGCTGCTCAGATGAGAGTTTGCCGCTATTGATGTTCCCCCAAACTCTTCTCCAGTTGATCCCCCGGTATGACGTCTCCACTTTGGGTGCGGGGAGGCTGTCCACCAGTAGACGTCGAAGGGTTCGGGTGGAAGGATTTTTCCCAAATGAGGGAGGAATGTACGCCATCTGCAGTATGACGCTTCTCAGACATGGGTATGAGGTCGGAATAGAAGCAATATCGGGGGGTTTCCAGCACACGAAATGTGCTGGGCACCGACCCGGAGGCTCCCTTGCTCCGCCACATACCGGTTGGTCAGCAATGCTGTTGTGTTGATGGAAGGAATATGGAGGTTGAGTCCTCCACGGTTGCGAGGTAACGCTAGCTGCAGGATCGGGATGCGTATGCCTCCGGAGCCGTTCCAGAGGAGGGAACCGATGATGCTCTTGACCTTAGCTATGTCCTTTGACCGGGCGCCACATACCGACGCAATGAACCATAGCTTTGGCAGTAAAAATGTGTTGAGCAGAACTATCTTCTGCATAAGGTTCAGATCTCTCACTCTGTGGAGCCACACCAGCTGCCGGAAGTGCTGAATCACCGTGTCCCAGTTGTGACTGGCCGCCTCTCGAACGTTGTTGGTGAACAGGATCCCAAGAAGCCGGAGACGTTCCACGGTGTGCAGCCAAGGTACGGAAATCCTGTTTTCCAGCGTTATCTTGCCAATGTCCAAAGCCGTGGTCTTTTCAACATTCAACCTAGCACCAGAGCAGACGCCATAAGCCTCAATGGCCGCCCTAACTCGCTCGATTGTGGATGGGGAAGTACTCACCACTGAGACGTCGTCAGCATAAGCATTGATCAGGTCATCCGGATCGCAGCAGATGCCTTCAAGTCTAGTGATGAGGGGATGGAGGTAAAGGATGAACAAGTGCATTGACAAGGGGTCTCCTTGTCGCACGGAACGTTGGATGGGAAAGGCGTGGGATAGGGAGCCGTTTACAAGCACACGGGACGAGGATTTTCCACCAATTGTCCTCAAAAGTCGTATTAGATCGGGATTGAACCCCAATGAACCCATCGTTTCAAACAGAAAACCCCTGTCGACGCGGTCAAACGCCTGAGAGAGATCGAAGGAAACGAGCTTACCACACTTCTTCCTCCGTTTAAGATCGATGATTCTCTCCTTAACATACAGAACAGCTTGAAAAATATTGCCTGGTTTATTGGAGCACTTTTGTGCATTCGAGATGATTTGCCACTTGTCGATTATGGTTTCAAGCCGTCGTTTAATTATCCTCGAAAGCAGTTTGAAGTCCGTGTTAAGGAGAGAGATCGGACGGTAGGAAGAGAGTGTGCACCCATCCCCCTTCTTCCTCACAAGCACTATGACCCCGTCGACGAACTTTTCCGGAAATTGACCGTTGAGGGCCTCGTTGAGAATCAGTATGATTTCTCTCCAGATTATCTCAAACGTTCTCTGATAAAATTCGATTGGAATTCCATCCGGTCCAGGAGACTTCCGAGGTGCCGATTTTCCAACTGCATGAAGGACATCTCCATAGGTAATCTCATCCATGCAGCTGTTGTTGGTTTCGCAATACTCGGGGATTACACGGTGACAGGCAAAGGAATCGTCCTTGTCTATTGTCTCGTTGGCGTACAACTCCCTGTAGTACGTATGTATGTATTCCTCCAATTGATTTGGAGAGTCAAGAACAATGTCATTTTCTGTTTTCAGGCTGGTGATCAGGGTGCGTTCCTGCCTTCGTTTTCCAAGCTGAAATGTGGAAATTTTTTCACCACTTACAATGGTTTCGTTAATACGAGTAAAGTCCTCGGAGAAGCGCCTCTGAAGGAGGAGCATTTCTCCTTTTATACGATTGATATTGACCAATTCGATCGGATTGGAAAGATACCGCTCGTATGAGGACTTTAACTTCGCGTAGAGGATATTATGTTGCAAGCGGAAGTTGGAGTATTTCTGGTTCGTTTTCCATCGGAAGAACGATTTTATTTTTGGTTTGGCAAACTGTATCCACCATTCCATCCATGAACCAAAGTTCTTTCGCTGTCTTGTCCAATAATTCCACCTGCAACCGAATTCCTCTATGTTTTCGGCTGTCAAAATATGTGGCCGTAATTGCCAGTAGCCATTTCGTCGGGCGTCAGGTATGTTCGGAAGGCAGAGACGCACCGTGAGCGCCTTGTGATCAGAAAAGGACACTAAATGCATGTCAGTTGCACGTAGCTGGTCTTTCATGGTCTTGGAGATGTAGCAACGATCGATGCGAGAGCCCGAACCACGTGCGACGTGGGAAAACTCTACAGAGCTACCTCTAAGAGCTTCCCAGCTGTCACACAGGCGCATGCTGTCAACTAGGCTTTGCAAAGCGGAGCTCACATTTCCCACACCCGTAGCGTCTTGGGACTTCAAAATGCAGTTGAAGTCCCCTGCAAGAATCACCGCTCCCGGTGCATTCCACAGGTAGTACGCCAACGAATGGTTGAAAAAGAGCTCTCGCTCTGCTCTGTTATGGCTTCCCGAAGGAGCGTAAATATTGCACAGTGTGGATGAATTCTCAAGCCGAACGCAGATGAGGCGTGAATCCAAGCTACGCTCGACGTGAGAAAATTTTAGGTGCACCCGCAAGGCGATCGCAGTACCTCTCCTGGTGTGATCAATATTTGTTAATACATTGTACCCAGGGAGCGAAAAGTCTTCAACAGAAACTTCTTGTAGGAAGATTATGTCTGCGTCAGTTGTCTTTATAAAGGTCCTTAGAGCATCTAACTTGGTAGGATTAGATATCGCATTGATGTTGATCGATGCGATCGTCACTGATCTCATCAACTTATCCATTTCTACCAAGTTACTGCTTCTCATCGTCGGTCACCCCGGTAGGTCTCGCTGCGTTAGCGTTTGTCTTTCGGGCAGGACGGCCTACTTTACGCTTGGCCGGTTCCTCCGTAGACTTGTGCGACGTGTCACTGTCCGTCAGTTCGTCCGTCTTTCTCTTACTTGTCCCCGTGTGGATAGAAATTGAGGAAGGGGTAGGGGAAGGGACACGAGGAGTGTTCCGTCGGGGTACGGACTCTTGGTGCGCCCCTACGTTGTGTTTTATTTTTTTTTCTTTTTTAGCCGCCTTCTGGGTTTACGCTGGATGGTGTTTGCGTATGTGCCCGTTGCGAAATATAAGCTGGAACAGCAGCGCCCTCAGGTGTCGGTTGACAAACCAGCACGGATGCGGAGAAGAAGCGCCTCCTGGCGTCGGCTGGGCGTGATGTTGGTGAGTCACCCTTCACAGCTTCGTTGACGCTCGGCTGTGCTCGGCTGTGCTCGGCTACGCTAGTGACGGTGATGCCTTACCTCTCGCTCTGTACGTACTGCTTAGGCGGTGGACTGCCCCTCTCGTTTACGCTGCGCGGTGGAGTCTGCTGGAGTCGATGATCTGCTTCTCTCGCTCACGCTGCGCGGTATAGTAGGCTTCTGCTGCTGCACTAATTCCTTTCAATCACCGAATCACGCGGGAGTGGGGTGAATTCGGGAACGAATGAAAGTTCTGAAAAGAACTATTGTTCGCGGAGCTGCTGCTTGTCTGGTGGTCTTCCTTCCTTCCTTCTTGAGTGGCGGTTCAGGTGCAAGAGAGCGAACTCGCGGAAATTTGCGCCTTTTATAGTCGCGCGGGGTGATTAATTCGCAAATAATCCGCGATTAATCGGAGGCGCTATCTGCATGACTATAAAAGGGCGGTATCATGCGTAGCGGGTAGCAGATGATGGTGAAACTGCAGCAACGCCGCACGCATTCACCTTTCGACCACGACGATGGTAGTTGGTCGAACAAGGAGCTTTAAACTTTAATTCGGCATCGGCGTTCGAACGATACTCACCTATGTCCATGTTGGTGCTGGTCGATCTTGCCGGGATGTTAAACGCACTTGCCCTGATCAAAGACACAACAAGTGAAGCATTCGCCGGTACGCTTGGTGCTGGTGATCGGCCGTTCGGTGTGTCAGTCAAGACAATAGGTGCACCAGTCTAGGCGCTCGGGGGTATTGTCTGTACGGCCGGGACGGTCGGTGCGCTAGCCGGGACGGTCGGTGCGCTTGTCGGGACGGTCGGTGCGCTTGTCGCAACGATCGTTGTGCTTGGCGGGGCGGTCGGTGCACTTGTAGGGACCGTCGGTGCGCTTGTGGATACGATCGTTTTGCTTGCCGGGACGGTCTTTGTGCTAGCCGGGACGGCTGGCGCTAGTGCTGGGGCAGTTGGCGTATTTACGCCGTGTTTGCCTTGCACCGCTGATGCGTAGGTCAACCGCTCGTTGACGCTCGTTTTTTGTGCCACGAGTTTTCTGCCCTGGGTGCAGGTTATTCCGTGGTGCACAGACAGTCCGCATGTACGGCACGTTTGCTGTTGGCCCCGGTAGGTGACCAACGTCTCTTCTCCTCCTATCGTCACAAAGGAGGGCACCGGCTTCGTAATAACCGCCGTTACATACCGGAATCCGTCCGAAACTCCGGCACATGGGAATCCCTTTGTCCATACGCCGGTACGGACCGCGCGAACCTCTCCGTAGCGCGAGAAGAAGTCGCAGATTGTCTTGTCCGTAATGTCATCGGACAAGTCGTGGATCTTTACGACCACGGAGTTGTCGGCCATGCTGATCGGGATCGGGAAAAGCTTCCCGTCGCATTCTATCGAATGCTTTCCATCGTGTTGCTCGACGGTTTACAGGGCGAGGCTCTGCTCCTTCGCACGAATAAAGATCGCGGATGATGTTGGCTTCAAACGCAAGGAGCTGATGTTGTTGTTGCTTAGACCCAGCTTGGTCATGGCGAAGGTGGTGGCCTCCATCGCTGGTGGCCTTCTGGGTAGCTTTGAGAAGTCCACCCGAAGGGTGCTTCTCAAAGCTTCCATGCTGTGGCTTGCTCTATAGCACGAAATATATTTGTTCTGCTTCGTGAAAAGAACGTCCGATCGTTGCGAGTCTCGGAGAGGAACTGAAGTTTGCAAGTGTTTGGCATGGTTTTTTTTATATTTGTACCAAGTTTGCAAGTGTTTTGGCATGGTCTTATTAAATTTGACTAAGTTTGCAAGTGTTTTGGCATGGTCTTATTACATTTGTACCAAGTTTGCAAGTGTTTTGGCATGGTCTTAGGAAGTTTGTTCCAAGTTTGCAAGTGTTTGGCATGGTCTTATTAAATTTGTACCAAGTTTGCAAGTGTTTTGGCATGGTCTTATTAAATTTGTACCAAGTTTGCAAGTGTTTTGGCATGGTCTTATTAAATTTGTACCAAGTTTTCAAGTGTTTTGGCATGGTATTATTAAATTTGTACCAAGTTTGCAAGTGTTTTGGCATGGTCTTAGGAAGTTTGTTCCAAGTTTGCAAGTGTTTTGGCATGGTCTTTGGAAGTTTTTTCCAAGTTTGCAAGTGTTTTGGCATGGTCTTAGGAAGTTTGTTCCAAGTTTGCAAGTGTTTGGCATGGTCTTATTAAATTTGTACCAAGTTTGCAAGTGTTTTGGCATGGTCTCATGAAAATTGTACCAAGTTTGCAAGTGTTTTGGCATGGTCTTATTAAATTTGTACCAAGTTTGCAAGTGTTTTGGCATGGTCTTATTAAATTTGTACCAAATTTGCAGGTGTTTTGGCATGGTCTTTGGAAGTTTTTTCCAAGTTTGCAAGTGTTTTGGCATGGTCTTATTAAATTTGATTAAGTTTGCAAGTGTTTTGGCATGGTCTTATTACATTTAAACCAAGTTTGCAAGTGTTTTGGCATGGTCTTAGGAAGTTTGTTCCAAATTTGCAAGTGTTTGGCATGGTCTTATTAAATTTGTACCAAGTTTGCAAGTGTTTGGCATGGTCTTTTTATATTTGTACCAAGTTTGCAAGTGTTTTGGCATGGTCTTATTAAATTTGACTTAGTTTGCAAGTGTTTTGGCATTGTCTTATTACATTTGTACCAAGTTTGCAAGTGTTTTGGCATGGTCTTAGGAAGTTTGTTCCAAGTTTGCAAGTGTTTGGCATGGTCTTATTAAATTTGTACCAAGTTTGCAAGTGTTTTGGCATGGTCTTATTAAATTTGTACCAAGTTTGCAATTGTTTTGGCATGGTCTTATTAAATTTGTACCAAGTTTGCAAGTGTTTTGGCATGGTATTATTAAATTTGTACCAAGTGTGCAAGTGTTTTGGCATGGTCATAGGAAGTTTCTTCCAAGTTTGCAAGTGTTTGGCATGGTCTTATTAAATTTGTACCAAGTTTGCAAGTGTTTGGCATGGTCTTTTTATATTTGTACCAAGTTTGCAAGTGTTTTGTCTTGGTCTTATTAAATTTTACTAAGTTTGCAAGTGTTTTGGCATGGTCTTATTACATTTGTACCAAGTTTGCAACTGTTTTGGCATGGTCTTAGGAAGTTTGTTCCAAATTTGCAAGTGTTTTGGCATGGTCTTATTAAATTTGTACCAAGTTTGCAAGTGTTTTGGCATGGTCTTATTATATTTGTACCAAGTTTGCAAGTGTTTTGGCATGGTCTTATTACATTTGTACCAAGTTTGCAAGTGTTTTGGCATGGTCTTAGGAACTTTGCACCAAGTATGTTACTGCTTTGGCGTGGACTTAGGAAGTTTGTACCAAGTTTGGTGATGTTTTGGCGTGGACTTACGAAGTTTGTACCTAGTTTGGTGCTGTTTTGGCGTGGACTTAGGAAGTTTGTACCAAGTTTGTTACTGTTTTGGCGTGGACTTAGGAACTTTGCACCAAGTTTGTTACTGTTTTGGCGTGGACTTAGGAAGTTTGTTCCAAGTTTGGTGCTGTTTTGGCGTGGACTTAGGAAGTTTGTACCAAGTTTGTTACTGTTTTGGCGTGGTCTTATAAAGTTTGTACCAAGTTTGGTGCTGTTTTGGCGTGGACTTAGGAAGTTTGTACCAAGTTTGCAAGTGTTTTGGCATGGTCTTATTAAATTTGACTAAGTTTGCAAGTGCTTTGGCATGGTCTTATTACATTTGTACCAAGTTTGCAAGTGTTTTGGCATGGTCTTAGGAAGTTTGTTCCAAATTTGCAAGTGTTTGGCATGGTCTTATTAAATTTGTACCAAGTTTGCAAGTGTTTGGCATGGTCTTTTTATATTTGTACCAAGTTTGCAAGTGTTTTGGCATGGTCTTATTAAATTTGACTAAGTTTGCAAGTGTTTTGGCATGGTCTTATTACATTTGTACCAAGTTTGCAAGTGTTTTGGCATGGTCTTAGGAAGTTTGGTCCAAATTTGCAAGTGTTTGGCATGGTCTTATTAAATGTGTACCAAGTTTGCAAGTGTTTGGCATGGTCTTTTTATATTTGTACCAAGTTTGCAAGTGTTTTGCATGGTCTTATTAAATTTGATAAGTTTGCAAGTGTTTTGGCATGGTCTTATTACATTTGTACCAAGTTTGCAAGTGTTTTGGCATGGTCTTAGGAAGTTTGTTCCAAATTTGCAAATGTTTGGCATGGTCTTTTTAAATTTGTTCCAAGTGTGCAAGTGTTTTGGCATGGTCATATTAAATTTGTACCAAGTTTGCAAGTGTTTTGGCATGGTCTTATTAAATTTGACTAAGTTTGCAAGTGTTTTGGCATGGTCTTATTACATTTGTACCAAGTTTGCAAGTGTTTTGGCATGGTCTTAGGAAGTTTGTTCCAAATTTGCAAGTGCTTGGCAGAGTCTTATGAAATTTGTACCAAGTTTGCAAGTGTTTGGCATGGTCTTTTTATATTTGTACCAAGTTTGCAAGTGTTTTGGCATGGTCTTATTAAATTTGACTAAGTTTGCAAGTGATTTGGCATGGTCTTATTACATTTGTACCAAGTTTGCAAGTGTTTTGGCATGGTCTTAGGAAGTTTGTTCCAAGTTTGCAAGTGTTTGGCATGGTCTTATTAAATTTGTACCAAGTTTGCAAGTGTTTTGGCATGGTCTTATTAAATTTGTACCAAGTTTGCAAGTGTTTTGGCATGGTATTATTAAATTTGTACCAAGTTTGCAAGTGTTTTGGCATGGTCTTAGGAAGTTTGTTCCAAGTTTGCAAGTGTTTTGACCTGGTCTTATTAAATTTGTTCCAAGTGTGCAAGTGTTTTGGCATGGTCATATTAAATTTGTACCAAGTTTGCAAGTGTTTTGGCATGGTCTTATTAAATTTGACTAAGTTTGCAAGTGTTTTGGCATGGTCTTATTAAATTTGTACCAAGTTTGCAAGTGTTTTGGCATGGTCTTAGAAAGTTTGTTCCAAGTTTGCAAGTGTTTGGCATGGTCTCATTAAATTTGTACCAAGTTTGCAAGTGTTTTGGCATGGTCTTATTAAATTTGTACCAAGTTTGCAGGTGTTTTGGCATGGTCTTATTAAATTTGTACAAAGTTTGCAAGTGTTTTGGCATGGTCTTATTATATTTGTACCAAGGTTGCAAGTGTTTGGCATGGTCTTAGGAAGTTTGTTCCAAGTTTGCAAGTGTTTTGGCATGGTCTTATTAAATTTGTAACAAGGTTGCAAGTGTTTTGGCATGGTCTTAGGAAGTTTGTTCCAAGTTTGCAAGTGTTTGGCATGGTCTTATTAAATTTGTACCAAGTTTGCAAGTGTTTAAGCATGGTCTTAGGAAGTTTGTTCCAAGTTTGCAAGTGTTTGGCATGGTCTTAATAAATGTGTACCAAGTTTGCAAGTGTTTGGCATGGTCGTATTAAATTTGTACCAAGTTTGCAAGTGTTTTGGCATGATCTTATTAAATTTGTACCAAGTTTGCAAGTGTTTGGCATGGTCTTTTTAAATTTGTACCAAGTTTGCAAATGTTTTGGCATGGTCTAAGGAAGTTTGTTCCAAGTTTGCAAGTGTTTGGCATGGTCGTATTAAATTTGTACAGAGTTTGCAAATGTTTTGGCATGGTCTTATTAAATTTGTACCAAGTTTGCAAGTGTTTTGGCATGGTCTTATTAAATTTGTGCCAAATTTGCAAGTGTTTTAGCATGGTCTTAGGAAGTTTGTTCCAAGTTTGCAAGTGTTTTGGCATGGTCTTATTAAATTTGTACCAAGGTTGCACGTGTTTTGGCATGGTCTTAGGAAGTTTGTTCCAAGTTTGCAAGTGTTTGGCATGGTCTTATTAAATTTGTACCAAGTTTGCAAGTGTTTGGCATGGTCTGATTAAATTTGTATCAAGTTTGCAAGTGTTTTTGCATGGTCTTATTAAATTTGTGCCAAGTTTGCAAGTGTTTGGCATGGTCCTTTTAAATTTGTACCAAGTTTACAAGTGTTTTGGCATGGTTTTATTAAATTTGTACCAAGTTTGCAAGTGTTTTGGCATGGTCTTATTAAATTTGTGCCAAGTTTGCAAGTGTTTTGGCATGGTCTTAGGAAGTTTGTTCCAAGGTTGCAAGTGGTTTGGCAAGGTTTTATTAAATTTGTACCAAGTTTGCAAGTGTTTCCCATGGTCTTATTTAATTTGTACCAAGTTTGCAAGTGTTTTGGCATGGTCTTAGGAAGTTTGTTCCAAGTTTGCAAGTGTTTGGCATGGTCTTATTAAATTTGTACCAAGTTTACAAGTGTTTTGGCATGGTCTTAGGAAGTTTGTTCCAAGTTTGCAAGTGTTTGGCATGGTCTTATTAAATTTGTACCAAGTTTGCAAGTGTTTGGCATGGTCATATTAAATTTGTACCAAGTTTGCAAGTGTTTTGGCATGGTCTTATTAAATTTGTACCAAAATCGCAAGTGTTTTGGCATGGTCTGATTAAATTTGTACCAAGTTTGCAAGTGTTTTGGCATGGACTTATTAAATTTTTGCCAAGTTTGCAAGTGTTTCGCATGGTCCTTTTAAATTTGTACCAAGTTTGCAAGTGTTTTGGCATGGTTTTATTAAATTTGTACCAAGTTTGCAAGTGTTTTGGCATGGTCTTATTAAATTTGTGCCAAGTTTGCAAGTGTTTTGGCATGGTCTTAGGAAGTTTGTTCCAAGGTTGCAAGTGTTTTGGCATGGTCTTATTAAATTTGTACCAAGGTTGCAAGTGTTTTGGCATGGTCTTATTAAATTTGTACCAAGGTTGCAAGTGTTTTGGCATGACTTAGGAAGTTTGTTCCAAGTTTGCAAGTGTTTGGCATGGTATTATTAAATTTGTACCAAGTTTGCAAGTGTTTTGGCATGGTCTTAGGAAGTTTGTTCCAAGTTTGCAAGTTTTTTGGCATGGTCTTATTAAATTTGTACCAAGGTTGCAAGTGTTTTGGCATGGTCTTAGGAAGTTTGTTCCAAGTTTGCAAGTGTTTGGCATGGTCTTATTAAATTTGTACCAAGTTTGCAAGTGTTTTGGCATGGTCTTATGAAGTTTGTTCCAAGTTTGCAAGTGTTTTGGCATGGTCTTATTAAATTTGTACCAAGGTTGCAAGTGTTTTGGCATGGTCTTAGGGAGTTTGTTCCAAGTTTGCAAGTGTTTGGCATGGTCTTATTAAATTTGTACCAAGTTTGTAAGTGTTTTGGCATGGTCTTAGGAAGTTTGTTCCAAGTTTGCAAGTGTTTGGCATGGTCTTATTAAATTTGTACAAAGTTTGCAAGTGTTTTGGCATGGTCTTAGGAAGTTTGTTCCAAGTTTGCAAGTGTTTGGCCTGGTCTTATTAATTTTGTACCAAGTTTGCAAGTGTTTGGCATGGTCATATTAAATTTGTACCAAGTTTGCAAGTGTTTTGGCATGGTCTTATTAAATTTGTACCAAAATCGCAAGTGTTTTGGCATGGTCTGATTAAATTTGTACCAAGTTTGCAAGTGTTTTGGCATGGTCTTATTAAATTTGTGCCAAGTTTGCAAGTGTTTGGCATGGTCCTTTTAAATTTGTACCAAGTTTGCAAGTGTTTTGGCATGATTTTATTAAATTTGTACCAAGTTTGCAAGTGTTTTGGCATGGTCTTATTAAATTTGTGCCAAGTTTGCAAGTGTTTTGGCATGGTCTTAGGAAGTTTGTTCCAAGGTTGCAAGTGTTTTGGCAAGGTCTTATTAAATTTGTACCAAGTTTGCAAGTGTTTCCCATGGTCTTATTAAATTTGTACCAAGTTTGCAATTGTTTTGGCATGATCTTATTAAATTTGTACCAAGTTTGCAAGTGTTTTGGCATGGTATTATTAAATTTGTACCAAGTGTGCAAGTGTTTTGGCATGGTCATAGGAAGTTTCTTCCAAGTTTGCAAGTGTTTGGCATGGTCTTATTAAATTTGTACCAAGTTGGCAAGTGTTTGGCATGGTCTTTTTATATTTGTACCAAGTTTGCAAGTGTTTTGGCATGGTCTTATTAAATTTGACTAAGTTTGCAAGTGTTTTGGCATGGTCTTATTACATTTGTACCAAGTTTGCAAGTGTTTTGGCATGGTCTTATTAAATTTGTACCAAGTTTGCAAGTGTTTTGGCATGGTATTATTAAATTTGTACCAAGTTTGCAAGTGTTTGGCATGGTCTTTTTATATTTGTACCAAGTTTGCAAGTGTTTTGGCATGGTCTTATTAAATTTGACTAAGTTTGCAAGTGTTTTGGCATGGTCTTATTACATTTGTACCAAGTTTGCAACTGTTTTGGCATGGTCTTAGGAAGTTTGTTCCAAGTTTGCAAGCGTTTTGGCATGGTCTTATTAAATTTGACTAGGTTTGCAAGTGTTTTGGCATGGTCTTTTTATATTTGTACCAAGTTTGCAAGTGTTTTGGCATGGTCTTATTAAATTTGATAAGTTTGCAAGTGTTTTGGCATGGTCTTATTACATTTGTACCAAGTTTGCAAGTGTTTTGGCATGGTCTTAGGAAGTTTGTTCCAAATTTGCAAATGTTTGGCATGGTCTTTTTAAATTTGTTCCAAGTGTGCAAGTGTTTTGGCATGGTCATATTAAATTTGTACCAAGTTTGCAAGTGTTTTGGCATGGTCTTATTAAATTTGACTAAGTTTGCAAGTGTTTTGGCATGGTCTTATTACATTTGTACCAAGTTTGCAAGTGTTTTGGCATGGTCTTAGGAAGTTTGTTCCAAATTTGCAAGTGCTTGGCAGAGTCTTATGAAATTTGTACCAAGTTTGCAAGTGTTTGGCATGGTCTTTTTATATTTGTACCAAGTTTGCAAGTGTTTTGGCATGGTCTTATTAAATTTGACTAAGTTTGCAAGTGATTTGGCATGGTCTTATTACATTTGTACCAAGTTTGCAAGTGTTTTGGCATGGTCTTAGGAAGTTTGTTCCAAGTTTGCAAGTGTTTGGCATGGTCTTATTAAATTTGTACCAAGTTTGCAAGTGTTTTGGCATGGTCTTATTAAATTTGTACCAAGTTTGCAAGTGTTTTGGCATGGTATTATTAAATTTGTACCAAGTTTGCAAGTGTTTTGGCATGGTCTTAGGAAGTTTGTTCCAAGTTTGCAAGTGTTTTGACCTGGTCTTATTAAATTTGTTCCAAGTGTGCAAGTGTTTTGGCATGGTCATATTAAATTTGTACCAAGTTTGCAAGTGTTTTGGCATGGTCTTATTAAATTTGACTAAGTTTGCAAGTGTTTTGGCATGGTCTTATTAAATTTGTACCAAGTTTGCAAGTGTTTTGGCATGGTCTTAGAAAGTTTGTTCCAAGTTTGCAAGTGTTTGGCATGGTCTCATTAAATTTGTACCAAGTTTGCAAGTGTTTTGGCATGGTCTTATTAAATTTGTACCAAGTTTGCAAGTGTTTTGGCATGGTCTTATTAAATTTGTACAAAGTTTGCAAGTGTTTTGGCATGGTCTTATTATATTTGTACCAAGGTTACAAGTGTTTGGCATGGTCTTAGGAAGTTTGTTCCAAGTTTGCAAGTGTTTTGGCATGGTCTTATTAAATTTGTAACAAGGTTGCAAGTGTTTTGGCATGGTCTTAGGAAGTTTGTTCCAAGTTTGCAAGTGTTTGGCATGGTCTTTTTATATTTGTACCAAGTTTGCAAGTGTTTTGGCATGGTCTTATTAAATTTGACTAAGTTTGCAAGTGTTTTGGCATGGTCTTATTACATTTGTACCAAGTTTGCAAGTGTTTTGGCATGGTCTTAGGAAGTTTGGTCCAAATTTGCAAGTGTTTGGCATGGTCTTATTAAATGTGTACCAAGTTTGCAAGTGTTTGGCATGGTCTTTTTATATTTGTACCAAGTTTGCAAGTGTTTTGCATGGTCTTATTAAATTTGATAAGTTTGCAAGTGTTTTGGCATGGTCTTATTACATTTGTACCAAGTTTGCAAGTGTTTTGGCATGGTCTTAGGAAGTTTGTTCCAAATTTGCAAATGTTTGGCATGGTCTTTTTAAATTTGTTCCAAGTGTGCAAGTGTTTTGGCATGGTCATATTAAATTTGTACCAAGTTTGCAAGTGTTTTGGCATGGTCTTATTAAATTTGACTAAGTTTGCAAGTGTTTTGGCATGGTCTTATTACATTTGTACCAAGTTTGCAAGTGTTTTGGCATGGTCTTAGGAAGTTTGTTCCAAATTTGCAAGTGCTTGGCAGAGTCTTATGAAATTTGTACCAAGTTTGCAAGTGTTTGGCATGGTCTTTTTATATTTGTACCAAGTTTGCAAGTGTTTTGGCATGGTCTTATTAAATTTGACTAAGTTTGCAAGTGATTTGGCATGGTCTTATTACATTTGTACCAAGTTTGCAAGTGTTTTGGCATGGTCTTAGGAAGTTTGTTCCAAGTTTGCAAGTGTTTGGCATGGTCTTATTAAATTTGTACCAAGTTTGCAAGTGTTTTGGCATGGTCTTATTAAATTTGTACCAAGTTTGCAAGTGTTTTGGCATGGTATTATTAAATTTGTACCAAGTTTGCAAGTGTTTTAGCATGGTCTTAGGAAGTTTGTTCCAAGTTTGCAAGTGTTTTGACCTGGTCTTATTAAATTTGTTCCAAGTGTGCAAGTGTTTTGGCATGGTCATATTAAATTTGTACCAAGTTTGCAAGTGTTTTGGCATGGTCTTATTAAATTTGACTAAGTTTGCAAGTGTTTTGGCATGGTCTTATTAAATTTGTACCAAGTTTGCAAGTGTTTTGGCATGGTCTTAGAAAGTTTGTTCCAAGTTTGCAAGTGTTTGGCATGGTCTCATTAAATTTGTACCAAGTTTGCAAGTGTTTTGGCATGGTCTTATTAAATTTGTACCAAGTTTGCAAGTGTTTTGGCATGGTCTTATTAAATTTGTACAAAGTTTGCAAGTGTTTTGGCATGGTCTTATTATATTTGTACCAAGGTTGCAAGTGTTTGGCATGGTCTTAGGAAGTTTGTTCCAAGTTTGCAAGTGTTTTGGCATGGTCTTATTAAATTTGTAACAAGGTTGCAAGTGTTTTGGCATGGTCTTAGGAAGTTTGTTCCAAGTTTGCAAGTGTTTGGCATGGTCTTATTAAATTTGTACCAAGTTTGCAAGTGTTTAAGCATGGTCTTAGGAAGTTTGTTCCAAGTTTGCAAGTGTTTGGCATGGTCTTAATAAATGTGTACCAAGTTTGCAAGTGTTTGGCATGGTCGTATTAAATTTGTACCAAGTTTGCAAGTGTTTTGGCATGATCTTATTAAATTTGTACCAAGTTTGCAAGTGTTTGGCATGGTCTTTTTAAATTTGTACCAAGTTTGCAAATGTTTTGGCATGGTCTAAGGAAGTTTGTTCCAAGTTTGCAAGTGTTTGGCATGGTCGTATTAAATTTGTACAGAGTTTGCAAATGTTTTGGCATGGTCTTATTAAATTTGTACCAAGTTTGCAAGTGTTTTGGCATGGTCTTATTAAATTTGTGCCAAATTTGCAAGTGTTTTAGCATGGTCTTAGGAAGTTTGTTCCAAGTTTGCAAGTGTTTTGGCATGGTCTTATTAAATTTGTACCAAGGTTGCACGTGTTTTGGCATGGTCTTAGGAAGTTTGTTCCAAGTTTGCAAGTGTTTGGCATGGTCTTATTAAATTTGTACCAAGTTTGCAAGTGTTTGGCATGGTCTGATTAAATTTGTATCAAGTTTGCAAGTGTTTTTGCATGGTCTTATTAAATTTGTGCCAAGTTTGCAAGTGTTTGGCATGGTCCTTTTAAATTTGTACCAAGTTTACAAGTGTTTTGGCATGGTTTTATTAAATTTGTACCAAGTTTGCAAGTGTTTTGGCATGGTCTTATTAAATTTGTGCCAAGTTTGCAAGTGTTTTGGCATGGTCTTAGGAAGTTTGTTCCAAGGTTGCAAGTGGTTTGGCAAGGTTTTATTAAATTTGTACCAAGTTTGCAAGTGTTTCCCATGGTCTTATTTAATTTGTACCAAGTTTGCAAGTGTTTTGGCATGGTCTTAGGAAGTTTGTTCCAAGTTTGCAAGTGTTTGGCATGGTCTTATTAAATTTGTACCAAGTTTACAAGTGTTTTGGCATGGTCTTAGGAAGTTTGTTCCAAGTTTGCAAGTGTTTGGCATGGTCTTATTAAATTTGTACCAAGTTTGCAAGTGTTTGGCATGGTCATATTAAATTTGTACCAAGTTTGCAAGTGTTTTGGCATGGTCTTATTAAATTTGTACCAAAATCGCAAGTGTTTTGGCATGGTCTGATTAAATTTGTACCAAGTTTGCAAGTGTTTTGGCATGGACTTATTAAATTTTTGCCAAGTTTGCAAGTGTTTCGCATGGTCCTTTTAAATTTGTACCAAGT
This sequence comes from Anopheles atroparvus, assembly GCA_914969975.1. Lineage (NCBI taxonomy): Eukaryota > Metazoa > Arthropoda > Insecta > Diptera > Culicidae > Anopheles > Anopheles atroparvus. The sequence goes on along the minus strand of CAJZCY010000006.1, from coordinate 10,284,287 downwards.
TTGCAAGTGTTTTGGCATGGTTTTATTAAATTTGTACCAAGTTTGCAAGTGTTTTGGCATGGTCTTATTAAATTTGTGCCAAGTTTGCAAGTGTTTTGGCATGGTCTTAGGAAGTTTGTTCCAAGGTTGCAAGTGTTTTGGCATGGTCTTATTAAATTTGTACCAAGGTTGCAAGTGTTTTGGCATGGTCTTATTAAATTTGTACCAAGGTTGCAAGTGTTTTGGCATGACTTAGGAAGTTTGTTCCAAGTTTGCAAGTGTTTGGCATGGTATTATTAAATTTGTACCAAGTTTGCAAGTGTTTTGGCATGGTCTTAGGAAGTTTGTTCCAAGTTTGCAAGTTTTTTGGCATGGTCTTATTAAATTTGTACCAAGGTTGCAAGTGTTTTGGCATGGTCTTAGGAAGTTTGTTCCAAGTTTGCAAGTGTTTGGCATGGTCTTATTAAATTTGTACCAAGTTTGCAAGTGTTTTGGCATGGTCTTATGAAGTTTGTTCCAAGTTTGCAAGTGTTTTGGCATGGTCTTATTAAATTTGTACCAAGGTTGCAAGTGTTTTGGCATGGTCTTAGGGAGTTTGTTCCAAGTTTGCAAGTGTTTGGCATGGTCTTATTAAATTTGTACCAAGTTTGTAAGTGTTTTGGCATGGTCTTAGGAAGTTTGTTCCAAGTTTGCAAGTGTTTGGCATGGTCTTATTAAATTTGTACAAAGTTTGCAAGTGTTTTGGCATGGTCTTAGGAAGTTTGTTCCAAGTTTGCAAGTGTTTGGCCTGGTCTTATTAATTTTGTACCAAGTTTGCAAGTGTTTGGCATGGTCATATTAAATTTGTACCAAGTTTGCAAGTGTTTTGGCATGGTCTTATTAAATTTGTACCAAAATCGCAAGTGTTTTGGCATGGTCTGATTAAATTTGTACCAAGTTTGCAAGTGTTTTGGCATGGTCTTATTAAATTTGTGCCAAGTTTGCAAGTGTTTGGCATGGTCCTTTTAAATTTGTACCAAGTTTGCAAGTGTTTTGGCATGATTTTATTAAATTTGTACCAAGTGTGCAAGTGTTTTGGCATGGTCTTATTAAATTTGTGCCAAGTTTGCAAGTGTTTTGGCATGGTCTTAGGAAGTTTGTTCCAAGGTTGCAAGTGTTTTGGCAAGGTCTTATTAAATTTGTACCAAGTTTGCAAGTGTTTCCCATGGTCTTATTAAATTTGTACCAAGTTTGCAATTGTTTTGGCATGATCTTATTAAATTTGTACCAAGTTTGCAAGTGTTTTGGCATGGTATTATTAAATTTGTACCAAGTGTGCAAGTGTTTTGGCATGGTCATAGGAAGTTTCTTCCAAGTTTGCAAGTGTTTGGCATGGTCTTATTAAATTTGTACCAAGTTGGCAAGTGTTTGGCATGGTCTTTTTATATTTGTACCAAGTTTGCAAGTGTTTTGGCATGGTCTTATTAAATTTGACTAAGTTTGCAAGTGTTTTGGCATGGTCTTATTACATTTGTACCAAGTTTGCAACTGTTTTGGCATGGTCTTAGGAAGTTTGTTCCAAGTTTGCAAGCGTTTTGGCATGGTCTTATTAAATTTGACTAAGTTTGCAAGTGTTTTGGCATGGTCTTATTACATTTGTACCAAGTTTGCAAGTGTTTTGGCATGGTCTTATTAAATTTGTACCAAGTTTGCAAGTGTTTTGGCATGGTATTATTAAATTTGTACCAAGTTTGCAAGTGTTTGGCATGGTCTTTTTATATTTGTACCAAGTTTGCAAGTGTTTTGGCATGGTCTTATTAAATTTGACTAAGTTTGCAAGTGTTTTGGCATGGTCTTATTACATTTGTACCAAGTTTGCAACTGTTTTGGCATGGTCTTAGGAAGTTTGTTCCAAGTTTGCAAGCGTTTTGGCATGGTCTTATTAAATTTGACTAGGTTTGCAAGTGTTTTGGCATGGTCTTATTACGTTTGTACCAAGTTTGCAAGTGTTTTGGCATGGTCTTAGGAAGTTTGTTCCAAATTTGCAAGTGTTTGGCATGGTCCTATTAAATTTGTACCAAGTTTGCAAGTGTTTGGCATGGTCTTTTTATATTTGTACCAAGTTTGCAAGTGTTTGGCATGGTCTTATTAAATTTGTACCAAGTTTGCAAGTGTTTGGCATGGTCTTTTTATATTTGTACCAAGTTTGCAAGTGTTTTGGCATGGTATTATTAAATTTGTACCAAGTTTGCAAGTGTTTGGCATGGTCTTTTTAAATTTGTACCAAGTTTGCAAGTGTTTGGCATGGTCTTTTTATATTTGTACCAAGTTTGCAAGTGTTTTGGCATGGTCTTATTAAATTTGACTTAGTTTGCAAGTGTTTTGGCATGGTCTTATTACATTTGTACCAAGTTTGCAAGTGTTTGGCATGGTCTTTTTATATTTGTACCAAGTTTGCAAGTGTTTTGGCATGGTATTATTAAATTTGTACCAAGTTTGCAAGTGTTTGGCATGGTCTTTTTATATTTGTACCAAGTTTGCAAGTGTTTTGGCATGGTCTTATTAAATTTGACTAAGTTTGCAAGTGTTTTGGCATGGTCTTATTACATTTGTACCAAGTTTGCAACTGTTTTGGCATGGTCTTAGGAAGTTTGTTCCAAGTTTGCAAGCGTTTTGGCATGGTCTTATTAAATTTGACTAAGTTTGCAAGTGTTTTGGCATGGTCTTATTACATTTGTACCAAGTTTGCAAGTGTTTTGGCATGGTCTTAGGAAGTTTGTTCCAAGTTTGCAAGCGTTTTGGCATGGTCTTATTAAATTTGACTAAGTTTGCAAGTGTTTTGGCATGGTCTTATTAAATTTGTACCAAGTTTGCAAGTGTTTTGGCATGGTCTTAGGAAGTTTGTTCCAAGTTTGCAAGTGTTTGGCCTGGTCTTATTAAATTTGTACCAAGTTTGCAAGTGTTTGGCATGGTCATATTAAATTTGTACCAAGTTTGCAAGTGTTTTGGCATGGTCTTATTAAATTTGTACCAAAATCGCAAGTGTTTTGGCATGGTCTGATTAAATTTGTACCAAGTTTGCAAGTGTTTTGGCATGGTCTTATTAAATTTGTGCCAAGTTTGCAAGTGTTTGGCATGGTCCTTTTAAATTTGTACCAAGTTTGCAAGTGTTTTGGCATGATTTTATTAAATTTGTACCAAGTTTGCAAGTGTTTTGGCATGGTCTTATTAAATTTGTGCCAAGTTTGCAAGTGTTTTGGCATGGTCTTAGGAAGTTTGTTCCAAGGTTGCAAGTGTTTTGGCAAGGTCTTATTAAATTTGTACCAAGTTTGCAAGTGTTTCCCATGGTCTTATTAAATTTGTACCAAGTTTGCAATTGTTTTGGCATGATCTTATTAAATTTGTACCAAGGTTGCAAGTGTTTTGGCATGGTATTATTAAATTTGTACCAAGTGTGCAAGTGTTTTGGCATGGTCATAGGAAGTTTCTTCCAAGTTTGCAAGTGTTTGGCATGGTCTTATTAAATTTGTACCAAGTTGGCAAGTGTTTGGCATGGTCTTTTTATATTTGTACCAAGTTTGCAAGTGTTTTGGCATGGTCTTATTAAATTTGACTAAGTTTGCAAGTGTTTTGGCATGGTCTTATTACATTTGTACCAAGTTTGCAACTGTTTTGGCATGGTCTTAGGAAGTTTGTTCCAAGTTTGCAAGCGTTTTGGCATGGTCTTATTAAATTTGACTAAGTTTGCAAGTGTTTTGGCATGGTCTTATTACATTTGTACCAAGTTTGCAAGTGTTTTGGCATGGTCTTATTAAATTTGTACCAAGTTTGCAAGTGTTTTGGCATGGTATTATTAAATTTGTACCAAGTTTGCAAGTGTTTGGCATGGTCTTTTTATATTTGTACCAAGTTTGCAAGTGTTTTGGCATGGTCTTATTAAATTTGACTAAGTTTGCAAGTGTTTTGGCATGGTCTTATTACATTTGTACCAAGTTTGCAACTGTTTTGGTATGGTCTTAGGAAGTTTGTTCCAAGTTTGCAAGCGTTTTGGCATGGTCTTATTAAATTTGACTAAGTTTGCAAGTGTTTTGGCATGGTCTTATTACATTTGTACCAAGTTTGCAAGTGTTTTGGCATGGTCTTTTTAAATTTGTACCAAGTTTGCAAGTGTTTGGCATGGTCTTTTTAAATTTGTACCAAGTTTGCAAGTGTTTGGCATGGTCTTATTAAATTTGTACCAAGTTTGCAAGTGTTTGACATGGTCTTTTTATATTTGTACCAAGTTTGCAAGTGTTTTGGCATGGTATTATTAAATTTGTACCAAGTTTGCAAGTGTTTGACATGGTCTTTTTATATTTGTACCAAGTTTGCAAGTGTTTTGGCATGGTCTTATTACATTTGTACCAAGTTTGCAACTGTTTTGGCATGGTCTTAGGAAGTTTGTTCCAAATTTGCAAGTGTTTGGCATGGTCTTATTAAATTTGTACCAAGTTTGCAAGTGTTTGGCATGGTCTTTTTATATTTGTACCAAGTTTGCAAGTGTTTGGCATGGTCTTATTAAATTTGTACCAAGTTTGCAAGTGTTTGACATGGTCTTTTTATATTTGTACCAAGTTTGCAAGTGTTTTGGCATGGTATTATTAAATTTGTACCAAGTTTGCAAGTGTTTGGCATGGTCTTTTTAAATTTGTACCAAGTTTGCAAGTGTTTGGCATGGTCTTTTTATATTTGTACCAAGTTTGCAAGTGTTTTGGCATGGTCTTATTAAATTTGACTTAGTTTGCAAGTGTTTTGGCATGGTCTTATTACATTTGTACCAAGTTTGCAAGTGTTTGGCATGGTCTTTTTATATTTGTACCAAGTTTGCAAGTGTTTTGGCATGGTCTTATTAAATTTGACTAAGTTTGCAAGTGTTTTGGCATGGTCTTATTACATTTGTACCAAGTTTGCAAGTGTTTGGCATGGTCTTATTAAATTGGTACCAAGTTTGCAAGTGTTTTGGCATGGTCTTTTTCTATTTGTACCAAGTTTGCAAGTGTTTTGGCATGGTCTTATTGAATTTGACTAAGTTTGCAAGTGTTTTGGCATGGTCTTATTACATTTGTACCAAGTTTGCAAGTGTTTTGGCATGGTCTTAGGAAGTTTGTTCCAAGTTTGCAAGTGTTTGGCATGGTCTTATTAAATTTGTACCAAGTTTGCAAGTGTTTGGCATGGTCTTTTTATATTTGTACCAAGTTTGCAAGTGTTTTGGCATGGTCTTATTAAATTTGACTTAGTTTGCAAGTGTTTTGGCATGGTCTTATTACATTTGTACCAAGTTTGCAAGTGTTTTGGCATGGTCTTAGGAAGTTTGTTCCAAGTTTGCAAGTGTTTGGCATGGTCTTATTAAATTTGTACCAAGTTTGCAAGTGTTTTGGCATGGTCTTATTAAATTTGTACCAAGTTTGCAATTGTTTTGGCATGGTCTTATTAAATTTGTACCAAGTTTGCAAGTGTTTTGGCATGGTATTATTAAATTTGTACCAAGTGTGCAAGTGTTTTGGCATGGTCATAGGAAGTTTCTTCCAAGTTTGCAAGTGTTTGGCATGGTCTTATTAAATTTGTACCAAGTTTGCAAGTGTTTGGCATGGTCTTTTTATATTTGTACCAAGTTTGCAAGTGTTTTGGCATGGTCTTATTGAATTTGACTAAGTTTGCAAGTGTTTTGGCATGGTCTTATTACATTTGTACCAAGTTTGCAACTGTTTTGGCATGGTCTTAGGAAGTTTGTTCCAAATTTGCAAGTGTTTTGGCATGGTCTTATTAAATTTGTACCAAGTTTGCAAGTGTTTGGCATGGTCTTATTAAATTTGTACCAAGTTTGCAAGTGTTTGACATGGTCTTTTTATATTTGTACCAAGTTTGCAAGTGTTTTGGCATGGTATTATTAAATTTGTACCAAGTTTGCAAGTGTTTGACATGGTCTTTTTATATTTGTACCAAGTTTGCAAGTGTTTTGGCATGGTCTTATTACATTTGTACCAAGTTTGCAACTGTTTTGGCATGGTCTTAGGAAGTTTGTTCCAAATTTGCAAGTGTTTGGCATGGTCTTATTAAATTTGTACCAAGTTTGCAAGTGTTTGGCATGGTCTTTTTATATTTGTACCAAGTTTGCAAGTGTTTGGCATGGTCTTATTAAATTTGTACCAAGTTTGCAAGTGTTTGACATGGTCTTTTTATATTTGTACCAAGTTTGCAAGTGTTTTGGCATGGTATTATTAAATTTGTACCAAGTTTGCAAGTGTTTGGCATGGTCTTTTTAAATTTGTACCAAGTTTGCAAGTGTTTGGCATGGTCTTTTTATATTTGTACCAAGTTTGCAAGTGTTTTGGCATGGTCTTATTAAATTTGACTTAGTTTGCAAGTGTTTTGGCATGGTCTTATTACATTTGTACCAAGTTTGCAAGTGTTTGGCATGGTCTTTTTATATTTGTACCAAGTTTGCAAGTGTTTTGGCATGGTCTTATTAAATTTGACTAAGTTTGCAAGTGTTTTGGCATGGTCTTATTACATTTGTACCAAGTTTGCAAGTGTTTGGCATGGTCTTATTAAATTGGTACCAAGTTTGCAAGTGTTTTGGCATGGTCTTTTTCTATTTGTACCAAGTTTGCAAGTGTTTTGGCATGGTCTTATTGAATTTGACTAAGTTTGCAAGTGTTTTGGCATGGTCTTATTACATTTGTACCAAGTTTGCAAGTGTTTTGGCATGGTCTTAGGAAGTTTGTTCCAAGTTTGCAAGTGTTTGGCATGGTCTTATTAAATTTGTACCAAGTTTGCAAGTGTTTGGCATGGTCTTTTTATATTTGTACCAAGTTTGCAAGTGTTTTGGCATGGTCTTATTAAATTTGACTTAGTTTGCAAGTGTTTTGGCATGGTCTTATTACATTTGTACCAAGTTTGCAAGTGTTTTGGCATGGTCTTAGGAAGTTTGTTCCAAGTTTGCAAGTGTTTGGCATGGTCTTATTAAATTTGTACCAAGTTTGCAAGTGTTTTGGCATGGTCTTATTAAATTTGTACCAAGTTTGCAATTGTTTTGGCATGGTCTTATTAAATTTGTACCAAGTTTGCAAGTGTTTTGGCATGGTATTATTAAATTTGTACCAAGTGTGCAAGTGTTTTGGCATGGTCATAGGAAGTTTCTTCCAAGTTTGCAAGTGTCTGGCATGGTCTTATTAAATTTGTACCAAGTTTGCAAGTGTTTGGCATGGTCTTTTTATATTTGTACCAAGTTTGCAAGTGTTTTGGCATGGTCTTATTGAATTTGACTAAGTTTGCAAGTGTTTTGGCATGGTCTTATTACATTTGTACCAAGTTTGCAACTGTTTTGGCATGGTCTTAGGAAGTTTGTTCCAAGTTTGCAAGCGTTTTGGCATGGTCTTATTAAATTTGACTAAGTTTGCAAGTGTTTTGGCATGGTCTTATTACATTTGTACCAAGTTTGCAAGTGTTTTGGCATGGTCTTAGGAAGTTTGTTCCAAATTTGCAAGTGTTTGGCATGGTCTTATTAAATTTGTACCAAGTTTGCAAGTGTTTGGCATGGTCTTTTTATATTTGTACCAAGTTTGCAAGTGTTTGGCATGGTCTTATTAAATTTGTACCAAGTTTGCAAGTGTTTGACATGGTCTTTTTATATTTGTACCAAGTTTGCAAGTGTTTTGGCATGGTATTATTAAATTTGTACCAAGTTTGCAAGTGTTTGACATGGTCTTTTTATATTTGTACCAAGTTTGCAAGTGTTTTGGCATGGTCTTATTACATTTGTACCAAGTTTGCAACTGTTTTGGCATGGTCTTAGGAAGTTTGTTCCAAATTTGCAAGTGTTTGGCATGGTCTTATTAAATTTGTACCAAGTTTGCAAGTGTTTGGCATGGTCTTTTTATATTTGTACCAAGTTTGCAAGTGTTTGGCATGGTCTTATTAAATTTGTACCAAGTTTGCAAGTGTTTGACATGGTCTTTTTATATTTGTACCAAGTTTGCAAGTGTTTTGGCATGGTATTATTAAATTTGTACCAAGTTTGCAAGTGTTTGGCATGGTCTTTTTAAATTTGTACCAAGTTTGCAAGTGTTTGGCATGGTCTTTTTATATTTGTACCAAGTTTGCAAGTGTTTTGGCATGGTCTTATTAAATTTGACTTAGTTTGCAAGTGTTTTGGCATGGTCTTATTACATTTGTACCAAGTTTGCAAGTGTTTGGCATGGTCTTTTTATATTTGTACCAAGTTTGCAAGTGTTTTGGCATGGTCTTATTAAATTTGACTAAGTTTGCAAGTGTTTTGGCATGGTCTTATTACATTTGTACCAAGTTTGCAAGTGTTTGGCATGGTCTTATTAAATTGGTACCAAGTTTGCAAGTGTTTTGGCATGGTCTTTTTCTATTTGTACCAAGTTTGCAAGTGTTTTGGCATGGTCTTATTGAATTTGACTAAGTTTGCAAGTGTTTTGGCATGGTCTTATTACATTTGTACCAAGTTTGCAAGTGTTTTGGCATGGTCTTAGGAAGTTTGTTCCAAGTTTGCAAGTGTTTGGCATGGTCTTATTAAATTTGTACCAAGTTTGCAAGTGTTTGGCATGGTCTTTTTATATTTGTACCAAGTTTGCAAGTGTTTTGGCATGGTCTTATTAAATTTGACTTAGTTTGCAAGTGTTTTGGCATGGTCTTATTACATTTGTACCAAGTTTGCAAGTGTTTTGGCATGGTCTTAGGAAGTTTGTTCCAAGTTTGCAAGTGTTTGGCATGGTCTTATTAAATTTGTACCAAGTTTGCAAGTGTTTTGGCATGGTCTTATTAAATTTGTACCAAGTTTGCAATTGTTTTGGCATGGTCTTATTAAATTTGTACCAAGTTTGCAAGTGTTTTGGCATGGTATTATTAAATTTGTACCAAGTGTGCAAGTGTTTTGGCATGGTCATAGGAAGTTTCTTCCAAGTTTGCAAGTGTTTGGCATGGTCTTATTAAATTTGTACCAAGTTTGCAAGTGTTTGGCATGGTCTTTTTATATTTGTACCAAGTTTGCAAGTGTTTTGGCATGGTCTTATTGAATTTGACTAAGTTTGCAAGTGTTTTGGCATGGTCTTATTACATTTGTACCAAGTTTGCAACTGTTTTGGCATGGTCTTAGGAAGTTTGTTCCAAATTTGCAAGTGTTTTGGCATGGTCTTATTAAATTTGTACCAAGTTTGCAAGTGTTTGGCATGGTCTTATTAAATTTGTACCAAGTTTGCAAGTGTTTGACATGGTCTTTTTATATTTGTACCAAGTTTGCAAGTGTTTTGGCATGGTATTATTAAATTTGTACCAAGTTTGCAAGTGTTTGACATGGTCTTTTTATATTTGTACCAAGTTTGCAAGTGTTTTGGCATGGTCTTATTACATTTGTACCAAGTTTGCAACTGTTTTGGCATGGTCTTAGGAAGTTTGTTCCAAATTTGCAAGTGTTTGGCATGGTCTTATTAAATTTGTACCAAGTTTGCAAGTGTTTGGCATGGTCTTTTTATATTTGTACCAAGTTTGCAAGTGTTTGGCATGGTCTTATTAAATTTGTACCAAGTTTGCAAGTGTTTGACATGGTCTTTTTATATTTGTACCAAGTTTGCAAGTGTTTTGGCATGGTATTATTAAATTTGTACCAAGTTTGCAAGTGTTTGGCATGGTCTTTTTAAATTTGTACCAAGTTTGCAAGTGTTTGGCATGGTCTTTTTATATTTGTACCAAGTTTGCAAGTGTTTTGGCATGGTCTTATTAAATTTGACTTAGTTTGCAAGTGTTTTGGCATGGTCTTATTACATTTGTACCAAGTTTGCAAGTGTTTGGCATGGTCTTTTTATATTTGTACCAAGTTTGCAAGTGTTTTGGCATGGTCTTATTAAATTTGACTAAGTTTGCAAGTGTTTTGGCATGGTCTTATTACATTTGTACCAAGTTTGCAAGTGTTTGGCATGGTCTTATTAAATTGGTACCAAGTTTGCAAGTGTTTTGGCATGGTCTTTTTCTATTTGTACCAAGTTTGCAAGTGTTTTGGCATGGTCTTATTGAATTTGACTAAGTTTGCAAGTGTTTTGGCATGGTCTTATTACATTTGTACCAAGTTTGCAAGTGTTTTGGCATGGTCTTAGGAAGTTTGTTCCAAGTTTGCAAGTGTTTGGCATGGTCTTATTAAATTTGTACCAAGTTTGCAAGTGTTTGGCATGGTCTTTTTATATTTGTACCAAGTTTGCAAGTGTTTTGGCATGGTCTTATTAAATTTGACTTAGTTTGCAAGTGTTTTGGCATGGTCTTATTACATTTGTACCAAGTTTGCAAGTGTTTTGGCATGGTCTTAGGAAGTTTGTTCCAAGTTTGCAAGTGTTTGGCATGGTCTTATTAAATTTGTACCAAGTTTGCAAGTGTTTTGGCATGGTCTTATTAAATTTGTACCAAGTTTGCAATTGTTTTGGCATGGTCTTATTAAATTTGTACCAAGTTTGCAAGTGTTTTGGCATGGTATTATTAAATTTGTACCAAGTGTGCAAGTGTTTTGGCATGGTCATAGGAAGTTTCTTCCAAGTTTGCAAGTGTCTGGCATGGTCTTATTAAATTTGTACCAAGTTTGCAAGTGTTTGGCATGGTCTTTTTATATTTGTACCAAGTTTGCAAGTGTTTTGGCATGGTCTTATTGAATTTGACTAAGTTTGCAAGTGTTTTGGCATGGTCTTATTACATTTGTACCAAGTTTGCAACTGTTTTGGCATGGTCTTAGGAAGTTTGTTCCAAGTTTGCAAGCGTTTTGGCATGGTCTTATTAAATTTGACTAAGTTTGCAAGTGTTTTGGCATGGTCTTATTACATTTGTACCAAGTTTGCAAGTGTTTTGGCATGGTCTTAGGAAGTTTGTTCCAAATTTGCAAGTGTTTGGCATGGTCTTATTAAATTTGTACCAAGTTTGCAAGTGTTTGGCATGGTCTTTTTATATTTGTACCAAGTTTGCAAGTGTTTTGGCATGGTCTTATTAAATTTGACTAAGTTTGCAAGTGTTTTGGCATGGTCTTATTACATTTGTACCAAGTTTGCAAGTGTTTTGGCATGGTCTTAGGAAGTTTGTTCCAAATTTGCAAGTGTTTGGCATGGTCTTATTAAATTTGTACCAAGTTTGCAAGTGTTTAGCATGGTCTTTTTATATTTGTACCAAGTTTGCAAGTGTTTTGGCATGGTCTTATTAAATTTGACTAAGATTGCAAGTGTTTTGGCATGGTCTTATTACATTTGTACCAAGTTTGCAAGTGTTTTGGCATGGTCTTAGGAAGTTTGTTCCAAGTTTGCAAGTGTTTGGCATGGTCTTATTAAATTTGTACCAAGTTTGCAAGTGTTTTGGCATGGTCTTATTAAATTTGTACCAAGTTTGCAAGTGTTTTGGCATGGTCTTATTAAATTTGTACCAAGTTTGCAAGTGTTTTGGCATGGTATTATTAAATTTGTACCAAGTTTGCAAGTGTTTTGGCATGGTCTTAGGAAGTTTGTTCCAAGTTTGCAAGTGTTTTGGCATGGTCTTATTAAATTTGTACCAAGGTTGCAAGTGTTTTGGCATGGTCTTATTAAATTTGTACCAAGTTTGCAAGTGTTTTGGCATGGTCTTAGGAAGTTTGTTCCAAGTTTGCAAGTGTTTTGGCATGGTCTTATTAAATTTGTACCAAGGTTGCAAGTGTTTTGGCATGGTCTTATTAAATTTGTACCAAGTTTGCAAGTGTTTTGGCATGGTCTTAGGAAGTTTGTTCCAAGTTTGCAAGTGTTTTGGCATGGTCTTATTAAATTTGTACCAAGGTTGCAAGTGTTTTGGCATGGTCTTATTAAATTTGTACCAAAATCGCAAGTGTTTTGGCATGGTCTGATTAAATTTGTATCAAGTTTGCAAGTGTTTTTGCATGGTCTTATTAAATTTGTGCCAAGTTTGCAAGTGTTTGGCATGGTCCTTTTAAATTTGTACCAAGTTTACGAGTGTTTTGGCATGGTTTTATTAAATTTGTACCAAGTTTGCAAGTGTTTTGGCATGGTATTATTAAATTTGTACCAAGTTTGCAAGTGTTTTGGCATGGTCTTAGGAAGTTTGTTCCAAGTTTGCAAGTGTTTTGGCATGGTCTTATTAAATTTGTACCAAGGTTGCAAGTGTTTTGGCATGGTCTTATTAAATTTGTACCAAGTTTGCAAGTGTTTTGGCATGGTCTTAGGAAGTTTGTTCCAAGTTTGCAAGTGTTTTGGCATGGTCTTATTAAATTTGTACCAAGGTTGCAAGTGTTTTGGCATGGTCTTATTAAATTTGTACCAAGTTTGCAAGTGTTTTGGCATGGTCTTAGGAAGTTTGTTCCAAGTTTGCAAGTGTTTGGCATGGTCTTATTAAATTTGTACCAAGTTTGCAAGTGTTTTGGCATGGTCTTAGGAAGTTTGTTCCAAGTTTGCAAGTGTTTGGCATGGTCTTATTAAATTTGTACCAAGTTTACAAGTGTTTTGGCATGGTCTTAGGAAGTTTGTTCCAAGTTTGCAAGTGTTTGGCATGGTCTTATTAAATTTGTACCAAGTTTGCAAGTGTTTGGCATGGTCATATTAAATTTGTACCAAGTTTGCAAGTGTTTTGGCATGGTCTTATTAAATTTGTACCAAAATCGCAAGTGTTTTGGCATGGTCTGATTAAATTTTTACCAAGTTTGCAAGTGTTTTGGCATGGACTTATTAAATTTGTGCCAAGTTTGCAAGTGTTTGGCATGGTCCTTTTAAATTTGTACCAAGTTTGCAAGTGTTTTGGCATGGTTTTATTAAATTTGTACCAAGTTTGCAAGTGTTTTGGCATGGTCTTATTAAATTTGTGCCAAGTTTGCAAGTGTTTTGGCATGGACTTAGGAAGTTTGTTCCAAGGTTGCAAGTGTTTTGGCATGGTCTTATTAAATTTGTACCAAGGTTGCAAGTGTTTTGGCATGGTCTTATTAAATTTGTGCCAAGTTTGCAAGTGTTTTGGCATGGTCTTAGGAAGTTTGTTCCAAGGTTGCTAGTGTTTTGGCATGGTCTTATTAAATATGTACCAAGGTTGCAAGTGTTTTGGCATGACTTAGGAAGTTTGTTCCAAGTTTGCAAGTGTTTGGCATGGTATTATTAAATTTGTACCAAGTTTGCAAGTGTTTTGGCATGGTCTTAGGAAGTTTGTTCCAAGTTTGCAAGTTTTTTGGCATGGTCTTATTAAATTTGTACCAAGGTTGCAAGTGTTTTGGCATGGTCTTAGGAAGTTTGTTCCAAGTTTGCAAGTGTTTGGCATGGTCTTATTAAATTTGTACCAAGTTTGCAAGTGTTTTGGCATGGTCTTATGAAGTTTGTTCGAAGTTTGCAAGTGTTTTGGCATGGTCTTATTAAATTTGTACCAAGGTTGCAAGTGTTTTGGCATGGTCTTAGGGAGTTTGTTCCAAGTTTGCAAGTGTTTGGCATGGTCTTATTAAATTTGTACCAAGTTTGTAAGTGTTTTGGCATGGTCTTAGGAAGTTTGTTCCAAGTTTGCAAGTGTTTGGCATGGTCTTATTAAATTTGTACCAAGTTTGCAAGTGTTTTGGCATGGTCTTAGGAAGTTTGTTCCAAGTTTGCAAGTGTTTGGCATGGTCTTATTAAATTTGTACCAAGTTTGCAAGTGTTTGGCATGGTCATATTAAATTTGTACCAAGTTTGCAAGTGTTTTGGCATGGTCTTATTAAATTTGTACCAAAATCGCAAGTGTTTTGGCATGGTCTGATTAAATTTGTACCAAGTTTGCAAGTGTTTTGGCATGGTCTTATTAAATTTGTGCCAAGTTTGCAAGTGTTTGGCATGGTCCTTTTAAATTTGTACCAAGTTTGCAAGTGTTTTGGCATGATTTTATTAAATTTGTACCAAGTTTGCAAGTGTTTTGGCATGGTCTTATTAAATTTGTGCCAAGTTTGCAAGTGTTTTGGCATGGTCTTAGGAAGTTTGTTCCAAGGTTGCAAGTGTTTTGGCAAGGTCTTATTAAATTTGTACCAAGTTTTCAAGTGTTTCCCATGGTCTTATTAAATTTGTACCAAGTTTGCAATTGTTTTGGCATGGTCTTATTAAATTTGTACCAAGTTTGCAAGTGTTTTGGCATGGTATTAATAAATTTGTACCAAGTGTGCAAGTGTTTTGGCATGGTCATAGGAAGTTTCTTCCAAGTTTGCAAGTGTTTGGCATGGTCTTATTAAATTTGTACCAAGTTGGCAAGTGTTTGGCATGGTCTTTTTATATTTGTACCAAGTTTGCAAGTGTTTTGGCATGGTCTTATTAAATTTGACTAAGTTTGCAAGTGTTTTGGCATGGTCTTATTACATTTGTACCAAGTTTGCAACTGTTTTTGCATGGTCTTAGGAAGTTTGTTCCAAGTTTGCAAGCGTTTTGGCATGGTCTTATTAAATTTGACTAAGTTTGCAAGTGTTTTGGCATGGTCTTATTACATTTGTACCAAGTTTGCAAGTGTTTTGGCATGGTCTTATTAAATTTGTACCAAGTTTGCAAGTGTTTGGCATGGTCTTATTAAATTTGTACCAAGTTTGCAAGTGTTTTGGCATGGTCTTTTTATATTTGTACCAAGTTTGCAAGTGTTTTGGCATGGTCTTATTAAATTTGACTAAGTTTGCAAGTGTTTTGGCATGGTCTTATTACATTTGTACCAAGTTTGCAACTGTTTTGGCATGGTCTTAGGAAGTTTGTTCCAAGTTTGCAAGCGTTTAGGCATGGTCTTATTAAATTTGACTAAGTTTGCAAGTGTTTTGGCATGGTCTTATTACATTTGTACCAAGTTTGCAAGTGTTTTGGCATGGTCTTAGGAAATTTGTTCCAAATTTGCAAGTGTTTGGCATGGTCTTATTAAATTTGTACCAAGTTTGCAAGTGTTTGGCATGGTCTTTTTATATTTGTACCAAGTTTGCAAGTGTTTGGCATGGTCTTATTAAATTTGTACCAAGTTTGCAAGTGTTTGGCATGGTCTTTTTATATTTGTACCAAGTTTGCAAGTGTTTTGGCATGGTATTATTAAATTTGTACCAAGTTTGCAAGTGTTTGGCATGGTCTTTTTAAATTTGTACCAAGGTTGCAAGTGTTTGGCATGGTCTTTTTATATTTGTACCAAGTTTGCAAGTGTTTTGGCATGGTCTTATTAAATTTGACTTAGTTTGCAAGTGTTTTGGCATGGTCTTATTACATTTGTACCAAGTTTGCAAGTGTTTCGCATGGTCTTTTTATATTTGTACCAAGTTTGCAAGTGTTTTGGCATGGTCTTATTAAATTTGACTAAGTTTGCAAGTGTTTTGGCATGGTCTTATTACATTTGTACCAAGTTTGCAAGTGTTTGGCATGGTCTTATTAAATTGGTACCAAGTTTGCAAGTGTTTTGGCATGGTCTTTTTATATTTGTACCAAGTTTGCAAGTGTTTTAGCATGGTCTTATTAAATTTGACTAAGTTTGCAAGTGTTTTGGCATGGTCTTATTACATTTGTACCAAGTTTGCAAGTGTTTTGGCATGGTCTTAGGAAGTTTGTTCCAAATTTGCAAGTGTTTGGCATGGTCTTATTAAATTTGTACCAAGTTTGCAAGTGTTTGGCATGGTCTTTTTATATTTGTACCAAGTTTGCAAGTGTTTTGGCATGGTCTTATTAAATTTGACTTAGTTTGCAAGTGTTTTGGCATGGTCTTATTACATTTGTACCAAGTTTGCAAGTGTTTTGGCATGGTCTTAGGAAGTTTGTTCCAAGTTTGCAAGTGTTTGGCATGGTCTTATTAAATTTGTACCAAGTTTGCAAGTGTTTTGGCATGGTCTTATTAAATTTGTACCAAGTTTGCAATTGTTTTGGCATGGTCTTATTAAATTTGTACCAAGTTTGCAAGTGTTTTGGCATGGTATTATTAAATTTGTACCAAGTGTGCAAGTGTTTTGGCATGGTCATAGGAAGTTTCTTCCAAGTTTGCAAGTGTTTGGCATGGTCTTATTAAATTTGTACCAAGTTTGCAAGTGTTTGGCATGGTCTTTTTATATTTGTACCAAGTTTGCAAGTGTTTTGGCATGGTCTTATTGAATTTGACTAAGTTTGCAAGTGTTTTGGCATGGTCTTATTACATTTGTACCAAGTTTGCAACTGTTTTGGCATGGTCTTAGGAAGTTTGTTCCAAGTTTGCAAGCGTTTTGGCATGGTCTTATTAAATTTGACTAAGTTTGCAAGTGTTTTGGCATGGTCTTATTACATTTGTACCAAGTTTGCAAGTGTTTTGGCATGGTCTTAGGAAGTTTGTTCCAAATTTGCAAGTGTTTGGCATGGTCTTATTAAATTTGTACCAAGTTTGCAAGTGTTTGGCATGGTCTTTTTATATTTGTACCAAGTTTGCAAGTGTTTTGGCATGGTCTTATTAAATTTGACTAAGTTTGCAAGTGTTTTGGCATGGTCTTATTACATTTGTACCAAGTTTGCAAGTGTTTTGGCATGGTCTTAGGAAGTTTGTTCCAAATTTGCAAGTGTTTGGCATGGTCTTATTAAATTTGTACCAAGTTTGCAAGTGTTTGGCATGGTCTTTTTATATTTGTACCAAGTTTGCAAGTGTTTTGGCATGGTCTTATTAAATTTGTACCAAGTTTGCAACTGTTTTGGCATGGTCTTAGGAAGTTTGTTCCAAGTTTGCAAGTGTTTGGCATGGTCTTATTAAATTTGTACCAAGTTTGCAAGTGTTTTGGCATGGTCTTATTAAATTTGTACCAAGTTTGCAAGTGTTTTGGCATGGTCTTATTAAATTTGTACCAAGTTTGCAAGTGTTTTGGCATGGTATTATTAAATTTGTACCAAGTTTGCAAGTGTTTTGGCATGGTCTTAGGAAGTTTGTTCCAAGTTTGCAAGTGTTTTGGCCTGGTCTTATTAAATTTGTTCCAAGTGTGCAAGTGTTTTGGCATGGTCATATTAAATTTGTACCAAGTTTGCAAGTGTTTTGGCATGGTCTTATTAAATTTGACTAAGTTTGCAAGTGTTTTGGCATGGTCTTATTACATTTGTACCAAGTTTGCAAGTGTTTTGGCATGGTCTTAGGAAGTTTGTTCCAAGTTTGCAAGTGTTTGGCATGGTCTCATTAAATTTGTACCAAGTTTGCAAGTGTTTTGGCATGGTCTTATTAAATTTGTACCAAGTTTGCAAGTGTTTTGGCATGGTCTTATTAAAAAAAGTCAAAGTTTGCAAGTGTTTTGGCATGGTCTTATTAAATTTGTGCCAAGTTTGCAAGTGTTTTGCCATGGTCTTAGGAAGTTTGTTCCAAGTTTGCAAGTGTTTTGGCATGGTCTTATTAAATTTGTACCAAAATCGCAAGTGTTTTGGCATGGTCTGATTAAATTTGTATCAAGTTTGCAAGTGTTTTTGCATGGTCTTATTAAATTTGTGCCAAGTTTGCAAGTGTTTGGCATGGTCCTTTTAAATTTGAACCAAGTTTACAAGTGTTTTGGCATGGTTTTATTAAATTTGTACCAAGTTTGCAAGTGTTTTGGCATGGTCTTATTAAATTTGTGCCAAGTTTGCAAGTGTTTTGGCATGGTCTTAGGAAGTTTGTTCCAAGGTTGCAAGTGTTTTGGCAAGGTCTTATTAAATTTGTACCAAGTTTGCAAGTGTTTCCCATGGTCTTATTTAATTTGTATCAAGTTTGCAAGTGTTTTGGCATGGTCTTAGGAAGTTTGTTCCAAGTTTGCAAGTGTTTGGCATGGTCTTATTAAATTTGTACCAAGTTTACAAGTGTTTTGGCATGGTCTTAGGAAGTTTGTTCCAAGTTTGCAAGTGTTTGGCATGGTCTTATTAATTTTGTACCAAGTTTGCAAGTGTTTGGCATGGTCATATTAAATTTGTACCAAGTTTGCAAGTGTTTTGGCATGGTCTTATTAAATTTGTACCAAAATCGCAAGTGTTTTGGCATGGTCTGATTAAATTTGTACCAAGTTTGCAAGTGTTTTGGCATGGACTTATTAAATTTGTGCCAAGTTTGCAAGTGTTTGGCATGGTCCTTTTAAATTTGTACCAAGTTTGCAAGTGTTTTGGCATGGTTTTATTAAATTTGTACCAAGTTTGCAAGTGTTTTGGCATGGTCTTATTAAATTTGTGCCAAGTTTGCAAGTGTTTTGGCATGGACTTAGGAAGTTTGTTCCAAGGTTGCAAGTGTTTTGGCATGGTCTTATTAAATTTATACCAAGGTTGCAAGTGTTTTGGCATGGTCTTATTAAATTTGTGCCAAGTTTGCAAGTGTTTTGGCATGGTCTTAGGAAGTTTGTTCCAAGGTTGCTAGTGTTTTGGCATGGTCTTATTAAATTTGTACCAAGGTTGCAAGTGTTTTGGCATGACTTAGGAAGTTTGTTCCAAGTTTGCAAGTGTTTGGCATGGTATTATTAAATTTGTACCAAGTTTGCAAGTGTTTTGGCATGGTCTTAGGAAGTTTGTTCCAAGTTTGCAAGTGTTTTGGCATGGTCTTATTAAATTTGTACCAAGGTTGCAAGTGTTTTGGTATGGTCTTAGGAAGTTTGTTCCAAGTTTGCAAGTGTTTTGGCATGGTCTTATTAAATTTGTACCAAGTTTGCAAGTGTTTTGGCATGGTCTTATGAAGTTTGTTCCAAGTTTGCAAGTGTTTTGGCATGGTCTTATTAAATTTGTACCAAGGTTGCAAGTGTTTTGGCATGGTCTTAGGGAGTTTGTTCCAAGTTTGCAAGTGTTTGGCATGGTCTTATTAAATTTGTACCAAGTTTGTAAGTGTTTTGGCATGGTCTTAGGAAGTTTGTTCCAAGTTTGCAAGTGTTTGGCATGGTCTTATTAAATTTGTACCAAGTTTGCAAGTGTTTTGGCATGGTCTTAGGAAGTTTGTTCCAAGTTTGCAAGTGTTTGGCATGGTCTTATTAAATATGTACCAAGTTTGCAAGTGTTTGGCATGGTCATATTAAATTTGTACCAAGTTTGCAAGTGTTTTGGCATGGTCTTATTAAATTTGTACCAAAATCGCAAGTGTTTTGGCATGGTCTGATTAAATTTGTACCAAGTTTGCAAGTGTTTTGGCATGGTCTTATTAAATTTGTGCCAAGTTTGCAAGTGTTTGGCATGGTCCTTTTAAATTTGTACCAAGTTTGCAAGTGTTTTGGCATGATTTTATTAAATTTGTACCAAGTTTGCAAGTGTTTTGGCATGGTCTTATTAAATTTGTGCCAAGTTTGCAAGTGTTTTGGCATGGTCTTAGGAAGTTTGTTCCAAGGTTGCAAGTGTTTTGGCAAGGTCTTATTAAATTTGTACCAAGTTTTCAAGTGTTTCCCATGGTCTTATTAAATTTGTACCAAGTTTGCAATTGTTTTGGCATGGTCTTATTAAATTTGTACCAAGTTTGCAAGTGTTTTGGCATGGTATTATTAAATTTGTACCAAGTGTGCAAGTGTTTTGGCATGGTCATAGGAAGTTTCTTCCAAGTTTGCAAGTGTTTGGCATGGTCTTATTAAATTTGTACCAAGTTGGCAAGTGTTTGGCATGGTCTTTTTATATTTGTACCAAGTTTGCAAGTGTTTTGGCATGGTCTTATTAAATTTGACTAAGTTTGCAAGTGTTTTGGCATGGTCTTATTACATTTGTACCAAGTTTGCAACTGTTTTGGCATGGTCTTAGGAAGTTTGTTCCAAGTTTGCAAGCGTTTTGGCATGGTCTTATTTAATTTGACTAAGTTTGCAAGTGTTTTGGCATGGTCTTATTACATTTGTACCAAGTTTGCAAGTGTTTTGGCATGGTCTTATTAAATTTGTACCAAGTTTGCAAGTGTTTTGGCATGGTATTATTAAATTTGTACCAAGTTTGCAAGTGTTTGGCATGGTCTTTTTATATTTGTACCAAGTTTGCAAGTGTTTTGGCATGGTCATATTAAATTTGTACCAAGGTTGCAAGTGTTTTGGCATGGTCTTAGGGAGTTTGTTCCAAG
Organism: Anopheles atroparvus; assembly: GCA_914969975.1. Taxonomy (NCBI): domain Eukaryota; kingdom Metazoa; phylum Arthropoda; class Insecta; order Diptera; family Culicidae; genus Anopheles; species Anopheles atroparvus. Next base: position 10,264,331 of record CAJZCY010000006.1, on the reverse strand, counting down.
TTTGCAAGTGTTTGGCATGGTCTTATTAAATTTGTACCAAAATCGCAAGTGTTTTGGCATGGTCTGATTAAATTTGTATCAAGTTTGCAAGTGTTTTTGCATGGTCTTATTAAATTTGTGCCAAGTTTGCAAGTGTTTGGCATGGTCCTTTTAAATTTGTACCAAGTTTACAAGTGTTTTGGCATGGTTTTATTAAATTTGTACCAAGTTTGCAAGTGTTTTGGCATGGTCTTATAAAATTTGTGCCAAGTTTGCAAGTGTTTTGGCATGGTCTTAGGAAGTTTGTTCCAAGGTTGCAAGTGTTTTGGCAAGGTCTTATTAAATTTGTACCAAGTTTGCAAGTGTTTCCCATGGTCTTATTTAATTTGTACCAAGTTTGCAAGTGTTTTGGCATGGTCTTAGGAAGTTTGTTCCAAGTTTGCAAGTGTTTGGCATGGTCTTATTAAATTTGTACCAAGTTTACAAGTGTTTTGGCATGGTCTTAGGAAGTTTGTTCCAAGTTTGCAAGTGTTTGGCATGGTCTTATTAAATTTGTACCAAGTTTGCAAGTGTTTGGCATGGTCATATTAAATTTGTACCAAGTTTGCAAGTGTTTTGGCATGGTCTTATTAAATTTGTACCAAAATCGCAAGTGTTTTGGCATGGTCTGATTAAATTTGTACCAAGTTTGCAAGTGTTTTGGCATGGACTTATTAAATTTGAGCCAAGTTTGCAAGTGTTTGGCATGGTCCTTTTAAAGTTGTACCAAGTTTGCAAGTGTTTTGGCATGGTTTTATTAAATTTGTACCAAGTTTGCAAGTGTTTTGGCATGGTCTTATTAAATTTGTGCCAAGTTTGCAAGTGTTTTGGCATGGACTTAGGAAGTTTGTTCCAAGGTTGCAAGTGTTTTGGCATGGTCTTATTTAATTTGTACCAAGGTTGCAAGTGTTTTGGCATGGTCTTATTAAATTTGTGCCAAGTTTGCAAGTGTGTTGGCATGGTCTTAGGAAGTTTGTTCCAAGGTTGCTAGTGTTTTGGCATGGTCTTATTAAATTTGTACCAAGGTTGCAAGTGTTTTGGCATGACTTAGGAAGTTTGTTCCAAGTTTGCAAGTGTTTGGCATGGTATTATTAAATTTGTACCAAGTTTGCAAGTGTTTTGGCATGGTCTTAGGAAGTTTGTTCCAAGTTTGCAAGTTTTTTGGCATGGTCTTATTAAATTTGTACCAAGGTTGCAAGTGTTTTGGCATGGTCTTAGGAAGTTTGTTCCAAGTTTGCAAGTGTTTGGCATGGTCTTATTAAATTTGTACCAAGTTTGCAAGTGTTTTGGCCTGGTCTTATGAAGTTTTTTCCAAGTTTGCAAGTGTTTTGGCATGGTCTTATTAAATTTGTACCAAGGTTGCAAGTGTTTTGGCATGGTCTTAGGGAGTTTGTTCCAAGTTTGCAAGTGTTTGGCATGGTCTTATTAAATTTGTACCAAGTTTGTAAGTGTTTTGGCATGGTCTTAGGAAGTTTGTTCCAAGTTTGCAAGTGTTTGGCATGGTCTTATTAAATTTGTACCAAGTTTGCAAGTGTTTTGGCATGGTCTTAGGAAGTTTGTTCCAAGTTTGCAAGTGTTTGGCATGGTCTTATTAAATTTGTACCAAGTTTGCAAGTGTTTGGCATGGTCATATTAAATTTGTACCAAGTTTGCAAGTGTTTTGGCATGGTCTTATTAAATTTGTACCAAAATCGCAAGTGTTTTGGCATGGTCTGATTAAATTTGTACCAAGTTTGCAAGTGTTTTGGCATGGTCTTATTAAATTTGTGCCAAGTTTGCAAGTGTTTGGCATGGTCCTTTTAAATTTGTACCAAGTTTGCAAGTGTTTTGGCATGATTTTATTAAATTTGTACCAAGTTTGCAAGTGTTTTGGCATGGTCTTATTAAATTTGTGCCAAGTTTGCAAGTGTTTCGGCATGGTCTTAGGAAGTTTGTTCCAAGGTTGCAAGTGTTTTGGCAAGGTCTTATTAAATTTGTACCAAGTTTTCAAGTGTTTCCCATGGTCTTATTAAATTTGTACCAAGTTTGCAATTGTTTTGGCATGGTCTTATTAAATTTGTACCAAGTTTGCAAGTGTTTTGGCATGGTATTATTAAATTTGTACCAAGTGTGCAAGTGTTTTGGCATGGTCATAGGAAGTTTCTTCCAAGTTTGCAAGTGTTTGGCATGGTCTTATTAAATTTGTACCAAGTTGGCAAGTGTTTGGCATGGTCTTTTTATATTTGTACCAAGTTTGCAAGTGTTTTGGCATGGTCTTATTAAATTTGACTAAGTTTGCAAGTGTTTTGGCATGGTCTTATTACATTTGTACCAAGTTTGCAACTGTTTTGGCATGGTCTTATTAAATTTGACTAAGTTTGCAAGTGTTTTGGCATGGTCTTATTACATTTGTACCAAGTTTGCAACTGTTTTGGCATGGTCTTAGGAAGTTTGTTCCAAGTTTGCAAGCGTTTTGGCATGGTCTTATTAAATTTGACTAAGTTTGCAAGTGTTTTGGCATGGTCTTATTACATTTGTACCAAGTTTGCAAGTGTTTTGGCATGGTCTTATTAAATTTGTACCAAGTTTGCAAGTGTTTTGGCATGGTATTATTAAATTTGTACCAAGTTTGCAAGTGTTTGGCATGGTCTTTTTATATTTGTACCAAGTTTGCAAGTGTTTTGGCATGGTCTTATTAAATTTGACTAAGTTTGCAAGTGTTTTGGCATGGTCTTATTACATTTGTACCAAGTTTGCAACTGTTTTGGCATGGTCTTAGGAAGTTTGTTCCAAGTTTGCAAGCGTTTTGTCATGGTCTTATTAAATTTGACTAAGTTTGCAAGTGTTTTGGCATGGTCTTATTACATTTGTACCAAGTTTGCAAGTGTTTTGGCATGGTCTTAGGAAGTTTGTTCCAAATTTGCAAGTGTTTGGCATGGTCTTATTAAATTTGTACCAAGTTTTCAAGTGTTTGGCATGGTCTTTTTATATTTGTACCAAGTTTGCAAGTGTTTGGCATGGTCTTATTAAATTTGTACCAAGTTTGCAAGTGTTTGGCATAGTCTTTTTATATTTGTACCAAGTTTGCAAGTGTTTTGGCATGGTATTATTAAATTTGTACCAAGTTTGCAAGTGTTTGGCATGGTCTTTTTAAATTTGTACCAAGTTTGCAAGTGTTTGGCATGGTCTTTTTATATTTGTACCAAGTTTGCAAGTGTTTTGGCATGGTCTTATTAAATTTGACTTAGTTTGCAAGTGTTTTGGCATGGTCTTATTACATTTGTACCAAGTTTGCAAGTGTTTTGGCATGGTCTTAGGAAGTTTCTTCCAAGTTTGCAAGTGTTTGGCATGGTCTTATTAAATTTGTACCAAGTTTGCAAGTGTTTGGCATGGTCTTTTTATATTTGTACCAAGTCTTATTAAATTTGACTAAGTTTGCAAGTGTTTTGGCATGGTCTAATTGCATTTGTACCAAGTTTGCAAGTGTTTTGGCATGGTCTTAGGAAGTTTGTTCCAAATTTGCAAGTGTTTGGCATGGTCTTATTAAATTTGTACCAAGTTTGCAAGTGTTTGGCATGGTCTTTGTATATTTGTACCAAGTTTGCAAGTGTTTTGGCATGGTCTTATTAAATTTGTACCAAGTTTGCAAGTGTTTTGGCATGGTCTTATTAAATTTGTACCAAGTTTGCAAGTGTTTTGGCATGGTATTATTAAATTTGTACCAAGTTTGCAAGTGTTTTGGCATGGTCTTAGGAAGTTTGTTCCAAGTTTGCAAGTGTTTTGGCCTGGTCTTATTATATTTGTTCCAAGTGTGCAAGTGTTTTGGCATGGTCATATTAAATTTGTACCAAGTTTGCAAGTGTTTTGGCATGGTCTTATTAAATTTGACTAAGTTTGCAAGTGTTTTGGCATGGTCTTATTACATTTGTACCAAGTTTGCAAGTGTTTTGGCATGGTCTTAGGAAGTTTGTTCCAAGTTTGCAAGTGTTTGGCATGGTCTCATTAAATTTGTACCAAGTTTGCAAGTGTTTTGGCATGGTCTTATTAAATTTGTACCAAGTTTGCAAGTGTTTTGGCATGGTCTTATTAAATTTGTGCCAAGTTTGCAAGTGTTTTGCCATGGTCTTAGGAAGTTTGTTCCAAGTTTGCAAGTGTTTTGGCATGGTCTTATTAAATTTGTACCAAGGTTGCAAGTGTTTTGGCATGGTCTTAGGAATTTTGTTCCAAGTTTGCAAGTGTTTGGCATGGTCTTTTTAAATTTGTACCAAGTTTGCAAGTGTTTTGGCATGGTCTAAGGAAGTTTGTTCCAAGTTTGCAAGTGTTTGGCATGGTCTTATTAAATTTATACCAAGTTTGCAAGTGTTTGGCATGGTCTTAGGAAGTTTTTTCCAAGTTTGCAAGTGTTTTGGCATGGTCTTATTAAATTTGTAACAAGGTTGCAAGTGTTTTGGCATGGTCTTAGGAAGTTTGTTCCAAGTTTGCAAGTGTTTGGCATGGTCTTTTTAAATTTGTACCAAGTTTGCAAGTGTTTTGGCATGGTCTAAGGAAGTTTGTTCCAAGTTTGCAAGTGTTTGGCATGGTCTTATTAAATTTGTACCAAGTTTGCAAGTGTTTGGCATGGTCTTAGGAAGTTTGTTCCAAGTTTGCAAGTGTTTTGGCATGGTCTTATTAAATTTGTAACAAGGTTGCAAGTGTTTTGGCATGGTCTTAGGAAGTTTGTTCCAAGTTTGCAAGTGTTTGGCATGGTCTTATTAAATTTGTACCAAGTTTGCAAGTGTTTTAGCATGGTCTTAGGAAGTTTGTTCCAAGTTTGCAAGTGTTTGGCATGGTCTTAATAAATGTGTACCAAGTTTGCAAGTGTTTGGCATGGTCGTATTAAATTTGTACCAAGTTTGCAAGTGTTTTGGCATGATCTTATTAAATTTGTACCAAGTTTGCAAGTGTTTGGCATGGTCTTTTTAAATTTGTACCAAGTTTGCAAGTGTTTTGGCATGGTCTAAGGAAGTTTGTTCCAAGTTTGCAAGTGTTTGGCATGGTCGTATTAAATTTGTGCAGAGTTTGCAAATGTTTTGGCATGGTCTTATTAAATTTGTACCAAGTTTGCAAGTGTTTTGGCATGGTCTTATTAAATTTGTGCCAAGTTTGCAAGTGTTTTAGCATGGTCTTAGGAAGTTTGTTCCAAGTTTGCAAGTGTTTTGGCATGGTCTTATTAAATTTGTACCAAGGTTGCACGTGTTTTGGCATGGTCTTAGGAAGTTTGTTCCAAGTTAGCAAGTGTTTGGCATGGTCTTATTAAATTTGTACCAAGTTTGCAAGTGTTTGGCATGGTCTTAAGAAGTTTGTTCCAAGTTTGCAAGTGTTTTGGCATGGTCTTATTAAATTTGTACCAAGGTTGCAAGTGTTTTGGCATGGTCTTAGGAAGTTTGTTCCAAGTTTGCAAGTGTTTGGCATGGTCTTATTAAATTTGTACCAAGTTTGCAATTCTTTTAGCATGGTCTTAGGAAGTTTGTTCCAAGTTTGCAAGTGTTTGGCATGGTCTTAATAAATTTGTACCAAGTTTGCAAGTGTTTGGCATGGTCGTATTAAATTTGTACCAAGTTTGCAAGTGTTTTGGCATGATCTTATTAAATTTGTACCAAGTTTGCAAGTGTTTTGGCATGGTCTTATTAAATTTGTACCAAGTTTGCAAGTGTTTTGGCATGGTCTTATTAAATTTGTGCCAAGTTTGCAAGTGTTTTAGCATGGTCTTAGGAAGTTTGTTCCAAGTTTGCAAGTGTTTTGGCATGGTCTTAGGAAGTTTGTTCCAAGTTTGCAAGTGTTTGGCATGGTCTTATTAAATTTGTACCAAGGTTGCAAGTGTTTTGGCATGGTCTTAGGAAGTTTGTTCCAAGTTTGCAAGTGTTTGGCATGGTCTTATTAAATTTGTACCAAGTTTGCAAGTGTTTTGGCATGGTCTTATGAAGTTTGTTCCAAGTTTGCAAGTGTTTTGGCATGGTCTTATTAAATTTGTACCAAGGTTGCAAGTGTTTTGGCATGGTCTTAGGGAGTTTCTTCCAAGTTTGCAAGTGTTTCGCATGGTCTTATTAAATATGTACCAAGTTTGTAAGTGTTTTGGCATGGTCTTAGGAAGTTTGTTCCAAGTTTGCAAGTGTTTGGCATGGTCTTATTAAATTTGTACCAAGTTTGCAAGTGTTTTGGCATGGTCTTAGGAAGTTTGTTCCAAGTTTGCAAGTGTTTGGCATGGTCTTATTAAATTTGTACCAAGTTTGCAAGTGTTTGGCATGGTCATATTAAATTTGTACCAAGTTTGCAAGTGTTTTGGCATGGTCTTATTAAATTTGTACCAAAATCGCAAGTGTTTTGGTATGGTCTGATTAAATTTGTATCAAGTTTGCAAGTGTTTTGGCATGGTCTTATTAAATTTGTGCCAAGTTTGCAAGTGTTTGGCATGGTCCTTTTAAATTTGTACCAAGTTTGCCAGTGTTTTGGCATGGTTTTATTAAATTTGTACCAAGTTTGCAAGTGTTTTGGCATGGTCTTATTAAATTTGTGCCAAGTTTGCAAGTGTTTGGCATGGTCTTAGGAAGTTTGTTCCAAGGTTGCAAGTGTTTTGGCAAGGTCTTATTAAATTTGTACCAAGTTTGCAAGTGTTTCACATGGTCTTATTAAATTTGTACCAAGTTTGCAAGTGTTTTGGCATGGTCTTAGGAAGTTTGTTCCAAGTTTGCAAGTGTTTGGCATGGTCTTATTAAATTTGTACCAAGTTTGCAAGTGTTTTGGCATGGTCTTAGGAAGTTTGTTCCAAGTTTGCAAGTGTTTGGCATGGTCTTATTAAATTTGTACCAAGTTTGCAAGTGTTTGGCATGGTCATATTAAATTTGTACCAAGTTTGCAAATGTTTTGGCATGGTCTTATTAAATTTGTACCAAAATCGCAAGTGTTTTGGCATGGTCTGATTAAATTTGTACCAAGTTTGCAATTGTTTTGGCATGGTCTTATTAAATTTGTGCCAAGTTTGCAAGTGTTTGGCATGGTCCTTTTAAATTTGTACCAAGTTTGCAAGTGTTTTGGCATGGTTTTATTAAATTTGTACCAAGTTTGCAAGTGTTTTGGCATGGTCTTATTAAATTTGTGCCAAGTTTGCAAGTGTTTTGGCATGGTCTTAGGAAGTTTGTTCCAAGGTTGCAAGTGTTTTGGCATGGTCTTATTAAATTTGTACCAAGGTTGCAAGTGTTTTGGCATGGTCTTATTAAATTTGTGCCAAGTTTGCAAGTGTTTTGGCATGGTCTTAGGAAGTTTGTTCCAAGGTTGCAAGTGTTTTGGCATGGTCTTATTAAATTTGTACCAAGGTTGCAAGTGTTTTGGCATGACTTAGGAAGTTTGTTCCAAGTTTGCAAGTGTTTGGCATGGTCTTATTAAATTTGTACCAAGTTTGCAAGTGTTTTGGCATGGTCTTAGGAAGATTGTTCCAAGTTTGCAAGTGTTTTGGCATGGTCTTATTAAATTTGTACCAAGGTTGCAAGTGTTTTGGCATGGTCTTAGGAAGTTTGTTCCAAGTTTGCAAGTGTTTGGCATGGTCTTATTAAATTTGTACCAAGTTTGCAAGTGTTTTGGCATGGTCTTATGAAGTTTGTCCCAAGTTTGCAAGTGTTTTGGCATGGTCTTATTAAATTTGTACCAAGGTTGCAAGTGTTTTGGCTTGGTCTTAGGGAGTTTGTTCCAAGTTTGCAAGTGTTTGGCATGGTCTTATTAAATTTGTACCAAGTTTGTAAGTGTTTTGGCATGGTCTTAGGAAGTTTGTTCCAAGTTTGCAAGTGTTTGGCATGGTCTTATTAAATTTGTACCAAGTTTGCAAGTGTTTTGGCATGGTCTTAGGAAGTTTGTTCCAAGTTTTTAAGTGTTTGGCATGGTCTTATTAAATTTGTACCAAGTTTGCAAGTGTTTGGCATGGTCATATTAAATTTGTACCAAGTTTGCAAGTGTTTTGGCATGGTCTTATTAAATTTGTATCAAAATCGCAAGTGTTTTGGCATGGTCTGATTAAATTTGTACCAAGTTTGCAAGTGTTTTGGCATGGTCTTATTAAATTTGTGCCAAGTTTGCAAGTGTTTGGCATGGTCCTTTTAAATTTGTACCAAGTTTGCAAGTGTTTTGGCATGGTTTTATTAAATTTGTACCAAGTTTGCAAGTGTTTTGGCATGGTCTTATTAAATTTGTGCTAAGTTTGCAAGTCTTTTGGCATGGTCTTAGGAAGTTTGTTCCAAGGTTGCAAGTGTTTTGGCAAGGTCTTATTAAATTTGTACCAAGTTTGCAAGTGTTTCCCATGGTCTTATTAAATTTGTACCAAGTTTGCAAGTGTTTTGGCATGGTCTTAGGAATTTTGTTCCAAGTTTGCAAGTGTTTGGCATGGTCTTTTTAAATTTGTACCAAGTTTGCAAGTGTTTTGGCATGGTTTTATTAAATTTGTACCAAGTTTGCAAGTGTTTTGGCATGGTCTTATTAAATTTGTGCCAAGTTTGCAAGTGTTTTGGCATTGTCTTAGGAAGTTTGTTCCAAGTTTGCAAGTGTTTTGGCATGGTCTTATTAAATTTGTACAAAAATCGCAAGTGTTTTGGCATGGTCTGATTAAATTTGTACCAAGTTTGCAAGTGTTTTGGCATGGTCTTATTAAATTTGTGCCAAGTTTGCAAGTGTTTGGCATGGTCCTTTTAAATTTGTACCAAGTTTGCAAGTGTTTTGGCATGGTTTTATTAAATTTGTACCAAGTTTGCAAGTGTTTTGGCATGGTCTTATTAAATTTGTGCCAATTTGCAAGTGTTTTGGCATGGTCTTAGGAAGTTTGTTCCAAGGTTGCAAGTGTTTTGGCATGGTCTTATTAAATTTGTACCAAGGTTGCAAGTGTTTTGGCATGACTTAGGAAGTTTGTTCCAAGTTTGCAAGTGTTTGGCATGGTCTTATTAAATTTGTACCAAGTTTGCAAGTGTTTTGGCATGGTCTTAGGAAGTTTGTTCCAAGTTTGCAAGTGTTTGGCATGGTCTTATTAAATTTGTACCAAGTTTGCAAGTGTTTTGGCATGGTCTTATTAAATTTGTGCCAAGTTTGCAAGTGTTTTGACAGGGTCTTAGGAAGTTTGTTCCAAGTTTGCAAGTGTTTGGCATGGTCTTATTAAATTTGTACCAAGTTTGCAAGTGTTTTGGCATGGTCTTAGGAAGTTTGTTCCAAGTTTGCAATTGTTTGGCATGGTCTTATTAAATTTGTACCAAGTTTGCAAGTGTTTGGCTTGGTCGTAGTAAATGTGTACCAAGTTTGCAAGTGTTTTGGCATGGTCTTATTAAATTTGTACCAAGTTTGCAAATGTTTTGGCATGGTCTTAGGAAGTTTGTTCCAAGTTTGCAAGTGTTTGGCATGGTCTTATTAAATTTGTACCAAGTTTGCAAGTGTTTTGGCATGGTCTTAGGAAGTTTGTTCCAAGTTTGCAACTGTTTCGCATGGTCTTATTAAATTTGTACCAAGTTTGCAAGTGTTTTGGCATGGTCTTAGGAAATTTGTTCCAAGTTTGCAAGTGTTTGGCATGGTCTTATTAAATTTGTACCAAGTTTGCAAGTGTTTTGGCATGGTCTTAGGAAGTTTGATTCCAAGTTTGCAAGTGTTTTGGCATGGTCTTAGGAAGTTTGTCCCAAGTTTGCAAGTGTTTGGCATGGTCTTATTAAACTAGTACCAAGTTTGCAAGTGTTTGGCATGGTCTTATTAAATTTGTACCAAGTGTGCAAGTGTTTGGCATGGTCGTATTAAGTTTGTACCAAGTTTGCAAGTGTTTTGGCATGGTCTTAGGAAGTTTGTTCCAAGTTTGCAAGTGTTTGGCATGGTCTTATTAAATTTGAACCAAGTTGGCAAGTGTTTGGCATGGTCGTATTAAATTTGTACAAAGTTTGCAAGTGTTTTGGCATGGTCTCATTAAATTTGTACCAAGTTTGCAAGTGTTTTGGCATGGTCTTATTGAATTTGTACCAAGTTTGCAAGTGTTTTGGCATGGTCTTAGGAAGTTTGTACCAAGTTTGCAAGTGTTTTGGCATGGTCTTATTAAATCAGTACCAAGTTTGCAAGTGTTTTGGCATGGTCTTATTAAATTTTTACCAAACTTGCAAGTGTTTGGCATGGTCTTACTAAATTTGTACCAAGTTTGCAAGTGTTCTGGCATAGTCTTAAAAATTTTTTTCCAAGTTTGCAAGTGTTTTGGCATGGTCTTAGGAAATTTGTACCAAGTTTGCAAGTGTTTTTGCATGGTCTTATTAAATTTGTTCCAAGTTTGCAAGTGTTTTGGCATGGTCTTATTTAATTTGTACCAAGTTTGCAAGTGTTTTGGCATCGTCTTAGGAAGTTTGTACCAAGTTTGCAAGTGTTTTGGCATGGTCTTAAGTAGTTTGTACCAAGTTTGCAAGTGTTTTGGCATGGTCTTAGGAAGTTTGTTCCAAGTTTGCAAGTTTTTTGGCATGGTCTTATTAAATTTGTACCAAGTTTGCAAGTGGTTTGGCATGGTCTTTTTAAATTTGTTCCATGTTTGCAAGTGTTTTGGCATGGTCTTATTAAATTTGTACCAAGTTTGCAAGTGTTTGGCATGATCTAATTAAGTTTGTACCAAGTTTGCAAGTGTTTTGGCATGGTCTAATTAAATTTTTACCAAGTTTGCAAGTGTTTTGGCATGGTCTTATTAAATTTGTACCAAGTTTGCAAGTGTTTTGGCATGGTCTTTAGTAGTTTGTACCAAGTTTGCAAGTGTTTTGGCATGGTCTTAGGAAGTTTGTTCCAAGTTTGCAAGTGTTTTGGCATGGTCTTATTAAATTTGTTTCAAGTTTGCAAGTGTTTTGGCATGGTCTTAGGAAGTTTGTTCCAAGTTTGCAAGTGTTTTGGCATGGTCTTATTAAGTTTGTACCAAGTTTGCAAGTGTTTTGGCATGGTCTTAATAAATTTGAACCAAGTTTGCAAGTGTTCTTGCATGGTCTTATTAAATTTGTACCAAGTTTGCAAGTGTTCTGGCATGATGTTAGGAATTTTTTTCCAAGTTTGCAAGTGTTTTGGCATGGTCTTATTAAATTTGTACCAAGTTTGCAAGTGTTTTGGCATGGTCTTAGGAAGTTTGTGCCAAGTTTGCAAGTGTTTGGCATGGTCTTTTTAAATTTGTTCCAAGTTTGCAAGTGTTTTGGCATGGTCTTATTAAATTTGTACCAAGTTTGCAAGTGTTTTGGCATGGTCTTATTAAATTTGTACCAAGTTTGCAAGTGTTTTGGCATGGTCTTAGGAAGTTTGTTCCAAGTTTGCAAGTGTTTGGCATGGTCTTATTAAATTTGTACCAAGTTTGCAAGTGTTTTGGCATGGTCTTATTAAATTTGTTCCAAGTTTGCAAATGTTTGGCATGGTCTTATTAAATTGGTTCCAAGTTTGCAAGTGTTTTGGCATGGTCTTATTAAATTTGTTCCAAGTTTGCAAGTGTTTTGGCATGGTCTTATTAAATTTGTACCAAATTTGCAAGTGTTTTGGCATGGTCTTATTAAATTTTCACCAAACTTGCAAGTGTTTTGGCATGGTCTTATAAAATTTGTACCAAGTTTGCAATTGTTTTGGCATGGTCTTATTAAATTTGTACCAAGTTTGCAAGTGTTTTGGCATGGTCTTAGGAAGTTTGTACCAAGTTTGCAAGTGTTTTGGCATGGTCTTATTAAATTTGTAGCAAGTTTGCAAGTGTTTTGGCATGGTCTTTTTAAATTTGTACCAAGTTTGCAAGTGTTTTGGCATGGTCTTTTTAAATTTATACCAAGTTTGCAAGTGTTTTGGCATGGTCTTAGGAAGTTTGTTCCAAGTTTGCAAGTGTTTGGCATGGTCTTATTAAATTTGTACCAAGTTTGCAAGTGTTTTGGCATGGTCTTATTAATTTGTACCAAGTTTGCAAGTGTTTTGGCATGGTCTTATTAAATTTGTACGAAGTTTGCAAGTGTTTTGGCATGGTCTTATTAAATTTGTACCAAGTTTGTAAGTGTTTTGGCATGGTCTTTTTAAATTTGTACCAGGTTTGCAAGTGTTTTGGCATGGTCTGATTACATTTGTACCAAGTTTGCAAGTGTTTTGGCATGGTCTTATTAAATTTGTACCAAGTTTGCAAGTGTTTCCCATGGTCTTATTAAATTTGTACCAAGTTTGCAAGTGTTTTGGCATGGTCTTAGGAAGTTTGTTCCAATTTGCAAGTGTTTGGCATGGTCTTATTAAATTTGTACCAAGTTTGCAAGTGTTTTGGCATGGTCTTATTAAATTTGTTTCAAGTTTGCAAGTGTTTGGCATGGTCTTATTAAATTTGTACCAAGTTTGCAAGTGTTTTGGCATGGTCTTATTAAATTTGTACCACGTTTGCAAGTGTTTTGGCACGGTCTTTTTAAATTTGTACCAAGATTGCAAGTGTTTTGGCATGGTCTTATTAAATTTTTTCCAAGTTTGCAAGTGTTTTGGCATGGTCTTATTAAATTTGTACCAAGTTTGCAAGTGTTTTGGCATGGTCTTATTAAATTTGTTCCAAGTTTGCAAGTGTTTTGGCATGGTCTTATTGAATTTGTACCAAGTTTGCAAGTGTTTCGGCATGGTCTTATTAAATTTGTACCAAGTTTGCAAGTGTTTTGGCATGGTCTCAGGAAGTTTGTTCCAAGTTTGCAAGTGTTTTGGCATGGTCTTATTACATTTGTACCAAGTTTGCAAGTGTTTTAGCATGGTCTTATTAAATTTGTACCATGTTTGCAAGTGTTTTGGCATGGTCTTAATAAATTTGTACCAAGTTTGCAAGTGTTTTGGCATGGTGTTAGGAAGTTTGTTCCAAGTTTGCAAGTGTTTTGGCATGGTCTTATTAAATTTGTAGCAAGTTTGCAAGTGTTTTGGCATGGTCTTTTTAAATTTGTACCAAGTTTGTAAGTGTTTTGGCATGGTCTTTTTAAATTTGTACCAGGTTTGCAAGTGTTTTGGCATGGTCTGATTACATTTGTACCAAGTTTGCAAGTGTTTTGGCATGGTCTTATTAAATTTGTACCAAGTTTGCAAGTGTTTCGGCATGGTCTTATTAAATTTGTACCAAGTTTGCAAGTGTTTTGGCATAGTCTTAGGAAGTTTGTTCCAAGTTTGCAATTGTTTGGCATGGTCTTATTAAATTTGTACCAAGTTTGCAAGTGTTTGGCTTGGTCGTATTAAATTTGTACCAAGTTTGCAAGAGTTTTGGCATGGTCTTATTAAATTTGTACCAAGTTTGCAAATGTTTTGGCATGGTCTTAGGAAGTTTGTTCCAAGTTTGCAAGTGTTTGGCATGGTCTTATTAAATTTGTACCAAGTTTGCAAGTGTTTCCCATGGTCTTATTAAATTTGTACCAAGTTTGCAAGTGTTTTGGCATGGTCTTAGGAAGTTTGTTCCAAGTTTGCAAGTGTTTGGCATGGTCTTATTAAATTTGTACCAAGTTTGCAAGTGTTTTGGCATGGTCTTATTAAATTTGTTTCAAGTTTGCAAGTGTTTGGCATGGTCTTATTAAATTTGTACCAAGTTTGCAAGTGTTTTGGCATAGTCTTAGGAAGTTTGTTCCAAGTTTGCAATTGTTTGGCATGGTCTTATTAAATTTGTACCAAGTTTGCAAGTGTTTGGCTTGGTCGTATTAAATTTGTACCAAGTTTGCAAGAGTTTTGGCATGGTCTTATTAAATTTGTACCAAGTTTGCAAATGTTTTGGCATGGTCTTAGGAAGTTTGTTCCAAGTTTGCAAGTGTTTGGCATGGTCTTATTAAATTTGTACCAAGTTTGCAAGTGTTTTGGCATGGTCTTAGGAAGTTTGTTCCAAGTTTGCAACTGTTTCGCATGGTCTTATTAAATTTGTACCAAGTTTGCAAGTGTTTTGGCATGGTCTTATTAAATTTGTTTCAAGTTTGCAAGTGTTTGGCATGGTCTTATTAAATTTGTACCAAGTTTGCAAGTGTTTTGGCATGGTCTTATTAAATTTGTACCACGTTTGCAAGTGTTTTGGCACGGTCTTTTTAAATTTGTACCAAGGTTGCAAGTGTTTTGGCATGGTCTTATTAAATTTTTTCCAATTTTGCAAGTGTTTTGGCATGGTCTTTTTAAATTTGTACCAAGTTTGCAAGTGTTTTGGCATGGTCTTATAAAATTTGTTCCAAGTTTGCAAGTGTTTTGGCATGGTCTTATTAAATTTGTACCAAGTTTGCAAGTGTTTCGGCATGGTCTTATTAAATTTGTACCAAGTTTGCAAGTGTTTTGGCATGGTCTCAGGAAGTTTGTTCCAAGTTTGCAAGTGTTTTGGCATGGTCTTATTACATTTGTACCAAGTTTGCAAGTGTTTTAGCATGGTCTTATTAAATTTGTACCATGTTTGCAAGTGTTTTGGCATGGTCTTAATAAATTTGTACCAAGTTTGCAAGTGTTTTGGCATGGTGTTAGGAAGTTTGTACCAAGTTTGCAAGTGTTTTGGCATGGTCTTATTAAATTTGTACCACGTTTGCAAGTGTTTTGGCACGGTCTTTTTAAATTTGTACCAAGTTTGCAAGTGTTTTGGCATGGTCTTATTAAATTTTTTCCAAGTTTGCAAGTGTTTTGGCATTGTCTTATTAAATTTGTGCCAAGTTTGCAAGTGTTTTGGCATGGTCTAAGGAAGTTTGTTCCAAGTTTGCAAGTGTTTGGCATGGTCTTATTAAATTTGTACCAAGTTTGCAAGTGTTTGGCATGGTCATATTAAATTTGTACCAAGTTTGCAAGTGTTTTGGCATGGTCTTATTCAATTTGTACCAAAATCGCAAGTGTTTTGGCATGGTCTGATTAAATTTGTACCAAGTTTGCAAGTGTTTTGGCATGGTCTTATTAAATTTGTGCCAAGTTTGCAAGTGTTTGGCATGGTCCTTTTAAATTTGTACCAAGTTTGCAAGTGTTTTGGCATGGTTTTATTAAATTTGTACCAAGTTTGCAAGTGTTTTGGCATGGTCTTATTAAATTTGTGCCAAGTTTGCAAGTGTTTTGGCATGGTCTTAGGAAGTTTGTTCCAAGGTTGCAAGTGTTTTGGCATGGTCTTATTAAATTTGTACCAAGGTTGCAAGTGTTTTGGCATGACTTAGGAAGTTTGTTCCAAGTTTGCAAGTGTTTTGGCATGGTCTTATTAAATTTGTACCAAGTTTGCAAGTGTTTTGGCATGGTCTTAGGAAGTTTGTTCCAAGTTTGCAAGTGTTTGGCATGGTGTTATTAAATTTGTACCAAGTTTGCAAGTGTTTTGGCATTGTCTTATTAAATTTGTGCCAAGTTTGCAAGTGTTTTGGCAGGGTCTTAGGAAGTTTGTTCCAAGTTTGCAAGTGTTTGGCATGGTCTTATTTAATTTGTACCAAGTTTGCAAGTGTTTTGGCATGGTCTTAGGAAGTTTGTTCCAAGTTTGCAATTGTTTGGCATGGTCTTATTAAATTTGTACCAAGTTTGCAAGTGTTTGGCTTGGTCGTTTAAAATTTGTACCAAGTTTGCAAGTGTTTTGGCATGGTCTTATTAAATTTGTACCAAGTTTGCAAATGTTTTGGCATGGTCTTAGGAAGTTTGTTCCAAGTTTGCAAGTGTTTTGGCATGGTCTTATTGAATTTGTACCAAGTTTGCAAGTTTTTTGGCATGGTCTTAGGAAGTTTGTTCCAAGTTTGCAAGTGTTTTGGCATGTTCTTAGGAAGTTTGTCCCAAGTTTGCAAGTGTTTGGCATGGTCTTATTAAATTAGTACCAAGTTTGCAAGTGTTTGGCATGGTCTTATTAAATTTGTACCAAGTGTGCAAGTGTTTTGGCATGGTCTTATTGAATTTGTACCAAGTTTGCAAGTGTTTTGGCATGGTCTTAGGAAGTTTGTACCAAGTTTGCAAGTGTTTTGGCATGGTCTTATTAAATCAGTACCAAGTTTGCAAGTGTTTTGGCATGGTCTTATTAAATTTTTACCAAACTTGCAAGTGTTTGGCATGGTCTTATTAAATTTGTACCAAGTTTGCAAGTGTTCTGGCATGGTCTTAAAAATTTTTTTCCAAGTTTGCAAGTGTTTTGGCATGGTCTTAGGAAATTTGTACCAAGTTTGCAAGTGTTTTTGCATGGTCTTATTAAATTTGTTCCAAGTTTGCAAGTGTTTTGGCATGGTCTTATTTAATTTGTACCAAGTTTGCAAGTGTTTTGGCATCGTCTTAGGAAGTTTGTACCAAGTTTGCAAGTGTTTTGGCATGGTCTTAAGTAGTTTGTACCAAGTTCGCAAGTGTTTTGGCATGGTCTTAGGAAGTTTGTTCCAAGTTTGCAAGTGTTTTGGCATGGTCTTATTAAATTTGTACCAAGTTTGCAAGTGTTTTGGCATGGTCTTTTTAAATTTGTTCCAAGTTTGCAAGTGTTTTGGCATGGTCTTATTAAATTTGTACAAAGATTGCAAGTGTTTGGCATGGTCTAATTAAGTTTGTACCAAGTTTGCAAGTGTTTTTGCATGGTCTAATTAAATTTCTACCAAGTTTGCAAGTGTTTTGGCATGGTCTTATTAAATTTGTACCAAGTTTGCAAGTGTTTTGGCATGGTCTTATTTAATTTGTACCAAGTTTGCAAGTGTTTTGGCATGGTCTTATTAAATTTGTACCAAGTTTGCAAGTGTTTTGGCATGGTCTTATTAAATTTGTACCAAGTTTGCAAGTGTTTTGGCATGGCCTTATTAAATTTTTACCAAGTATGCAAGTGTTTTGGCATGGTCTTATTAAATTTGTACCAAGTTTGCGAGTGTTTTGGCATGGTCTTATTAAATTTGTACCAAGTTTGCAAGTGTTTTGGCATGGTCTTATTCAATTTGTACCAAGTTTGCAAGTGTTTTGGCAAGGTCTTATTAAATTTGTACCAAGTTTGCATGTGTTTTGGCATGGGCTTAGGATGTTTGTTCCAAGTTTGCAAGTGTTTTGGCATGGTCTTATGAAATTTGTTTCAAGTTTGCAAGTGTTTTGGCATGGTCTTAGGAAGTTTGTTCCAAGTTTGCAAGTGTTTTGGCATGGTCTTATTAAGTTTGTACCAAGTTTGCAAGTGTTTTGGCATGGTCTTATTAAATTTGAACCAAGTTTGCAAGTGTTTTGGCATGGTCTTATTAAATTTGTACCAAGTTTGCAAGTGTTCTGGCATGGTCTTAGGAATTTTTTTCCAAGTTTGCAAGTGTTTTGGCATGGTCTTATTAAATTTGTACCAAGTTTGCAAGTGTTTTGGCATGGTCTTAGGAAGTTTGTGCCAAGTTTGCAAGTGTTTGGCATGGTCTTTTTAAATTTGTTCCAAGTTTGCAAGTGTTTTGGCATGGTCTTATTAAATTTGTACCAAGTTTGCAAGTGTTTTGGCATGGTCTTATTAAATTTGTACCAAGTTTGCAAGTGTTTTGGCATGGTCTTAGGAAGTTTGTTCCAAGTTTGCAAGTGTTTTGGCATGGTCTTATTAAATTTGTAGCAAGTTTGCAAGTGTTTTGGCATGGTCTTTTTAAATTTGTACCAAGTTTGCAAGTGTTTTGGCATGGTCTTTTTAAATTTATACCAAGTTTGCAAGTGTTTTGGCATGGTCTTAGGAAGTTTGTTCCAAGTTTGCAAGTGTTTGGCATGGTCTTATTAAATTTGTACCAAGTTTGCAAGTGTTTTGGCATGGTCTTATTAATTTGTACCAAGTTTGCAAGTGTTTTGGCATGGTCTTATTAAATTTGTACGAAGTTTGCAAGTGTTTTGGCATGGTCTTATTAAATTTGTACCAAGTTTGTAAGTGTTTTGGCATGGTCTTTTTAAATTTGTACCAGGTTTGCAAGTGTTTTGGCATGGTCTGATTACATTTGTACCAAGTTTGCAAGTGTTTTGGCATGGTCTTATTAAATTTGTACCAAGTTTGCAAGTGTTTCCCATGGTCTTATTAAATTTGTACCAAGTTTGCAAGTGTTTTGGCATGGTCTTAGGAAGTTTGTTCCAAGTTTGCAAGTGTTTGGCATGGTCTTATTAAATTTGTACCAAGTTTGCAAGTGTTTTGGCATGGTCTTATTAAATTTGTTTCAAGTTTGCAAGTGTTTGGCATGGTCTTATTAAATTTGTACCAAGTTTGCAAGTGTTTTGGCATGGTCTTATTAAATTTGTACCACGTTTGCAAGTGTTTTGGCACGGTCTTTTTAAATTTGTACCAAGTTTGCAAGTGTTTTGGCATGGTCTTATTAATTTTTTTCCAAGTTTGCAAGTGTTTTGGCATGGTCTTATTAAATTTGTACCAAGTTTGCAAGTGTTTTGGCATGGTCTGATTAAATTTGTTCCAAGTTTGCATGTGTTTTGGCATGGTCTTATTAAATTTTTACCAAGTTTGCAAGTGTTTTAGCATGGTCTTATTAAATTTGTACCATGTTTGCAAGTGTTTTGGCATGGTCTTTTTAAATTTATACCAAGTTTGCAAGTGTTTTGGCATGGTCTTAGGAAGTTTGTTCCAAGTTTGCAAGTGTTTGGCATGGTCTTATTAAATTTGTACCAAGTTTGCAAGTGTTTTGGCATGGTCTTATTAAATTTGTACCAAGTTTGTAAGTGTTTTGGCATGGTCTTTTTAAATTTGTACCAGGTTTGCAAGTGTTTTGGCATGGTCTGATTACATTTGTACCAAGTTTGCAAGTGTTTTGGCATGGTCTTATTAAATTTGTACCAAGTTTGCAAGTGTTTCCCATGGTCTTATTAAATTTGTACCAAGTTTGCAAGTGTTTTGGCATGGTCTTAGGAAGTTTGTTCCAAGTTTGCAAGTGTTTGGCATGGTCTTATTAAATTTGTACCAAGTTTGCAAGTGTTTTGGCATGGTCTTATTAAATTTGTTTCAAGTTTGCAAGTGTTTGGCATGGTCTTATTAAATTTGTACCAAGTTTGCAAGTGTTTTGGCATGGTCTTATTAAATTTGTACCACGTTTGCAAGTGTTTTGGCACGGTCTTTTTAAATTTGTACCAAGTTTGCAAGTGTTTTGGCATGGTCTTATTAAATTTTTTCCAAGTTTGCAAGTGTTTTGGCATGGTCTTATTAAATTTGTACCAAGTTTGCAAGTGTTTTGGCATGGTCTGATTAAATTTGTTCCAAGTTTGCATGTGTTTTGGCATGGTCTTATTAAATTTGTAGCAAGTTTGCAAGTGTTTTGCCATGGTCTTTTTAAATTTGTACCAAGTTTGCAAGTGTTTTGGCATGGTCTTTTTAAATTTATACCAAGTTTGCAAGTGTTTTGGCATGGTCTTAGGAAGTTTGTTCCAAGTTTGCAAGTGTTTGGCATGGTCTTATTAAATTTGTACCAAGTTTGCAAGTGTTTTGGCATGGTCTTATTAAATTTTTTCCAAGTTTGCAAGTGTTTCGGCATGGTCTTATTAAATTTGTACCAAGTTTGCAAGTGTTTTGGCATGGTCTCAGGAAGTTTGTTCCAAGTTTGCAAGTGTTTTGGCATGGTCTTATTACATTTGTACCAAGTTTGCAAGTGTTTTAGCATGGTCTTATTAAATTTGTACCATGTTTGCAAGTGTTTTGGCATGGTCTTAATAAATTTGTACCAAGTTTGCAAGTGTTTTGGCATGGTGTTAGGAAGTTTGTTCCAAGTTTGCAAGTGTTTTGGCATGGTCTTATTAAAATTGTTCCAAGTTTGCAAGTGTTTTGGCATGGTCTTATTAAATTTGTACCAAGTTTGCAAGTGTTCTGGCATGGTCTTAGGAATTTTTTTCCAAGTTTGCAAGTGTTTTGGCATGGTCTTATTAAATTTGTACCAAGTTTGCAAGTGTTTTGGCATGGTCTTAGGAAGTTTGTTCCAAGTTTGCAAGTGTTTGGCATGGTCTTTTTAAATTTGTTCCAAGTTTGCAAATGTTTTGGCATGGTCTTATTAAATTTGTACCAAGTTTGCAAGTGTTTTGGCATGGTCTTATTAAATTTGTACCAAGTTTGCAAGTGTTTTGGCATGGTCTTAGGAAGTTTGTTCCAAGTTTGCAAGTGTTTGGCATGGTCTTATTAAATTTGTACCAAGTTTGCAAGTGTTTTGGCATGGTCTTATTAAATTTGTTCCAAGTTTGCAAGTGTTTGGCATGGTCTTATTAAATTGGTTCCAAGTTTGCAAGTGTTTTGGCATGGTCTTATTAAATTTGTTCCAAGTTTGCAAGTGTGTTGGCATGGTCTTATTAAATTTGTACCAAATTTGCAAGTGTTTTGGCATGGTCTTATTAAATTTTCACCAAACTTGCAAGTGTTTTGGCATGGTCTTATTAAATTTGTACCAAGTTTGCAATTGTTTTGGCATGGTCTTATTAAATTTGTACCAAGTTTGCAAGTGTTTTGGCATGGTCTTAGGAAGTTTGTACCAAGTTTGCAAGTGTTTTGGCATGGTCTTATTAAATTTGTAGCAAGTTTGCAAGTGTTTTGGCATGGTCTTTTTAAATTTGTACCAAGTTTGCAAGTGTTTTGGCGTGGTCTTTTTAAATTTATACCAAGTTTGCAAGTGTTTTGGCATGGTCTTAGGAAGTTTATTCCAAGTTTGCAAGTGTTTGGCATGGTCTTATTAAATTTGTACCAAGTTTGCAAGTGTTTTGGCATGGTCTTATTGGTTTGTACCAAGTTTGCAAGTGTTTTGGCATGGTCTTATTAAATTTGTACGAAGTTTGCAAGTGTTTTGGCATGGTCTTATTAAATTTGTACCAAGTTTGTAAGTGTTTTGGCATGGTCTTTTTAAATTTGTACCAGGTTTGCAAGTGTTTTGGCATGGTCTGATTACATTTGTACCAAGTTTGCAAGTGTTTTGGCATGGTCTTATTAAATTTGTACCAAGTTTGCAAGTGTTTTGGCATGGTCTTATTAAATTTGTTTCAAGTTTGCAAGTGTTTGGCATGGTCTTATTAAATTTGTACCAAGTTTGCAAGTGTTTTGGCATGGTCTTATTAAATTTGTACCACGTTTGCAAGTGTTTTGGCACGGTCTTTTTAAATTTGTACCAAGTTTGCAAGTGTTTTGGCATGGTCTTATTAAATTTGTTCCAAGTTTGCAAGTGTTTTGGCATGGTCTTATTAAATTTGTACCAAGTTTGCAAGTGTTTTGGCATGGTCTTATTAAATTTGTTCCAAGTTTGCAAGTGCTTTGGCATGGTCTTATTAAATTTGTACCAAGTTTGCAAGTGTTTCGGCATGGTCTTATTGAATTTGTACCAAGTTTGCAAGTGTTTTGGCATGGTCTCAGGAAGTTTGTTCCAAGTCTGCTAGTGTTTTGGCATGGTCTTATTACATTTGTACCAAGTTTGCAAGTGTTTTAGCATGGTCTTATTAAATTTGTACCATGTTTGCAAGTGTTTTGGCATGGTCTTAATAAATTTGTACCAAGTTTGCAAGTGTTTTGGCATGGTGTTAGGAAGTTTGTTCCAAGTTTGCAAGTGTTTTGGCATGGTCTTATTAAAATTGTTCAAAGTTTGCAAGTGTTTTGGCATGGTCTTATTAAAATTGTTTCAAGTTTGCAAGTGTTTTTGCATGGTCTTATTAAATTTGTACCAAGTTTGTAAGTGTTTTGTCATGGTCTTAATAAGTTTGTACCAAGTTTGCAAGTGTTTTGGCATGGTCTTATTAAATTTGTACCAAGTTTGCAAGTGTTTTGGCATGGTCTCATTAAATTTGTACCAAGTTTGCAAGTGTTTTGGCATGGTCTTATTAAATTTTTACCAAGTTTGCAAGTGTTTTGGCATGGTCTTATTAAATTTGTACCAAGTTTGCAAGTGTTTTGGCATGGTCTTAGGAAGTTTGTTCCAAGTTTGCAAGTGTTTTGGCATGGTCTTATTAAGTTTGTACCAAGTTTGCAAGTGTTTTGGCATGGTCTTATTAAATTTGTACCAAGTTTGCAAGTGTTTTGGCATGGTCTTATTAAATTTGTACCAAGTTTGCAAGTGTTTTGGCATGGTCTTATTAAATTTGTACCAAGTTTGCAAGTGTTTTGGCATGGTCTTATTAAATTTGTACCAAGTTTGCAAGTGTTTTGGCATGGTCTTAGTAAATTTGTAACAAGTTTGCAAGTGTTTTGGCATGGTCTTATTTAATTTGTACCAAGTTTGCAAGTGTTTTGGCATGGTCTTATTTAATTTGTACCAAGTTTGCAAGTGTTTTGGCATGGTCTTATTAAATTTGTTTCAAGTTTGCAAGTGTTTGGCATGGTCTTATTAAATTTGTACCAAGTTTGCAAGTGTTTTGGCATGGTCTTTTTAAATTTGTACCAGGTTTGCAAGTGTTTTGGCATGGTCTGATTACATTTGTACCAAGTTTGCAAGTGTTTTGGCATGGTCTTATTAAATTTGTACCAAGTTTGCAAGTGTTTCCCATGGTCTTATTAAATTTGTACCAAGTTTGCAAGTGTTTTGGCATGGTCTTAGGAAGTTTGTTCCAAGTTTGCAAGTGTTTGGCATGGTCTTATTAAATTTGTACCAAGTTTGCAAGTGTTTTGGCATGGTCTTATTAAATTTGTTTCAAGTTTGCAAGTGTTTGGCATGGTCTTATTAAATTTGTACCAAGTTTGCAAGTGTTTTGGCATGGTCTTATTAAATTTGTACCACGTTTGCAAGTGTTTTGGCACGGTCTTTTTAAATTTGTACCAAGTTTGCAAGTGTTTTGGCATGGTCTTATTAAATTTTTTCCAAGTTTGCAAGTGTTTTGGCATGGTCTTATTAAATTTGTACCAAGTTTGCAAGTGTTTTGGCATGGTCTTATTCAATTTGTTCCAAGTTTGCAAGTGTTTTGGCATGGTCTTTTTAAATTTGTACCAAGTTTGCAAGTGTTTCCGCATGGTCTTATTAAATTTGTACCAAGTTTGCAAGTGTTTTGGCATGGTCTCAGGAAGTTTGTTCCAAGTTTGCAAGTGTTTTGGCATGGTCTTATTACATTTGTACCAAGTTTGCAAGTGTTTTAGCATGGTCTTAATAAATTTGTACCATGTTTGCAAGTGTTTTGGCATGGTCTTAATAAATTTGTACCAAGTTTGCAAGTGTTTTGGCATGGTGTTAGGAAGTTTGTTCCAAGTTTGCAAGTGTTTTGGCATGGTCTTATTAATATTGTTCCAAGTTTGCAAGTGTTTTGGCATGGTCTTATTAAATTTGTACCAAGTTTGCAAGTGTTTTGGCATGGTCTTAGGAATTTTTTTCCAAGTTTGCAAGTGTTTTGGCATGGTCTTATTAAATTTGTACCAAGTTTGCAAGTGTTTTGGCATGGTCTTAGGAAGTTTTTTCCAAGTTTGCAAGTGTTTGGCATGGTCTTTTTAAATTTGTTCCAAGTTTGCAAATGTTTTGGCATGGTCTTATTAAATTTGTACCAAGTTTGCAAGTGTTTTGGCATGGTCTTATTAAATTTGTACCAAGTTTGCAAGTGTTTTGGCATGGTCTCAGGAAGTTTGTTCCAAGTTTGCAAGTGTTTGGCATGGTCTTATTAAATTTGTACCAAGTTTGCAAGTGTTTTGGCATGGTCTTATTAAATTTGTTACAAGTTTGCAAATGTTTGGCATGGTCTTATTAAATTGGTTCCAAGTTTTTTTTTTTATAAAAGACGTTTATTAAGGGTGTACAACATTTCTTACATACTATTTAATCACATTTACATAGGTTTTGTTTCCTTCGCACGTGTTGGACGGGAAACAAAGGCAAGACTTTACAAACAGATTGATTTACAGAGAACAGGAAAGGACATCTACATCAATCGCAACATCATTGTTTCCAATGATGTGGATGATGTAGTTTGAAAATACGGAGAGTACTGCACTGCGTGTGCCCGCTCTTATCCTGTTTAGAGCGGGCCAGTGCAGGTCGACAAAACGAAGATGGGACCCTGGAGCAACTTGTTGCAGCCGCTGTTGTAGAGTGTCCCACGCCAGCGACACGCGGGGACATGCTGCAAACTTGTGCTCCAGGGTCTCGACAGCGGGACAAAACGTGCACGTTGGTGTGTCGGCTCTGCCGGTTTCGAAAAGATGCTCCGCGTGCGAGATCTTCCCGTTTGCCAGCAGGTAAAGGGCGGAACGTTGTGCAGACGTCAGCATCCTGGAGCTTATGTTTCCCCACACTCTTCTCCACAGCGTGTGTGGGGAAGCTCCAACCACCCTTGGGTCCGGTAGGGCGTTTGTTGCTGCGCGTCGCAGTCCTCGCGTTGATGGCGATCGTCGGAGGGTCTCTGGCACGTATGCCAAGTGCTGGATAACCTTGCGGAGGCAGGGGTAGGACGACGGGATGGAGTTGGTGTCGGGTGGGTTCCCAGCGTTGGCGATATACTGAGACCCGATCACCAAACATCCTTGCTCCGCAAGGTACCGGTTGGTGAGTAGCGATTGTGTGGTGATGATGGGGATGTGGAGATTAAGTCCACCGCGATCTCGTGGTAGCGCCAGCTGGAGTAGAGGAACGCGGATGCCACCAGAGCCGTTCCACAGCAGTGATCCAATCATGTGAGAGACCTTTGCAACGTCCCGCTGCCGAGCGCCACAGACAGACGCGACGAACCACAGCTTGGGGAGCAGGAAGGTGTTGAGAAGCAACACCTTCTGGGCCAGGTTCAGGTTTCTCACACGATGAAGCCAGACCAACGGCCGGAACTTCTGGATCACCACGTCCCAGTTGTGCGCCATGGCCTCGCGGATGTTGTTGGAGAACAATATCCCGAGAAGCCGGAGACGCTCCTCGGTGCGTAGCCATGGGACGTGGATCCTCGTTGCTGGAGTGACGTGTCCGATGTCGATCGCGATGGTCTTCCCCACGTTCAGCCTGGCCCCTGAGCAAAGGCCGAACGCCTCGAACGCCTCTCTGACCCGCTCGATTTTGGAAGGGGAGGAAGTAATCACTGAGACATCGTCGGCATATGCATTGATCAGGTCATCCTGATCGCAGCAAATACTTTCGAGCTCAGTAATAAGGGGATGAAGGTAAAGGACAAACAGATGCATGGAAAGAGGATCGCCCTGTCTGACGGAACGTTGGATGGGGAAGGGAGAGGACAGCTGTCCATTCACAAGCAGACGGGAAGAAGACCGCTCACCAATTGACCTGAGAAGCCCAACCAGCCCAGGATTAAAACCCAAGGAGGTCATGGTTGTCCACAGGAAGTCTCGGTCGACGCGGTCAAACGCCTGCGAGAGGTCGAAGGAAACGAGCTTGCCGCTTTTCTTCCTCCTCTTCAAGTCCAGAATTCTCTCCTTAACCGAGAGAACAGCTTGAAAAATGTTCTGCGGCTTGTTGCTGCATTTTTGGGCTGGGAAAATTATCTGCCACTTGTCGATGATCCCATCGACCCGTAGCTTCAAAATTCTCGCCAGCAGCTTGTAATCTGTGTTAAGGAGAGAAATCGGACGGAAAGAGGGCATTGCACTCCCAGTTCCCTTCTTTCTCACAAGCACTATGACGCCGTCGACAAAGCTTCGAGGAAATTCCCCACGAAGGGCCTCGTTGAGGACGTACCCGAGCTCCCGTCCCACAATGTGGAACGCGCGGAGATAGAACTCCCTGGGAATCCCGTCCGGGCCAGGGGACTTCCGAGTTGCAGATTTTTTGACTGCATCAAAGATCTCATTAGGGGTGATTTCCGCCATGCAGTCATTGTTGGCTTCGCAGTCCTCCGGGATAACCCGTCTACTAGTAAAATTGTTATGCGTAACCGTGTTTTCAAACGAGTAGAGGGCCTTGTACTCAGTGTACAAATACTCGGCGATCTCCTCCTCCAAGGCAAGAGTTCGTCCATCGTTGGTTTGGAAGTTCTCAATGACGGTACTTCTCCTCCTCCGCTCTCCCAGCTGGAAGGTGGAAACTTTTTCACCGTCAACGAGGGTTTCGTTTATCCTGGTGAAATGCTGGGAAAAACGCCTCTGTAAGGAGAGTATTCTTCCCTTCACCAGGTTAATCGTCGCCAACTCATCTGGGTTACTTAGGTATCGATCATATGAGGCTCTCAGCTGAGCATGGAGTATACCCTGATGCAAGCGGAAGTCTTTGTACTTTTCGTTGGTCTTCCAACGAAAGAATGACTTTATCCTGGGCTTGGCGCATTCGACCCACCAAAGCATCCAGGAACCGTAGTTCCTCCGTTGTCGGACCCAACCACTCCACTTGCATTCGAGTTCCTCCAATACCTCATCAGATAAAATGTGTGGGCGAAGTTGCCAGTATCCGTTCCTCCGAGGGACCGGAAGAGACTGGAGACTGATCCGCACCGTCAGTGCCTTGTGGTCAGAGAAGGAGACCACGTGCATGTCGGTTGTCCGGAGACGATCCCGTATGCACGTCGACACGTAACAACGATCGATACGTGAGCCCGAAACACGTGTGATGTAGGAAAACTCAACATCGTTTCCTCTGAGAGCTTCCCAACTATCACACAGGCCTATGTTATCCACAGCGTGCTGCAGAGCAAGGCCGATACTCCCGGCACCCGTCGCGTCCTTCGATTTCAACACGCAGTTGAAATCTCCTGCCAAAATGACGGGTTCCCGTGCATTTCGCAGGTAGAACGGCAACGTGCGACCCAAGAACTCCTCCCGCTCTGCCCTTCGGTGACTCCCCGAAGGCGCGTAAACATTGCATAAGGTGGCAGTATTCTCAAGCCGGACGCATATCAGACGTGAGTCTAAGCTGCGTTCGACTTGAGAAAATTTTAGGCGCTCACGTAAAGCGATCGCCGTTCCTCTCCTGGTTTCGTTGACGTTTGAAAGTACAATGAAACCCGGGATAACCAGGTCAGGGGCATATACCTCTTGAAGAAATATGATGTCCAAGTCCATGGTCCTAGTGAAGGTGAGGAGAGCGTCTAATTTTGTTTGGTTTGAAATTGCATTCAAGTTAATTGAAGCAAAGTTATAGCTAACATTACTTAAATTATCCATCACGATGCTAATTTAAGATCAACAAAAGTTGACGTTGGAAAGAGTGGGGAAGGGTTGGTGGAGGAGGAAACGGGAAGGAAAGGGTTTAAAGTACCTTTACCTGCTTGCAAGGACGGCCAACCTTTCGCTTGACCGTTCCGCCCGCGGACGTGGTGAAAGCGTCACTTTCGGACCCCACGTCAACAGGGCGCTTCACGGCAGGTGCGTTATCGCTGGCAGTGGAAGCGTCGCTTTCGGATCCCGCGTCAACAGGACGCTTCACTGCAGGCGTGTAGTCCACAGGAACAACAGGGACAACAAGGGAAGGGAGATCGAGCGGGGCTTTGAAGACGATATCATCGTCCTTCTTGCTGCTAGCGGGAGCTGGATGCGCTGCTTTCGCTCCCACGGTATTCACCGCGTGGCTCGCTTGCGCCATCCTCTCTCCCGGCTGCACACACTTCTCGCTCTCGCTAGTGCGTGTGCGCGTGGGTGCTGGTTTGCTCGCCACAGCCGTTGCCGGTTCTCCTGCTGGCTTCGTTGCAGGCTTATCGCTAAGTTTGCAAGTGTTTTGGCATGGTCTTATTAAATTTGTTCCAAGTTTGCAAGTGTTTTGGCATGGTCTTATTAAATTTGTACCAAATTTGCAAGTGTTTTGGCATGGTCTTATTAAATTTTCACCAAACTTGCAAGTGTTTTGGCATGGTCTTATTAAATTTGTACCAAGTTTGCAATTGTTTTGGCATGGTCTTATTAAATTTGTACCAAGTTTGCAAGTGTTTTGGCATGGTCTTAGGAAGTTTGTACCAAGTTTGCAAGTGTTTTGGCATGGTCTTATTAAATTTGTAGCAAGTTTGCAAGTGTTTTGGCATGGTCTTTTTAAATTTGTACCAAGTTTGCAAGTGTTTTGGCATGGTCTTTTTAAATTTATACCAAGTTTGCAAGTGTTTTGGCATGGTCTTAGGAAGTTTGTTCCAAGTTTGCAAGTGTTTGGCATGGTCTTATTAAATTGGTACCAAGTTCGCAAGTGTTTTGGCATGGTCTTATTGGTTTGTACCAAGTTTGCAAGTGTTTTGGCATGGTCTTATTAAATTTGTACGAAGTTTGCAAGTGTTTTGGCATGGTCTTATTAAATTTGTACCAAGTTTGTAAGTGTTTTGGCATGGTCTTTTTAAATTTGTACCAGGTTTGCAAGTGTTTTGGCATGGTCTGATTACATTTGTACCAAGTTTGCAAGTGTTTTGGCATGGTCTGATTAAATTTGTACCAAGTTTGCAAGTGTTTTGGCATGGTCTTATTAAATTTGTACCAAGTTTGCAAGTGTTCTGGCATGGTCTTAGGAATTTTTTTCCAAGTTTGCAAGTGTTTGGCATGGTCTTATTAAATTTGTACCAAGTTTGCAAGTGTTCTGGCATGGTCTTAAAATTTTTTTTCCAAGTTTGCAAGTGTTTTGGCATGGTCTTAGGAAATTTGTACCAAGTTTGCAAGTGTTTTTGCATGGTCTTATTAAATTTGTTCCAAGTTTGCAAGTGTTTTGGCATGGTCTTATTTAATTTGTACCAAGTTTGCAAGTGTTTTGGCATCGTCTTAGGAAGTTTGTACCAAGTTTGCAAGTGTTTTGGCATGGTCTTAAGTAGTTTGTACCAAGTTCGCAAGTGTTTTGGCATGGTCTTAGGAAGTTTGTTCCAAGTTTGCAAGTGTTTTGGCATGGTCTTATTAAATTTGTACCAAGTTTGCAAGTGTTTTGGCATGGTCTTTTTAAATTTGTTCCAAGTTTGCAAGTGTTTTGGCATGGTCTTATTAAATTTGTACAAAGATTGCAAGTGTTTGGCATGGTCTAATTAAGTTTGTACCAAGTTTGCAAGTGTTTTTGCATGGTCTAATTAAATTTCTACCAAGTTTGCAAGTGTTTTGGCATGGTCTTATTAAATTTGTACCAAGTTTGCAAGTGTTTTGGCATGGTCTTATTTAATTTGTACCAAGTTTGCAAGTGTTTTGGCATGGTCTTATTAAATTTGTACCAAGTTTGCAAGTGTTTTGGCATGGTCTTATTAAATTTGTACCAAGTTTGCAAGTGTTTTGGCATGGCCTTATTAAATTTTTACCAAGTATGCAAGTGTTTTGGCATGGTCTTATTAAATTTGTACCAAGTTTGCGAGTGTTTTGGCATGGTCTTATTAAATTTGTACCAAGTTTGCAAGTGTTTTGGCATGGTCTTATTCAATTTGTACCAAGTTTGCAAGTGTTTTGGCAAGGTCTTATTAAATTTGTACCAAGTTTGCATGTGTTTTGGCATGGGCTTAGGATGTTTGTTCCAAGTTTGCAAGTGTTTTGGCATGGTCTTATGAAATTTGTTTCAAGTTTGCAAGTGTTTTGGCATGGTCTTAGGAAGTTTGTTCCAAGTTTGCAAGTGTTTTGGCATGGTCTTATTAAGTTTGTACCAAGTTTGCAAGTGTTTTGGCATGGTCTTATTAAATTTGAACCAAGTTTGCAAGTGTTTTGGCATGGTCTTATTAAATTTGTACCAAGTTTGCAAGTGTTCTGGCATGGTCTTAGGAATTTTTTTCCAAGTTTGCAAGTGTTTTGGCATGGTCTTATTAAATTTGTACCAAGTTTGCAAGTGTTTTGGCATGGTCTTAGGAAGTTTGTGCCAAGTTTGCAAGTGTTTGGCATGGTCTTTTTAAATTTGTTCCAAGTTTGCAAGTGTTTTGGCATGGTCTTATTAAATTTGTACCAAGTTTGCAAGTGTTTTGGCATGGTCTTATTAAATTTGTACCAAGTTTGCAAGTGTTTTGGCATGGTCTTAGGAAGTTTGTTCCAAGTTTGCAAGTGTTTTGGCATGGTCTTATTAAATTTGTAGCAAGTTTGCAAGTGTTTAGGCATGGTCTTTTTAAATTTGTACCAAGTTTGCAAGTGTTTTGGCATGGTCTTTTTAAATTTATACCAAGTTTGCAAGTGTTTTGGCATGGTCTTAGGAAGTTTGTTCCAAGTTTGCAAGTGTTTGGCATGGTCTTATTAAATTTGTACCAAGTTTGCAAGTGTTTTGGCATGGTCTTATTAATTTGTACCAAGTTTGCAAGTGTTTTGGCATGGTCTTATTAAATTTGTACGAAGTTTGCAAGTGTTTTGGCATGGTCTTATTAAATTTGTACCAAGTTTGTAAGTGTTTTGGCATGGTCTTTTTAAATTTGTACCAGGTTTGCAAGTGTTTTGGCATGGTCTGATTACATTTGTACCAAGTTTGCAAGTGTTTTGGCATGGTCTTATTAAATTTGTACCAAGTTTGCAAGTGTTTCCCATGGTCTTATTAAATTTGTACCAAGTTTGCAAGTGTTTTGGCATGGTCTTAGGAAGTTTGTTCCAAGTTTGCAAGTGTTTGGCATGGTCTTATTAAATTTGTACCAAGTTTGCAAGTGTTTTGGCATGGTCTTATTAAATTTGTTTCAAGTTTGCAAGTGTTTGGCATGGTCTTATTAAATTTGTACCAAGTTTGCAAGTGTTTTGGCATGGTCTTATTAAATTTGTACCACGTTTGCAAGTGTTTTGGCACGGTCTTTTTAAATTTGTACCAAGTTTGCAAGTGTTTTGGCATGGTCTTATTAATTTTTTTCCAAGTTTGCAAGTGTTTTGGCATGGTCTTATTAAATTTGTACCAAGTTTGCAAGTGTTTTGGCATGGTCTGATTAAATTTGTTCCAAGTTTGCATGTGTTTTGGCATGGTCTTATTAAATTTTTACCAAGTTTGCAAGTGTTTTAGCATGGTCTTATTAAATTTGTACCATGTTTGCAAGTGTTTTGGCATGGTCTTTTTAAATTTATACCAAGTTTGCAAGTGTTTTGGCATGGTCTTAGGAAGTTTGTTCCAAGTTTGCAAGTGTTTGGCATGGTCTTATTAAATTTGTACCAAGTTTGCAAGTGTTTTGGCATGGTCTTATTAAATTTGTACCAAGTTTGTAAGTGTTTTGGCATGGTCTTTTTAAATTTGTACCAGGTTTGCAAGTGTTTTGGCATGGTCTGATTACATTTGTACCAAGTTTGCAAGTGTTTTGGCATGGTCTTATTAAATTTGTACCAAGTTTGCAAGTGTTTCCCATGGTCTTATTAAATTTGTACCAAGTTTGCAAGTGTTTTGGCATGGTCTTAGGAAGTTTGTTCCAAGTTTGCAAGTGTTTGGCATGGTCTTATTAAATTTGTACCAAGTTTGCAAGTGTTTTGGCATGGTCTTATTAAATTTGTTTCAAGTTTGCAAGTGTTTGGCATGGTCTTATTAAATTTGTACCAAGTTTGCAAGTGTTTTGGCATGGTCTTATTAAATTTGTACCACGTTTGCAAGTGTTTTGGCACGGTCTTTTTAAATTTGTACCAAGTTTGCAAGTGTTTTGGCATGGTCTTATTAAATTTTTTCCAAGTTTGCAAGTGTTTTGGCATGGTCTTATTAAATTTGTACCAAGTTTGCAAGTGTTTTGGCATGGTCTGATTAAATTTGTTCCAAGTTTGCATGTGTTTTGGCATGGTCTTATTAAATTTGTAGCAAGTTTGCAAGTGTTTTGCCATGGTCTTTTTAAATTTGTACCAAGTTTGCAAGTGTTTTGGCATGGTCTTTTTAAATTTATACCAAGTTTGCAAGTGTTTTGGCATGGTCTTAGGAAGTTTGTTCCAAGTTTGCAAGTGTTTGGCATGGTCTTATTAAATTTGTACCAAGTTTGCAAGTGTTTTGGCATGGTCTTATTAAATTTTTTCCAAGTTTGCAAGTGTTTCGGCATGGTCTTATTAAATTTGTACCAAGTTTGCAAGTGTTTTGGCATGGTCTCAGGAAGTTTGTTCCAAGTTTGCAAGTGTTTTGGCATGGTCTTATTACATTTGTACCAAGTTTGCAAGTGTTTTAGCATGGTCTTATTAAATTTGTACCATGTTTGCAAGTGTTTTGGCATGGTCTTAATAAATTTGTACCAAGTTTGCAAGTGTTTTGGCATGGTGTTAGGAAGTTTGTTCCAAGTTTGCAAGTGTTTTGGCATGGTCTTATTAAAATTGTTCCAAGTTTGCAAGTGTTTTGGCATGGTCTTATTAAATTTGTACCAAGTTTGCAAGTGTTCTGGCATGGTCTTAGGAATTTTTTTCCAAGTTTGCAAGTGTTTTGGCATGGTCTTATTAAATTTGTACCAAGTTTGCAAGTGTTTTGGCATGGTCTTAGGAAGTTTGTTCCAAGTTTGCAAGTGTTTGGCATGGTCTTTTTAAATTTGTTCCAAGTTTGCAAATGTTTTGGCATGGTCTTATTAAATTTGTACCAAGTTTGCAAGTGTTTTGGCATGGTCTTATTAAATTTGTACCAAGTTTGCAAGTGTTTTGGCATGGTCTTAGGAAGTTTGTTCCAAGTTTGCAAGTGTTTGGCATGGTCTTATTAAATTTGTACCAAGTTTG
The DNA here is from genome assembly GCA_914969975.1 of Anopheles atroparvus. Taxonomy (NCBI): domain Eukaryota; kingdom Metazoa; phylum Arthropoda; class Insecta; order Diptera; family Culicidae; genus Anopheles; species Anopheles atroparvus. The sequence continues at coordinate 10,232,041 of CAJZCY010000006.1, read as the reverse complement.
CAAGTGTTTTGGCATGGTCTTATTAAATTTGTTCCAAGTTTGCAAGTGTTTGGCATGGTCTTATTAAATTGGTTCCAAGTTTGCAAGTGTTTTGGCATGGTCTTATTAAATTTGTTCCAAGTTTGCAAGTGTGTTGGCATGGTCTTATTAAATTTGTACCAAATTTGCAAGTGTTTTGGCATGGTCTTATTAAATTTTCACCAAACTTGCAAGTGTTTTGGCATGGTCTTATTAAATTTGTACCAAGTTTGCAATTGTTTTGGCATGGTCTTATTAAATTTGTACCAAGTTTGCAAGTGTTTTGGCATGGTCTTAGGAAGTTTGTACCAAGTTTGCAAGTGTTTTGGCATGGTCTTATTAAATTTGTAGCAAGTTTGCAAGTGTTTTGGCATGGTCTTTTTAAATTTGTACCAAGTTTGCAAGTGTTTTGGCGTGGTCTTTTTAAATTTATACCAAGTTTGCAAGTGTTTTGGCATGGTCTTAGGAAGTTTATTCCAAGTTTGCAAGTGTTTGGCATGGTCTTATTAAATTTGTACCAAGTTTGCAAGTGTTTTGGCATGGTCTTATTGGTTTGTACCAAGTTTGCAAGTGTTTTGGCATGGTCTTATTAAATTTGTACGAAGTTTGCAAGTGTTTTGGCATGGTCTTATTAAATTTGTACCAAGTTTGTAAGTGTTTTGGCATGGTCTTTTTAAATTTGTACCAGGTTTGCAAGTGTTTTGGCATGGTCTGATTACATTTGTACCAAGTTTGCAAGTGTTTTGGCATGGTCTTATTAAATTTGTACCAAGTTTGCAAGTGTTTTGGCATGGTCTTATTAAATTTGTTTCAAGTTTGCAAGTGTTTGGCATGGTCTTATTAAATTTGTACCAAGTTTGCAAGTGTTTTGGCATGGTCTTATTAAATTTGTACCACGTTTGCAAGTGTTTTGGCACGGTCTTTTTAAATTTGTACCAAGTTTGCAAGTGTTTTGGCATGGTCTTATTAAATTTGTTCCAAGTTTGCAAGTGTTTTGGCATGGTCTTATTAAATTTGTACCAAGTTTGCAAGTGTTTTGGCATGGTCTTATTAAATTTGTTCCAAGTTTGCAAGTGCTTTGGCATGGTCTTATTAAATTTGTACCAAGTTTGCAAGTGTTTCGGCATGGTCTTATTGAATTTGTACCAAGTTTGCAAGTGTTTTGGCATGGTCTCAGGAAGTTTGTTCCAAGTCTGCTAGTGTTTTGGCATGGTCTTATTACATTTGTACCAAGTTTGCAAGTGTTTTAGCATGGTCTTATTAAATTTGTACCATGTTTGCAAGTGTTTTGGCATGGTCTTAATAAATTTGTACCAAGTTTGCAAGTGTTTTGGCATGGTGTTAGGAAGTTTGTTCCAAGTTTGCAAGTGTTTTGGCATGGTCTTATTAAAATTGTTCAAAGTTTGCAAGTGTTTTGGCATGGTCTTATTAAAATTGTTTCAAGTTTGCAAGTGTTTTTGCATGGTCTTATTAAATTTGTACCAAGTTTGTAAGTGTTTTGTCATGGTCTTATTAAGTTTGTACCAAGTTTGCAAGTGTTTTGGCATGGTCTTATTAAATTTGTACCAAGTTTGCAAGTGTTTTGGCATGGTCTCATTAAATTTGTACCAAGTTTGCAAGTGTTTTGGCATGGTCTTATTAAATTTTTACCAAGTTTGCAAGTGTTTTGGCATGGTCTTATTAAATTTGTACCAAGTTTGCAAGTGTTTTGGCATGGTCTTAGGAAGTTTGTTCCAAGTTTGCAAGTGTTTTGGCATGGTCTTATTAAGTTTGTACCAAGTTTGCAAGTGTTTTGGCATGGTCTTATTAAATTTGTACCAAGTTTGCAAGTGTTTTGGCATGGTCTTATTAAATTTGTACCAAGTTTGCAAGTGTTTTGGCATGGTCTTATTAAATTTGTACCAAGTTTGCAAGTGTTTTGGCATGGTCTTATTAAATTTGTACCAAGTTTGCAAGTGTTTTGGCATGGTCTTAGTAAATTTGTACCAAGTTTGCAAGTGTTTTGGCATGGTCTTATTTAATTTGTACCAAGTTTGCAAGTGTTTTGGCATGGTCTTATTTAATTTGTACCAAGTTTGCAAGTGTTTTGGCATGGTCTTATTAAATTTGTTTCAAGTTTGCAAGTGTTTGGCATGGTCTTATTAAATTTGTACCAAGTTTGCAAGTGTTTTGGCATGGTCTTTTTAAATTTGTACCAGGTTTGCAAGTGTTTTGGCATGGTCTGATTACATTTGTACCAAGTTTGCAAGTGTTTTGGCATGGTCTTATTAAATTTGTACCAAGTTTGCAAGTGTTTCCCATGGTCTTATTAAATTTGTACCAAGTTTGCAAGTGTTTTGGCATGGTCTTAGGAAGTTTGTTCCAAGTTTGCAAGTGTTTGGCATGGTCTTATTAAATTTGTACCAAGTTTGCAAGTGTTTTGGCATGGTCTTATTAAATTTGTTTCAAGTTTGCAAGTGTTTGGCATGGTCTTATTAAATTTGTACCAAGTTTGCAAGTGTTTTGGCATGGTCTTATTAAATTTGTACCACGTTTGCAAGTGTTTTGGCACGGTCTTTTTAAATTTGTACCAAGTTTGCAAGTGTTTTGGCATGGTCTTATTAATTTTTTTCCAAGTTTGCAAGTGTTTTGGCATGGTCTTATTAAATTTGTACCAAGTTTGCAAGTGTTTTGGCATGGTCTTATTCAATTTGTTCCAAGTTTGCAAGTGTTTTGGCATGGTCTTTTTAAATTTGTACCAAGTTTGCAAGTGTTTCCGCATGGTCTTATTAAATTTGTACCAAGTTTGCAAGTGTTTTGGCATGGTCTCAGGAAGTTTGTTCCAAGTTTGCAAGTGTTTTGGCATGGTCTTATTACATTTGTACCAAGTTTGCAAGTGTTTTAGCATGGTCTTAATAAATTTGTACCATGTTTGCAAGTGTTTTGGCATGGTCTTAATAAATTTGTACCAAGTTTGCAAGTGTTTTGGCATGGTGTTAGGAAGTTTGTTCCAAGTTTGCAAGTGTTTTGGCATGGTCTTATTAATATTGTTCCAAGTTTGCAAGTGTTTTGGCATGGTCTTATTAAATTTGTACCAAGTTTGCAAGTGTTTTGGCATGGTCTTAGGAATTTTTTTCCAAGTTTGCAAGTGTTTTGGCATGGTCTTATTAAATTTGTACCAAGTTTGCAAGTGTTTTGGCATGGTCTTAGGAAGTTTTTTCCAAGTTTGCAAGTGTTTGGCATGGTCTTTTTAAATTTGTTCCAAGTTTGCAAATGTTTTGGCATGGTCTTATTAAATTTGTACCAAGTTTGCAAGTGTTTTGGCATGGTCTTATTAAATTTGTACCAAGTTTGCAAGTGTTTTGGCATGGTCTTAGTAAATTTGTACCAAGTTTGCAAGTGTTTTGGCATGGTCTTATTTAATTTGTACCAAGTTTGCAAGTGTTTTGGCATGGTCTTATTTAATTTGTACCAAGTTTGCAAGTGTTTTGGCATGGTCTTAGGAAGTTTGTTCCAAGTTTGCAAGTGTTTTGGCATGGTCTTATTAAGTTTGTACCAAGTTTGCAAGTGTTTTGGCATGGTCTTATTAAATTTGTTCCAAGTTTGCAAGTGTTTTGGCATGGTCTTATTAAATTTGTACCAAGTTTGCAAGTGTTTCGGCATGGTCTTATCAAATTTGTACCAAGTTTGCAAGTGTTTTGGCATGGTCTCAGGAAGTTTGTTCCATGTTTTTTTTTTATAAAAGACGTTTATTAAGGGTGTACAACATTTCTTACATACTATTTAATCACATTTACATAGGTTTTGTTTCCTTCGCACGTATTGGACGGGAAACAAAGGCAAGACTTTACAAACAGATTGATTTATAGAGAACAGGAAAGGACATCTACATCAATCGCAACATCATTGTTTCCAATGATGTGGATGATGTAGTTTGAAAATACGGAGAGTACTGCACTGCGTGTGCCCGCTCTTATCCTGTTTAGAGCGGGCCAGTGCAGGTCGACAAAACGAAGATGGGACCCTGGAGCAACTTGTTGCAGCCGCTGTTGTAGAGTGTCCCACGCCAGCGACACGCGGGGACATGCTGCAAACTTGTGCTCCAGGGTCTCGACAGCGGGACAAAACGTGCACGTTGGTGTGTCGGCTCTGCCGGTTTCGAAAAGATGCTCCGCGTGCGAGATCTTCCCGTTTGCCAGCAGGTGAAGGGCGGAACGTTGTGCAGACGTCAGCATCCTGGAGCTTATGTTTCCCCACACTCTTCTCCACAGCGTGTGTGGGGAAGCTCCAACCACCCTTGGGTCCGGTAGGGCGTTTGTTGCTGCGCGTCGCAGTCCTCGCGTTGATGGCGATCGTCGGAGGGTCTCTGGCACGTATGCCAAGTGCTGGATAACCTTGCGGAGGCAGGGGTAGGACGACGGGACGGAGTTGGTGTCGGGTGGGTTCCCAGCGTTGGCGATATACTGAGACCCGATCACCAAACATCCTTGCTCCGCAAGGTACCGGTTGGTGAGTAGCGATTGTGTGGTGATGATGGGGATGTGGAGATTAAGTCCACCGCGATCTCGTGGTAGCGCCAGCTGGAGTAGAGGAACGCGGATGCCACCAGAGCCGTTCCACAGCAGTGATCCAATCATGTGAGAGACCTTTGCAACGTCCCGCTGCCGAGCGCCACAGACAGACGCGACGAACCACAGCTTGGGGAGCAGGAAGGTGTTGAGAAGCAACACCTTCTGGGCCAGGTTCAGGTCTCTCACACGATGAAGCCAGACCAACTGCCGGAACTTCTGGATCACCACGTCCCAGTTGTGCGCCATGGCCTCGCGGATGTTGTTGGAGAACAATATCCCGAGAAGCCGGAGACGCTCCTCGGTGCGTAGCCATGGGACGTGGATCCTCGTTGCTGGAGTGACGTGTCCGATGTCGATCGCGATGGTCTTCCCCACGTTCAGCCTGGCCCCTGAGCAAAGGCCGAACGCCTCGAACGCCTCTCTGACCCGCTCGATTTTGGAAGGGGAGGAAGTAATCACTGAGACATCGTCGGCATATGCATTGATCAGGTCATCCTGATCGCAGCAAATACTTTCGAGCTCAGTAATAAGGGGATGAAGGTAAAGGACAAACAGATGCATGGAAAGAGGATCGCCCTGTCTGACGGAACGTTGGATGGGGAAGGGAGAGGACAGCTGTCCATTCACAAGCAGACGGGAAGAAGACCGCTCACCAATTGACCTGAGAAGCCCAACCAGCCCAGGATTAAAACCCAAGGAGGTCATGGTTGTCCACAGGAAGTCTCGGTCGACGCGGTCAAACGCCTGCGAGAGGTCGAAGGAAACGAGCTTGCCGCTTTTCTTCCTCCTCTTCAAGTCCAGAATTCTCTCCTTAACCGAGAGAATAGCTTGAAAAATGTTCTGCGGCTTGTTGCTGCATTTTTGGGCTGGGGAAATTATCTGCCACTTGTCGATGATCCCATCGACCCGTAGCTTCAAAATTCTCGCCAGCAGCTTGTAATCTGTGTTAAGGAGAGAAATCGGACGGAAAGAGGGCATTGCACTCCCAGTTCCCTTCTTTCTCACAAGCACTATGACGCCGTCGACAAAGCTTCGAGGAAATTCCCCACGAAGGGCCTCGTTGAGGACGTACCCGAGCTCCCGTCCCACAATGTGGAACGCGCGGAGATAGAACTCCCTGGGAATCCCGTCCGGGCCAGGTGACTTCCGAGGTGCCGATTTTTTGACTGCATCAAAGATCTCATTAGGGGTGATTTCCGCCATGCAGTCATTGTTGGCTTCGCAGTCCTCCGGGATAACCCGTCTACTAGTAAAATTGTTATGCGTAACCGTGTTTTCGAACGAGTAGAGGGCCTTGTACTCAGTGTAAAAATACTCGGCGATCTCCTCCTCCAAGGCGAGAGTTCGTCCATCGTTGGTTTGGAAGTTCTCAATGACGGTACTTCTCCTCCTCCGCTCTCCCAGCTGGAAGGTGGAAACTTTTTCACCGTCAACGAGGGTTTCGTTTATCCTGGTGAAATGCTGGGAAAAACGCCTCTGTAAGGAGAGTATTCTTCCCTTCACCAGGTTAATCGTCGCCAACTCATCTGGGTTACTTAGGTATCGATCATATGAGGCTCTCAGCTGAGCATGGAGTATACCCTGATGCAAGCGGAAGTCTTTGTACTTTTCGTTGGTCTTCCAACGAAAGAATGACTTTATCCTGGGCTTGGCGCATTCGACCCACCAAAGCATCCAGGAACCGTAGTTCCTCCGTTGTCGGACCCAACCACTCCACTTGCATTCGAGTTCCTCCAATACCTCATCAGATAAAATGTGTGGGCGAAGTTGCCAGTATCCGTTCCTCCGAGGGACCGGAAGAGACTGGAGACTGATCCGCACCGTCAGTGCCTTGTGGTCGGAGAAGGAGACCACGTGCATGTCGGTTGTCCGGAGACGATCCCGTATGCACGTCGACACGTAACAACGATCGATACGTGAGCCCGAACCACGTGTGATGTAGGAAAACTCAACATCGTTTCCTCTGAGAGCTTCCCAACTATCACACAGGCCTATGTTATCCACAGCGTGCTGCAGAGCAAGGCCGATACTCCCGGCACCCGTCGCGTCCTTCGATTTCAACACGCAGTTGAAATCTCCTGCCGAAATGACGGGTTCCCGTGCATTTCGCAGGTAGAACGGCAACGTGCGACCCAAGAACTCCTCCCGCTCTGCCCTTCGGTGACTCCCCGAACGCGCGTAAACATTGCATAAGGTGGCAGTATTCTCAAGCCGGACGCATATCAGACGTGAGTCTAAGCTGCGTTCGACTTGAGAAAATTTAAGGCGCTCACGTAAAGCGATCGCCGTTCCTCTCCTGGTTTCGTTGACGTTTGAAAGTACAATGAAACCCGGGATAACCAGGTCAGGGGCATATACCTCATGAAGAAATATGATGTCCAAGTCCATGGTCCTAGTGAAGATGAGGAGAGCGTCTAATTTTGTTTGGTTTGAAATTGCATTCAAGTTAATTGAAGCAAAGTTATAGCTAACATTACTTAAATTATCCATCACGATGCTAATTTAAGATCAACAAAAGTTGACGTTGGAAATAGTGGGGAAGGGTTGGTGGAGGAGGAAACGGGAAGGAAAGGGTTTAAAGTACCTTTACCTGCTTGCAAGGACGGCCAACCTTTCGCTTGACCGTTCCGCCCGCGGACGTGGTGGAAGCGTCACTTTCGGACCCCACGTCAACAGGGCGCTTCACGGCAGGTGCGTTATCGCTGGCAGTGGAAGCGTCGCTTTCGGATCCCGCGTCAACAGGACGCTTCACTGCAGGCGTGTAGTCCACAGGAACAACAGGGACAACAAGGGAAGGGAGATCGAGCGGGGCTTTGAAGACGATATCATCGTCCTTCTTGCTGCTAGCGGGAGCTGGATGCGCTGCTTTCGCTCCCACGGTATTCACCGCGTGGCTCGCTTGCGCCATCCTCTCTCCCGGCTGCACACACTTCTCGCTCTCGCTAGTGCGTGTGCGCGTGGGTGCTGGTTTGCTCGCCGCAGCCGTTGCCGGTTCTCCTGCTGGCTTCGTTGCAGGCTTATCGCTCTCTCCACTTTTTGCGATGTCCTCCGGCGTCGTCGGCCCGTTTTGCGCCACTCGTGGCGCTTTCGGGCTTGACGGGTGAGAGAGCGTCGTGTCTCTCTCAGCGCGGCTCTTTGGCGTTATCTTCGGCGACGGCTTCGGCTGCGCCCGCGATGGTGTGCGTGTGTGCTGACTCATCAGCGCGCTAGCGTAAGAGGAAGGCTTTGCCTCTTGCCTGTTTTGGGCGCAGGTCACGCCGTGATGTGTTTTTAGCACGCAGTATCGGCAGGTTTTGATTTGTCCCTGATATGACACACGTGTGAGCTCGCCACCGATTTGGAGGTAAGAGAAAATCGGCCTCTCTCGCACCATCCTTACGATACGCACACCGTTAAGCACACCAGCGAACGGCGATTTCTCCCCGTATACTTGTTCGGTGATGCTCAACACTTTGCCGTATTGGGACAATTCGCGTTCTAGGGTCTCGTCCGACACGTAGTACGGCAGGTCAAGAATTTTGACCTCACTTGACCCGTCCAGAAGTTCGATTTGTAAGTGTGGTACACACCATTGATAGTGGTACCGTGCTTGCCACGATGTTGCTCCACACATTCGCGGGCTTGCTCCTGCGTCTTCATCTGAATGTAGACGCTCCAGTCTACGGCGTTCAGATGAGCCCTTTTCACGTCAGCTGGGCCCACAATCCTGGCCAGGATGGCGTGAACCTCCGTTTCCGAGGGCTTGATCGGGAGCGAAGAAAAATCAATGCGGAGGGAGTTCTCCCATCTCCCTTGCGCATCCATAGTTTAAACTAGGCGGTTTTGTTTATTTGGCACTTTGTCCAGCGTAGCACGTCTGATTGCTCACAAAGCTGAGAGCGTACTGCGTTTGCAAGTGTTTTGGCATGGTCTTATTAAATTTGTACCAAGTTTGCAAGTGTTTTGGCATGGTCTTAGGAAGTTTGTTCCAAGTTTGCAAGTGTTTTGGCATGGTCTAATTAAATTTGTACCAAGTTTGCAAGTGTTTTGGCATGGTCTTAGGAAGTTTGTTCCAAGTTTGCAAGTGTTTGGCATGGTCTTATTAAATTTGTACCTAGTTTGCAAGTGTTTTGGCATAGTCTTAAGAAGTTTGTTCCAAGTTTGCAAGTGTTTGGCATGGTCTTCTTAAATTTGTACCAAATTTGCAAGTGTTTGGCATGGTCTTAGGAAGTTTGTTCGAAGTTTGCAAGTGTTTGGCATCGTCTTATTAAATTTGTACCAAGTTTGCAAGTGTTTTGGCATGGTCTTATTAAATTTGTACCAAGTTTGCAAGTGTTTTGGCATGGTCTTAGGAAGTTTTTTCCAACTTTGCAAGTGTTTTGGCATGGTTTTATTTAATTTGTACCAAGTTTGCAAGTGTTTTGGCATGGTCTTATTAAATTTGTACCAAGTTTGCAAGTGTTTTGGCATGGTCTAATTAATCTTGTTCCAAGTTTGCAAGTGTTTTGGCTTGGTCTTATTAAATTTGTATCAAGTTTGCAAGTGTTCTGGCATGGTTTTATTAAATTTGTACCAAGTTTGCAAGTGTTTTGGCATGGTGTTATTAAATTTGTACCAAGTTTGCAAGTGTTCTGGCATGGTCTTAGGAAGTTTGTTCCAAGTTTGCAAGTGTTTGGCATCGTCTTATTAAATTTGTACCAAGTTTGCAAGTGTTTTGGCATGGTCTTATTAAATTTGTACCAAGTTTGCAAGTGTTTTGGCATGGTCTTAGGAAGTTTGTTCCAAGTTTGCAAGCGTTTGGCATGGTCTTATTAAATTTGTACCAAGTTTGCAAGTGTTTTGGCATGGTCTTAGGAAGTTTGTTCCAAGTTTGCAAGTGTTTGGCATGGTCTTCTTAAATTTGTACCAAGTTTGCAAGTGTTTTGGCATGGTGTTAGGAAGTTTGTTTAAAGTTTGCAAGTGTTTGGCAATTTGTACCAAGTTTGCAAGTGTTTTGGCATGGTCTTATTAAATTTGTACCAAGTTTGCAAGTGTTTTGGCATGGTCTTAGGAAGTTTGTACCAAGTTTGCAAGTGTTTTGGCATGGTCTTATTAAACTTGTTCCAAGTTTGCAAGTGTTTTGGCATGGTCTTAGGAAGTTTGTTCAAAGTTTGCAAGTATTTGGCATGGTCTTATTAAATTTGTACCAAGTTTGCAAGTGTTTGGCATGGTCTTATTAAATTTGTACCAAGTTTGCAAGTGTTTTTGCCTGCTCTTATTTAATTTGTACCAAGTTTGCAAGTGTTTTGACATGGTCTTATTAAATTTGTACCAAGTTTGCAAGTGTTTTGGCATGGTCTTATTAAATTTGTACCAAGTTTGCAAGTGTTTTGGCATGGTCTCAGGAATTTCGTTCCAAGTTTGCAAGTGTTTGGCATGGTCTTATTAAATTTGTACCAAGTTTGCAAGTGTTTTGGCATGGTCTAAGGAAGTTTGTTCCAAGTTTGCAAGTGTTTTGGCATGGTCTTATTAAATTTGTACCAAGTTTGCAAGTGTTTTGGCATGGTCTTATTAAACTTGTTCCAAGTTTGCAAGTGTTTTGGCTTGGTTTTATTAAATTTGTACCAAGTTTGCAAGTGTTTTGGCATGGTCTTATTTAATTTGTACCAAGTTTGCAAGTGTTTTGGCATGGTCTTAGGAAGTTTTTTCCAAGTTTGCAAGTGTTTTGGCATGGTCTTATTAAATTTGTACCAAGTTTGCAAGTGTTTTGGCATGATCTTATTAAATTTGTACCAAGTTTGCAAGTGTTTTGGCATGGTCTTATTAAACTTGTTCCAAGTTTGCAAGTGTTTTGGCTTGGTCTTATTAAATTTGTACCAAGTTTGCAAGTGTTTTGGCATGGTTTCATTAAATTTGTACCAAGATTGCAAGTGTTTTGGCATGGTGTTTTTAAATTTGTACCAAGTTTGCAAGTGTTCTGGCATGGTCTTAGGAAGTTTGTTCCAAGTTCGCAAGTGTTTGGCATCGTCTTATTAAATTTGTACCAAGTTTGCAAGTGTTTTGGCATGGTCTTATTAAATTTGTACCAAGTTTGCAAGTGTTTTGGCATGGTCTTAGGAAGTTTGTACCAAGTTTGCAAGTGTTTGGCATGGTCTTATTAAATTTGTACCAAGTTTGCAAGTGTTTTGGCATGGTCTTAGGAAGTTTGTTCCAAGTTTGCAAGTGTTTGGCATGGTCTTCTTAAATTTGTACCAAGTTTGCAAGTGTTTTGGCATGGTCTTAGGAAGTTTGTTCGAAGTTTGCAAGTGTTTGGCATCGTCTTATTAAATTTGTACCAAGTTTGCAAGTGTTTTGGCATGGTCTTATTAAATTTGTACCAAGTTTGCAAGTGTTTTGGCATGGTCTTAGGAAGTTTGTTCCAAGTTTGCAAGCGTTTGGCATGGTCTTATTAAATTTGTACCAAGTTTGCAAGTGTTTTGGCATGGTCTTAGGAAGTTTGTTCCAAGTTTGCAAGTGTTTGGCATGGTCTTCTTAAATTTGTACCAAGTTTGCAAGTGTTTTGGCATGGTGTTAGGAAGTTTGTTTAAAGTTTGCAAGTGTTTGGCAATTTGTACCAAGTTTGCAAGTGTTTTGGCATGGTCTTATTAAATTTGTTCCAAGTTTGCAAGTGTTTTGGCATGGTTTAATTAAATTTGTACCAAGTTTGCAAGTGTTTTGGCATGGTCTTATTAAATTTGTACCAAGTTTGCAAATGTTTTGGCATGGTCTTAGGAAGTTTGTTCCAAGTTTGCAAGTGTTTGGCATGGTCTTATTAAATTTGTACCAAGTTTGCAAGTGTTTTGGCATGGTCTTATAAAATTTGTACCAAGTTTGCAAGTGTTTTGGTATGGTCTTATTACATTTGTACCAAGTTTGCAAGTGTTTTGGCATGGTCTTATTAAATTTTTACCAAGTTTGCAAGTGTTTTGGCATGGTCTTATTAATTTTGTACCAAGTTTGCAAGTGTTTTGGCTTGGTCTTAGGTAGTTTGTTCCAAGTTTGCAAGTTTTTTGGCATGGTCTTATTAAATTTGTACCAAGTTTGCAAGTGTTTTGGCATGGTCTCAGGAATTTTGTTCCAAGTTTGCAAGTGTTTGGCATGGTCTTATTAAATTTGTACCAAGTTTGCAAGTGTTTTGGCATGGTCTAAGGAAGTTTGTTCCAAGTTTGCAAGTGTTTTGGCATGGTCTTATTAAATTTGTACCAAGTTTGCAAGTGTTTTGGCATGGTCTTATTAAACTTGTTCCAAGTTTGCAAGTGTTTTGGCTTGGTCTTATTAAATTTGTACCAAGTTTGCAAGTGTTTTGGCATGGTCTTATTAAATTTGTACCAAGTTTGCAAGTGTTTTGGCATGGTCTTAGGAAGTTTTTTCCAAGTTTGCAAGTGTTTTGGCATGGTCTTATTAAATTTGTACCAAGTTTGCAAGTGTTTTGGCATGATCTTATTAAATTTGTACCAAGTTTGCAAGTGTTTTGGCATGGTCTTATTAAACTTGTTCCAAGTTTGCAAGTGTTTTGGCTTGGTCTTATTAAATTTGTACCAAGTTTGCAAGTGTTTTGGCATGGTTTCATTAAATTTGTACCAAGATTGCAAGTGTTTTGGCAAGGTGTTTTTAAATTTGTACCAAGTTTGCAAGTGTTCTGGCATGGTCTTAGGAAGTTTGTTCCAAGTTCGCAAGTGTTTGGCATCGTCTTATTAAATTTGTACCAAGTTTGCAAGTGTTTTGGCATGGTCTTATTAAATTTGTACCAAGTTTGCAAGTGTTTTGGCATGGTCTTAGGAAGTTTGTACCAAGTTTGCAAGTGTTTGGCATGGTCTTATTAAATTTGTACCAAGTTTGCAAGTGTTTTGGCATGGTCTTAGGAAGTTTGTTCCAAGTTTGCAAGTGTTTGGCATGGTCTTCTTAAATTTGTACCAAGTTTGCAAGTGTTTTGGCATGGTCTTAGGAAGTTTGTTCGAAGTTTGCAAGTGTTTGGCATCGTCTTATTAAATTTGTACCAAGTTTGCAAGTGTTTTGGCATGGTCTTATTAAATTTGTACCAAGTTTGCAAGTGTTTTGGCATAATCTTAGAAAGTTTTTTCCAAGATTGCAAGTGTTTTGGCATGGTTTCATTAAATTTGTACCAAGTTTGCAAGTGTTTTGGCATGGTCTTATTAAATTTGTACCAAGTTTGCAAGTGTTTTGGCATGGTCTTATTAAACTTGTTCCAAGTTTGCAAGTGTTTTGGCATGGTCTTAGGAAGTTTGTTCCAAGTTTGCAAGTGTTTGGCATGGTCTTATTAAATTTGTACCAAGTTTGCAAGTGTTTTGGCATGGTCTTATTAAATTTGTACCAAGTTGGCAAGTGTTTTGGCATGGTCTTATTAAATTTGTACCAAGTTTGCAAGTGTTTTGGCATGGTCTTAGGAAGTTTGTACCAAGTTTGCAAGTGTTTTGGCATGGTGTTATTAAATTTGTACCAAGTTTGCAAGTGTTTTGGCATGGTCTTATTAAATTTGTACCAAGTTTGCAAGTGATTTGGCATGGTCTTAGGAAGTTTGTTCCAAGTTTGCAAGTGTTTGGCATGGTCTTATTAAATTTGTACCAAGTTTGCAAGTGTTTTGGCATAGTCTTATTAAATTTGTACCAAGTTTGCAAGTGTTTTGGCATGGTCTTAGGAAGTTTGTTCCAAGTTTGCAAGTGTTTGGCATGGTCTTGTTAAATTTGTACCAAGTTTGCAAGTGTTTTGGCATGGTCTTATTAAATTTGTACCAAGTTTGCAAGTGTTTTGGCATGGTCTTATTAAATTTGTACCAAGTTTGCAAGTGTTTTGGCATGGTCTTAGGACGTTTGTTCCAAGTTTGCAAGTGTTTTGGCATGGTCTTATTAAATTTGTACCAAGTTTGCAAGTGTTTTGGCATGGTCTGATTTAATTTGTACCAAGTTTGCAAGTGTTTTGGCTTGGTCTTATTAAATTTGAACCAAGTTTGCGAGTGTTTTGGCATGGTCTTAGGAAGTTTGTTCCAAGTTTGCAAGTGTTTTGGCATGGTCTTATTAAATTTGTACCAAGTTTGCAAGTGTTTTGGCATGGTCTGATTAAATTTGTACCAAGTTTGCAAGTGTTTTGGCTTGGTCTTATTAAATTTGAACCAAGTTTGCAAGTGTTTTGGCATGGTCTTAGGACGTTTGTTCCAAGTTTGCAAGTGATTTGGCATGGTCTAAGGAAGTTTGTTCCAAGTTTGCAAGTGTTTGGCATGGTCTTATTAAATTTGTACCAAGTTTGCAAGTGTTTTGGCATGGTCTTAGGAAGTTTGTTCCAAGTTTGCAAGTGTTTTGGCTTGGTCTTATTAAATTTGAACCAAGTTTGCAAGTGTTTTGGCATGGTCTTAGGAAGTTTGTTCCAAGTTTGCAAGTGTTTTGGCATGGTCTTATTAAATTTGTACCAAGTTTGCAAGTGTTTTGGCATGGTCTTAGGAAGTTTGTTCCAAGTTTGCAAGTGTTTTGGCATGGTGTTATTAAATTTGTACCAAGTTTGCAAGTGTTTTGGCATGGTCTTTTTAAATTTTTACCAAGTTTGCAAGTGATTTGGCATGGTCTTAGGAAGTTTGTTCCAAGTTTGCAAGTGTTTGGCATGGTCTTATTAAATTTGTACCAAGTTTGCAAGTGTTTTGGCATAGTCTTATTAAATTTGTACCAAGTTTGCAAGTGTTTTGGCATGGTCTTAGGAAGTTTGTTCCAAGTTTGCAAGTGTTTGGCATGGTCTTATTAAATTTGTACCAAGTTTGCAAGTGTTTTGGCATGGTCTTATTAAATTTGTACCAAGTTTGCAAGTGTTTTGGCATGGTCTTAGGACGTTTGTTCCAAGTTTGCAAGTGTTTTGGCATGGTCTTATTAAATTTGTACCAAGTTTGCAAGTGTTTTGGCATGGTCTGATAAAATTTGTACCAAGTTTGCAAGTGTTTTGGCTTGGTCTTATTAAATTTGAACCATGTTTGCAAGTGTTTTGGCATGGTCTTAGGAAGTTTGTTCCAAGTTTGCAAGTGTTTTGGCATGGTCTTATTAAATTTGTACCAAGTTTGCAAGTGTTTTGGCATGGTCTTATTAAATTTGTTCCAAGTTTGCAAGTGTTTGGCATGGTCTTATTTAATTTGTACCAAGTTTGCAAGTGTTTTGGCATGGTCTTATTAAATTTGTACCAAGTTTGCAAGTGTTTTGCCATGGTCTTATTAAATTTGTACCAAGTTTGCAAGTGTTTTGGCATGGTCTTAGGAAGTTTGTTCCAAGTTTGCAAGTGTTTTGGCATGGTCTTATTAAAATTGTACCAAGTTTGCAAGTGTTTGGCATGGTCTTATTAAATTTGTACCAGGTAAGCAAGTGTTTTGGCATGGTCTTAGGACGTTTGTTCCAAGTTTGCAAGTGTTTTGGCATGGTCTTATTAAATTTGTACCAAGTTTGCAAGTGTTTTGGCATGGTCTTATTAAATTTGTACCAAGTTTGCAAGTGTTTTTGCATGGTCTTAATAAATTTGTACCAAGTTTGCAAGTGTTTTGGCATGGTGTTATTAAACTTGTACCAAGTTTGCAAGTGTTTGGCATGGTCTTATTAAATTTGTACCAAGTTTGCAAGTGTTTTGGCATGGTCTTATTAAATTTGTACCAAGTTTGCAAGTGTTTTGGCATGGTCTTAGGACGTTTGTTCCAAGTTTGCAAGTGTTTTGGCATGGTCTTATTTAATTTGTACCAAGTTTGCAAGTGTTTTGGAATGGTCTGATTAAATTTGTACCAAGTTTGCAAGTGTTTTGGCATGGTCTGATTAAATTTGTACCAAGTTTGCAAGTGATTTGGCTTGGTCTTATTAAATTTGAACCAAGTTTGCAAGTGTTTTGGCATGGTCTTAGGAAGTTTGTTCCAAGTTTGCAAGTGTTTTGGCATGGTCTGATTAAATTTGTACCAAGTTTGCAAGTGTTTTGGCATGGTCTTAGTAAGTTTGTTCCAAGTTTGCAAGTGTTTGGCATGGTCTTATTTAATTTGTACCAAGTTTGCAAGTGTTTTGGCATGGTCTTATTAAATTTGTACCAAGTTTGCAAGTGTTTTGCCATGGTCTTATTTAATTTGTACCAAGTTTGCAAGTGTTTTGGCATGGTCTTAGGAAGTTTGTTCCAAGTTTGCAAGTGTTTTGGCATGGTCTTATTAAAATTGTACCAAGTTTGCAAGTGTTTGGCATGGTCTTATTAAATTTGTACCAGGTAAGCAAGTGTTTTGGCATGGTTTTAGGAAGTTTGTTCCAAGTTTGCAAGTGTTTGGCATGGTCTTATTAAATTTGTACCAAGTTTTTTTTTTTTTATAAAAGACGTTTATTAAGGGTGTACAATATTTCTTACATACTATTTAATCACATTTACATAGGTTTTGTTTCCTTCGCACGTGTTGGACGGGAAACAAAGGCAAGACTTTACAAACAGATTGATTTAAAGAGAACAGGAAAGGACATCTACATCAATCGCAACATCATTGTTTCCAATGATGTGGATGATGTAGTTTGAAAATACGGAGAGTACTGCACTGCGTGTGCCCGCTCTTATCCTGTTTAGAGCGGGCCAGTGCAGGTCGACAAAACGAAGATGGGACCCTGGAGCAACTTTTTGCAGCCGCTGTTGTAGAGTGTCCCACGCCAGCGACACGCGGGGACATGCTGCAAACTTGTGCTCCAGGGTCTCGACAGCGGGACAAAACGTGCACGTTGGTGTGTCGGCTCTGCCGGTTTCGAAAAGATGCTCCGCGTGCGAGATCTTCCCGTTTGCCAGCAGGTAAAGGGCGGAACGTTGTGCAGACGTCAGCATCCTGGAGCTTATGTTTCCCCACACTCTTCTCCACAGTGTGTGTGGGGAAGCTCCAACAACCCTTGGGTCCGGTAGGGCGTTTGTTGCTGCGCGTCGCAGTCCTCGTGTTGATGGCGATCGTCGGAGGGTCTCTGGCACGTATGCCAGGTGCTGGATAACCTTGCGGAGGCAGGGGTAGGACGACGGGACGGAGTTGGTGTCGGGTGGGTTCCCAGCGTTGGCGATATACTGAGACCCGATCACCAAACATCCTTGCTCCGCAAGGTACCGGTTGGTAAGTAGCGATTGTGTGGTGATGATGGGGATGTGGAGATTAAGTCCACCGCGATCTCGTGGTAGCGCCAGCTGGAGTAGAGGAACGCGGATGCCACCAGAGCCGTTCCACAGCAGTGATCCAATCATGTGAGAGAAGTTTGCAAGTGTTTGGCATGGTCTTATTAAATTTGTACCAAGTTTGCAAGTCTTTTGGCATGGTCTTATTAAATTTGTACCAAGTTTGCAAGTGTTTGGCATGGTCTTATTAAATTTGTACCAAGTTTGCAAGTGTTTTGGCATGGTCTTAGTAAGTTTGTTCCAAGTTTGCAAGTGTTTGGCATGGTCTTATTAAATTTGTTCCAAGTTTGCAAGTGTTTGGCATGGTCTTATTAAATTTGTACCAAGTTTGCAAGTGTCTGGCATGGTCTTATTAGATTTGTACCAAGTTTGCAAGTGTTTTGGTATGGTCTTATTAAATTTGTACCAAGTTTGCAAGTGTTTTGGCATGGTCTTATTAAATTTCTACCAAGTTTGCAAGTGTTTTGGCATGGTCTTAGTAAGTTTGTTCCAAGTTTGCAAGTGTTTGGCATGGTCTTATTAAATTTGTTCCAAATTTGCAAGTGTTTGGCATGGTCTTATTAAATTTGTTCCAAGTTTGCAAGTGTTTGGCATGGTCTTATTAGATTTGTACCAAGTTTGCAAGTGTTTTGGCATGGTCTTATTAAATTTGTACCAAGTTTGCAAGTCTTTTGGCATGGTCTTATTAAATTTGTACCAAGTTTGCAAGTGTTTGGCATGGTCTTATTAAATTTGTACCAAGTTTGCAAGTGTTTTGGCATGGTCTAAGTAAGTTTGTTCCAAGTTTGCAAGTGTTTGGCATGGTCTTATTAAATTTGTACCAAGTTTGCAAGTGTTTTGGCATGGTCTTATTAAATTTTTACCAAGTTTGCAAGTGTTTGGCATGGTCTTATTAAATTTGTACCAAGTTTGCAAGTGTTTTGGCATGGTCTTATTAAATTTGTACCAAGTTTGCAAGTGTTTTGGCATGGTCTTAGGAAGTTTGTTCCAAGTTTGCAAGTGTTTTGGCATGGTCTTATTAAAATTGTACCAAGTTTGCAAGTGTTTGGCATGGTCTTATTAAATTTGTACCAAGTTTGCAAGTCTTTTGGCATGGTCTTACTAAGTTTGTTCCAAGTTTGCAAGTGTTTGGCATGGTCTTATGAGATTTGTACCAAGTTTGCAAGTGTTTGGCATGGTCTTATTAAATTTGTACCAAGTTTGCAAGTGTTTGGCATGGTCTTATGAGATTTGTACCAAGTTTGCAAGTGTTTTGGCATGGTCTTATTAAATTTGTACCAAGTTTGCAAGTCTTTTGGCATGGTCTTATTAAATTTATACCAAGTTTGCAAATGTTTTGGCATGGTCTTATTAAATTTTTACCAAGTTTGCAAGTGTTTTGGCATGGTATTAGGAAGTTTGTTCCAAGTTTGCAAGCGTTTTGGCATGGTCTAATTAAATTTGTACCAAGTTTGCAAGTGTTTTGGCATGGTCTTATTAAATTTGTACCAAGTTTGCAAGTGTTTGGCATGGTCTTATTAAATTTGTACCAAGTTTGCAAGTGTTTTGGCATGGTCTTAGTAAGTTTGTTCCAAGTTTGCAAGTGTTTGGCATGGTCTTATTAAATTTGTACCAAGTTTGCAAGTGTTTTGGCATGGTCTTATTAAATTTGTACCAAGTTTGCAAGTGTTTGGCATGGTCTTTTTAGATTTGTACCAAGTTTGCAAGTGTTTTGGCATGGTCTTAGTAAATTTGTACCAAGTTTGCAAGTCTTTTGGCATGGTCTTATTAAATTTGTACCAAGTTTGCAAGTGTTTGGCATGGTCTTATTAAATTTGTACCAAGTTTGCAAGTGTTTTGTCATGGTCTTATTAAATTTGTACCAAGTTTGCAAGTCTTTTGGCATGGTCTTATTAAATTTGTACCAAGTTTGCAAGTGTTTGGCATGGTCTTATTAAATTTTTACCAAGTTTGCAAGTCTTTTGGCATGGTCTTACTAAGTTTGTTCCAAGTTTGCAAGTGTTTGGCATGGTCTTATTAAATTTGTACCAAGTTTGCAAGTGTTTTGGCATGGTCTTATTAAATTTGTACCAAGTTTGCAAGTGTTTTGCCATGGTCTTATTAAATTTGTACCAAGTTTGCAAGTGTTTTGGCATGGTCTTAGGAAGTTTGTTCCAAGTTTGCAAGTGTTTTGGCATGGTCTTATTAAAATTGTACCAAGTTTGCAAGTGTTTTGGCATGGTCTTATTAAATTTGTACCAAGTTTGCAAGTCTTTTGGCATGGTCTTACTAAGTTTGTTCCAAGTTTGCAAGTATTTGGCATGGTCTTATGAGATTTGTACCAAGTTTGCAAGTGTTTGGCATGGTCTTATGAGATTTGTACCAAGTTTGCAAGTGTTTTGGCATGGTCTTATTAAATTTGTACCAAGTTTGCAAGTCTTTTGGCATGGTCTTATTAAATTTATACCAAGTTTGCAAATGTTTTGGCATGGTCTTATTAAATTTTTACCAAGTTTGCAAGTGTTTTGGCATGGTATTAGGAAGTTTGTTCCAAGTTTGCAAGTGTTTTGGCATGGTCTAATTAAATTTGTACCAAGTTTGCAAGTGTTTTGGCATGGTCTTATTAAATTTGTACCAAGTTTGCAAGTGTTTGGCATGGTCTTTTTAGATTTGTACCAAGTTTGCAAGTGTTTTGGCATGGTCTAATTAAATTTGTACCAAGTTTGCAAGTGTTTTGGCATGGTCTTATTAAATTTGTACCAAGTTTGCAAGTGTTTGGCATGGTCTTATTAAATTTGTACCAAGTTTGCAAGTGTTTTGGCATGGTCTTAGTAAGTTTGTTCCAAGTTTGCAAGTGTTTGGCATGGTCTTATTAAATTTGTACCAAGTTTGCAAGTGTTTTGGCATGGTCTTCTTAAATTTGTACCAAGTTTGCAAGTGTTTGGCATGGTCTTTTTAGATTTGTACCAAGTTTGCAAGTGTTTTGGCATGGTCTTAGTAAATTTGTACCAAGTTTGCAAGTCTTTTGGCATGGTCTTATTAAATTTGTACCAAGTTTGCAAGTGTTTTGAAATGGTCTTATTAAATTTGTACCAAGTTTGCAAGTGTTTTGGCATGGTCTTATTAAATTTGTACCAAGTTTGCAAGTGTTTGGCATGGTCTTATTAAATTTGTACCAAGTTTGCAAGTGTTTGGCATGGTCTTTTTAGATTTGTACCAAGTTTGCAAGTGTTTTGGCATGGTCTAATTAAATTTGTACCAAGTTTGCAAGTGTTTTGGCATGGTCTTATTAAATTTGTACCAAGTTTGCAAGTGTTTGGCATGGTCTTATTAAATTTGTACCAAGTTTGCAAGTGTTTTGGCATGGTCTTAGTAAGTTTGTTCCAAGTTTGCAAGTGTTTGGCATGGTCTTATTAAATTTGTACCAAGTTTGCAAGTGTTTTGGCATGGTCTTAGTAAGTTTGTTCCAAGTTTGCAAGTGTTTTGGCATGGTCTTAGTAAGTTTGTTCCAAGTTTGCAAGTGTTTGGCATGGTCTTATTAAATTTGTACCAAGTTTGCAAGTGTTTTGGCATGGTCTTATTAAATTTGTACCAAGTTTGCAAGTGTTTTGGCATGGTCTTATTAAATTTGTACCAAGTTTGCAAGTCTTTTGGCATGGTCTTATTAAATTTGTACCAAGTTTGCAAGTGTTTTGGCATGGTCTAATTAAATTTGTACCAAGTTTGCAAGTGTTTTGGCATGGTCTTATTAAATTTGTACCAAGTTTGCAAGTGTTTGGCATGGTCTTATTAAATTTGTACCAAGTTTGCAAGTGTTTTGGCATGGTCTTAGTAAGTTTGTTCCAAGTTTGCAAGTGTTTGGCATGGTCTTATTAAATTTGTACCAAGTTTGCAAGTGTTTTGGCATGGTCTTATTAAGTTTGTTCCAAGTTTGCAAGTGTTTGGCATGGTCTTATTAAATTTGTACCAAGTTTGCAAGTGTTTTGGCATGGTCTTAGTAAGTTTGTTCCAAGTTTGCAAGTGTTTTGGCATGGTCTTAGTAAGTTTGTTCCAAGTTTGCAAGTGTTTGGCATGGTCTTATTAAATTTGTACCAAGTTTGCAAGTGTTTTGGCATGGTCTTATTAAATTTGTACCAAGTTTGCAAGTGTTTTGGCATGGTCTTATTAAATTTGTACCAAGTTTGCAAGTGTTTGCCATAGTCTTATTAAATTTGTATCAGGTTAGCAAGTGTTTTGGCATGGTTTTAGGAAGTTTGTTCCAAGTTTGCAAGTGTTTGGCATGGTCTTATTAAATTTGTACCAAGTTTGCAAGTGTTTTGGCATGGTCTTATTAAATTTGTACCAAGTTTGCAAGTCTTTTGGCATGGTCTTACTAAGTTTGTTCCAAGTTTGCAAGTATTTGGCATGGTCTTATGAGATTTGTACCAAGTTTGCAAGTGTTTGGCATGGTCTTATTAAATTTGTACCAAGTTTGCAAGTGTTTGGCATGGTCTTATGAGATTTGTACCAAGTTTGCAAGTGTTTTGGCATGGTCTTATTAAATTTTTACCAAGTTTGCAAGTGTTTTGGCATGGTATTAGGAAGTTTGTTCCAAGTTTGCAAGTGTTTTGGCATGGTCTAATTAAATTTGTACCAAGTTTGCAAGTGTTTTGGCATGGTCTTAATAAATTTGTACCAAGTTTGCAAGTGTTTGGCATGGTCTTATTAAATTTGTACCAAGTTTGCAAGTGTTTTGGCATGGTCTTAGTAAGTTTGTGCCAAGTTTGCAAGTGTTTGGCATGGTCTTATTAAATTTGTACCAAGTTTGCAAGTGTTTTGGCATGGTCTTATTAAATTTGTACCAAGTTTGCAAGTGTTTGGCATGGTCTTTTTAGATTGGTACCAAGTTTGCAAGTGTTTTGGCATGGTCTAATTAAATTTGTACCAAGTTTGCAAGTGTTTTGGCATGGTCTTATTAAATTTGTACCAAGTTTGCAAGTGTTTGGCATGGTCTTATTAAATTTGTACCAAGTTTGCAAGTGTTTTGGCATGGTCTTAGTAAGTTTGTTCCAAGTTTGCAAGTGTTTGGCATGGTCTTATTAAATTTGTACCAAGTTTGCAAGTGTTTTGGCATGGTCTTATTAAATTTGTACCAAGTTTGCAAGTGTTTGGCATGGTCTTTTTAGATTTGTACCAAGTTTGCAAGTGTTTTGGCATGGTCTTAGTAAATTTGTACCAAGTTTGCAAGTCTTTTGGCATGGTCTTATTAAATTTGTACCATGTTTGCAAGTGTTTTGAAATGGTCTTATTAAATTTGTACCAAGTTTGCAAGTGTTTGGCATGGTCTTATGAAATTTGTACCAAGTTTGCAAGTGTTTGGCATGGTCTTATTAAATTTGTACCAAGTTTGCAAGTGTTTGGCATGGTCTTTTTAGATTTGTACCAAGTTTGCAAGTGTTTTGGCATGGTCTAATTAAATTTGTACCAAGTTTGCAAGTGTTTTGGCATGGTCTTATTAAATTTGTACCAAGTTTGCAAGTGTTTGGCATGGTCTTATTAAATTTGTACCAAGTTTGCAAGTGTTTTGGCATGGTCTTAGTAAGTTTGTTCCAAGTTTGCAAGTGTTTGGCATGGTCTTATTAAATTTGTACCAAGTTTGCAAGTGTTTTGGCATGGTCTTAGTAAGTTTGTTCCAAGTTTGCAAGTGTTTGGCATGGTCTTATTAAATTTGTACCAAGTTTGCAAGTGTTTTGGCATGGTCTTATTAAATTTGTACCAAGTTTGCAAGTGTTTTGGCATGGTCTTATTAAATTTGTACCAAGTTTGCAAGTCTTTTGGCATGGTCTTATTAAATTTGTACCAAGTTTGCAAGTGTTTGGCATGGTCTTATTAAATTTGTACCAAGTTTGCAAGTCTTTTGGCATGGTCTAACTAAGTTTGTTCCAAGTTTGCAAGTGTTTGGCATGGTCTTATTAAATTTGTACCAAGTTTGCAAGTGTTTTGGCATGGTCTTATTAAATTTGTACCAAGTTTGCAAGTGTTTTGCCATGGTCTTATTAAATTTGTACCAAGTTTGCAAGTGTTTGGCATGGTCTTATGAGATTTGTACCAAGTTTGCAAGTGTTTTGGCATGGTCTTAGGAAGTTTGTTCCAAGTTTGCAAGTGTTTTGGCATGGTCTTATTAAAATTGTACCAGGTTTGCAAGTGTTTGCCATAGTCTTATTAAATTTGTATCAGGTTAGCAAGTGTTTTGGCATGGTCTTATTAAATTTGTACCAAGTTTGCAAGTGTTTGGCATGGTCTTATTAAATTTGTACCAAGTTTGCAAGTCTTTTGGCATGGTCTTACTAAGTTTGTTCCAAGTTTGCAAGTGTTTGGCATGGTCTTATTAAATTTGTACCAAGTTTGCAAGTGTTTTGGCATGGTCTTATTAAATTTGTACCAAGTTTGCAAGTCTTTTGGCATGGTCTTACTAAGTTTGTTCCAAGTTTGCAAGTGTTTGGCATGGTCTTATGAGATTTGTACCAAGTTTGCAAGTGTTTGGCATGGTCTTATTAAATTTGTACCAAGTTTGCAAGTGTTTGGCATGGTCTTATGAGATTTGTACCAAGTTTGCAAGTGTTTTGGCATGGTCTTATTAAATTTGTACCAAGTTTGCAAGTCTTTTGGCATGGTCTTATTAAATTTATACCAAGTTTGCAAATGTTTTGGCATGGTCTTATTAAATTTTTACCAAGTATGCAAGTGTTTTGGCATGGTATTAGGAAGTTTGTTCCAAGTTTGCAAGTGTTTTGGCATGGTCTAATTAAATTTGTACCAAGTTTGCAAGTGTTTTGGCATGGTCTTATTAAATTTGTACCAAGTTTGCAAGTGTTTGGCATGGTCTTATTAAATTTGTACCAAGTTTGCAAGTGTTTGGCATGGTCTTATTAAATTTGTACCAAGTTTGCAAGTCTTTTGGCATGGTCTTACTAAGTTTGTTCCAAGTTTGCAAGTGTTTGGCATGGTCTTATTAAATTTGTACCAAGTTTGCAAGTGTTTTGGCATGGTCTTATTAAATTTGTACCAAGTTTGCAAGTCTTTTGGCATGGTCTTACTAAGTTTGTTCCAAGTTTGCAAGTGTTTGGCATGGTCTTATGAGATTTGTACCAAGTTTGCAAGTGTTTGGCATGGTCTTATTAAATTTGTACCAAGTTTGCAAGTGTTTGGCATGGTCTTATGAGATTTGTACCAAGTTTGCAAGTGTTTTGGCATGGTCTTATTAAATTTGTACCAAGTTTGCAAGTCTTTTGGCATGGTCTTATTAAATTTATACCAAGTTTGCAAATGTTTTGGCATGGTCTTATTAAATTTTTACCAAGTATGCAAGTGTTTTGGCATGGTATTAGGAAGTTTGTTCCAAGTTTGCAAGTGTTTTGGCATGGTCTAATTAAATTTGTACCAAGTTTGCAAGTGTTTTGGCATGGTCTTATTAAATTTGTACCAAGTTTGCAAGTGTTTGGCATGGTCTTATTAAATTTGTACCAAGTTTGCAAGTGTTTTGGCATGGTCTTAGTAAGTTTGTTCCAAGTTTGCAAGTGTTTGGCATGGTCTTATTAAATTTGTACCAAGTTTGCAAGTGTTTTGGCATGGTCTTATTAAATTTGTACCAAGTTTGCAAGTGTTTGGCATGGTCTTTTTAGATTTGTACCAAGTTTGCAAGTGTTTTGGCATGGTCTTAGTAAATTTGTACCAAGTTTGCAAGTCTTTTGGCATGGTCTTATTAAATTTGTACCAAGTTTGCAAGTGTTTGGCATGGTCTCATTAAATTTGTACCAAGTTTGCAAGTGTTTTGGCATGGTCTTATTAAATTTGTACCAAGTTTGCAAGTCTTTTGGCATGGTCTTATTAAATTTGTACCAAGTTTGCAAGTGTTTGGCATGGTCTTATTAAATTTGTACCAAGTTTGCAAGTCTTTTGGCATGGTCTTACTAAGTTTGTTCCAAGTTTGCAAGTGTTTGGCATGGTCTTATTAAATTTGTACCAAGTTTGCAAGTGTTTTGGCATGGTCTTATTAAATTTGTACCAAGTTTGCAAGTGTTTTGCCATGGTCTTATTAAATTTGTACCAAGTTTGCAAGTGTTTTGGCATGGTCTTAGGAAGTTTGTTCCAAGTTTGCAAGTGTTTTGGCATGGTCTTATTAAAATTGTACCAAGTTTGCAAGTGTTTGCCATAGTCTTATTAAATTTGTATCAGGTTAGCAAGTGTTTTGGCATGGTTTTAGGAAGTTTGTTCCAAGTTTGCAAGTGTTTGGCATGGTCTTATTAAATTTGTACCAAGTTTGCAAGTGTTTGGCATGGTCTTATTAGATTTGTACCAAGTTTGCAAGTGTTTTGGCATGGTCTTATTAAATTTGTACCAAGTTTGCAAGTGTTTGGCATGGTCTTATTAAATTTGTACCAAGTTTGCAAGTGTTTTGGCATGGTCTTATTAAATTTATACCAAGTTTGCAAGTGTTTTGGCATGGTCTTATTAAATTTGTACCAAGTTTGCAAGTGTTTTGGCATGGTCTTAGGAAGTTTGTTCCAAGTTTGCAAGTGTTTTGGCATGGTCTTATTAAATTTGTACCAAGTTTGCAAGTGTTTTGGCATGGTCTTATTAAATTTGTACCAAGTTTGCAAGTGTTTTGGCATGGTCTTATTAAATTTGTACCAAGTTTGCAAGTGTTTGGCATGGTCTTATTAAATTTGTACCAAGTTTGCAAGTGTTTTGGCATGGTCTTAGGAAGTTTGTTCCAAGTTTGCAAGTGTTTTGGCATGGTCTTATTAAAATTGTACCAAGTTTGCAAGTGTTTGGCATGGTCTTATTAAATTTGTACCAGGTTAGCAAGTGTTTTGGCATGGTTTTAGGAAGTTTGTTCCAAGTTTGCAAGTGTTTGGCATGGTCTTATTAAAATCGTACCAAGTTTGCAAGTGTTTGGCATGGTCTTATTAGATTTGTACCAAGTTTGCAAGTGTTTTGGCATGGTCTTATTAAATTTGTACCAAGTTTGCAAGTGTTTGGCATGGTCTTATTAAATTTGTACCAAGTTTGCAAGTGTTTTGGCATGGTCTTATTAAATTTATACCAAGTTTGCAAGTGTTTTGGCATGGTCTTATTAAATTTGTACCAAGTTTGCAAGTGTTTTGGCATGGTCTTAGGAAGTTTGTTCCAAGTTTGCAAGTGTTTTGGCATGGTCTTATTAAATTTGTACCAAGTTTGCAAGTGTTTTGGCATGGTCTTATTAAATTTGTACCAAGTTTGCAAGTGTTTGGCATGGTCTTATTAAATTTGTACCAAGTTTGCAAGTGTTTTGGCATGGTCTTAGTAAGTTTGTTCCAAGTTTGCAAGTGTTTGGCATGGTCTTATTAAATTTGTTCCAAGTTTGCAAGTGTTTGGCATGGTCTTATTAAATTTGTACCAAGTTTGCAAGTGTCTGGCATGGTCTTATTAGATTTGTACCAAGTTTGCAAGTGTTTTGGTATGGTCTTATTAAATTTGTACCAAGTTTGCAAGTGTTTTGGCATGGTCTTATTAAATTTCTACCAAGTTTGCAAGTGTTTTGGCATGGTCTTAGTAAGTTTGTTCCAAGTTTGCAAGTGTTTGGCATGGTCTTATTAAATTTGTTCCAAATTTGCAAGTGTTTGGCATGGTCTTATTAAATTTGTTCCAAGTTTGCAAGTGTTTGGCATGGTCTTATTAGATTTGTACCAAGTTTGCAAGTGTTTTGGCATGGTCTTATTAAATTTGTACCAAGTTTGCAAGTCTTTTGGCATGGTCTTATTAAATTTGTACCAAGTTTGCAAGTGTTTGGCATGGTCTTATTAAATTTGTACCAAGTTTGCAAGTGTTTTGGCATGGTCTAAGTAAGTTTGTTCCAAGTTTGCAAGTGTTTGGCATGGTCTTATTAAATTTGTACCAAGTTTGCAAGTGTTTTGGCATGGTCTTATTAAATTTTTACCAAGTTTGCAAGTGTTTGGCATGGTCTTATTAAATTTGTACCAAGTTTGCAAGTGTTTTGGCATGGTCTTATTAAATTTGTACCAAGTTTGCAAGTGTTTTGGCATGGTCTTAGGAAGTTTGTTCCAAGTTTGCAAGTGTTTTGGCACGGTCTTATTAAAATTGTACCAAGTTTGCAAGTGTTTGGCATGGTCTTATTAAATTTGTACCAGGTTAGCAAGTGTTTTGGCATGGTTTTAGGAAGTTTGTTCCAAGTTTGCAAGTGTTTGGCATGGTCTAAAAAATTTGTACCAAGTTTGCAAGTCTTTTGGCATGGTCTTACTAAGTTTGTTCCAAGTTTGCAAGTGTTTGGCATGGTCTTATGAGATTTGTACCAAGTTTGCAAGTGTTTGGCATGGTCTTATTAAATTTGTACCAAGTTTGCAAGTGTTTGGCATGGTCTTATGAGATTTGTACCAAGTTTGCAAGTGTTTTGGCATGGTCTTATTAAATTTGTACCAAGTTTGCATGTCTTTTGGCATGGTCTTATTAAATTTATACCAAGTTTGCAAATGTTTTGGCATGGTCTTATTAAATTTTTAACAAGTTTGCAAGTGTTTTGGCATGGTATTAGGAAGTTTGTTCCAAGTTTGCAAGTGTTTTGGCATGGTCTAATTAAATTTGTACCAAGTTTGCAAGTCTTTTGGCATGGTCTTATTAAATTTGTACCAAGTTTGCAAGTGTTTGGCATGGTCTTATTAAATTTGTACCAAGTTTGCAAGTGTTTTGGCATGGTCTTAGTAAGTTTGTTCCAAGTTTGCAAGTGTTTGGCATGGTCTTATTAAATTTGTACCAAGTTTGCAAGTGTTTTGGCATGGTCTTATTAAATTTGTACCAAGTTTGCAAGTGTTTGGCATGGTCTTTTTAGATTTGTACCAAGTTTGCAAGTGTTTTGGCATGGTCTTATTAAATTTGTACCAAGTTTGCAAGTCTTTTGGCATGGTCTTATTAAATTTGTACCAAGTTTGCAAGTGTTTTGAAATGGTCTTATTAAATTTGTACCAAGTTTGCAAGTGTTTTGGCATGGTCTTATTAAATTTGTACCAAGTTTGCAAGTGTTTGGCATGGTCTTATTAAATTTGTACCAAGTTTGCAAGTGTTTGGCATGGTCTTTTTAGATTTGTACCAAGTTTGCAAGTGTTTTGGCATGGTCTAATTAAATTTGTACCAAGTTTGCAAGTGTTTTGGCATGGTCTTATTAAATTTGTACCAAGTTTGCAAGTGTTTGGCATGGTCTTATTAAATTTGTACCAAGTTTGCAAGTGTTTTGGCATGGTCTTAGTAAGTTTGTTCCAAGTTTGCAAGTGTTTGGCATGGTCTTATTAAATTTGTACCAAGTTTGCAAGTGTTTTGGCATGGTCTTAGTAAGTTTGTTCCAAGTTTGCAAGTGTTTTGGCATGGTCTTAGTAAGTTTGTTCCAAGTTTGCAAGTGTTTGGCATGGTCTTATTAAATTTGTACCAAGTTTGCAAGTGTTTTGGCATGGTCTTATTAAATTTGTACCAAGTTTGCAAGTGTTTTGGCATGGTCTTATTAAATTTGTACCAAGTTTGCAAGTCTTTTGGCATGGTCTTATTAAATTTGTACCAAGTTTGCAAGTGTTTTGGCATGGTCTAATTAAATTTGTACCAAGTTTGCAAGTGTTTTGGCATGGTCTTATTAAATTTGTACCAAGTTTGCAAGTGTTTGGCATGGTCTTATTAAATTTGT
The DNA here is from genome assembly GCA_914969975.1 of Anopheles atroparvus. Lineage (NCBI taxonomy): Eukaryota > Metazoa > Arthropoda > Insecta > Diptera > Culicidae > Anopheles > Anopheles atroparvus. The sequence goes on along the minus strand of CAJZCY010000006.1, from coordinate 10,203,643 downwards.
ACCAAGTTTGCAAGTGTTTTGGCATGGTCTTAGTAAGTTTGTTCCAAGTTTGCAAGTGTTTGGCATGGTCTTATTAAATTTGTACCAAGTTTGCAAGTGTTTTGGCATGGTCTTATTAAGTTTGTTCCAAGTTTGCAAGTGTTTGGCATGGTCTTATTAAATTTGTACCAAGTTTGCAAGTGTTTTGGCATGGTCTTAGTAAGTTTGTTCCAAGTTTGCAAGTGTTTTGGCATGGTCTTAGTAAGTTTGTTCCAAGTTTGCAAGTGTTTGGCATGGTCTTATTAAATTTGTACCAAGTTTGCAAGTGTTTTGGCATGGTCTTATTAAATTTGTACCAAGTTTGCAAGTGTTTTGGCATGGTCTTATTAAATTTGTACCAAGTTTGCAAGTGTTTGCCATAGTCTTATTAAATTTGTATCAGGTTAGCAAGTGTTTTGGCATGGTTTTAAGAAGTTTGTTCCAAGTTTGCAAGTGTTTGGCATGGTCTTATTAAATTTGTACCAAGTTTGCAAGTGTTTTGGCATGGTCTTATTAAATTTGTACCAAGTTTGCAAGTGTTTTGGCATGGTCTTAGGAAGTTTGTTCCAAGTTTGCAAGTGTTTTGGCACGGTCTTATTAAAATTGTACCAAGTTTGCAAGTGTTTGGCATGGTCTTATTAAATTTGTACCAGGTTAGCAAGTGTTTTGGCATGGTTTTAGGAAGTTTGTTCCAAGTTTGCAAGTGTTTGGCATGGTCTAAAAAATTTGTACCAAGTTTGCAAGTCTTTTGGCATGGTCTTACTAAGTTTGTTCCAAGTTTGCAAGTGTTTGGCATGGTCTTATGAGATTTGTACCAAGTTTGCAAGTGTTTGGCATGGTCTTATTAAATTTGTACCAAGTTTGCAAGTGTTTGGCATGGTCTTATGAGATTTGTACCAAGTTTGCAAGTGTTTTGGCATGGTCTTATTAAATTTGTACCAAGTTTGCATGTCTTTTGGCATGGTCTTATTAAATTTATACCAAGTTTGCAAATGTTTTGGCATGGTCTTATTAAATTTTTAACAAGTTTGCAAGTGTTTTGGCATGGTTTTAGGAAGTTTGTTCCAAGTTTGCAAGTGTTTGGCATGGTCTAAAAAATTTGTACCAAGTTTGCAAGTCTTTCGGCATGGTCTTACTAAGTTTGTTCCAAGTTTGCAAGTGTTTGGCATGGTCTTATGAGATTTGTACCAAGTTTGCAAGTGTTTGGCATGGTCTTATTAAATTTGTACCAAGTTTGCAAGTGTTTGGCATGGTCTTATGAGATTTGTACCAAGTTTGCAAGTGTTTTGGCATGGTCTTATTAAATTTGTACCAAGTTTGCATGTCTTTTGGCATGGTCTTATTAAATTTATACCAAGTTTGCAAATGTTTTGGCATGGTCTTATTAAATTTTTAACAAGTTTGCAAGTGTTTTGGCATGGTATTAGGAAGTTTGTTCCAAGTTTGCAAGTGTTTTGGCATGGTCTAATTAAATTTGTACCAAGTTTGCAAGTCTTTTGGCATGGTCTTATTAAATTTGTACCAAGTTTGTAAGTGTTTGGCATGGTCTTATTAAATTTGTACCAAGTTTGCAAGTGTTTTGGCATGGTCTTATTAAATTTGTACCAAGTTTGCAAGTGTTTGGCATGGTCTTTTTAGATTTGTACCAAGTTTGCAAGTGTTTTGGCATGGTCTTAGTAAATTTGTACCAAGTTTGCAAGTCTTTTGGCATGGTCTTATTAAATTTGTACCAAGTTTGCAAGTGTTTGGCATGGTCTCATTAAATTTGTACCAAGTTTGCAAGTGTTTTGGCATGGTCTTATTAAATTTGTACCAAGTTTGCAAGTCTTTTGGCATGGTCTTATTAAATTTGTACCAAGTTTGCAAGTGTTTGGCATGGTCTTATTAAATTTGTACCAAGTTTGCAAGTCTTTTGGCATGGTCTTACTAAGTTTGTTCCAAGTTTGCAAGTGTTTGGCATGGTCTTATTAAATTTGTACCAAGTTTGCAAGTGTTTTGGCATGGTCTTATTAAATTTGTACCAAGTTTGCAAGTGTTTTGCCATGGTCTTATTAAATTTGTACCAAGTTTGCAAGTGTTTTGGCATGGTCTTAGGAAGTTTGTTCCAAGTTTGCAAGTGTTTTGGCATGGTCTTATTAAAATTGTACCAAGTTTGCAAGTGTTTGCCATAGTCTTATTAAATTTGTATCAGGTTAGCAAGTGTTTTGGCATGGTTTTAGGAAGTTTGTTCCAAGTTTGCAAGTGTTTGGCATGGTCTTATTAAATTTGTACCAAGTTTGCAAGTGTTTGGCATGGTCTTATTAGATTTGTACCAAGTTTGCAAGTGTTTTGGCATGGTCTTATTAAATTTGTACCAAGTTTGCAAGTGTTTGGCATGGTCTTATTAAATTTGTACCAAGTTTGCAAGTGTTTTGGCATGGTCTTATTAAATTTATACCAAGTTTGCAAGTGTTTTGGCATGGTCTTATTAAATTTGTACCAAGTTTGCAAGTGTTTTGGCATGGTCTTAGGAAGTTTGTTCCAAGTTTGCAAGTGTTTTGGCATGGTCTTATTAAATTTGTACCAGGTTAGCAAGTGTTTTGGCATGGTTTTAGGAAGTTTGTTCCAAGTTTGCAAGTGTTTGGCATGGTCTTATTAAAATTGTACCAAGTTTGCAAGTGTTTGGCATGGTCTTATTAGATTTGTACCAAGTTTGCAAGTGTTTTGGCATGGTCTTATTAAATTTGTACCAGGTTAGCAAGTGTTTTGGCATGGTTTTAGGAAGTTTGTTCCAAGTTTGCAAGTGTTTGGCATGGTCTTATTAAAATTGTACCAAGTTTGCAAGTGTTTGGCATGGTCTTATTAGATTTGTACCAAGTTTGCAAGTGTTTTGGCATGGTCTTATTAAATTTGTACCAAGTTTGCAAGTGTTTGGCATGGTCTTATTAAATTTGTACCAAGTTTGCAAGTGTTTTGGCATGGTCTTATTAAATTTATACCAAGTTTGCAAGTGTTTTGGCATGGTCTTATTAAATTTGTACCAAGTTTGCAAGTGTTTTGGCATGGTCTTAGGAAGTTTGTTCCAAGTTTGCAAGTGTTTTGGCATGGTCTTATTAAATTTGTACCAAGTTTGCAAGTGTTTTGGCATGGTCTTATTAAATTTGTACCAAGTTTGCAAGTGTTTGGCATGGTCTTATTAAATTTGTACCAAGTTTGCAAGTGTTTTGGCATGGTCTTAGTAAGTTTGTTCCAAGTTTGCAAGTGTTTGGCATGGTCTTATTAAATTTGTTCCAAGTTTGCAAGTGTTTGGCATGGTCTTATTAAATTTGTACCAAGTTTGCAAGTGTCTGGCATGGTCTTATTAGATTTGTACCAAGTTTGCAAGTGTTTTGGTATGGTCTTATTAAATTTGTACCAAGTTTGCAAGTGTTTTGGCATGGTCTTATTAAATTTCTACCAAGTTTGCAAGTGTTTTGGCATGGTCTTAGTAAGTTTGTTCCAAGTTTGCAAGTGTTTGGCATGGTCTTATTAAATTTGTTCCAAATTTGCAAGTGTTTGGCATGGTCTTATTAAATTTGTTCCAAGTTTGCAAGTGTTTGGCATGGTCTTATTAGATTTGTACCAAGTTTGCAAGTGTTTTGGCATGGTCTTATTAAATTTGTACCAAGTTTGCAAGTCTTTTGGCATGGTCTTATTAAATTTGTACCAAGTTTGCAAGTGTTTGGCATGGTCTTATTAAATTTGTACCAAGTTTGCAAGTGTTTTGGCATGGTCTAAGTAAGTTTGTTCCAAGTTTGCAAGTGTTTGGCATGGTCTTATTAAATTTGTACCAAGTTTGCAAGTGTTTTGGCATGGTCTTATTAAATTTTTACCAAGTTTGCAAGTGTTTGGCATGGTCTTATTAAATTTGTACCAAGTTTGCAAGTGTTTTGGCATGGTCTTATTAAATTTGTACCAAGTTTGCAAGTGTTTTGGCATGGTCTTAGGAAGTTTGTTCCAAGTTTGCAAGTGTTTTGGCACGGTCTTATTAAAATTGTACCAAGTTTGCAAGTGTTTGGCATGGTCTTATTAAATTTGTACCAGGTTAGCAAGTGTTTTGGCATGGTTTTAGGAAGTTTGTTCCAAGTTTGCAAGTGTTTGGCATGGTCTAAAAAATTTGTACCAAGTTTGCAAGTCTTTTGGCATGGTCTTACTAAGTTTGTTCCAAGTTTGCAAGTGTTTGGCATGGTCTTATGAGATTTGTACCAAGTTTGCAAGTGTTTGGCATGGTCTTATTAAATTTGTACCAAGTTTGCAAGTGTTTGGCATGGTCTTATGAGATTTGTACCAAGTTTGCAAGTGTTTTGGCATGGTCTTATTAAATTTGTACCAAGTTTGCATGTCTTTTGGCATGGTCTTATTAAATTTATACCAAGTTTGCAAATGTTTTGGCATGGTCTTATTAAATTTTTAACAAGTTTGCAAGTGTTTTGGCATGGTATTAGGAAGTTTGTTCCAAGTTTGCAAGTGTTTTGGCATGGTCTAATTAAATTTGTACCAAGTTTGCAAGTCTTTTGGCATGGTCTTATTAAATTTGTACCAAGTTTGCAAGTGTTTGGCATGGTCTTATTAAATTTGTACCAAGTTTGCAAGTGTTTTGGCATGGTCTTAGTAAGTTTGTTCCAAGTTTGCAAGTGTTTGGCATGGTCTTATTAAATTTGTACCAAGTTTGCAAGTGTTTTGGCATGGTCTTATTAAATTTGTACCAAGTTTGCAAGTGTTTGGCATGGTCTTTTTAGATTTGTACCAAGTTTGCAAGTGTTTTGGCATGGTCTTAGTAAATTTGTACCAAGCTTGCAAGTCTTTTGGCATGGTCTTATTAAATTTGTACCAAGTTTGCAAGTGTTTGGCATGGTCTTATTAAATTTGTACCAAGTTTGCAAGTGTTTTGGCAGGGTCTTATTAAATTTGTACCAAGTTTGCAAGTCTTTTGGCATGGTCTTATTAAATTTGTACCAAGTTTGCAAGTGTTTGGCATGGTCTTATTAAATTTGTACCAAGTTTGCAAGTTTTTTGGCATGGTCTTACTAAGTTTGTTCCAAGTTTGCAAGTGTTTGGCATGGTCTTATTAAATTTGTACCAAGTTTGCAAGTGTTTTGGCATGGTCTTATTAAATGTGTACCAAGTTTGCAAGTGTTTTGCCATGGTCTTATTAAATTTGTACCAAGTTTGCAAGTGTTTTGGCATGGTCTTAGGAAGTTTGTTCCAAGTTTGCAAGTGTTTTGGCATGGTCTTATTAAAATTGTACCAAGTTTGCAAGTGTTTGCCATAGTCTTATTAAATTTGTATCAGGTTAGCAAGTGTTTTGGCATGGTTTTAGGAAGTTTGTTCCAAGTTTGCAAGTCTTTTGGCATGGTCTTATTAAATTTGTACCAAGTTTGCAAGTGTTTGGCATGGTCTTATTAGATTTGTACCAAGTTTGCAAGTGTTTTGGCATGGTCTTATTAAATTTTTACCAAGTTTGCAAGTGTTTGGCATGGTCTTATTAAATTTGTACCAAGTTTGCAAGTGTTTTGGCATGGTCTTATTAAATTTATACCAAGTTTGCAAGTGTTTTGGCATGGTCTTATTAAATTTGTACCAAGTTTGCAAGTGTTTTGGCATGGTCTTAGGAAGTTTGTTCCAAGTTTGCAAGTGTTTTGGCATGGTCTTATTAAATTTGTACCAAGTTTGCAAGTGTTTTGGCATGGTCTTATTAAATTTGTACCAAGTTTGCAAGTGTTTTGGCATGGTCTTATTAAATTTGTACCAAGTTTGCAAGTGTTTTGGCATGGTCTTAGGAAGTTTGTTCCAAGTTTGCAAGTGTTTTGGCATGGTCTTATTAAAATTGTACCAAGTTTGCAAGTGTTTGGCATGGTCTTATTAAATTTGTACCAGGTTAGCAAGTGTTTTGGCATGGTTTTAGGAAGTTTGTTCCAAGTTTGCAAGTGTTTGGCATGGTCTTATTAAAATTGTACCAAGTTTGCAAGTGTTTGGCATGGTCTTATTAGATTTGTACCAAGTTTGCAAGTGTTTTGGCATGGTCTTATTAAATTTGTACCAAGTTTGCAAGTCTTTTGGCATGGTCTTATTATATTTGTACCAAGTTTGCAAGTGTTTTGGCATGGTCTTATTAAATTTGTACCAAGTTTGCAAGTGTTTTGGCATGGTCTTAGTAAGTTTGTTCCATGTTTGCAAGTGTTTGGCATGGTGTTATAAAATTTGTTCCAAGTTTGCAAGTGTTTGGCATGGTCTTATTAAATTTGTACCAAGTTTGCAAGTGTTTGGCATGGTCTTATTAAATTTGTTCCAAGTTTGCAAGTGTTTGGCATGGTCTTATTAAATTTGTACCAAGTTTGCAAGTGTTTGGCATGGTCTTATTAAATTTGTACCAAGTTTGCAAGTCTTTTGGCATGGTCTTATTAAATTTGTACCAAGTTTGCAAGTGTTTTGGCATGGTCTTATTAAATTTGTACCAAGTTTGCAAGTGTTTTGGCATGGTCTTATTAAATTTGTACCAAGTTTGCAAGTGTTTTGGCATGGTCATAGGAAGTTTGTTCCAAGTTTGCAAGTGTTTGGCATGGTCTTATTAAATTTGTTCCAAGTTTGCAAGTGTTTGGCATGGTCTTATTAAATTTGTACCAAGTTTGCAAGTGTTTGGCATGGTCTTATTAGATTTGTACCAAGTTTGCAAGTGTTTTGGCATGGTCTTATTAAATTTGTACCAAGTTTGCAAGTGTTTTGGCATGGTCTTATTAAATTTGTACCAAGTTTGCAAGTGTTTTGGCATGGTCTTAGTAAGTTTGTTCCAAGTTTGCAAGTGTTTGGCATGGTCTTATTAAATTTGGTCCAAGTTTGCAAGTGTTTGGCATGGTCTTATTAAATTTGTACCAAGTTTGCAAGTGTTTGGCATGGTCTTATTAGATTTGTACCAAGTTTGCAAGTGTTTTGGCATGGTCTTATTAAATTTGTACCAAGTTTGCAAGTCTTTTGGCATGGTCTTATTAAATTTGTACCAAGTTTGCAAGTGTTTGGCATGGTCTTTTTAAATTTGTACCAAGTTTGCAAGTGTTTTGGCATGGTCTTAGTAAGTTTGTTCCAAGTTTGCAAGTGTTTGGCATGTTCTTATTAAATTTGTACCAAGTTTGCAAGTGTTTTGGCATGGTCTTATTAAATTTGTACCAAGTTTGCAAGTGTTTGGCATGGTCTTATTAAATTTGTACCAAGTTTGCAAGTGTTTTGGCATGGTCTTATTAAATTTGTACCAAGTTTGCAAGTGTTTTGGCATGGTCTTAGGAAGTTTGTTCCAAGTTTGCAAGTGTTTTGGCATGGTCTTATTAAAATTGTACCAAGTTTGCAAGTGTTTGGCATGGTCTTATTAAATTAGTACCAGGTTGGCAAGTGTTTTGGCATGGTTTTAGGAAGTTTGTTCCAAGTTTGCAAGTGTTTGGCATGGTCATTTTAAATTTGTACCAAGTTTGCAAGTGTTTGGCATGGTCTTATTAGATTTGTACCAAGTTTGCAAGTGTTTTGGCATGGTCTTATTAAATTTGTACCAAGTTTGCAAGTCTTTTGGCATGGTCTTATTAAATTTGTACCAAGTTTGCAAGTGTTTTGGCATGGTCTTATTAAACTTGTACCAAGTTTGCAAGTGTTTTGGCTTGGTCTTAGTAAGTTTTTTCCAAGTTTGCAAGTGTTTCGCATGGTCTTATTAAATTTGTTCCAAGTTTGCAAGTGTTTTGGCATGGTCTTATCAAATTTGTACCAAGTTTGCAAGTGTTTGGCATGGTCTTATTAGATTTGTACCAAGTTTGCAAGTGTTTTGGCATGGTCTTATTAAATTTGTACCAGGTTAGCAAGTGTTTTGGCATGGTTTTAGGAAGTTTGTTCCAAGTTTGCAAGTGTTTGGCATGTTCTTATTAAATTTGTACCAAGTTTGCAAGTGTTTGGCATGGTCTTATTAGATTTGTACCAAGTTTGCAAGTGTTTTGGCATGGTCTTATTAAATTTGTACCAAGTTTGCAAGTCTTTTGGCATGTTCTTATTAAATTTTTACCAAGTTTGCAAGTGTTTTGGCAAGGTCTTATTAAATTTGTACCAAGTTTGCAAGTGTTTTAGCATGATCTTATTAAATTTGTACCAAGTTTGCGAGTGTTTTGGCATGGTCTTAGGAAGTTTGTTCCAAGTTTGCAAGTGTTTGGCATGGTCTTATTAAATTTGTACCAAGTTTGCGAATGTTTGGCATGGTCTTATTAAATTTGTACCAATTTTGCAAGTGTTTTGGCATGGTCTTATTAAATTTATACCAAGTTTGCAAGTGTTTTGGCATGGTCTTATTAAATTTGTACCAAGTTTGCAAGTGTTTTGGCATGGTCTTAGGAAGTTTGTTCCAAGTTTGCAAGTGTTTTGGCAAGGTCTTATTAAATTTGTACCAAGTTTGCAAGTGTTTTAGCATGATCAAATTAAATTTGTACCAAGTTTGCAAGTGTTTTGGCATGGTCTTAGGAAGTTTGTTCCAAGTTTGCAAGTGTTTGGCATGGTCTTATTAAATTTGTACCAAGTTTGCAAGTGTTTGGCATGGTCTTATTAAATTTGTACCAAGTTTGCAAGTGTTTTGGCATGGTCTTATTAAATTTTTACCAAGTTTGCAAGTGTTTTGGCATGGTCTTAGGAAGTTTGTTCCAAGTTTGCAAGTGTTTGGCATGGTCTTATTAAATTTGTACCAAGTTTGCAAGTGTTTGGCATGGTCTTATTAAATTTGTACCAAGTTTGCAAGTGTTTTGGCATGGTCTTATTAAATTTGTACCAAGTTTGCAAGTGTTTTGGCATGGTCTTAGGAAGTTTGTTCCAACTTTGCAAGTGTTTTGGCATGGTCTTATTAAAATTGTACCAAGTTTGCAAGTGTTTGGCATGGTCTTATTAAATTTGTACCAGGTTAGCAAGTGTTTTGGCATGGTTTTAGGAAGTTTGTTCCAAGTTTGCAAGTGTTTGGCATGGTCGTTTTAAATTTGTACCAAGTTTGCAAGTGTTTGGCATGGTCTTATTAGATTTGTACCAAGTTTGCAAGTGTTTTGGCATGGTCTTATTAAATTTGTACCAGGTTAGCAAGTGTTTTGGCATGGTTTTAGGAAGTTTGTTCCAAGTTTGCAAGTGTTTGGCATGGTCGTTTTAAATTTGTACCAAGTTTGCAAGTGTTTGGCATGGTCTTATTAGATTTGTACTAAGTTTGCAAGTGTTTTGGCATGGTCTTATTAAATTTATACCAAGTTTGCAAATGTTTTGGCATGGTCTTATTAAATTTTTACCAAGTATGCAAGTGTTTTGGCATGGTATTAGGAAGTTTGTTCCAAGTTTGCAAGTGTTTTGGCATGGTCTAATTAAATTTGTACCAAGTTTGCAAGTGTTTTGGCATGGTCTTATTAAATTTGTACCAAGTTTGCAAGTGTTTGGCATGGTCTTATTAAATTTGTACCAAGTTTGCAAGTGTTTTGGCATGGTCTTAGTAAGTTTGTTCCAAGTTTGCAAGTGTTTGGCATGGTCTTATTAAATTTGTACCAAGTTTGCAAGTGTTTTGGCATGGTCTTATTAAATTTGTACCAAGTTTGCAAGTGTTTGGCATGGTCTTTTTAGATTTGTACCAAGTTTGCAAGTGTTTTGGCATGGTCTTAGTAAATTTGTACCAAGTTTGCAAGTCTTTTGGCATGGTCTTATTAAATTTGTACCAAGTTTGCAAGTGTTTGGCATGGTCTCATTAAATTTGTACCAAGTTTGCAAGTGTTTTGGCATGGTCTTATTAAATTTGTACCAAGTTTGCAAGTCTTTTGGCATGGTCTTATTAAATTTGTACCAAGTTTGCAAGTGTTTGGCATGGTCTTATTAAATTTGTACCAAGTTTGCAAGTCTTTTGGCATGGTCTTACTAAGTTTGTTCCAAGTTTGCAAGTGTTTGGCATGGTCTTATTAAATTTGTACCAAGTTTGCAAGTGTTTTGGCATGGTCTTATTAAATTTGTACCAAGTTTGCAAGTGTTTTGCCATGGTCTTATTAAATTTGTACCAAGTTTACAAGTGTTTTGGCATGGTCTTAGGAAGTTTGTTCCAAGTTTGCAAGTGTTTTGGCATGGTCTTATTAAAATTGTACCAAGTTTGCAAGTGTTTGCCATAGTCTTATTAAATTTGTATCAGGTTAGCAAGTGTTTTGGCATGGTTTTAGGAAGTTTGTTCCAAGTTTGCAAGTGTTTGGCATGGTCTTATTAAATTTGTACCAAGTTTGCAAGTGTTTGGCATGGTCTTATTAGATTTGTACCAAGTTTGCAAGTGTTTTGGCATGGTCTTATTAAATTTGTACCAAGTTTGCAAGTGTTTGGCATGGTCTTATTAAATTTGTACCAAGTTTGCAAGTGTTTTGGCATGGTCTTATTAAATTTATACCAAGTTTGCAAGTGTTTTGGCATGGTCTTATTAAATTTGTACCAAGTTTGCAAGTGTTTTGGCATGGTCTTAGGAAGTTTGTTCCAAGTTTGCAAGTGTTTTGGCATGGTCTTATTAAATTTGTACCAAGTTTGCAAGTGTTTTGGCATGGTCTTATTAAATTTGTACCAAGTTTGCAAGTGTTTTGGCATGGTCTTATTAAATTTGTACCAAGTTTGCAAGTGTTTGGCATGGTCTTATTAAATTTGTACCAAGTTTGCAAGTGTTTTGGCATGGTCTTAGGAAGTTTGTTCCAAGTTTGCAAGTGTTTTGGCATGGTCTTATTAAAATTAAACCAAGTTTGCAAGTGTTTGGCATGGTCTTATTAAATTTGTACCAGGTTAGCAAGTGTTTTGGCATGGTTTTAGGAAGTTTGTTCCAAGTTTGCAAGTGTTTGGCATGGTCTTATTAAAATTGTACCAAGTTTGCAAGTGTTTGGCATGGTCTTATTAGATTTGTACCAAGTTTGCAAGTGTTTTGGCATGGTCTTATTAAATTTGTACCAAGTTTGCAAGTGTTTGGCATGGTCTTATTAAATTTGTACCAAGTTTGCAAGTGTTTTGGCATGGTCTTATTAAATTTATACCAAGTTTGCAAGTGTTTTGGCATGGTCTTATTAAATTTGTACCAAGTTTGCAAGTGTTTTGGCATGGTCTTAGGAAGTTTGTTCCAAGTTTGCAAGTGTTTTGGCATGGTCTTATTAAATTTGTACCAAGTTTGCAAGTGTTTTGGCATGGTCTTATTAAATTTGTACCAAGTTTGCAAGTGTTTGGCATGGTCTTATTAAATTTGTACCAAGTTTGTAAGTGTTTTGGCATGGTCTTAGTAAGTTTGTTCCAAGTTTGCAAGTGTTTGGCATGGTCTTATTAAATTTGTTCCAAGTTTGCAAGTGTTTGGCATGGTCTTATTAAATTTGTACCAAGTTTGCAAGTGTCTGGCATGGTCTTATTAGATTTGTACCAAGTTTGCAAGTGTTTTGGTATGGTCTTATTAAATTTGTACCAAGTTTGCAAGTGTTTTGGCATGGTCTTATTAAATTTGTACCAAGTTTGCAAGTGTTTTGGCATGGTCTTAGTAAGTTTGTTCCAAGTTTGCAAGTGTTTGGCATGGTCTTATTAAATTTGTTCCAAATTTGCAAGTGTTTGGCATGGTCTTATTAAATTTGTTCCAAGTTTGCAAGTGTTTGGCATGGTCTTATTAGATTTGTACCAAGTTTGCAAGTGTTTTGGCATGGTCTTATTAAATTTGTACCAAGTTTGCAAGTCTTTTGGCATGGTCTTATTAAATTTGTACCAAGTTTGCAAGTGTTTGGCATGGTCTTATTAAATTTGTACCAAGTTTGCAAGTGTTTTGGCATGGTCTAAGTAAGTTTGTTCCAAGTTTGCAAGTGTTTGGCATGGTCTTATTAAATTTGTACCAAGTTTGCAAGTGTTTTGGCATGGTCTTATTAAATTTTTACCAAGTTTGCAAGTGTTTGGCATGGTCTTATTAAATTTGTACCAAGTTTGCAAGTGTTTTGGCATGGTCTTATTAAATTTGTACCAAGTTTGCAAGTGTTTTGGCATGGTCTTAGGAAGTTTGTTCCAAGTTTGCAAGTGTTTTGGCACGGTCTTATTAAAATTGTACCAAGTTTGCAAGTGTTTGGCATGGTCTTATTAAATTTGTACCAGGTTAGCAAGTGTTTTGGCATGGTTTTAGGAAGTTTGTTCCAAGTTTGCAAGTGTTTGGCATGGTCTAAAAAATTTGTACCAAGTTTGCAAGTCTTTTGGCATGGTCTTACTAAGTTTGTTCCAAGTTTGCAAGTGTTTGGCATGGTCTTATGAGATTTGTCCAAGTTTGCAAGTGTTTGGCATGGTCTTATTAAATTTGTACCAAGTTTGCAAGTGTTTGGCATGGTCTTATGAGATTTGTACCAAGTTTGCAAGTGTTTTGGCATGGTCTTATTAAATTTGTACCAAGTTTGCAAGTCTTTTGGCATGGTCTTATTAAATTTATACCAAGTTTGCAAATGTTTTGGCATGGTCTTATTAAATTTTTAACAAGTTTGCAAGTGTTTGGCATGGTCTTATTAAATTTGTACCAAGTTTGCAAGTGTTTTGGCATGGTCTTATAAAATTTGTACCAAGTTTGCAAGTGTTTTGGTATGGTCTTATTACATTTGTACCAAGTTTGCAAGTGTTTTGGCATGGTCTTATTAAATTTTTACCAAGTTTGCAAGTGTTTTGGCATGGTCTTATTAATTTTGTACCAAGTTTGCAAGTGTTTTGGCTTGGTCTTAGGTAGTTTGTTCCAAGTTTGCAAGTTTTTTGGCATGGTCTTATTAAATTTGTACCAAGTTTGCAAGTGTTTTGGCATGGTCTAAGGAAGTTTGTTCCAAGTTTGCAAGTGTTTTGGCATGGTCTTATTAAATTTGTACCAAGTTTGCAAGTGTTTTGGCATGGTCTTATTAAACTTGTTCCAAGTTTGCAAGTGTTTTGGCTTGGTCTTATTAAATTTGTACCAAGTTTGCAAGTGTTTTGGCATGGTCTTATTAAATTTGTACCAAGTTTGCAAGTGTTTTGGCATGGTCTTAGGAAGTTTTTTCCAAGTTTGCAAGTGTTTTGGCATGGTCTTATTAAATTTGTACCAAGTTTGCAAGTGTTTTGGCATGATCTTATTAAATTTGTACCAAGTTTGCAAGTGTTTTGGCATGGTCTTATTAAACTTGTTCCAAGTTTGCAAGTGTTTTGGCTTGGTCTTATTAAATTTGTACCAAGTTTGCAAGTGTTTTGGCATGGTTTCATTAAATTTGTACCAAGATTGCAAGTGTTTTGGCAAGGTGTTTTTAAATTTGTACCAAGTTTGCAAGTGTTCTGGCATGGTCTTAGGAAGTTTGTTCCAAGTTCGCAAGTGTTTGGCATCGTCTTATTAAATTTGTACCAAGTTTGCAAGTGTTTTGGCATGGTCTTATTAAATTTGTACCAAGTTTGCAAGTGTTTTGGCATGGTCTTAGGAAGTTTGTACCAAGTTTGCAAGTGTTTGGCATGGTCTTATTAAATTTGTACCAAGTTTGCAAGTGTTTTGGCATGGTCTTAGGAAGTTTGTTCCAAGTTTGCAAGTGTTTGGCATGGTCTTCTTAAATTTGTACCAAGTTTGCAAGTGTTTTGGCATGGTCTTAGGAAGTTTGTTCGAAGTTTGCAAGTGTTTGGCATCGTCTTATTAAATTTGTACCAAGTTTGCAAGTGTTTTGGCATGGTCTTATTAAATTTGTACCAAGTTTGCAAGTGTTTTGGCATAATCTTAGAAAGTTTTTTCCAAGATTGCAAGTGTTTTGGCATGGTTTCATTAAATTTGTACCAAGTTTGCAAGTGTTTTGGCATGGTCTTATTAAATTTGTACCAAGTTTGCAAGTGTTTTGGCATGGTCTTATTAAACTTGTTCCAAGTTTGCAAGTGTTTTGGCATGGTCTTAGGAAGTTTGTTCCAAGTTTGCAAGTGTTTGGCATGGTCTTATTAAATTTGTACCAAGTTTGCAAGTGTTTTGGCATGGTCTTATTAAATTTGTACCAAGTTGGCAAGTGTTTTGGCATGGTCTTATTAAATTTGTACCAAGTTTGCAAGTGTTTTGGCATGGTCTTAGGAAGTTTGTACCAAGTTTGCAAGTGTTTTGGCATGGTGTTATTAAATTTGTACCAAGTTTGCAAGTGTTTTGGCATGGTCTTATTAAATTTGTACCAAGTTTGCAAGTGATTTGGCATGGTCTTAGGAAGTTTGTTCCAAGTTTGCAAGTGTTTGGCATGGTCTTATTAAATTTGTACCAAGTTTGCAAGTGTTTTGGCATAGTCTTATTAAATTTGTACCAAGTTTGCAAGTGTTTTGGCATGGTCTTAGGAAGTTTGTTCCAAGTTTGCAAGTGTTTGGCATGGTCTTGTTAAATTTGTACCAAGTTTGCAAGTGTTTTGGCATGGTCTTATTAAATTTGTACCAAGTTTGCAAGTGTTTTGGCATGGTCTTATTAAATTTGTACCAAGTTTGCAAGTGTTTTGGCATGGTCTTAGGACGTTTGTTCCAAGTTTGCAAGTGTTTTGGCATGGTCTTATTAAATTTGTACCAAGTTTGCAAGTGTTTTGGCATGGTCTGATTTAATTTGTACCAAGTTTGCAAGTGTTTTGGCTTGGTCTTATTAAATTTGAACCAAGTTTGCGAGTGTTTTGGCATGGTCTTAGGAAGTTTGTTCCAAGTTTGCAAGTGTTTTGGCATGGTCTTATTAAATTTGTACCAAGTTTGCAAGTGTTTTGGCATGGTCTGATTAAATTTGTACCAAGTTTGCAAGTGTTTTGGCTTGGTCTTATTAAATTTGAACCAAGTTTGCAAGTGTTTTGGCATGGTCTTAGGACGTTTGTTCCAAGTTTGCAAGTGATTTGGCATGGTCTAAGGAAGTTTGTTCCAAGTTTGCAAGTGTTTGGCATGGTCTTATTAAATTTGTACCAAGTTTGCAAGTGTTTTGGCATGGTCTTAGGAAGTTTGTTCCAAGTTTGCAAGTGTTTTGGCTTGGTCTTATTAAATTTGAACCAAGTTTGCAAGTGTTTTGGCATGGTCTTAGGAAGTTTGTTCCAAGTTTGCAAGTGTTTTGGCATGGTCTTATTAAATTTGTACCAAGTTTGCAAGTGTTTTGGCATGGTCTTAGGAAGTTTGTTCCAAGTTTGCAAGTGTTTTGGCATGGTGTTATTAAATTTGTACCAAGTTTGCAAGTGTTTTGGCATGGTCTTTTTAAATTTTTACCAAGTTTGCAAGTGATTTGGCATGGTCTTAGGAAGTTTGTTCCAAGTTTGCAAGTGTTTGGCATGGTCTTATTAAATTTGTACCAAGTTTGCAAGTGTTTTGGCATAGTCTTATTAAATTTGTACCAAGTTTGCAAGTGTTTTGGCATGGTCTTAGGAAGTTTGTTCCAAGTTTGCAAGTGTTTGGCATGGTCTTATTAAATTTGTACCAAGTTTGCAAGTGTTTTGGCATGGTCTTATTAAATTTGTACCAAGTTTGCAAGTGTTTTGGCATGGTCTTAGGACGTTTGTTCCAAGTTTGCAAGTGTTTTGGCATGGTCTTATTAAATTTGTACCAAGTTTGCAAGTGTTTTGGCATGGTCTGATAAAATTTGTACCAAGTTTGCAAGTGTTTTGGTTTGGTCTTATTAAATTTGAACCATGTTTGCAAGTGTTTTGGCATGGTCTTAGGAAGTTTGTTCCAAGTTTGCAAGTGTTTTGGCATGGTCTTATTAAATTTGTACCAAGTTTGCAAGTGTTTTGGCATGGTCTTATTAAATTTGTTCCAAGTTTGCAAGTGTTTGGCATGGTCTTATTTAATTTGTACCAAGTTTGCAAGTGTTTTGGCATGGTCTTATTAAATTTGTACCAAGTTTGCAAGTGTTTTGCCATGGTCTTATTAAATTTGTACCAAGTTTGCAAGTGTTTTGGCATGGTCTTAGGAAGTTTGTTCCAAGTTTGCAAGTGTTTTGGCATGGTCTTATTAAAATTGTACCAAGTTTGCAAGTGTTTGGCATGGTCTTATTAAATTTGTACCAGGTAAGCAAGTGTTTTGGCATGGTCTTAGGACGTTTGTTCCAAGTTTGCAAGTGTTTTGGCATGGTCTTATTAAATTTGTACCAAGTTTGCAAGTGTTTTGGCATGGTCTTATTAAATTTGTACCAAGTTTGCAAGTGTTTTGGCATGGTCTTATTAAATTTGTACCAAGTTTGCAAGTGTTTTGGCATGGTGTTATTAAATTTGTACCAAGTTTGCAAGTGTTTGGCATGGTCTTATTAAATTTGTACCAAGTTTGCAAGTGTTTTGGCATGGTCTTATTAAATTTGTACCAAGTTTGCAAGTGTTTTGGCATGGTCTTAGGACGTTTGTTCCAAGTTTGCAAGTGTTTTGGCATGGTCTTATTTAATTTGTACCAAGTTTGCAAGTGTTTTGGAATGGTCTGATTAAATTTGTACCAAGTTTGCAAGTGTTTTGGCATGGTCTGATTAAATTTGTACCAAGTTTGCAAGTGTTTTGGCTTGGTCTTATTAAATTTGAACCAAGTTTGCAAGTGTTTTGGCATGGTCTTAGGAAGTTTGTTCCAAGTTTGCAAGTGTTTTGGCATGGTCTGATTAAATTTGTACCAAGTTTGCAAGTGTTTTGGCATGGTCTTAGTAAGTTTGTTCCAAGTTTGCAAGTGTTTGGCATGGTCTTATTTAATTTGTACCAAGTTTGCAAGTGTTTTGGCATGGTCTTATTAAATTTGTACCAAGTTTGCAAGTGTTTTGCCATGGTCTTATTTAATTTGTACCAAGTTTGCAAGTGTTTTGGCATGGTCTTAGGAAGTTTGTTCCAAGTTTGCAAGTGTTTTGGCATGGTCTTATTAAAATTGTACCAAGTTTGCAAGTGTTTGGCATGGTCTTATTAAATTTGTACCAGGTAAGCAAGTGTTTTGGCATGGTTTTAGGAAGTTTGTTCCAAGTTTGCAAGTGTTTGGCATGGTCTTATTAAATTTGTACCAAGTTTTTTTTTTTTTATAAAAGACGTTTATTAAGGGTGTACAATATTTCTTACATACTATTTAATCACATTTACATAGGTTTTGTTTCCTTCGCACGTGTTGGACGGGAAACAAAGGCAAGACTTTACAAACAGATTGATTTAAAGAGAACAGGAAAGGACATCTACATCAATCGCAACATCATTGTTTCCAATGATGTGGATGATGTAGTTTGAAAATACGGAGAGTACTGCACTGCGTGTGCCCGCTCTTATCCTGTTTAGAGCGGGCCAGTGCAGGTCGACAAAACGAAGATGGGACCCTGGAGCAACTTGTTGCAGCCGCTGTTGTAGAGTGTCCCACGCCAGCGACACGCGGGGACATGCTGCAAACTTGTGCTCCAGGGTCTCGACAGCGGGACAAAACGTGCACGTTGGTGTGTCGGCTCTGCCGGTTTTGAAAAGATGCTCCGCGTGCGAGATCTTCCCGTTTGCCAGCAGGTAAAGGGCGGAACGTTGTGCAGACATCAGCATCCTGGAGCTTATGTTTCCCCACAGTCTTCTCCACAGCGTGTGTGGGGAAGCTCCAACCACCCTTGGGTCCGGTAGGGCGTTTGTTGCTGCGCGTCGCAGTCCTCGTGTTGATGGCGATCGTCGGAGGGTCTCTGGCACGTATGCCAGGTGCTGGATAACCTTGCGGAGGCAGGGGTAGGACGACGGGACGGAGTTGGTGTCGGGTGGGTTCCCAGCGTTGGCGATATACTGAGACCCGATCACCAAACATCCTTGCTCCGCAAGGTACCGGTTGGTAAGTAGCGATTGTGTGGTGATGATGGGGATGTGGAGATTAAGTCCACCGCGATCTCGTGGTAGCGCCAGCTGGAGTAGAGGAACGCGGATGCCACCAGAGCCGTTCCACAGCAGTGATCCAATCATGTGAGAGAAGTTTGCAAGTGTTTGGCATGGTCTTATTAAATTTGTACCAAGTTTGCAAGTCTTTTGGCATGGTCTTATTAAATTTGTACCAAGTTTGCAAGTGTTTGGCATGGTCTTATTAAATTTGTACCAAGTTTGCAAGTGTTTTGGCATGGTCTTAGTAAGTTTGTTCCAAGTTTGCAAGTGTTTGGCATGGTCTTATTAAATTTGTTCCAAGTTTGCAAGTGTTTGGCATGGTCTTATTAAATTTGTACCAAGTTTGCAAGTGTCTGGCATGGTCTTATTAGATTTGTACCAAGTTTGCAAGTGTTTTGGTATGGTCTTATTAAATTTGTACCAAGTTTGCAAGTGTTTTGGCATGGTCTTATTAAATTTCTACCAAGTTTGCAAGTGTTTTGGCATGGTCTTAGTAAGTTTGTTCCAAGTTTGCAAGTGTTTGGCATGGTCTTATTAAATTTGTTCCAAATTTGCAAGTGTTTGGCATGGTCTTATTAAATTTGTTCCAAGTTTGCAAGTGTTTGGCATGGTCTTATTAGATTTGTACCAAGTTTGCAAGTGTTTTGGCATGGTCTTATTAAATTTGTACCAAGTTTGCAAGTCTTTTGGCATGGTCTTATTAAATTTGTACCAAGTTTGCAAGTGTTTGGCATGGTCTTATTAAATTTGTACCAAGTTTGCAAGTGTTTTGGCATGGTCTAAGTAAGTTTGTTCCAAGTTTGCAAGTGTTTGGCATGGTCTTATTAAATTTGTACCAAGTTTGCAAGTGTTTTGGCATGGTCTTATTAAATTTTTACCAAGTTTGCAAGTGTTTGGCATGGTCTTATTAAATTTGTACCAAGTTTGCAAGTGTTTTGGCATGGTCTTATTAAATTTGTACCAAGTTTGCAAGTGTTTTGGCATGGTCTTAGGAAGTTTGTTCCAAGTTTGCAAGTGTTTTGGCATGGTCTTATTAAAATTGTACCAAGTTTGCAAGTGTTTGGCATGGTCTTATTAAATTTGTACCAAGTTTGCAAGTCTTTTGGCATGGTCTTACTAAGTTTGTTCCAAGTTTGCAAGTGTTTGGCATGGTCTTATGAGATTTGTACCAAGTTTGCAAGTGTTTGGCATGGTCTTATTAAATTTGTACCAAGTTTGCAAGTGTTTGGCATGGTCTTATGAGATTTGTACCAAGTTTGCAAGTGTTTTGGCATGGTCTTATTAAATTTGTACCAAGTTTGCAAGTCTTTTGGCATGGTCTTATTAAATTTATACCAAGTTTGCAAATGTTTTGGCATGGTCTTATTAAATTTTTACCAAGTTTGCAAGTGTTTTGGCATGGTATTAGGAAGTTTGTTCCAAGTTTGCAAGTGTTTTGGCATGGTCTAATTAAATTTGTACCAAGTTTGCAAGTGTTTTGGCATTGTCTTATTAAATTTGTACCAAGTTTGCAAGTGTTTGGCATGGTCTTATTAAATTTGTACCAAGTTTGCAAGTGTTTTGGCATGGTCTTAGTAAGTTTGTTCCAAGTTTGCAAGTGTTTGGCATGGTCTTATTAAATTTGTACCAAGTTTGCAAGTGTTTTGGCATGGTCTTATTAAATTTGTACCAAGTTTGCAAGTGTTTGGCATGGTCTTTTTAGATTTGTACCAAGTTTGCAAGTGTTTTGGCATGGTCTTAGTAAATTTGTACCAAGTTTGCAAGTCTTTTGGCATGGTCTTATTAAATTTGTACCAAGTTTGCAAGTGTTTGGCATGGTCTTATTAAATTTGTACCAAGTTTGCAAGTGTTTTGTCATGGTCTTATTAAATTTGTACCAAGTTTGCAAGTCTTTTGGCATGGTCTTATTAAATTTGTACCAAGTTTGCAAGTGTTTGGCATGGTCTTATTAAATTTTTACCAAGTTTGCAAGTCTTTTGGCATGGTCTTACTAAGTTTGTTCCAAGTTTGCAAGTGTTTGGCATGGTCTTATTAAATTTGTACCAAGTTTGCAAGTGTTTTGGCATGGTCTTATTAAATTTGTACCAAGTTTGCAAGTGTTTTGCCATGGTCTTATTAAATTTGTACCAAGTTTGCAAGTGTTTTGGCATGGTCTTAGGAAGTTTGTTCCAAGTTTGCAAGTGTTTTGGCATGGTCTTATTAAAATTGTACCAAGTTTGCAAGTGTTTTGGCATGGTCTTATTAAATTTGTACCAAGTTTGCAAGTCTTTTGGCATGGTCTTACTAAGTTTGTTCCAAGTTTGCAAGTATTTGGCATGGTCTTATGAGATTTGTACCAAGTTTGCAAGTGTTTGGCATGGTCTTATGAGATTTGTACCAAGTTTGCAAGTGTTTTGGCATGGTCTTATTAAATTTGTACCAAGTTTGCAAGTCTTTTGGCATGGTCTTATTAAATTTATACCAAGTTTGCAAATGTTTTGGCATGGTCTTATTAAATTTTTACCAAGTTTGCAAGTGTTTTGGCATGGTATTAGGAAGTTTGTTCCAAGTTTGCAAGTGTTTTGGCATGGTTTAATTAAATTTGTACCAAGTTTGCAAGTGTTTTGGCATGGTCTTATTAAATTTGTACCAAGTTTGCAAGTGTTTGGGATGGTCTTTTTAGATTTGTACCAAGTTTGCAAGTGTTTTGGCATGGTCTAATTAAATTTGTACCAAGTTTGCAAGTGTTTTGGCATGGTCTTATTAAATTTGTACCAAGTTTGCAAGTGTTTGGCATGGTCTTATTAAATTTGTACCAAGTTTGCAAGTGTTTTGGCATGGTCTTAGTAAGTTTGTTCCAAGTTTGCAAGTGTTTGGCATGGTCTTATTAAATTTGTACCAAGTTTGCAAGTGTTTTGGCATGGTCTTCTTAAATTTGTACCAAGTTTGCAAGTGTTTGGCATGGTCTTTTTAGATTTGTACCAAGTTTGCAAGTGTTTTGGCATGGTCTTAGTAAATTTGTACCAAGTTTGCAAGTCTTTTGGCATGGTCTTATTAAATTTGTACCAAGTTTGCAAGTGTTTTGAAATGGTCTTATTAAATTTGTACCAAGTTTGCAAGTGTTTTGGCATGGTCTTATTAAATTTGTACCAAGTTTGCAAGTGTTTGGCATGGTCTTATTAAATTTGTACCAAGTTTGCAAGTGTTTGGCATGGTCTTTTTAGATTTGTACCAAGTTTGCAAGTGTTTTGGCATGGTCTAATTAAATTTGTACCAAGTTTGCAAGTGTTTTGGCATGGTCTTATTAAATTTGTACCAAGTTTGCAAGTGTTTGGCATGGTCTTATTAAATTTGTACCAAGTTTGCAAGTGTTTTGGCATGGTCTTAGTAAGTTTGTTCCAAGTTTGCAAGTGTTTGGCATGGTCTTATTAAATTTGTACCAAGTTTGCAAGTGTTTTGGCATGGTCTTAGTAAGTTTGTTCCAAGTTTGCAAGTGTTTTGGCATGGTCTTAGTAAGTTTGTTCCAAGTTTGCAAGTGTTTGGCATGGTCTTATTAAATTTGTACCAAGTTTGCAAGTGTTTTGGCATGGTCTTATTAAATTTGTACCAAGTTTGCAAGTGTTTTGGCATGGTCTTATTAAATTTGTACCAAGTTTGCAAGTCTTTTGGCATGGTCTTATTAAATTTGTACCAAGTTTGCAAGTGTTTTGGCATGGTCTAATTAAATTTGTACCAAGTTTGCAAGTGTTTTGGCATGGTCTTATTAAATTTGTACCAAGTTTGCAAGTGTTTGGCATGGTCTTATTAAATTTGTACCAAGTTTGCAAGTGTTTTGGCATGGTCTTAGTAAGTTTGTTCCAAGTTTGCAAGTGTTTGGCATGGTCTTATTAAATTTGTACCAAGTTTGCAAGTGTTTTGGCATGGTCTTATTAAGTTTGTTCCAAGTTTGCAAGTGTTTGGCATGGTCTTATTAAATTTGTACCAATTTTGCAAGTGTTTTGGCATGGTCTTAGTAAGTTTGTTCCAAGTTTGCAAGTGTTTTGGCATGGTCTTAGTAAGTTTGTTCCAAGTTTGCAAGTGTTTGGCATGGTCTTATTAAATTTGTACCAAGTTTGCAAGTGTTTTGGCATGGTCTTATTAAATTTGTACCAAGTTTACAAGTGTTTTGGCATGGTCTTATTAAATTTGTACCAAGTTTGCAAGTGTTTGCCATAGTCTTATTAAATTTGTATCAGGTTAGCAAGTGTTTTGGCATGGTTTTAGGAAGTTTGTTCCAAGTTTGCAAGTGTTTGGCATGGTCTTATTAAATTTGTACCAAGTTTGCAAGTGTTTTGGCATGGTCTTATTAAATTTGTACCAAGTTTGCAAGTCTTTTGGCATGGTCTTACTAAGTTTGTTCCAAGTTTGCAAGTATTTGGCATGGTCTTATGAGATTTGTACCAAGTTTGCAAGTGTTTGGCATGGTCTTATTAAATTTGTACCAAGTTTGCAAGTGTTTGGCATGGTCTTATGAGATTTGTACCAAGTTTGCAAGTGTTTTGGCATGGTCTTATTAAATTTGTACCAAGTTTGCAAGTCTTTCGGCATGGTCTTATTAAATTTGTACCAAGTTTGCAAATGTTTTGGCATGGTCTTATTAAATTTTTACCAAGTTTGCAAGTGTTTTGGCATGGTATTAGGAAGTTTGTTCCAAGTTTGCAAGTGTTTTGGCATGGTCTAATTAAATTTGTACCAAGTTTGCAAGTGTTTTGGCATGGTCTTAATAAATTTGTACCAAGTTTGCAAGTGTTTGGCATGGTCTTATTAAATTTGTACCAAGTTTGCAAGTGTTTTGGCATGGTCTTAGTAAGTTTGTGCCAAGTTTGCAAGTGTTTGGCATGGTCTTATTAAATTTGTACCAAGTTTGCAAGTGTTTTGGCATGGTCTTATTAAATTTGTACCAAGTTTGCAAGTGTTTTGCCATGGTCTTATTAAATTTGTACCAAGTTTGCAAGTGTTTTGGCATGGTCTTAGGAAGTTTGTTCCAAGTTTGCAAGTGTTTTGGCATGGTCTTATTAAAATTGTACCAAGTTTGCAAGTGTTTGCCATAGTCTTATAAAATTTGTATCAGGTTAGCAAGTGTTTTGGCATGGTTTTAGGAAGTTTGTTCCAAGTTTGCAAGTGTTTGGCATGGTCTTATTAAATTTGTACCAAGTTTGCAAGTGTTTTGGCATGGTCTTATTAAATTTGTACCAAGTTTGCAAGTCTTTTGGCATGGTCTTACTAAGTTTGTTCCAAGTTTGCAAGTATTTGGCATGGTCTTATGAGATTTGTACCAAGTTTGCAAGTGTTTGGCATGGTCTTATTAAATTTGTACCAAGTTTGCAAGTGTTTGGCATGGTCTTATGAGATTTGTACCAAGTTTGCAAGTGTTTTGGCATGGTCTTATTAAATTTGTACCAAGTTTGCAAGTCTTTCGGCATGGTCTTATTAAATTTGTACCAAGTTTGCAAATGTTTTGGCATGGTCTTATTAAATTTTTACCAAGTTTGCAAGTGTTTTGGCATGGTATTAGGAAGTTTGTTCCAAGTTTGCAAGTGTTTTGGCATGGTCTAATTAAATTTGTACCAAGTTTGCAAGTGTTTTGGCATGGTCTTAATAAATTTGTACCAAGTTTGCAAGTGTTTGGCATGGTCTTATTAAATTTGTACCAAGTTTGCAAGTGTTTTGGCATGGTCTTAGTAAGTTTGTGCCAAGTTTGCAAGTGTTTGGCATGGTCTTATTAAATTTGTACCAAGTTTGCAAGTGTTTTGGCATGGTCTTATTAAATTTGTACCAAGTTTGCAAGTCTTTTGGCATGGTCTTATTAAATTTGTACCAAGTTTGCAAGTGTTTGGCATGGTCTTATTAAATTTGTACCAAGTTTGCAAGTCTTTTGGCATGGTCTTACTAAGTTTGTTCCAAGTTTGCAAGTGTTTGGCATGGTCTTATTAAATTTGTACCAAGTTTGCAAGTGTTTTGGCATGGTCTTATTAAATTTGTACCAAGTTTGCAAGTGTTTTGCCATGGTCTTATTAAATTTGTACCAAGTTTGCAAGTGTTTTGGCATGGTCTTAGGAAGTTTGTTCCAAGTTTGCAAGTGTTTTGGCATGGTCTTATTAAAATTGTACCAAGTTTGCAAGTGTTTGCCATAGTCTTATTAAATTTGTATCAGGTTAGCAAGTGTTTTGGCATGGTTTTAGGAAGTTTGTTCCAAGTTTGCAAGTGTTTGGCATGGTCTTATTAAATTTGTACCAAGTTTGCAAGTGTTTGGCATGGTCTTATTAGATTTGTACCAAGTTTGCAAGTGTTTTGGCATGGTCTTATTAAATTTGTACCAAGTTTGCAAGTGTTTGGCATGGTCTTTTTAGATTGGTACCAAGTTTGCAAGTGTTTTGGCATGGTCTAATTAAATTTGTACCAAGTTTGCAAGTGTTTTGGCATGGTCTTATTAAATTTGTACCAAGTTTGCAAGTGTTTGGCATGGTCTTATTAAATTTGTACCAAGTTTGCAAGTGTTTTGGCATGGTCTTAGTAAGTTTGTTCCAAGTTTGCAAGTGTTTGGCATGGTCTTATTAAATTTGTACCAAGTTTGCAAGTGTTTTGGCATGGTCTTATTAAATTTGTACCAAGTTTGCAAGTGTTTGGCATGGTCTTTTTAGATTTGTACCAAGTTTGCAAGTGTTTTGGCATGGTCTTAGTAAATTTGTACCAAGTTTGCAAGTCTTTTGGCATGGTCTTATTAAATTTGTACCATGTTTGCAAGTGTTTTGAAATGGTCTTATTAAATTTGTACCAAGTTTGCAAGTGTTTTGGCATGGTCTTATGAAATTTGTACCAAGTTTGCAAGTGTTTGGCATGGTCTTATTAAATTTGTACCAAGTTTGCAAGTGTTTGGCATGGTCTTTTTAGATTTGTACCAAGTTTGCAAGTGTTTTGGCATGGTCTAATTAAATTTGTACCAAGTTTGCAAGTGTTTTGGCATGGTCTTATTAAATTTGTACCAAGTTTGCAAGTGTTAGGCATGGTCTTATTAAATTTGTACCAAGTTTGCAAGTGTTTTGGCATGGTCTTAGTAAGTTTGTTCCAAGTTTGCAAGTGTTTGGCATGGTCTTATTAAATTTGTACCAAGTTTGCAAGTGTTTTGGCATGGTCTTAGTAAGTTTGTTCCAAGTTTGCAAGTGTTTGGCATGGTCTTATTAAATTTGTACCAAGTTTGCAAGTGTTTTGGCATGGTCTTATTAAATTTGTACCAAGTTTGCAAGTGTTTTGGCATGGTCTTATTAAATTTGTACCAAGTTTGCAAGTCTTTTGGCATGGTCTTATTAAATTTGTACCAAGTTTGCAAGTGTTTGGCATGGTCTTATTAAATTTGTACCAAGTTTGCAAGTCTTTTGGCATGGTCTAACTAAGTTTGTTCCAAGTTTGCAAGTGTTTGGCATGGTCTTATTAAATTTGTACCAAGTTTGCAAGTGTTTTGGCATGGTCTTATTAAATTTGTACCAAGTTTGCAAGTGTTTTGCCATGGTCTTATTAAATTTGTACCAAGTTTGCAAGTGTTTGGCATGGTCTTATGAGATTTGTACCAAGTTTGCAAGTGTTTTGGCATGGTCTTAGGAAGTTTGTTCCAAGTTTGCAAGTGTTTTGGCATGGTCTTATTAAAATTGTACCAGGTTTGCAAGTGTTTGCCATAGTCTTATTAAATTTGTATCAGGTTAGCAAGTGTTTTGGCATGGTCTTATTAAATTTGTACCAAGTTTGCAAGTGTTTGGCATGGTCTTATTAAATTTGTACCAAGTTTGCAAGTCTTTTGGCATGGTCTTACTAAGTTTGTTCCAAGTTTGCAAGTGTTTGGCATGGTCTTATTAAATTTGTACCAAGTTTGCAAGTGTTTTGGCATGGTCTTATTAAATTTGTACCAAGTTTGCAAGTCTTTTGGCATGGTCTTACTAAGTTTGTTCCAAGTTTGCAAGTGTTTGGCATGGTCTTATGAGATTTGTACCAAGTTTGCAAGTGTTTGGCATGGTCTTATTAAATTTGTACCAAGTTTGCAAGTGTTTGGCATGGTCTTATGAGATTTGTACCAAGTTTGCAAGTGTTTTGGCATGGTCTTATTAAATTTGTACCAAGTTTGCAAGTCTTTTGGCATGGTCTTATTAAATTTATACCAAGTTTGCAAATGTTTTGGCATGGTCTTATTAAATTTTTACCAAGTATGCAAGTGTTTTGGCATGGTATTAGGAAGTTTGTTCCAAGTTTGCAAGTGTTTTGGCATGGTCTAATTAAATTTGTACCAAGTTTGCAAGTGTTTTGGCATGGTCTTATTAAATTTGTACCAAGTTTGCAAGTGTTTGGCATGGTCTTATTAAATTTGTACCAAGTTTGCAGGTGTTTGGCATGGTCTTATTAAATTTGTACCAAGTTTGCAAGTCTTTTGGCATGGTCTTACTAAGTTTGTTCCAAGTTTGCAAGTGTTTGGCATGGTCTTATTAAATTTGTACCAAGTTTGCAAGTGTTTTGGCATGGTCTTATTAAATTTGTACCAAGTTTGCAAGTCTTTTGGCATGGTCTTACTAAGTTTGTTCCAAGTTTGCAAGTGTTTGGCATGGTCTTATGAGATTTGTACCAAGTTTGCAAGTGTTTGGCATGGTCTTATTAAATTTGTACCAAGTTTGCAAGTGTTTGGCATGGTCTTATGAGATTTGTACCAAGTTTGCAAGTGTTTTGGCATGGTCTTATTAAATTTGTACCAAGTTTGCAAGTCTTTTGGCATGGTCTTATTAAATTTATACCAAGTTTGCAAATGTTTTGGCATGGTCTTATTAAATTTTTACCAAGTATGCAAGTGTTTTGGCATGGTATTAGGAAGTTTGTTCCAAGTTTGCAAGTGTTTTGGCATGGTCTAATTAAATTTGTACCAAGTTTGCAAGTGTTTTGGCATGGTCTTATTAAATTTGTACCAAGTTTGCAAGTGTTTGGCATGGTCTTATTAAATTTGTACCAAGTTTGCAAGTGTTTTGGCATGGTCTTAGTAAGTTTGTTCCAAGTTTGCAAGTGTTTGGCATGGTCTTATTAAATTTGTACCAAGTTTGCAAGTGTTTTGGCATGGTCTTATTAAATTTGTACCAAGTTTGCAAGTGTTTGGCATGGTCTTTTTAGATTTGTACCAAGTTTGCAAGTGTTTTGGCATGGTCTTAGTAAATTTGTACCAAGTTTGCAAGTCTTTTGGCATGGTCTTATTAAATTTGTACCAAGTTTGCAAGTGTTTGGCATGGTCTCATTAAATTTGTACCAAGTTTGCAAGTGTTTTGGCATGGTCTTATTAAATTTGTACCAAGTTTGCAAGTCTTTTGGCATGGTCTTATTAAATTTGTACCAAGTTTGCAAGTGTTTGGCATGGTCTTATTAAATTTGTACCAAGTTTGCAAGTCTTTTGGCATGGTCTTACTAAGTTTGTTCCAAGTTTGCAAGTGTTTGGCATGGTCTTATTAAATTTGTACCAAGTTTGCAAGTGTTTTGGCATGGTCTTATTAAATTTGTACCAAGTTTGCAAGTGTTTTGCCATGGTCTTATTAAATTTGTACCAAGTTTGCAAGTGTTTTGGCATGGTCTTAGGAAGTTTGTTCCAAGTTTGCAAGTGTTTTGGCATGGTCTTATTAAAATTGTACCAAGTTTGCAAGTGTTTGCCATAGTCTTATTAAATTTGTATCAGGTTAGCAAGTGTTTTGGCATGGTTTTAGGAAGTTTGTTCCAAGTTTGCAAGTGTTTGGCATGGTCTTATTAAATTTGTACCAAGTTTGCAAGTGTTTGGCATGGTCTTATTAGATTTGTACCAAGTTTGCAAGTGTTTTGGCATGGTCTTATTAAATTTGTACCAAGTTTGCAAGTGTTTGGCATGGTCTTATTAAATTTGTACCAAGTTTGCAAGTGTTTTGGCATGGTCTTATTAAATTTATACCAAGTTTGCAAGTGTTTTGGCATGGTCTTATTAAATTTGTACCAAGTTTGCAAGTGTTTTGGCATGGTCTTAGGAAGTTTGTTCCAAGTTTGCAAGTGTTTTGGCATGGTCTTATTAAATTTGTACCAAGTTTGCAAGTGTTTTGGCATGGTCTTATTAAATTTGTACCAAGTTTGCAAGTGTTTTGGCATGGTCTTATTAAATTTGTACCAAGTTTGCAAGTGTTTGGCATGGTCTTATTAAATTTGTACCAAGTTTGCAAGTGTTTTGGCATGGTCTTAGGAAGTTTGTTCCAAGTTTGCAAGTGTTTTGGCATGGTCTTATTAAAATTGTACCAAGTTTGCAAGTGTTTGGCATGGTCTTATTAAATTTGTACCAGGTTAGCAAGTGTTTTGGCATGGTTTTAGGAAGTTTGTTCCAAGTTTGCAAGTGTTTGGCATGGTCTTATTAAAATTGTACCAAGTTTGCAAGTGTTTGGCATGGTCTTATTAGATTTGTACCAAGTTTGCAAGTGTTTTGGCATGGTCTTATTAAATTTGTACCAAGTTTGCAAGTGTTTGGCATGGTCTTATTAAATTTGTACCAAGTTTGCAAGTGTTTTGGCATGGTCTTATTAAATTTATACCAAGTTTGCAAGTGTTTTGGCATGGTCTTATTAAATTTGTACCAAGTTTGCAAGTGTTTTGGCATGGTCTTAGGAAGTTTGTTCCAAGTTTGCAAGTGTTTTGGCATGGTCTTATTAAATTTGTACCAAGTTTGCAAGTGTTTTGGCATGGTCTTATTAAATTTGTACCAAGTTTGCAAGTGTTTGGCATGGTCTTATTAAATTTGTACCAAGTTTGCAAGTGTTTTGGCATGGTCTTAGTAAGTTTGTTCCAAGTTTGCAAGTGTTTGGCATGGTCTTATTAAATTTGTTCCAAGTTTGCAAGTGTTTGGCATGGTCTTATTAAATTTGTACCAAGTTTGCAAGTGTCTGGCATGGTCTTATTAGATTTGTACCAAGTTTGCAAGTGTTTTGGTATGGTCTTATTAAATTTGTACCAAGTTTGCAAGTGTTTTGGCATGGTCTTATTAAATTTCTACCAAGTTTGCAAGTGTTTTGGCATGGTCTTAGTAAGTTTGTTCCAAGTTTGCAAGTGTTTGGCATGGTCTTATTAAATTTGTTCCAAATTTGCAAGTGTTTGGCATGGTCTTATTAAATTTGTTCCAAGTTTGCAAGTGTTTGGCATGGTCTTATTAGATTTGTACCAAGTTTGCAAGTGTTTTGGCATGGTCTTATTAAATTTGTACCAAGTTTGCAAGTCTTTTGGCATGGTCTTATTAAATTTGTACCAAGTTTGCAAGTGTTTGGCATGGTCTTATTAAATTTGTACCAAGTTTGCAAGTGTTTTGGCATGGTCTAAGTAAGTTTGTTCCAAGTTTGCAAGTGTTTGGCATGGTCTTATTAAATTTGTACCAAGTTTGCAAGTGTTTTGGCATGGTCTTATTAAATTTTTACCAAGTTTGCAAGTGTTTGGCATGGTCTTATTAAATTTGTACCAAGTTTGCAAGTGTTTTGGCATGGTCTTATTAAATTTGTACCAAGTTTGCAAGTGTTTTGGCATGGTCTTAGGAAGTTTGTTCCAAGTTTGCAAGTGTTTTGGCACGGTCTTATTAAAATTGTACCAAGTTTGCAAGTGTTTGGCATGGTCTTATTAAATTTGTACCAGGTTAGCAAGTGTTTTGGCATGGTTTTAGGAAGTTTGTTCCAAGTTTGCAAGTGTTTGGCATGGTCTAAAAAATTTGTACCAAGTTTGCAAGTCTTTTGGCATGGTCTTACTAAGTTTGTTCCAAGTTTGCAAGTGTTTGGCATGGTCTTATGAGATTTGTACCAAGTTTGCAAGTGTTTGGCATGGTCTTATTAAATTTGTACCAAGTTTGCAAGTGTTTGGCATGGTCTTATGAGATTTGTACCAAGTTTGCAAGTGTTTTGGCATGGTCTTATTAAATTTGTACCAAGTTTGCATGTCTTTTGGCATGGTCTTATTAAATTTATACCAAGTTTGCAAATGTTTTGGCATGGTCTTATTAAATTTTTAACAAGTTTGCAAGTGTTTTGGCATGGTATTAGGAAGTTTGTTCCAAGTTTGCAAGTGTTTTGGCATGGTCTAATTAAATTTGTACCAAGTTTGCAAGTCTTTTGGCATGGTCTTATTAAATTTGTACCAAGTTTGCAAGTGTTTGGCATGGTCTTATTAAATTTGTACCAAGTTTGCAAGTGTTTTGGCATGGTCTTAGTAAGTTTGTTCCAAGTTTGCAAGTGTTTGGCATGGTCTTATTAAATTTGTACCAAGTTTGCAAGTGTTTTGGCATGGTCTTATTAAATTTGTACCAAGTTTGCAAGTGTTTGGCATGGTCTTTTTAGATTTGTACCAAGTTTGCAAGTGTTTTGGCATGGTCTTAGTAAATTTGTACCAAGCTTGCAAGTCTTTTGGCATGGTCTTATTAAATTTGTACCAAGTTTGCAAGTGTTTGGCATGGTCTTATTAAATTTGTACCAAGTTTGCAAGTGTTTTGGCAGGGTCTTATTAAATTTGTACCAAGTTTGCAAGTCTTTTGGCATGGTCTTATTAAATTTGTACCAAGTTTGCAAGTGTTTGGCATGGTCTTATTAAATTTGTACCAAGTTTGCAAGTCTTTTGGCATGGTCTTACTAAGTTTGTTCCAAGTTTGCAAGTGTTTGGCATGGTCTTATTAAATTTGTACCAAGTTTGCAAGTGTTTTGGCATGGTCTTATTAAATGTGTACCAAGTTTGCAAGTGTTTTGCCATGGTCTTATTAAATTTGTACCAAGTTTGCAAGTGTTTTGGCATGGTCTTAGGAAGTTTGTTCCAAGTTTGCAAGTGTTTTGGCATGGTCTTATTAAAATTGTACCAAGTTTGCAAGTGTTTGCCATAGTCTTATTAAATTTGTATCAGGTTAGCAAGTGTTTTGGCATGGTTTTAGGAAGTTTGTTCCAAGTTTGCAAGTCTTTTGGCATGGTCTTATTAAATTTGTACCAAGTTTGCAAGTGTTTGGCATGGTCTTATTAGATTTGTACCAAGTTTGCAAGTGTTTTGGCATGGTCTTATTAAATTTTTACCAAGTTTGCAAGTGTTTGGCATGGTCTTATTAAATTTGTACCAAGTTTGCAAGTGTTTTGGCATGGTCTTATTAAATTTATACCAAGTTTGCAAGTGTTTTGGCATGGTCTTATTAAATTTGTACCAAGTTTGCAAGTGTTTTGGCATGGTCTTAGGAAGTTTGTTCCAAGTTTGCAAGTGTTTTGGCATGGTCTTATTAAATTTGTACCAAGTTTGCAAGTGTTTTGGCATGGTCTTATTAAATTTGTACCAAGTTTGCAAGTGTTTTGGCATGGTCTTATTAAATTTGTACCAAGTTTGCAAGTGTTTTGGCATGGTCTTAGGAAGTTTGTTCCAAGTTTGCAAGTGTTTTGGCATGGTCTTATTAAAATTGTACCAAGTTTGCAAGTGTTTGGCATGGTCTTATTAAATTTGTACCAGGTTAGCAAGTGTTTTGGCATGGTTTTAGGAAGTTTGTTCCAAGTTTGCAAGTGTTTGGCATGGTCTTATTAAAATTGTACCAAGTTTGCAAGTGTTTGGCATGGTCTTATTAGATTTGTACCAAGTTTGCAAGTGTTTTGGCATGGTCTTATTAAATTTGTACCAAGTTTGCAAGTCTTTTGGCATGGTCTTATTATATTTGTACCAAGTTTGCAAGTGTTTTGGCATGGTCTTATTAAATTTGTACCAAGTTTGCAAGTGTTTTGGCATGGTCTTAGTAAGTTTGTTCCAAGTTTGCAAGTGTTTGGCATGGTGTTATAAAATTTGTTCCAAGTTTGCAAGTGTTTGGCATGGTCTTATTAAATTTGTACCAAGTTTGCAAGTGTTTGGCATGGTCTTATTAAATTTGTTCCAAGTTTGCAAGTGTTTGGCATGGTCTTATTAAATTTGTACCAAGTTTGCAAGTGTTTGGCATGGTCTTATTAAATTTGTACCAAGTTTGCAAGTCTTTTGGCATGGTCTTATTAAATTTGTACCAAGTTTGCAAGTGTTTTGGCATGGTCTTATTAAATTTGTACCAAGTTTGCAAGTGTTTTGGCATGGTCTTATTAAATTTGTACCAAGTTTGCAAGTGTTTTGGCATGGTCATAGGAAGTTTGTTCCAAGTTTGCAAGTGTTTGGCATGGTCTTATTAAATTTGTTCCAAGTTTGCAAGTGTTTGGCATGGTCTTATTAAATTTGTACCAAGTTTGCAAGTGTTTGGCATGGTCTTATTAGATTTGTACCAAGTTTGCAAGTGTTTTGGCATGGTCTTATTAAATTTGTACCAAGTTTGCAAGTGTTTTGGCATGGTCTTATTAAATTTGTACCAAGTTTGCAAGTGTTTTGGCATGGTCTTAGTAAGTTTGTTCCAAGTTTGCAAGTGTTTGGCATGGTCTTATTAAATTTGGTCCAAGTTTGCAAGTGTTTGGCATGGTCTTATTAAATTTGTACCAAGTTTGCAAGTGTTTGGCATGGTCTTATTAGATTTGTACCAAGTTTGCAAGTGTTTTGGCATGGTCTTATTAAATTTGTACCAAGTTTGCAAGTCTTTTGGCATGGTCTTATTAAATTTGTACCAAGTTTGCAAGTGTTTGGCATGGTCTTATTAAATTTGTACCAAGTTTGCAAGTGTTTTGGCATGGTCTTAGTAAGTTTGTTCCAAGTTTGCAAGTGTTTGGCATGTTCTTATTAAATTTGTACCAAGTTTGCAAGTGTTTTGGCATGGTCTTATTAAATTTGTACCAAGTTTGCAAGTGTTTGGCATGGTCTTATTAAATTTGTACCAAGTTTGCAAGTGTTTTGGCATGGTCTTATTAAATTTGTACCAAGTTTGCAAGTGTTTTGGCATGGTCTTAGGAAGTTTGTTCCAAGTTTGCAAGTGTTTTGGCATGGTCTTATTAAAATTGTACCAAGTTTGCAAGTGTTTGGCATGGTCTTATTAAATTAGTACCAGGTTGGCAAGTGTTTTGGAATGGTTTTAGGAAGTTTGTTCCAAGTTTGCAAGTGTTTGGCATGGTCATTTTAAATTTGTACCAAGTTTGCAAGTGTTTGGCATGGTCTTATTAGATTTGTACCAAGTTTGCAAGTGTTTTGGCATGGTCTTATTAAATTTGTACCAAGTTTGCAAGTCTTTTGGCATGGTCTTATTAAATTTGTACCAAGTTTGCAAGTGTTTTGGCATGGTCTTATTAAACTTGTACCAAGTTTGCAAGTGTTTTGGCATGGTCTTAGTAAGTTTTTTCCAAGTTTGCAAGTGTTTCGCATGGTCTTATTAAATTTGTTCCAAGTTTGCAAGTGTTTTGGCATGGTCTTATCAAATTTGTACCAAGTTTGCAAGTGTTTGGCATGGTCTTATTAGATTTGTACCAAGTTTGCAAGTGTTTTGGCATGGTCTTATTAAATTTGTACCAGGTTAGCAAGTGTTTTGGCATGGTTTTAGGAAGTTTGTTCCAAGTTTGCAAGTGTTTGGCATGTTCTTATTAAATTTGTACCAAGTTTGCAAGTGTTTGGCATGGTCTTATTAGATTTGTACCAAGTTTGCAAGTGTTTTGGCATGGTCTTATTAAATTTGTACCAAGTTTGCAAGTCTTTTGGCATGTTCTTATTAAATTTTTACCAAGTTTGCAAGTGTTTTGGCAAGGTCTTATTAAATTTGTACCAAGTTTGCAAGTGTTTTAGCATGATCTTATTAAATTTGTACCAAGTTTGCGAGTGTTTTGGCATGGTCTTAGGAAGTTTGTTCCAAGTTTGCAAGTGTTTGGCATGGTCTTATTAAATTTGTACCAAGTTTGCGAATGTTTGGCATGGTCTTATTAAATTTGTACCAATTTTGCAAGTGTTTTGGCATGGTCTTATTAAATTTATACCAAGTTTGCAAGTGTTTTGGCATGGTCTTATTAAATTTGTACCAAGTTTGCAAGTGTTTTGGCATGGTCTTAGGAAGTTTGTTCCAAGTTTGCAAGTGTTTTGGCAAGGTCTTATTAAATTTGTACCAAGTTTGCAAGTGTTTTAGCATGATCAAATTAAATTTGTACCAAGTTTGCAAGTGTTTTGGCATGGTCTTAGGAAGTTTGTTCCAAGTTTGCAAGTGTTTGGCATGGTCTTATTAAATTTGTACCAAGTTTGCAAGTGTTTGGCATGGTCTTATTAAATTTGTACCAAGTTTGCAAGTGTTTTGGCATGGTCTTATTAAATTTTTACCAAGTTTGCAAGTGTTTTGGCATGGTCTTAGGAAGTTTGTTCCAAGTTTGCAAGTGTTTGGCATGGTCTTATTAAATTTGTACCAAGTTTGCAAGTGTTTGGCATGGTCTTATTAAATTTGTACCAAGTTTGCAAGTGTTTTGGCATGGTCTTATTAAATTTGTACCAAGTTTGCAAGTGTTTTGGCATGGTCTTAGGAAGTTTGTTCCAACTTTGCAAGTGTTTTGGCATGGTCTTATTAAAATTGTACCAAGTTTGCAAGTGTTTGGCATGGTCTTATTAAATTTGTACCAGGTTAGCAAGTGTTTTGGCATGGTTTTAGGAAGTTTGTTCCAAGTTTGCAAGTGTTTGGCATGGTCGTTTTAAATTTGTACCAAGTTTGCAAGTGTTTGGCATGGTCTTATTAGATTTGTACCAAGTTTGCAAGTGTTTTGGCATGGTCTTATTAAATTTGTACCAGGTTAGCAAGTGTTTTGGCATGGTTTTAGGAAGTTTGTTCCAAGTTTGCAAGTGTTTGGCATGGTCGTTTTAGATTTGTACCAAGTTTGCAAGTGTTTGGCATGGTCTTATTAGATTTGTACTAAGTTTGCAAGTGTTTTGGCATGGTCTTATTAAATTTATACCAAGTTTGCAAATGTTTTGGCATGGTCTTATTAAATTTTTATCAAGTATGCAAGTGTTTTGGCATGGTATTAGGAAGTTTGTTCCAAGTTTGCAAGTGTTTTGGCATGGTCTAATTAAATTTGTACCAAGTTTGCAAGTGTTTTGGCATGGTCTTATTAAATTTGTACCAAGTTTGCAAGTGTTTGGCATGGTCTTATTAAATTTGTACCAAGTTTGCAAGTGTTTTGGCATGGTCTTAGTAAGTTTGTTCCAAGTTTGCAAGTGTTTGGCATGGTCTTATTAAATTTGTACCAAGTTTGCAAGTGTTTTGGCATGGTCTTATTAAATTTGTACCAAGTTTGCAAGTGTTTGGCATGGTCTTTTTAGATTTGTACCAAGTTTGCAAGTGTTTTGGCATGGTCTTAGTAAATTTGTACCAAGTTTGCAAGTCTTTTGGCATGGTCTTATTAAATTTGTACCAAGTTTGCAAGTGTTTGGCATGGTCTCATTAAATTTGTACCAAGTTTGCAAGTGTTTTGGCATGGTCTTATTAAATTTGTACCAAGTTTGCAAGTCTTTTGGCATGGTCTTATTAAATTTGTACCAAGTTTGCAAGTGTTTGGCATGGTCTTATTAAATTTGTACCAAGTTTGCAAGTCTTTTGGCATGGTCCTACTAAGTTTGTTCCAAGTTTGCAAGTGTTTGGCATGGTCTTATTAAATTTGTACCAAGTTTGCAAGTGTTTTGGCATGGTCTTATTAAATTTGTACCAAGTTTGCAAGTGTTTTGCCATGGTCTTATTAAATTTGTACCAAGTTTACAAGTGTTTTGGCATGGTCTTAGGAAGTTTGTTCCAAGTTTGCAAGTGTTTTGGCATGGTCTTATTAAAATTGTACCAAGTTTGCAAGTGTTTGCCATAGTCTTATTAAATTTGTATCAGGTTAGCAAGTGTTTTGGCATGGTTTTAGGAAGTTTGTTCCAAGTTTGCAAGTGTTTGGCATGGTCTTATTAAATTTGTACCAAGTTTGCAAGTGTTTGGCATGGTCTTATTAGATTTGTACCAAGTTTGCAAGTGTTTTGGCATGGTCTTATTAAATTTGTACCAAGTTTGCAAGTGTTTGGCATGGTCTTATTAAATTTGTACCAAGTTTGCAAGTGTTTTGGCATGGTCTTATTAAATTTATACCAAGTTTGCAAGTGTTTTGGCATGGTCTTATTAAATTTGTACCAAGTTTGCAAGTGTTTTGGCATGGTCTTAGGAAGTTTGTTCCAAGTTTGCAAGTGTTTTGGCATGGTCTTATTAAATTTGTACCAAGTTTGCAAGTGTTTTGGCATGGTCTTATTAAATTTGTACCAAGTTTGCAAGTGTTTTGGCATGGTCTTATTAAATTTGTACCAAGTTTGCAAGTGTTTGGCATGGTCTTATTAAATTTGTACCAAGTTTGCAAGTGTTTTGGCATGGTCTTAGGAAGTTTGTTCCAAGTTTGCAAGTGTTTTGGCATGGTCTTATTAAAATTGTACCAAGTTTGCAAGTGTTTGGCATGGTCTTATTAAATTTGTACCAGGTTAGCAAGTGTTTTGGCATGGTTTTAGGAAGTTTGTTCCAAGTTTGCAAGTGTTTGGCATGGTCTTATTAAAATTGTACCAAGTTTGCAAGTGTTTGGCATGGTCTTATTAGATTTGTACCAAGTTTGCAAGTGTTTTGGCATGGTCTTATTAAATTTGTACCAAGTTTGCAAGTGTTTGGCATGGTCTTATTAAATTTGTACCAAGTTTGCAAGTGTTTTGGCATGGTCTTATTAAATTTATACCAAGTTTGCAAGTGTTTTGGCATGGTCTTATTAAATTTGTACCAAGTTTGCAAGTGTTTTGGCATGGTCTTAGGAAGTTTGTTCCAAGTTTGCAAGTGTTTTGGCATGGTCTTATTAAATTTGTACCAAGTTTGCAAGTGTTTTGGCATGGTCTTATTAAATTTGTACCAAGTTTGCAAGTGTTTGGCATGGTCTTATTAAATTTGTACCAAGTTTGCAAGTGTTTTGGCATGGTCTTAGTAAGTTTGTTCCAAGTTTGCAAGTGTTTGGCATGGTCTTATTAAATTTGTTCCAAGTTTGCAAGTGTTTGGCATGGTCTTATTAAATTTGTACCAAGTTTGCAAGTGTCTGGCATGGTCTTATTAGATTTGTACCAAGTTTGCAAGTGTTTTGGTATGGTCTTATTAAATTTGTACCAAGTTTGCAAGTGTTTTGGCATGGTCTTATTAAATTTCTACCAAGTTTGCAAGTGTTTTGGCATGGTCTTAGTAAGTTTGTTCCAAGTTTGCAAGTGTTTGGCATGGTCTTATTAAATTTGTTCCAAATTTGCAAGTGTTTGGCATGGTCTTATTAAATTTGTTCCAAGTTTGCAAGTGTTTGGCATGGTCTTATTAGATTTGTACCAAGTTTGCAAGTGTTTTGGCATGGTCTTATTAAATTTGTACCAAGTTTGCAAGTCTTTTGGCATGGTCTTATTAAATTTGTACCAAGTTTGCAAGTGTTTGGCATGGTCTTATTAAATTTGTACCAAGTTTGCAAGTGTTTTGGCATGGTCTAAGTAAGTTTGTTCCAAGTTTGCAAGTGTTTGGCATGGTCTTATTAAATTTGTACCAAGTTTGCAAGTGTTTTGGCATGGTCTTATTAAATTTTTACCAAGTTTGCAAGTGTTTGGCATGGTCTTATTAAATTTGTACCAAGTTTGCAAGTGGTTTGGCATGGTCTTATTAAATTTGTACCAAGTTTGCAAGTGTTTTGGCATGGTCTTAGGAAGTTTGTTCCAAGTTTGCAAGTGTTTTGGCACGGTCTTATTAAAATTGTACCAAGTTTGCAAGTGTTTGGCATGGTCTTATTAAATTTGTACCAGGTTAGCAAGTGTTTTGGCATGGTTTTAGGAAGTTTGTTCCAAGTTTGCAAGTGTTTGGCATGGTCTAAAAAATTTGTACCAAGTTTGCAAGTCTTTTGGCATGGTCTTACTAAGTTTGTTCCAAGTTTGCAAGTGTTTGGCATGGTCTTATGAGATTTGTACCAAGTTTGCAAGTGTTTGGCATGGTCTTATTAAATTTGTACCAAGTTTGCAAGTGTTTGGCATGGTCTTATGAGATTTGTACCAAGTTTGCAAGTGTTTTGGCATGGTCTTATTAAATTTGTACCAAGTTTGCAAGTCTTTTGGCATGGTCTTATTAAATTTATACCAAGTTTGCAAATGTTTTGGCATGGTCTTATTAAATTTTTAACAAGTTTGCAAGTGTTTTGGCATGGTATTAGGAAGTTTGTTCCAAGTTTGCAAGTGTTTTGGCATGGTCTAATTAAATTTGTACCAAGTTTGCAAGTCTTTTGGCATGGTCTTATTAAATTTGTACCAAGTTTGCAAGTGTTTGGCATGGTCTTATTAAATTTGTACCAAGTTTGCAAGTGTTTTGGCATGGTCTTAGTAAGTTTGTTCCAAGTTTGCAAGTGTTTGGCATGGTCTTATTAAATTTGTACCAAGTTTGCAAGTGTTTTGGCATGGTCTTATTAAATTTGTACCAAGTTTGCAAGTGTTTGGCATGGTCTTTTTAGATTTGTACCAAGTTTGCAAGTGTTTTGGCATGGTCTTAGTAAATTTGTACCAAGCTTGCAAGTCTTTTGGCATGGTCTTATTAAATTTGTACCAAGTTTGCAAGTGTTTGGCATGGTCTTATTAAATTTGTACCAAGTTTGCAAGTGTTTTGGCAGGGTCTTATTAAATTTGTACCAAGTTTGCAAGTCTTTTGGCATGGTCTTATTAAATTTGTACCAAGTTTGCAAGTGTTTGGCATGGTCTTATTAAATTTGTACCAAGTTTGCAAGTCTTTTGGCATGGTCTTACTAAGTTTGTTCCAAGTTTGCAAGTGTTTGGCATGGTCTTATTAAATTTGTACCAAGTTTGCAAGTGTTTTGGCATGGTCTTATTAAATGTGTACCAAGTTTGCAAGTGTTTTGCCATGGTCTTATTAAATTTGTACCAAGTTTGCAAGTGTTTTGGCATGGTCTTAGGAAGTTTGTTCCAAGTTTGCAAGTGTTTTGGCATGGTCTTATTAAAATTGTACCAAGTTTGCAAGTGTTTGCCATAGTCTTATTAAATTTGTATCAGGTTAGCAAGTGTTTTGGCATGGTTTTAGGAAGTTTGTTCCAAGTTTGCAAGTCTTTTGGCATGGTCTTATTAAATTTGTACCAAGTTTGCAAGTGTTTGGCATGGTCTTATTAGATTTGTACCAAGTTTGCAAGTGTTTTGGCATGGTCTTATTAAATTTTTACCAAGTTTGCAAGTGTTTGGCATGGTCTTATTAAATTTGTACCAAGTTTGCAAGTGTTTTGGCATGGTCTTATTAAATTTATACCAAGTTTGCAAGTGTTTTGGCATGGTCTTATTAAATTTGTACCAAGTTTGCAAGTGTTTTGGCATGGTCTTAGGAAGTTTGTTCCAAGTTTGCAAGTGTTTTGACATGGTCTTATTAAATTTGTACCAAGTTTGCAAGTGTTTTGGCATGGTCTTATTAAATTTGTACCAAGTTTGCAAGTGTTTTGGCATGGTCTTATTAAATTTGTACCAAGTTTGCAAGTGTTTTGGCATGGTCTTAGGAAGTTTGTTCCAAGTTTGCAAGTGTTTTGGCATGGTCTTATTAAAATTGTACCAAGTTTGCAAGTGTTTGGCATGGTCTTATTAGATTTGTACCAAGTTTGCAAGTGTTTTGGCATGGTCTTATTAAATTTGTACCAAGTTTGCAAGTGTTTGGCATGGTCTTATTAAATTTGTACCAAGTTTGCAAGTGTTTTGGCATGGTTTTAGGAAGTTTGTTCCAAGTTTGCAAGTGTTTGGCATGGTCTTATTAGATTTGTACCAAGTTTGCAAGTCTTTTGGCATGGTCTTATTAAATTTGTACCAAGTTTGCAAGTGTTTTGACATGGTCTTATTAAATTTGTACCAAGTTTGCAAGTGTTTTGCCATGGTCTTATTAAATTTGTACCAAGTTTGCAAGTGTTTTGGCATGGTCTTAGGAAGTTTGTTCCAAGTTTGCAAGTGTTTTGGCATGGTCTTATTAAAATTGTACCAAGTTTGCAAGTGTTTGGCATGGTCTTATTAAATTTGTACCAGGTTAGCAAGTGTTTTGGCATGGTTTTAGGAAGTTTGTTCCAAGTTTGCAAGTGTTTGGCATGGTCTTATTAAAATTGTACCAAGTTTGCAAGTGTTTGGCATGGTCTTATTAGATTTGTACCAAGTTTGCAAGTGTTTTGGCATGGTCTTATTAAATTTGTACCAAGTTTGCAAGTCTTTTGGCATGGTCTTATTATATTTGTACCAAGTTTGCAAGTGTTTTGGCATGGTCTTATTAAATTTGTACCAAGTTTGCAAGTGTTTTGGCATGGTCTTAGTAAGTTTGTTCCAAGTTTGCAAGTGTTTGGCATGGTGTTATAAAATTTGTTCCAAGTTTGCAAGTGTTTGGCATGGTCTTATTAAATTTGTACCAAGTTTGCAAGTGTTTGGCATGGTCTTATTAAATTTGTTCCAAGTTTGCAAGTGTTTGGCATGGTCTTATTAAATTTGTACCAAGTTTGCAAGTGTTTGGCATGGTCTTATTAAATTTGTACCAAGTTTGCAAGTCTTTTGGCATGGTCTTATTAAATTTGTACCAAGTTTGCAAGTGTTTTGGCATGGTCTTATTAAATTTGTACCAAGTTTGCAAGTGTTTTGGCATGGTCTTATTAAATTTGTACCAAGTTTGCAAGTGTTTTGGCATGGTCATAGGAAGTTTGTTCCAAGTTTGCAAGTGTTTGGCATGGTCTTATTAAATTTGTTCCAAGTTTGCAAGTGTTTGGCATGGTCTTATTAAATTTGTACCAAGTTTGCAAGTGTTTGGCATGGTCTTATTAGATTTGTACCAAGTTTGCAAGTGTTTTGGCATGGTCTTATTAAATTTGTACCAAGTTTGCAAGTGTTTTGGCATGGTCTTATTAAATTTGTACCAAGTTTGCAAGTGTTTTGGCATGGTCTTAGTAAGTTTGTTCCAAGTTTGCAAGTGTTTGGCATGGTCTTATTAAATTTGTTCCAAGTTTGCAAGTGTTTGGCATGGTCTTATTAAATTTGTACCAAGTTTGCAAGTGTTTGGCATGGTCTTATTAGATTTGTACCAAGTTTGCAAGTGTTTTGGCATGGTCTTATTAAATTTGTACCAAGTTTGCAAGTCTTTTGGCATGGTCTTATTAAATTTGTACCAAGTTTGCAAGTGTTTGGCATGGTCTTTTTAAATTTGTACCAAGTTTGCAAGTGTTTTGGCATGGTCTTAGTAAGTTTGTTCCAAGTTTGCAAGTGTTTGGCATGTTCTTATTAAATTTGTACCAAGTTTGCAAGTGTTTTGGCATGGTCTTATTAAATTTGTACCAAGTTTGCAAGTGTTTGGCATGGTCTTATTAAATTTGTACCAAGTTTGCAAGTGTTTTGGCATGGTCTTATTAAATTTGTACCAAGTTTGCAAGTGTTTTGGCATGGTCTTAGGAAGTTTGTTCCAAGTTTGCAAGTGTTTTGGCATGGTCTTATTAAAATTGTACCAAGTTTGCAAGTGTTTGGCATGGTCTTATTAAATTAATACCAGGTTGGCAAGTGTTTTGGCATGGTTTAAGGAAGTTTGTTCCAAGTTTGCAAGTGTTTGGCATGGTCATTTTAAATTTGTACCAAGTTTGCAAGTGTTTGGCATGGTCTTATTAGATTTGTACCAAGTTTGCAAGTGTTTTGGCATGGTCTTATTAAATTTGTACCAAGTTTGCAAGTCTTTTGGCATGGTCTTATTAAATTTGTACCAAGTTTGCAAGTGTTTTGGCATGGTCTTATTAAACTTGTACCAAGTTTGCAAGTGTTTTGGCATGGTCTTAGTAAGTTTTTTCCAAGTTTGCAAGTGTTTCGCATGGTCTTATTAAATTTGTTCCAAGTTTGCAAGTGTTTTGGCATGGTCTTATCAAATTTGTACCAAGTTTGCAAGTGTTTGGCATGGTCTTATTAGATTTGTACCAAGTTTGCAAGTGTTTTGGCATGGTCTTATTAAATTTGTACCAGGTTAGCAAGTGTTTTGGCATGGTTTTAGGAAGTTTGTTCCAAGTTTGCAAGTGTTTGGCATGTTCTTATTAAATTTGTACCAAGTTTGCAAGTGTTTGGCATGGTCTTATTAGATTTGTACCAAGTTTGCAAGTGTTTTGGCATGGTCTTATTAAATTTGTACCAAGTTTGCAAGTCTTTTGGCATGTTCTTATTAAATTTTTACCAAGTTTGCAAGTGTTTTGGCAAGGTCTTATTAAATTTGTACCAAGTTTGCAAGTGTTTTAGCATGATCTTATTAAATTTGTACCAAGTTTGCGAGTGTTTTGGCATGGTCTTAGGAAGTTTGTTCCAAGTTTGCAAGTGTTTGGCATGGTCTTATTAAATTTGTACCAAGTTTGCGAATGTTTGGCATGGTCTTATTAAATTTGTACCAATTTTGCAAGTGTTTTGGCATGGTCTTATTAAATTTATACCAAGTTTGCAAGTGTTTTGGCATGGTCTTATTAAATTTGTACCAAGTTTGCAAGTGTTTTGGCATGGTCTTAGGAAGTTTGTTCCAAGTTTGCAAGTGTTTTGGCAAGGTCTTATTAAATTTGTACCAAGTTTGCAAGTGTTTTAGCATGATCAAATTAAATTTGTACCAAGTTTGCAAGTGTTTTGGCATGGTCTTAGGAAGTTTGTTCCAAGTTTGCAAGTGTTTGGCATGGTCTTATTAAATTTGTACCAAGTTTGCAAGTGTTTGGCATGGTCTTATTAAATTTGTACCAAGTTTGCAAGTGTTTTGGCATGGTCTTATTAAATGTGTACCAAGTTTGCAAGTGTTTTGGCATGGTCTTAGGAAGTTTGTTCCAAGTTTGCAAGTGTTTGGCATGGTCTTATTAAATTTGTACCAAGTTTGCAAGTGTTTGGCATGGTCTTATTAAATTTGTACCAAGTTTGCAAGTGTTTTGGCATGGTCTTATTAAATTTGTACCAAGTTTGCAAGTGTTTTGGCATGGTCTTAGGAAGTTTGTTCCAACTTTGCAAGTGTTTTGGCATGGTCTTATTAAAATTGTACCAAGTTTGCAAGTGTTTGGCATGGTCTTATTAAATTTGTACCAGGTTAGCAAGTGTTTTGGCATGGTTTTAGGAAGTTTGTTCCAAGTTTGCAAGTGTTTGGCATGGTCGTTTTAAATTTGTACCAAGTTTGCAAGTGTTTGGCATGGTCTTATTAGATTTGTACCAAGTTTGCAAGTGTTTTGGCATGGTCTTATTAAATTTGTACCAGGTTAGCAAGTGTTTTGGCATGGTTTTAGGAAGTTTGTTCCAAGTTTGCAAGTGTTTGGCATGGTCGTTTTAAATTTGTACCAAGTTTGCAAGTGTTTGGCATGGTCTTATTAGATTTGTACTAAGTTTGCAAGTGTTTTGGCATGGTCTTATTAAATTTGTACCAAGTTTGCAAGTCTTTTGGCATGGTCTTATTAAATTTGTACCAAGTTTGCAAGTGTTTGGCATGGTCTAATAAGATTTGTCCCAAGTTTGCAAGTGTTTTGGCATGGTCTTAGTAAGTTTGTTCCAAGTTTGCAAGTGTTTGGCATGGTCTTATTAAATTTGTTCCAAGTTTGCAAGTGTTTGGCATGGTCTTATTAAATTTGTACCAAGTTTGCAA
This sequence comes from Anopheles atroparvus, assembly GCA_914969975.1. Taxonomy (NCBI): domain Eukaryota; kingdom Metazoa; phylum Arthropoda; class Insecta; order Diptera; family Culicidae; genus Anopheles; species Anopheles atroparvus. Next base: position 10,160,242 of record CAJZCY010000006.1, on the reverse strand, counting down.
GTGTTTGGCATGGTCTTATTAGATTTGTACCAAGTTTGCAAGTGTTTTGGCATGGTCTTATTAAATTTGTACCAGGTTAGCAAGTGTTTTGGCATGGTTTTAGGAAGTTTGTTCCAAATTTGCAAGTGTTTGGCATGGTCTTATTAAATTTGTACCAAGTTTGCAAGTGTTTGGCATGGTCTTATTAGATTTCTACCAAGTTTGCAAGTGTTTTGGCATGGTCTTATTAAATTTGTACCAAGTTTGCAAGTCTTTTGTCATGGTCTTATTAAATTTTTACCAAGTTTGCAAGTGTTTTGGCAAGGTCTTATTAAATTTGTACCAAGTTTGCAAGTGTTTTAGCATGATCTTATGAAATTTGTACCAAGTTTGCGAGTGTTTTGGCATGGTCTTAGGAAGTTTGTTACAAGTTTGCAAGTGTTTGGCATGGTCTTATTAAATTTGTACCAAGTTTGCAAGTGTTTGGCATGGTCTTATTAAATTTGTACCAAGTTTGCAAGTGTTTTGGCATGGTCTTATTAAATTTATACCAAGTTTGCAAGTGTTTTGGCATGGTCTTATTAAATTTGTACCAAGTTTGCAAGTGTTTTGGCATGGTCTTAGGAAGTTTGTTCCAAGTTTGCAAGTGTTTTGGCAAGGTCTTATTAAATTTGTACCAAGTTTGCAAGTGTTTTTGCATGATCATATTATATTTGTACCAAGTTTGCAAGTGTTTTGGCATGGTCTTAGGAAGTTTGTTCCAAGTTTGCAAGTGTTTGGCATGGTCTTATTAGATTTGTACCAAGTTTGCAAGTCTTTTGGCATGGTCTTATTAAATTTGTACCAAGTTTGCAAGTGTTTTGACATGGTCTTATTAAATTTGTACCAAGTTTGCAAGTGTTTTGCCATGGTCTTATTAAATTTGTACCAAGTTTGCAAGTGTTTTGGCATGGTCTTAGGAAGTTTGTTCCAAGTTTGCAAGTGTTTTGGCATGGTCTTATTAAAATTGTACCAAGTTTGCAAGTGTTTGGCATGGTCTTATTAAATTTGTACCAGGTTAGCAAGTGTTTTGGCATGGTTTTAGGAAGTTTGTTCCAAGTTTGCAAGTGTTTGGCATGGTCTTATTAAAATTGTACCAAGTTTGCAAGTGTTTGGCATGGTCTTATTAGATTTGTACCAAGTTTGCAAGTGTTTTGGCATGGTCTTATTAAATTTGTACCAAGTTTGCAAGTGTTTGGCATGGTCTTATTAAATTTGTACCAAGTTTGCAAGTGTTTTGGCAGGGTCTTATTAAATTTGTACCAAGTTTGCAAGTCTTTTGGCATGGTCTTATTAAATTTGTACCAAGTTTGCAAGTGTTTGGCATGGTCTTATTAAATTTGTACCAAGTTTGCAAGTCTTTTGGCATGGTCTTACTAAGTTTGTTCCAAGTTTGCAAGTGTTTGGCATGGTCTTATTAAATTTGTACCAAGTTTGCAAGTGTTTTGGCATGGTCTTATTAAATGTGTACCAAGTTTGCAAGTGTTTTGCCATGGTCTTATTAAATTTGTACCAAGTTTGCAAGTGTTTTGGCATGGTCTTAGGAAGTTTGTTCCAAGTTTGCAAGTGTTTTGGCATGGTCTTATTAAAATTGTACCAAGTTTGCAAGTGTTTGCCATAGTCTTATTAAATTTGTATCAGGTTAGCAAGTGTTTTGGCATGGTTTTAGGAAGTTTGTTCCAAGTTTGCAAGTCTTTTGGCATGGTCTTATTAAATTTGTACCAAGTTTGCAAGTGTTTGGCATGGTCTTATTAGATTTGTACCAAGTTTGCAAGTGTTTTGGCATGGTCTTATTAAATTTTTACCAAGTTTGCAAGTGTTTGGCATGGTCTTATTAAATTTGTACCAAGTTTGCAAGTGTTTTGGCATGGTCTTATTAAATTTATACCAAGTTTGCAAGTGTTTTGGCATGGTCTTATTAAATTTGTACCAAGTTTGCAAGTGTTTTGGCATGGTCTTAGGAAGTTTGTTCCAAGTTTGCAAGTGTTTTGACATGGTCTTATTAAATTTGTACCAAGTTTGCAAGTGTTTTGGCATGGTCTTATTAAATTTGTACCAAGTTTGCAAGTGTTTTGGCATGGTCTTATTAAATTTGTACCAAGTTTGCAAGTGTTTTGGCATGGTCTTAGGAAGTTTGTTCCAAGTTTGCAAGTGTTTTGGCATGGTCTTATTAAAATTGTACCAAGTTTGCAAGTGTTTGGCATGGTCTTATTAGATTTGTACCAAGTTTGCAAGTGTTTTGGCATGGTCTTATTAAATTTGTACCAAGTTTGCAAGTGTTTGGCATGGTCTTATTAAATTTGTACCAAGTTTGCAAGTGTTTTGGCATGGTTTTAGGAAGTTTGTTCCAAGTTTGCAAGTGTTTGGCATGGTCTTATTAGATTTGTACCAAGTTTGCAAGTCTTTTGGCATGGTCTTATTAAATTTGTACCAAGTTTGCAAGTGTTTTGACATGGTCTTATTAAATTTGTACCAAGTTTGCAAGTGTTTTGCCATGGTCTTATTAAATTTGTACCAAGTTTGCAAGTGTTTTGGCATGGTCTTAGGAAGTTTGTTCCAAGTTTGCAAGTGTTTTGGCATGGTCTTATTAAAATTGTACCAAGTTTGCAAGTGTTTGGCATGGTCTTATTAAATTTGTACCAGGTTAGCAAGTGTTTTGGCATGGTTTTAGGAAGTTTGTTCCAAGTTTGCAAGTGTTTGGCATGGTCTTATTAAAATTGTACCAAGTTTGCAAGTGTTTGGCATGGTCTTATTAGATTTGTACCAAGTTTGCAAGTGTTTTGGCATGGTCTTATTAAATTTGTACCAAGTTTGCAAGTCTTTTGGCATGGTCTTATTATATTTGTACCAAGTTTGCAAGTGTTTTGGCATGGTCTTATTAAATTTGTACCAAGTTTGCAAGTGTTTTGGCATGGTCTTAGTAAGTTTGTTCCAAGTTTGCAAGTGTTTGGCATGGTGTTATAAAATTTGTTCCAAGTTTGCAAGTGTTTGGCATGGTCTTATTAAATTTGTACCAAGTTTGCAAGTGTTTGGCATGGTCTTATTAAATTTGTTCCAAGTTTGCAAGTGTTTGGCATGGTCTTATTAAATTTGTACCAAGTTTGCAAGTGTTTGGCATGGTCTTATTAAATTTGTACCAAGTTTGCAAGTCTTTTGGCATGGTCTTATTAAATTTGTACCAAGTTTGCAAGTGTTTTGGCATGGTCTTATTAAATTTGTACCAAGTTTGCAAGTGTTTTGGCATGGTCTTATTAAATTTGTACCAAGTTTGCAAGTGTTTTGGCATGGTCATAGGAAGTTTGTTCCAAGTTTGCAAGTGTTTGGCATGGTCTTATTAAATTTGTTCCAAGTTTGCAAGTGTTTGGCATGGTCTTATTAAATTTGTACCAAGTTTGCAAGTGTTTGGCATGGTCTTATTAGATTTGTACCAAGTTTGCAAGTGTTTTGGCATGGTCTTATTAAATTTGTACCAAGTTTGCAAGTGTTTTGGCATGGTCTTATTAAATTTGTACCAAGTTTGCAAGTGTTTTGGCATGGTCTTAGTAAGTTTGTTCCAAGTTTGCAAGTGTTTGGCATGGTCTTATTAAATTTGTTCCAAGTTTGCAAGTGTTTGGCATGGTCTTATTAAATTTGTACCAAGTTTGCAAGTGTTTGGCATGGTCTTATTAGATTTGTACCAAGTTTGCAAGTGTTTTGGCATGGTCTTATTAAATTTGTACCAAGTTTGCAAGTCTTTTGGCATGGTCTTATTAAATTTGTACCAAGTTTGCAAGTGTTTGGCATGGTCTTTTTAAATTTGTACCAAGTTTGCAAGTGTTTTGGCATGGTCTTAGTAAGTTTGTTCCAAGTTTGCAAGTGTTTGGCATGTTCTTATTAAATTTGTACCAAGTTTGCAAGTGTTTTGGCATGGTCTTATTAAATTTGTACCAAGTTTGCAAGTGTTTGGCATGGTCTTATTAAATTTGTACCAAGTTTGCAAGTGTTTTGGCATGGTCTTATTAAATTTGTACCAAGTTTGCAAGTGTTTTGGCATGGTCTTAGGAAGTTTGTTCCAAGTTTGCAAGTGTTTTGGCATGGTCTTATTAAAATTGTACCAAGTTTGCAAGTGTTTGGCATGGTCTTATTAAATTAATACCAGGTTGGCAAGTGTTTTGGCATGGTTTTAGGAAGTTTGTTCCAAGTTTGCAAGTGTTTGGCATGGTCATTTTAAATTTGTACCAAGTTTGCAAGTGTTTGGCATGGTCTTATTAGATTTGTACCAAGTTTGCAAGTGTTTTGGCATGGTCTTATTAAATTTGTACCAAGTTTGCAAGTGTTTTGGCATGGTCTTATTAAATTTGTACCAAGTTTGCAAGTGTTTTGGCATGGTCTTATTAAACTTGTACCAAGTTTGCAAGTGTTTTGGCATGGTCTTAGTAAGTTTTTTCCAAGTTTGCAAGTGTTTCGCATGGTCTTATTAAATTTGTTCCAAGTTTGCAAGTGTTTTGGCATGGTCTTATCAAATTTGTACCAAGTTTGCAAGTGTTTGGCATGGTCTTATTAGATTTGTACCAAGTTTGCAAGTGTTTTGGCATGGTCTTATTAAATTTGTACCAGGTTAGCAAGTGTTTTGGCATGGTTTTAGGAAGTTTGTTCCAAGTTTGCAAGTGTTTGGCATGTTCTTATTAAATTTGTACCAAGTTTGCAAGTGTTTGGCATGGTCTTATTAGATTTGTACCAAGTTTGCAAGTGTTTTGGCATGGTCTTATTAAATTTGTACCAAGTTTGCAAGTCTTTTGGCATGTTCTTATTAAATTTTTACCAAGTTTGCAAGTGTTTTGGCAAGGTCTTATTAAATTTGTACCAAGTTTGCAAGTGTTTTAGCATGATCTTATTAAATTTGTACCAAGTTTGCGAGTGTTTTGGCATGGTCTTAGGAAGTTTGTTCCAAGTTTGCAAGTGTTTGGCATGGTCTTATTAAATTTGTACCAAGTTTGCGAATGTTTGGCATGGTCTTATTAAATTTGTACCAATTTTGCAAGTGTTTTGGCATGGTCTTATTAAATTTATACCAAGTTTGCAAGTGTTTTGGCATGGTCTTATTAAATTTGTACCAAGTTTGCAAGTGTTTTGGCATGGTCTTAGGAAGTTTGTTCCAAGTTTGCAAGTGTTTTGGCAAGGTCTTATTAAATTTGTACCAAGTTTGCAAGTGTTTTAGCATGATCAAATTAAATTTGTACCAAGTTTGCAAGTGTTTTGGCATGGTCTTAGGAAGTTTGTTCCAAGTTTGCAAGTGTTTGGCATGGTCTTATTAAATTTGTACCAAGTTTGCAAGTGTTTGGCATGGTCTTATTAAATTTGTACCAAGTTTGCAAGTGTTTTGGCATGGTCTTATTAAATGTGTACCAAGTTTGCAAGTGTTTTGGCATGGTCTTAGGAAGTTTGTTCCAAGTTTGCAAGTGTTTGGCATGGTCTTATTAAATTTGTACCAAGTTTGCAAGTGTTTGGCATGGTCTTATTAAATTTGTACCAAGTTTGCAAGTGTTTTGGCATGGTCTTATTAAATTTGTACCAAGTTTGCAAGTGTTTTGGCATGGTCTTAGGAAGTTTGTTCCAACTTTGCAAGTGTTTTGGCATGGTCTTATTAAAATTGTACCAAGTTTGCAAGTGTTTGGCATGGTCTTATTAAATTTGTACCAGGTTAGCAAGTGTTTTGGCATGGTTTTAGGAAGTTTGTTCCAAGTTTGCAAGTGTTTGGCATGGTCGTTTTAAATTTGTACCAAGTTTGCAAGTGTTTGGCATGGTCTTATTAGATTTGTACCAAGTTTGCAAGTGTTTTGGCATGGTCTTATTAAATTTGTACCAGGTTAGCAAGTGTTTTGGCATGGTTTTAGGAAGTTTGTTCCAAGTTTGCAAGTGTTTGGCATGGTCGTTTTAAATTTGTACCAAGTTTGCAAGTGTTTGGCATGGTCTTATTAGATTTGTACTAAGTTTGCAAGTGTTTTGGCATGGTCTTATTAAATTTGTACCAAGTTTGCAAGTCTTTTGGCATGGTCTTATTAAATTTGTACCAAGTTTGCAAGTGTTTGGCATGGTCTAATAAGATTTGTCCCAAGTTTGCAAGTGTTTTGGCATGGTCTTAGTAAGTTTGTTCCAAGTTTGCAAGTGTTTGGCATGGTCTTATTAAATTTGTTCCAAGTTTGCAAGTGTTTGGCATGGTCTTATTAAATTTGTACCAAGTTTGCAAGTGTTTGGCATGGTCTTATTAGATTTGTACCAAGTTTGCAAGTGTTTTGGCATGGTCTTATTAAATTTGTACCAGGTTAGCAAGTGTTTTGGCATGGTTTTAGGAAGTTTGTTCCAAATTTGCAAGTGTTTGGCATGGTCTTATTAAATTTGTACCAAGTTTGCAAGTGTTTGGCATGGTCTTATTAGATTTCTACCAAGTTTGCAAGTGTTTTGGCATGGTCTTATTAAATTTGTACCAAGTTTGCAAGTCTTTTGTCATGGTCTTATTAAATTTTTACCAAGTTTGCAAGTGTTTTGGCAAGGTCTTATTAAATTTGTACCAAGTTTGCAAGTGTTTTAGCATGATCTTATTAAATTTGTACCAAGTTTGCGAGTGTTTTGGCATGGTCTTAGGAAGTTTGTTACAAGTTTGCAAGTGTTTGGCATGGTCTTATTAAATTTGTACCAAGTTTGCAAGTGTTTGGCATGGTCTTATTAAATTTGTACCAAGTTTGCAAGTGTTTTGGCATGGTCTTATTAAATTTATACCAAGTTTGCAAGTGTTTTGGCATGGTCTTATTAAATTTGTACCAAGTTTGCAAGTGTTTTGGCATGGTCTTAGGAAGTTTGTTCCAAGTTTGCAAGTGTTTTGGCAAGGTCTTATTAAATTTGTACCAAGTTTGCAAGTGTTTTTGCATGATCATATTATATTTGTACCAAGTTTGCAAGTGTTTTGGCATGGTCTTAGGAAGTTTGTTCCAAGTTTGCAAGTGTTTGGCATGGTCTTATTAAATTTGTACCAAGTTTGCAAGTGTTTGGCATGGTCTTATTAAATTTTTACCAAGTTTGCAAGTGTTTTGGCATGGTCTTATTAGAATTATACCAAGTTTGCAAGTGTTTTGGCATGGTCTTAGGAAGTTTGTTCCAAGTTTGCAAGTGTTTGGCATGGTCTTATTAAATTTGTACCAAGTTTGCAAGTGTTTGGCATGGTCTTATTAAATTTGTACCAAGTTTGCAAGTGTTTTGGCATGGTCTTAATAAATTTATACCAAGTTTGCAAGTGTTTTGGCATGGTCTTATTAAATTTGTACCAAGTTTGCAAGTGTTTTGGCAAGGTCTTAGGAAGTTTGTTCCAAGTTTGCAAGTGTTTTGGCAAGGTCTTATTAAATTTGTACCAAGTTTGCAAGTGTTTTAGCAGGATCATATTAAATTTGTACCAAGTTTGCAAGTGTTTTGGCATGGTCTTAAGAAGTTTGTTCCAAGTTTGCAAGTGTTTGGCATGGTCTTATTAAATTTGTACCAAGTTTGCAAGTGTTTGGCATGGTCTTATTAAATTTGTACCAAGTTTGGAAGTGTCTTGGCATGGTCTTATTAAATTTATACCAAGTTTGCAAGTGTTTTGGCATGGTCTTAGGAAGTTTGTTCCAAGTATGCAAGTGTTTTGGCATGGTCTTATTAAATTGTACCAAGTTTGCAAGTGTTTGGCATGGTCTTTTTAAATTTGTACCAGGTTAGCAAGTGTTTTGGCATGGTTTTAGGAAGTTTGTTCCAAGTTTGCAAGTGTTTGGCATGGTCTTATTAAATTTGTTCCAAGTTTGTAAGTGTTTGGCATGGTCTTATTAAATTTGTACCAAGTTTGCAAGTGTTTTGGCATGGTCTTATTAAATTTATACCAAGTTTGCAAGTGTTTTGGCATGGTCTTATTAAATTTGTACCAAGTTTGCAAGTGTTTTGGCATGGTCTTAGGAAGTTTGTTCCAAGTTTGCAAGGGTTTTGGCAAGGTCTTATTAAATTTGTACCAAGTTTGCAAGTGTTTTAGCATGATCATATTAAATTTGTACCAAGTTTGCAAGTGTTTTGGCATGGTCTTAGGAAGTTTGTTCCAAGTTTGCAAGTGTTTTGGCATGGTCTTATTAAAATTGTACCAAGTTTGCAAGTGTTTGGCATGGTCTTATTAAATTTGTACCAGGTTTGCAAGTGTTTTGGCATGGTTTTAGGAAGTTTGTTCCAAGTTTGCAAGTGTTTGGCATGGTCTTATTAAATTTGTACCAAGTTTGCAAGTGTTTGGCATGGTCTTATTAAATTTGTACCAAGTTTGCAAGTGTTTTGGCATGGTCTTATTAAATTTATATCAAGTTTGCAAGTGTTTTGGCATGGTCTTATTAAATTTGTACCAAGTTTGCAAGTGTTTTGGCATGGTCTTAGGAAGTTTGTTCCAAGTTTGCAAGTGTTTTGGCATGGTCTTATTAAATTTGTACCAAGTTTGCAAGTGTTTTGGCATGGTCTTATTAAATTTGTACCAAGTTTGCAAGTGTTTTGGCATGGTCTTATTAAATTTGTACCAAGTTTGCAAGTGTTTTGGCATGGTCTTAGGAAGTTTGTTCCAAGTTTGCAAGTGTTTTGGCATGGTCTTATTAAAATTGTACCAAGTTTGCAAGTGTTTGGCATGGTCTTATTAAATTTGTACCAGGTAAGCAAGTGTTTTGGCATGGTTTTAGGAAGTTTGTTCCAAGTTTGCAAGTGTTTGGCATGGTCTTATTAAATTTGTACCAAGTTTGCAAGTGTTTGGCATGGTCTTATTAGATTTGTACCAAGTTTGCAAGTGTTTTGGCATGGTCTTATGAAATTTGTACCAAGTTTGCAAGTGTTTTGGCATGGTCTTAGTAAGTTTGTTCCAAGTTTGCAAGTGTTTGGCATGGTCTTATTAGATTTGTACCAAGTTTGCAAGTTTTTTGGCATGGTCTTATTAAATTTGTACCAAGTTTGCAAGTCTTTTGGCATGGTCTTATTAAATTTGTACCAAGTTTGCAAGTGTTTGGCATGGTCTTATTAAATTTGTACCAAGTTTGCAAGTGTTTTGGCATGGTCTTAGTAAGTTTGTTCCAAGTTTGCAAGTGTTTGGCATGGTCTTATTAAATTTGTACCAAGTTTGCAAGTGTTTTGCCATGGTCTTATTAAATTTGTACCAAGTTTGCAAGTGTTTTGGCATGGTCTTATTAAATTTGTACCAAGTTTGCAAGTGTTTTGGCATGGTCTTAGGAAGTTTGTTCCAAGTTTGCAAGTGTTTTGGCAAGGTCTTATTAAATTTGTACCAAGTTTGCAAGTGTTTTAGCATGATCATATTAAATTTGTATCAAGTTTGCAAGTGTTTTGGCATGGTCTTAGGAAGTTTGTTCCAAGTTTGCAAGTGTTTGGCATGGTCTTATTAAATTTGTACCAAGTTTGCAAGTGTTTGGCATGGTCTTATTAAATTTGTACCAAGTTTGCAAGTGTTTTGGCATGGTCTTATTAAATTTATACCAAGTTTGCAAGTGTTTTGGCATGGTCTTAGGAAGTTTGTTCCAAGTTTGCAAGTGTTTTGGCATGGTCTTATTAAAATTGTACCAAGTTTGCAAGTGTTTGGCATGGTCTTATTAAATTTGTAACAGGTAAGAAAGTGTTTTGGCATGGTTTTAGGAAGTTTATTCCAAGTTTGCAAGTGTTTGGCATGGTCTTATTAAATTTGTTCCAAGTTTGCAAGTGTTTGGCATGGTCTTATTAAATTTGTACCAAGTTTGCAAGTGTTTTGGCATGGTCTTATTAAATTTGTACCAAGTTTGCAAGTCTTTTGTCATGGTCTTATTAAATTTTTACCAAGTTTGCAAGTGTTTTGGCAAGGTCTTATTAAATTTGTACCAAGTTTGCAAGTGTTTTAGCATGATCTTATTAAATTTATACCAAGTTTGCGAGTGTTTTGGCATGGTCTTAGGAAGTTTGTTACAAGTTTGCAAGTGTTTGGCATGGTCTTTTAAATTTGTACCAAGTTTGCAAGTCTTTTGGCATGGTCTTATTAAATTTGTACCAAGTTTGCAAGTGTTTGGCATGGTCTAATAAGATTTGTCCCAAGTTTGCAAGTGTTTTGGCATGGTCTTAGTAAGTTTGTTCCAAGTTTGCAAGTGTTTGGCATGGTCTTATTAAATTTGTTCCAAGTTTGCAAGTGTTTGGCATGGTCTTATTAAATTTGTACCAAGTTTGCAAGTGTTTGGCATGGTCTTATTAGATTTGTACCAAGTTTGCAAGTGTTTTGGCATGGTCTTATTAAATTTGTACCAGGTTAGCAAGTGTTTTGGCATGGTTTTAGGAAGTTTGTTCCAAGTTTGCAAGTGTTTGGCATGGTCTTATTAAATTTGTACCAAGTTTGCAAGTGTTTGGCATGGTCTTATTAGATTTCTACCAAGTTTGCAAGTGTTTTGGCATGGTCTTATTAAATTTGTACCAAGTTTGCAAGTCTTTTGTCATGGTCTTATTAAATTTTTACCAAGTTTGCAAGTGTTTTGGCAAGGTCTTATTAAATTTGTACCAAGTTTGCAAGTGTTTTAGCATGATCTTATTAAATTTGTACCAAGTTTGCGAGTGTTTTGGCATGGTCTTAGGAAGTTTGTTACAAGTTTGCAAGTGTTTGGCATGGTCTTATTAAATTTGTACCAAGTTTGCAAGTGTTTGGCATGGTCTTATTAAATTTGTACCAAGTTTGCAAGTGTTTTGGCATGGTCTTATTAAATTTATACCAAGTTTGCAAGTGTTTTGGCATGGTCTTATTAAATTTGTACCAAGTTTGCAAGTGTTTTGGCATGGTCTTAGGAAGTTTGTTCCAAGTTTGCAAGTGTTTTGGCAAGGTCTTATTAAATTTGTACCAAGTTTGCAAGTGTTTTAGCATGATCATATTAAATTTGTACCAAGTTTGCAAGTTTTTTGGCATGGTCTTAGGAAGTTTGTTCCAAGTTTGCAAGTGTTTGGCATGGTCTTATTAAATTTGTACCAAGTTTGCAAGTGTTTGGCATGGTCTTATTAAATTTTTACCAAGTTTGCAAGTGTTTTGGCATGGTCTTATTAAAATTATACCAAGTTTGCAAGTGTTTTGGCATGGTCTTAGGAAGTTTGTTCCAAGTTTGCAAGTGTTTGGCATGGTCTTATTAAATTTGTACCAAGTTTGCAAGTGTTTGGCATGGTCTTATTAAATTTGTACCATGTTTGCAAGTGTTTTGGCATGGTCTTAATAAATTTATACCAAGTTTGCAAGTGTTTTGGCATGGTCTTATTAAATTTGTACCAAGTTTGCAAGTGTTTTGGCAAGGTCTTAGGAAGTTTGTTCCAAGTTTGCAAGTGTTTTGGCAAGGTCTTATTAAATTTGTACCAAGTTTGCAAGTGTTTTAGCATGATCATATTAAATTTGTACCAAGTTTGCAAGTGTTTTGGCATGGTCTTAAGAAGTTTGTTCCAAGTTTGCTATTGTTTGGCATGGTCTTATTAAATTTGTACCAAGTTTGCAAGTGTTTGGCATGGTCTTATTAAATTTGTACCAAGTTTGGAAGTGTCTTGGCATGGTCTTATTAAATTTATACCAAGTTTGCAAGTGTTTTGGCATGGTCTTAGGAAGTTTGTTCCAAGTTTGCAAGTGTTTTGGCATGGTCTTATTAAATTGTACCAAGTTTGCAAGTGTTTGGCATGGTCTTTTTAAATTTGTACCAGGTTAGCAAGTGTTTTGGCATGGTTTTAGGAAGTTTGTTCCAAGTTTGCAAGTGTTTGGCATGGTCTTATTAAATTTGTTCCAAGTTTGCAAGTGTTTGGCATGGTCTTATTAAATTTGTACCAAGTTTGCAAGTGTTTTGGCATGGTCTTATTAAATTTATACCAAGTTTGCAAGTGTTTTGGCATGGTCTTATTAAATTTGTACCAAGTTTGCAAGTGTTTTGGCATGGTCTTAGGAAGTTTGTTCCAAGTTTGCAAGGGTTTTGGCAAGGTCTTATTAAATTTGTACCAAGTTTGCAAGTGTTTTAGCATGATCATATTAAATTTGTTCCAAGTTTGCAAGTGTTTTGGCATGGTCTTAGGAAGTTTGTTCCAAGTTTGCAAGTGTTTTGGCATGGTCTTATTAAATTTGTACCAAGTTTGCAAGTGTTTGGCATGGTCTTATTAAATTTGTACCAGGTTTGCAAGTGTTTTGGCATGGTTTTAGGAAGTTTGTTCCAAGTTTGCAAGTGTTTGGCATGGTCTTATTAAATTTATACCAAGTTTGCAAGTGTTTGGCATGGTCTTATTAAATTTGTACCAAGTTTGCAAGTGTTTTGGCATGGTCTTATTAAATTTATATCAAGTTTGCAAGTGTTTTGGCATGGTCTTATTAAATTTGTACCAAGTTTGCAAGTGTTTTGGCATGGTCTTAGGAAGTTTGTTCCAAGTTTGCAAGTGTTTTGGCATGGTCTTATTAAATTTGTACCAAGTTTGCAAGTGTTTTGGCATGGTCTTATTAAATTTGTACCAAGTTTGCAAGTGTTTTGGCATGGTCTTATTAAATTTGTACCAAGTTTGCAAGTGTTTTGGCATGGTCTTAGGAAGTTTGTTCCAAGTTTGCAAGTGTTTTGGCATGGTCTTATTAAATTTGTACCAAGTTTGCAAGTGTTTTGGCATGGTCTTATTAAATTTGTACCAAGTTTGCAAGTGTTTTGGCATGGTCTTAGGAAGTTTGTTCCAAGTTTGCAAGTGTTTTGGCATGGTCTTATTAAAATTGTACCAAGTTTGCAAGTGTTTGGCATGGTCTTATTAAATTTGTACCAGGTAAGCAAGTGTTTTGGCATGGTCTTAGGAAGTTTGTTCCAAGTTTGCAAGTGTTTTGGCATGGTCTTATTAAATTTGTACCAAGTTTGCAAGTGTTTTGGCATGGTCTTAGGAAGGTTGTTCCAAGTTTGCAAGTGTTTTGGCATGGTCTTATTAAATTTGTACCAAGTTTGCAAGTGTTTTGGCATGGTCTTATTAAATTTGTACCAAGTTTGCAAGTGTTTTGGCATGGTCTTATTAAATTTGTACCAAGTTTGCAAGTGTTTTGGCATGGTCTTAGGAAGTTTGTTCCAAGTTTGCAAGTGTTTTGGCATGGTCTTATTAAAATTGTACCAAGTTTGCAAGTGTTTGGCATGGTCTTATTAAATTTGTACCAGGTAAGCAAGTGTTTTGGCATGGTTTTAGGAAGTTTGTTCCAAGTTTGCAAGTGTTTGGCATGGTCTTATTAAATTTGTTCCAAGTTTGCAAGTGTTTTGGCATGGTCTTATTAAATTTGTACCAAGTTTGCAAGTGTTTTGGCATGGTCTTAGGAAGTTTGTTCCAAGTTTGCAAGTGTTTTGGCATGGTCTTATTAAATTTGTACCAAGTTTGCAAGTGTTTTGGCATGGTCTTATTAAATTTGTACCAAGTTTGCAAGTGTTTTGGCATGGTCTTATTAAATTTGTACCAAGTTTGCAAGTGTTTTGGCATGGTCTTAGTAAGTTTGTTCCAAGTTTGCAAGTGTTTGGCATGGTCTTATTAGATTTGTACCAAGTTTGCAAGTTTTTTGGCATGGTCTTATTAAATTTGTACCAAGTTTGCAAGTCTTTTGGCATGGTCTTATTAAATTTGTACCAAGTTTGCAAGTGTTTGGCATGGTCTTATTAAATTTGTACCAAGTTTGCAAGTGTTTTGGCATGGTCTTAGTAAGTTTGTTCCAAGTTTGCAAGTGTTTGGCATGGTCTTATTAAATTTGTACCAAGTTTGCAAGTGTTTTGCCATGGTCTTATTAAATTTGTACCAAGTTTGCAAGTGTTTTGGCATGGTCTTATTAAATTTGTACCAAGTTTGCAAGTGTTTTGGCATGGTCTTAGGAAGTTTGTTCCAAGTTTGCAAGTGTTTTGGCAAGGTCTTATTAAATTTGTACCAAGTTTGCAAGTGTTTTAGCATGATCATATTAAATTTGTATCAAGTTTGCAAGTGTTTTGGCATGGTCTTAGGAAGTTTGTTCCAAGTTTGCAAGTGTTTGGCATGGTCTTATTAAATTTGTACCAAGTTTGCAAGTGTTTGGCATGGTCTTATTAAATTTGTACCAAGTTTGCAAGTGTTTTGGCATGGTCTTATTAAATTTATACCAAGTTTGCAAGTGTTTTGGCATGGTCTTAGGAAGTTTGTTCCAAGTTTGCAAGTGTTTTGGCATGGTCTTATTAAAATTGTACCAAGTTTGCAAGTGTTTGGCATGGTCTTATTAAATTTGTAACAGGTAAGAAAGTGTTTTGGCATGGTTTTAGGAAGTTTATTCCAAGTTTGCAAGTGTTTGGCATGGTCTTATTAAATTTGTTCCAAGTTTGCAAGTGTTTGGCATGGTCTTATTAAATTTGTACCAAGTTTGCAAGTGTTTTGGCATGGTCTTATTAAATTTGTACCAAGTTTGCAAGTCTTTTGTCATGGTCTTATTAAATTTTTACCAAGTTTGCAAGTGTTTTGGCAAGGTCTTATTAAATTTGTACCAAGTTTGCAAGTGTTTTAGCATGATCTTATTAAATTTATACCAAGTTTGCGAGTGTTTTGGCATGGTCTTAGGAAGTTTGTTACAAGTTTGCAAGTGTTTGGCATGGTCTTTTAAATTTGTACCAAGTTTGCAAGTCTTTTGGCATGGTCTTATTAAATTTGTACCAAGTTTGCAAGTGTTTGGCATGGTCTAATAAGATTTGTCCCAAGTTTGCAAGTGTTTTGGCATGGTCTTAGTAAGTTTGTTCCAAGTTTGCAAGTGTTTGGCATGGTCTTATTAAATTTGTTCCAAGTTTGCAAGTGTTTGGCATGGTCTTATTAAATTTGTACCAAGTTTGCAAGTGTTTGGCATGGTCTTATTAGATTTGTACCAAGTTTGCAAGTGTTTTGGCATGTTCTTATTAAATTTGTACCAGGTTAGCAAGTGTTTTGGCATGGTTTTAGGAAGTTTGTTCCAAGTTTGCAAGTGTTTGGCATGGTCTTATTAAATTTGTACCAAGTTTGCAAGTGTTTGGCATGGTCTTATTAGATTTCTACCAAGTTTGCAAGTGTTTTGGCATGGTCTTATTAAATTTGTACCAAGTTTGCAAGTCTTTTGTCATGGTCTTATTAAATTTTTACCAAGTTTGCAAGTGTTTTGGCAAGGTCTTATTAAATTTGTACCAAGTTTGCAAGTGTTTTAGCATGATCTTATTAAATTTGTACCAAGTTTGCGAGTGTTTTGGCATGGTCTTAGGAAGTTTGTTACAAGTTTGCAAGTGTTTGGCATGGTCTTATTAAATTTGTACCAAGTTTGCAAGTGTTTGGCATGGTCTTATTAAATTTGTACCAAGTTTGCAAGTGTTTTGGCATGGTCTTATTAAATTTATACCAAGTTTGCAAGTGTTTTGGCATGGTCTTATTAAATTTGTACCAAGTTTGCAAGTGTTTTGGCATGGTCTTAGGAAGTTTGTTCCAAGTTTGCAAGTGTTTTGGCAAGGTCTTATTAAATTTGTACCAAGTTTGCAAGTGTTTTAGCATGATCATATTAAATTTGTACCAAGTTTGCAAGTTTTTTGGCATGGTCTTAGGAAGTTTGTTCCAAGTTTGCAAGTGTTTGGCATGGTCTTATTAAATTTGTACCAAGTTTGCAAGTGTTTGGCATGGTCTTATTAAATTTTTACCAAGTTTGCAAGTGTTTTGGCATGGTCTTATTAAAATTATACCAAGTTTGCAAGTGTTTTGGCATGGTCTTAGGAAGTTTGTTCCAAGTTTGCAAGTGTTTGGCATGGTCTTATTAAATTTGTACCAAGTTTGCAAGTGTTTGGCATGGTCTTATTAAATTTGTACCAAGTTTGCAAGTGTTTTGGCATGGTCTTAATAAATTTATACCAAGTTTGCAAGTGTTTTGGCATGGTCTTATTAAATTTGTACCAAGTTTGCAAGTGTTTTGGCAAGGTCTTAGGAAGTTTGTTCCAAGTTTGCAAGTGTTTTGGCAAGGTCTTATTAAATTTGTACCAAGTTTGCAAGTGTTTTAGCATGATCATATTAAATTTGTACCAAGTTTGCAAGTGTTTTGGCATGGTCTTAAGAAGTTTGTTCCAAGTTTGCTATTGTTTGGCATGGTCTTATTAAATTTGTACCAAGTTTGCAAGTGTTTGGCATGGTCTTATTAAATTTGTACCAAGTTTGGAAGTGTCTTGGCATGGTCTTATTAAATTTATACCAAGTTTGCAAGTGTTTTGGCATGGTCTTAGGAAGTTTGTTCCAAGTTTGCAAGTGTTTTGGCATGGTCTTATTAAATTGTACCAAGTTTGCAAGTGTTTGGCATGGTCTTTTTAAATTTGTACCAGGTTAGCAAGTGTTTTGGCATGGTTTTAGGAAGTTTGTTCCAAGTTTGCAAGTGTTTGGCATGGTCTTATTAAATTTGTTCCAAGTTTGCAAGTGTTTGGCATGGTCTTATTAAATTTGTACCAAGTTTGCAAGTGTTTTGGCATGGTCTTATTAAATTTATACCAAGTTTGCAAGTGTTTTGGCATGGTCTTATTAAATTTGTACCAAGTTTGCAAGTGTTTTGGCATGGTCTTAGGAAGTTTGTTCCAAGTTTGCAAGGGTTTTGGCAAGGTCTTATTAAATTTGTACCAAGTTTGCAAGTGTTTTAGCATGATCATATTAAATTTGTTCCAAGTTTGCAAGTGTTTTGGCATGGTCTTAGGAAGTTTGTTCCAAGTTTGCAAGTGTTTTGGCATGGTCTTATTAAAATTGTACCAAGTTTGCAAGTGTTTGGCATGGTCTTATTAAATTTGTACCAGGTTTGCAAGTGTTTTGGCATGGTTTTAGGAAGTTTGTTCCAAGTTTGCAAGTGTTTGGCATGGTCTTATTAAATTTATACCAAGTTTGCAAGTGTTTGGCATGGTCTTATTAAATTTGTACCAAGTTTGCAAGTGTTTTGGCATGGTCTTATTAAATTTATATCAAGTTTGCAAGTGTTTTGGCATGGTCTTATTAAATTTGTACCAAGTTTGCAAGTGTTTTGGCATGGTCTTAGGAAGTTTGTTCCAAGTTTGCAAGTGTTTTGGCATGGTCTTATTAAATTTGTACCAAGTT
Source organism: Anopheles atroparvus (assembly GCA_914969975.1). Taxonomy (NCBI): domain Eukaryota; kingdom Metazoa; phylum Arthropoda; class Insecta; order Diptera; family Culicidae; genus Anopheles; species Anopheles atroparvus. The sequence continues at coordinate 10,143,127 of CAJZCY010000006.1, read as the reverse complement.
TGCAAGTGTTTTGGCATGGTCTTATTAAATTTGTACCAAGTTTGCAAGTGTTTTGGCATGGTCTTATTAAATTTGTACCAAGTTTGCAAGTGTTTTGGCATGGTCTTAGGAAGTTTGTTCCAAGTTTGCAAGTGTTTTGGCATGGTCTTATTAAATTTGTACCAAGTTTGCAAGTGTTTTGGCATGGTCTTATTAAATTTGTACCAAGTTTGCAAGTGTTTTGGCATGGTCTTAGGAAGTTTGTTCCAAGTTTGCAAGTGTTTTGGCATGGTCTTATTAAAATTGTACCAAGTTTGCAAGTGTTTGGCATGGTCTTATTAAATTTGTACCAGGTAAGCAAGTGTTTTGGCATGGTCTTAGGAAGTTTGTTCCAAGTTTGCAAGTGTTTTGGCATGGTCTTATTAAATTTGTACCAAGTTTGCAAGTGTTTTGGCATGGTCTTAGGAAGTTTGTTCCAAGTTTGCAAGTGTTTTGGCATGGTCTTATTAAATTTGTACCAAGTTTGCAAGTGTTTTGGCATGGTCTTATTAAATTTGTACCAAGTTTGCAAGTGTTTTGGCATGGTCTTATTAAATTTGTACCAAGTTTGCAAGTGTTTTGGCATGGTCTTAGGAAGTTTGTTCCAAGTTTGCAAGTGTTTTGGCATGGTCTTATTAAAATTGTACCAAGTTTGCAAGTGTTTGGCATGGTCTTATTAAATTTGTACCAGGTAAGCAAGTGTTTTGGCATGGTTTTAGGAAGTTTGTTCCAAGTTTGCAAGTGTTTGGCATGGTCTTATTAAATTTGTACCAAGTTTGCAAGTGTTTTGGCATGGTCTTATTAAAATTGTACCAAGTTTGCAAGTGTTTGGCATGGTCTTATTAAATTTGTACCAGGTTTGCAAGTGTTTTGGCATGGTTTTAGGAAGTTTGTTCCAAGTTTGCAAGTGTTTGGCATGGTCTTATTAAATTTGTACCAAGTTTGCAAGTGTTTGGCATGGTCTTATTAAATTTGTACCAAGTTTGCAAGTGTTTTGGCATGGTCTTATTAAATTTATACCAAGTTTGCAAGTGTTTTGGCATGGTCTTATGAAATTTGTACCAAGTTTGCAAGTGTTTTGGCATGGTCTTAGTAAGTTTGTTCCAAGTTTGCAAGTGTTTGGCATGGTCTTATTAGATTTGTACCAAGTTTGCAAGTTTTTTGGCATGGTCTTATTAAATTTGTACCAAGTTTGCAAGTCTTTTGGCATGGTCTTATTAAATTTGTACCAAGTTTGCAAGTGTTTGGCATGGTCTTATTAAATTTGTACCAAGTTTGCAAGTGTTTTGGCATGGTCTTAGTAAGTTTGTTCCAAGTTTGCAAGTGTTTGGCATGGTCTTATTAAATTTGTACCAAGTTTGCAAGTGTTTTGCCATGGTCTTATTAAATTTGTACCAAGTTTGCAAGTGTTTTGGCATGGTCTTATTAAATTTGTACCAAGTTTGCAAGTGTTTTGGCATGGTCTTAGGAAGTTTGTTCCAAGTTTGCAAGTGTTTTGGCAAGGTCTTATTAAATTTGTACCAAGTTTGCAAGTGTTTTAGCATGATCATATTAAATTTGTATCAAGTTTGCAAGTGTTTTGGCATGGTCTTAGGAAGTTTGTTCCAAGTTTGCAAGTGTTTGGCATGGTCTTATTAAATTTGTACCAAGTTTGCAAGTGTTTGGCATGGTCTTATTAAATTTGTACCAAGTTTGCAAGTGTTTTGGCATGGTCTTATTAAATTTATACCAAGTTTGCAAGTGTTTTGGCATGGTCTTAGGAAGTTTGTTCCAAGTTTGCAAGTGTTTTGGCATGGTCTTATTAAAATTGTACCAAGTTTGCAAGTGTTTGGCATGGTCTTATTAAATTTGTAACAGGTTAGAAAGTGTTTTGGCATGGTTTTAGGAAGTTTATTCCAAGTTTGCAAGTGTTTGGCATGGTCTTATTAAATTTGTTCCAAGTTTGCAAGTGTTTTGGCATGGTCTTATTAAATTTGTTCCAAGTTTGCAAGTGTTTGGCATGGTCGTTTTAAATTTGTACCAAGTTTGCAAGTGTTTTGGCATGGTCTTATTAAACTTGTACCAAGTTTGCAAGTGTTTTGGCATGGTTTTATTAAATTTGTACCAAGCTTGCAAGGGTTTTGGCAGGGTCTTATTAAATTTGTACCAAGGTTGCAAGTGTTTTGTCATGTTCTTAGGAAGTTTGTTCCAAGTTTGCAAGTGTTTTGGCATGGTCGTATTAAATTTGTACCAAGTTTGCAAGTGTTTTGGCATGGTCTTATTAAATTTGTACCAAGTTTGCAAGTGTTTTGGCATGGTCTTATTAAATTTGTACCAAGTTTGCAAGTGTTTTGGCATGGTCTTATTAAATTTGTACCAAGTTTGCAAGTGTTTTGGCATGGTCTTATTTCATTTGTACCAAGGTTGCAAGTGTTTTTGCATGGTCTTATTAAATTTGTACCAAGTTTGCAAGTGTTTGGCATGGTCTTATTAAATTTGTACCAAGTTTGCAAGTGTTTTGGCATGGTCTTATTAAATTTGTACCAAGTTTGCAAGTGTTTTGGCATGGTTTTAGGAAGTTTGTACCAAGTTTGCAAGTGTTTTGGCATGGTCTTATTAAATTTGTACCAAGTTTGCAAGTGTTTTGGCATGGTCTTATTAAATTTGTACCAAGTTTGCAAGTGTTTTGGCATGGTCTTAGGAAGTTTGTTCCAAGTTTGCAAGTGTTTTGGCAAGGTCTTATTAAATTTGTACCAAGTTTGCAAGTGTTTTAGCATGATCATATTAAATTTGTATCAAGTTTGCAAGTGTTTTGGCATGGTCTTAGGAAGTTTGTTCCAAGTTTGCAAGTGTTTGGCATGGTCTTATTAAATTTGTACCAAGTTTGCAAGTGTTTGGCATGGTCTTATTAAATTTGTACCAAGTTTGCAAGTGTTTTGGCATGGTCTTATTAAATTTATACCAAGTTTGCAAGTGTTTTGGCATGGTCTTATTAAATTTGTACCAAGTTTGCAAGTGTTTTGGCATGGTCTTAGGAAGTTTGTTCCAAGTTTGCAAGTGTTTGGCATGGTCTTATTAAATTTGTACCAAGTTTGCAAGTGTTTGGCATGGTCTTATTAGATTTCTACCAAGTTTGCAAGTGTTTTGGCATGGTCTTATTAAATTTGTACCAAGTTTGCAAGTCTTTTGTCATGGTCTTATTAAATTTTTACCAAGTTTGCAAGTGTTTTGGCAAGGTCTTATTAAATTTGTACCAAGTTTGCAAGTGTTTTAGCATGATCTTATTAAATTTGTACCAAGTTTGCGAGTGTTTTGGCATGGTCTTAGGAAGTTTGTTACAAGTTTGCAAGTGTTTGGCATGGTCTTATTAAATTTGTACCAAGTTTGCAAGTGTTTGGCATGGTCTTATTAAATTTGTACCAAGTTTGCAAGTGTTTTGGCATGGTCTTATTAAATTTATACCAAGTTTGCAAGTGTTTTGGCATGGTCTTATTAAATTTGTACCAAGTTTGCAAGTGTTTTGGCATGGTCTTAGGAAGTTTGTTCCAAGTTTGCAAGTGTTTTGGCAAGGTCTTATTAAATTTGTACCAAGTTTGCAAGTGTTTTAGCATGATCATATTAAATTTGTACCAAGTTTGCAAGTTTTTTGGCATGGTCTTAGGAAGTTTGTTCCAAGTTTGCAAGTGTTTGGCATGGTCTTATTAAATTTGTACCAAGTTTGCAAGTGTTTGGCATGGTCTTATTAAATTTTTACCAAGTTTGCAAGTGTTTTGGCATGGTCTTATTAAAATTATACCAAGTTTGCAAGTGTTTTGGCATGGTCTTAGGAAGTTTGTTCCAAGTTTGCAAGTGTTTGGCATGGTCTTATTAAATTTGTACCAAGTTTGCAAGTGTTTGGCATGGTCTTATTAAATTTGTACCAAGTTTGCAAGTGTTTTGGCATGGTCTTAATAAATTTATACCAAGTTTGCAAGTGTTTTGGCATGGTCTTATTAAATTTGTACCAAGTTTGCAAGTGTTTTGGCAAGGTCTTAGGAAGTTTGTTCCAAGTTTGCAAGTGTTTTGGCAAGGTCTTATTAAATTTGTACCAAGTTTGCAAGTGTTTTAGCATGATCATATTAAATTTGTACCAAGTTTGCAAGTGTTTTGGCATGGTCTTAAGAAGTTTGTTCCAAGTTTGCTATTGTTTGGCATGGTCTTATTAAATTTGTACCAAGTTTGCAAGTGTTTGGCATGGTCTTATTAAATTTGTACCAAGTTTGGAAGTGTCTTGGCATGGTCTTATTAAATTTATACCAAGTTTGCAAGTGTTTTGGCATGGTCTTAGGAAGTTTGTTCCAAGTTTGCAAGTGTTTTGGCATGGTCTTATTAAATTGTACCAAGTTTGCAAGTGTTTGGCATGGTCTTTTTAAATTTGTACCAGGTTAGCAAGTGTTTTGGCATGGTTTTAGGAAGTTTGTTCCAAGTTTGCAAGTGTTTGGCATGGTCTTATTAAATTTGTTCCAAGTTTGCAAGTGTTTGGCATGGTCTTATTAAATTTGTACCAAGTTTGCAAGTGTTTTGGCATGGTCTTATTAAATTTATACCAAGTTTGCAAGTGTTTTGGCATGGTCTTATTAAATTTGTACCAAGTTTGCAAGTGTTTTGGCATGGTCTTAGGAAGTTTGTTCCAAGTTTGCAAGGGTTTTGGCAAGGTCTTATTAAATTTGTACCAAGTTTGCAAGTGTTTTAGCATGATCATATTAAATTTGTTCCAAGTTTGCAAGTGTTTTGGCATGGTCTTAGGAAGTTTGTTCCAAGTTTGCAAGTGTTTTGGCATGGTCTTATTAAAATTGTACCAAGTTTGCAAGTGTTTGGCATGGTCTTATTAAATTTGTACCAGGTTTGCAAGTGTTTTGGCATGGTTTTAGGAAGTTTGTTCCAAGTTTGCAAGTGTTTGGCATGGTCTTATTAAATTTATACCAAGTTTGCAAGTGTTTGGCATGGTCTTATTAAATTTGTACCAAGTTTGCAAGTGTTTTGGCATGGTCTTATTAAATTTATATCAAGTTTGCAAGTGTTTTGGCATGGTCTTATTAAATTTGTACCAAGTTTGCAAGTGTTTTGGCATGGTCTTAGGAAGTTTGTTCCAAGTTTGCAAGTGTTTTGGCATGGTCTTATTAAATTTGTACCAAGTTTGCAAGTGTTTTGGCATGGTCTTATTAAATTTGTACCAAGTTTGCAAGTGTTTTGGCATGGTCTTATTAAATTTGTACCAAGTTTGCAAGTGTTTTGGCATGGTCTTAGGAAGTTTGTTCCAAGTTTGCAAGTGTTTTGGCATGGTCTTATTAAATTTGTACCAAGTTTGCAAGTGTTTTGGCATGGTCTTATTAAATTTGTACCAAGTTTGCAAGTGTTTTGGCATGGTCTTAGGAAGTTTGTTCCAAGTTTGCAAGTGTTTTGGCATGGTCTTATTAAAATTGTACCAAGTTTGCAAGTGTTTGGCATGGTCTTATTAAATTTGTACCAGGTAAGCAAGTGTTTTGGCATGGTCTTAGGAAGTTTGTTCCAAGTTTGCAAGTGTTTTGGCATGGTCTTATTAAATTTGTACCAAGTTTGCAAGTGTTTTGGCATGGTCTTAGGAAGTTTGTTCCAAGTTTGCAAGTGTTTTGGCATGGTCTTATTAAATTTGTACCAAGTTTGCAAGTGTTTTGGCATGGTCTTATTAAATTTGTACCAAGTTTGCAAGTGTTTTGGCATGGTCTTATTAAATTTGTACCAAGTTTGCAAGTGTTTTGGCATGGTCTTAGGAAGTTTGTTCCAAGTTTGCAAGTGTTTTGGCATGGTCTTATTAAAATTGTACCAAGTTTGCAAGTGTTTGGCATGGTCTTATTAAATTTGTACCAGGTAAGCAAGTGTTTTGGCATGGTTTTAGGAAGTTTGTTCCAAGTTTGCAAGTGTTTGGCATGGTCTTATTAAATTTGTACCAAGTTTGCAAGTGTTTTGGCATGGTCTTATTAAAATTGTACCAAGTTTGCAAGTGTTTGGCATGGTCTTATTAAATTTGTACCAGGTTTGCAAGTGTTTTGGCATGGTTTTAGGAAGTTTGTTCCAAGTTTGCAAGTGTTTGGCATGGTCTTATTAAATTTGTACCAAGTTTGCAAGTGTTTGGCATGGTCTTATTAAATTTGTACCAAGTTTGCAAGTGTTTTGGCATGGTCTTATTAAATTTATACCAAGTTTGCAAGTGTTTTGGCATGGTCTTATGAAATTTGTACCAAGTTTGCAAGTGTTTTGGCATGGTCTTAGTAAGTTTGTTCCAAGTTTGCAAGTGTTTGGCATGGTCTTATTAGATTTGTACCAAGTTTGCAAGTTTTTTGGCATGGTCTTATTAAATTTGTACCAAGTTTGCAAGTCTTTTGGCATGGTCTTATTAAATTTGTACCAAGTTTGCAAGTGTTTGGCATGGTCTTATTAAATTTGTACCAAGTTTGCAAGTGTTTTGGCATGGTCTTAGTAAGTTTGTTCCAAGTTTGCAAGTGTTTGGCATGGTCTTATTAAATTTGTACCAAGTTTGCAAGTGTTTTGCCCTGGTCTTATTAAATTTGTACCAAGTTTGCAAGTGTTTTGGCATGGTCTTATTAAATTTGTACCAAGTTTGCAAGTGTTTTGGCATGGTCTTAGGAAGTTTGTTCCAAGTTTGCAAGTGTTTTGGCAAGGTCTTATTAAATTTGTACCAAGTTTGCAAGTGTTTTAGCATGATCATATTAAATTTGTATCAAGTTTGCAAGTGTTTTGGCATGGTCTTAGGAAGTTTGTTCCAAGTTTGCAAGTGTTTGGCATGGTCTTATTAAATTTGTACCAAGTTTGCAAGTGTTTGGCATGGTCTTATTAAATTTGTACCAAGTTTGCAAGTGTTTTGGCATGGTCTTATTAAATTTATACCAAGTTTGCAAGTGTTTTGGCATGGTCTTAGGAAGTTTGTTCCAAGTTTGCAAGTGTTTTGGCATGGTCTTATTAAAATTGTACCAAGTTTGCAAGTGTTTGGCATGGTCTTATTAAATTTGTAACAGGTTAGAAAGTGTTTTGGCATGGTTTTAGGAAGTTTATTCCAAGTTTGCAAGTGTTTGGCATGGTCTTATTAAATTTGTTCCAAGTTTGCAAGTGTTTTGGCATGGTCTTATTAAATTTGTTCCAAGTTTGCAAGTGTTTGGCATGGTCGTTTTAAATTTGTACCAAGTTTGCAAGTGTTTTGGCATGGTCTTATTAAACTTGTACCAAGTTTGCAAGTGTTTTGGCATGGTTTTATTAAATTTGTACCAAGCTTGCAAGGGTTTTGGCAGGGTCTTATTAAATTTGTACCAAGGTTGCAAGTGTTTTGTCATGTTCTTAGGAAGTTTGTTCCAAGTTTGCAAGTGTTTTGGCATGGTCGTATTAAATTTGTACCAAGTTTGCAAGTGTTTTGGCATGGTCTTATTAAATTTGTACCAAGTTTGCAAGTGTTTTGGCATGGTCTTATTAAATTTGTACCAAGTTTGCAAGTGTTTTGGCATGGTCTTATTAAATTTGTACCAAGTTTGCAAGTGTTTTGGCATGGTCTTATTTCATTTGTACCAAGGTTGCAAGTGTTTTTGCATGGTCTTATTAAATTTGTACCAAGTTTGCAAGTGTTTGGCATGGTCTTATTAAATTTGTACCAAGTTTGCAAGTGTTTTGGCATGGTCTTATTAAATTTGTACCAAGTTTGCAAGTGTTTTGGCATGGTTTTAGGAAGTTTGTACCAAGTTTGCAAGTGTTTTGGCATGGTCTTATTAAATTTGTACCAAGTTTGCAAGTGTTTAGCATGGTCTTAATAAATTTGTACCAAGTTTGCAAGTGTTTTGGCATGGTCTTATTAAATTTGTACCAAGTTTGCAAGTGTTTTGGCATAGTCTTATTAAATTTTTACCAAGTTTGCAAGTGTTTGGGCATGGTCTTATTAAATTTGTACCAAGTTTGCAAGTGTTTTGACATGGTCTTAGGAAGTTTGTTCCAAGCTTGCAAGTGTTTTGCCACGGTCTTATTAAATTTGTACCAAGTTTGCAAGTATTTGGCATGGTCGTGTTAAATAAGTACCAAGTTTGCAGGTGTTTGGCAAGTTCTTATTAAATTTGTACCAAGTTTGCAAGTGTTTTGGCATGTTCTTATTAAATTTGTACCAAGTTTGCAAGTGTTTTGGCATGGTCTTATTAAAATTGTACCAAGTTTGCAAGTGTTTTGGCATGGTCTTAGGAAGTTTGTACCAAGTTTGTAAGTGTTTTGGCATGGTCTAAGGAAGTTTGTTCCAAGTTTGCAAGTGTTTGGCATGGTCGTATTAAATTTGTACCAAGTTTGCAAGTGTTTTGGCATGGTCTTAATAAATTTGTCCCAAGTTTGCAAGTGTTTTGGCATGGTCTTAGGAAGTTTGTACCAAGTTTGCAAGTGTTTTGGCATGGTCTTATTAAGTTTGTACCAAGTTTGCAAGTGTTTTGGCATGGTCTTATTAAAATTGTACCAAGGTTGCAAGTGTTTTGGCTTGGTCTTAGGAAGTTTGTTCCAAAATTGCAAGTATTTTGGCATTGCCTTATTAAATTTGTATCAAGTTTGCAAGTGTTTTGGCATGGTCTTAGGAAATTGTTCCAAGTTTGCAAGTGTTTGGCATGGTCTTATTAAATTTGTACAGAGTTTGCAAGTGTTTGGCATGGTCTTAGGAAGTTTGTACCAAGTTTGCAAGTGTTTTGGCATGGTCTTATTAAATTTGTACCAAGTTTGCAAGTGTTTTGGCATGGTCTTAGGAAGTTTGTTCCAAGTTTGCAAGTGTTTTGGCATGGTCTTATTAAATTTGTACCAAGTTTGCAAGTGTTTGGCATGGTCATAGGAAGTTTGTTCCAAGTTTGCAAGTGTTTTGGCATGGTCTTATTAAATTTGTTCCAAGGTTGCAAGTGTTTTGGCATGGTCTTATTAAATTTGTTCCAAGGTTGCAAGTGTTTTGGCATGGTCTTAGGAAGTTTGTTCCAAGTTTGCAAGTGCTTTGGCATGGTCGTATTAAATTTGTACCAAGGTAGCAAGTGTTTGGCATGTCCTTATTAAATTTGTACCAAGTTTGCAAGTGTTTTGGCATGGTCTTAGGAAGTTTGTTCCAAGTTTGCAAGTGTTTGGCATGGTCTTATAAAATTTTTACCAAGTTTGCAGGTGTTTTGACATGGTCTTATTAAATTTGTTCCAAGTTTGCAAGTATTTTGGCAGGGTCTTATTAAATTTGTACCAAGTTTGCAAGTGTTTTGGCATGGTCTTATTAAACTTGTACCAAGTTTGCAAGTGTTTTGGCATGGTCTTATTAAATTTGTACCAAGTTAGCAAGTGTTTTGGCATGGTCTTAGGAAGTTGGTTCCAAGTTTGCAAGTGTTTTGGCATTATCTTATTAAAATTGTACCAAGTTTGCAAGTGTTTTGGCATGGTCTTATTAAATTTGTACCAAGTTTGCAAGTGTTTGGCATGGTCGTGTTAAATAAGTACCAAGTTTGCAAGTGTTTTGGCATGGTCTTAATAAATTTGTACCAAGTTTGCAAGTGTTTTGGCATGGTCTTAGGAAGTTTGTACCAAGTTTGCAAGTGTTTTGGCATGGTCTTAGGAAGTTTGTTCCAAGTTTGCAAGTGTTTTGGCATTATCTTATTAAAATTGTACCAAGTTTGCAAGTGTTTTGGCATGGTCTTATTAAATTTGTACCAAGTTTGCAAGTGTTTGGCATGGTCGTGTTAAATAAGTACCAAGTTTGCAAGTGTTTTGGCATGGTCTTAATAAATTTGTACCAAGTTTGCAAGTGTTTTGGCATGGTCTTAGGAAGTTTGTACCAAGTTTGCAAGTGTTTTGGCATGGTCTTAGGAAGTTTGTTCCAAGTTTGCAAGTGTTTTGGCATGGTCTTAGGAAGTTTGTACCAAGTTTGCAAGTGTTTTGGCATGGTCTTAGGAAGTTTGTTCCAAGTTTGCAAGTGTTTTGGCATGGTCTTATTAAATTTGTACCAAGTTTGCAAGTGTTTTGGCATGGTCTTAGGAAGTTTGTTCCAAGTTTGCAAGTGTTTGGCATGATCTTATTAAATTTGTGCCAAGTTTGCAAGTGTTTTGGCATGGTCTTAGGAAGTTTGTTCCAAGTTTGCAAGTGTTTTGGCATGGTCTTAGGAAGTTTGTACCAAGTTTGCAAGTGTTTTGGCATGGTCTTAGGAAGCTTGTTCCAAGTTTCCAAGTGTTTTGGCATGGTCTTATTAAACTTGTACCAAGTTTGCAAGTGTTTGGCATGGTCTTATTAAATTTGTACCAAGTTTGCAAGTGTTTTGGCATGGTCTTAGGAAGTTTGTTCCAAGTTTGCAAGTGTTTTGGCATGATCTTATTAAAATTGTACCAAGTTTGCAAGTGTTTTGGCATGGTCTTATTAAATTTGTACCAAGTTTGCAAGTGTTTTGGCATGGTCTTATTAAATTTGTACCAAGTTTGCAAGTGTTTTGGCATGGTCTTAGGAAGTTTGTACCAAGTTTGCAAGTGTTTGGCATGGTCGTATTACATTTGTTCCAAGTTTGCAAGTGTTTGGCATGGTCTTATTAAAATTGTACCAAGTTTGCAAGTGTTTTGGCATGGTCTTAGGAAGTTTGTACCAAGTTTGCAAGTGTTTTGGCATGGTCTTAGGAAGCTTGTTCCAAGTTTGCAAGTGTTTTGGCATGGTCTTATTAAACTTGTACCAAGTTTGCAAGTGTTTGGCATGGTCTTATTAAATTTGTACCAAGTTTGCAAGTGTTTTGGCATGATCTTATTAAATTTGTACCAAGTTTGCAAGTGTTTTGGCATGGTCTTATTAAATTTGTTCCAAGTTTGCAAGTGTTTGGCATGGTCGTTTTAAATTTGTACCAAGTTTGCAAGTGTTTTGGCATGGTCTTATTAAACTTGTACCAAGTTTGCAAGTGTTTTGGCATGGTTTTATTAAATTTGTACCAAGTTTGCAAGTGTTTTGGCAGGGTCTTATTAAATTTGTACCAAGGTTGCAAGTGTTTTGTCATGTTCTTAGGAAGTTTGTTCCAAGTTTGCAAGTGTTTTGGCATGGTCGTATTAAATTTGTACCAAGTTTGCAAGTGTTTTGGCATGGTCTTATTAAATTTGTACCAAGTTTGCAAGTGTTTTGGCATGGTCTTATTAAATTTGTACCAAGTTTGCAAGTGTTTTGGCATGGTCTTATTAAATTTGTACCAAGTTTGCAAGTGTTTTGGCATGGTCTTATTTCATTTGTACCAAGGTTGCAAGTGTTTTTGCATGGTCTTATTAAATTTGTACCAAGTTTGCAAGTGTTTGGCATGGTCTTATTAAATTTGTACCAAGTTTGCAAGTGTTTTGGCATGGTCTTATTAAATTTGTACCAAGTTTGCAAGTGTTTTGGCATGGTTTTAAGAAGTTTGTACCAAGTTTGCAAGTGTTTTGGCATGGTCTTATTAAATTTGTACCAAGTTTGCAAGTATTTGGCATGGTCTTAATAAATTTGTACCAAGTTTGCAAGTGTTTTGGCATGGTCTTATTAAATTTGTACCAAGTTTGCAAGTGTTTTGGCATGGTCTTATTAAATTTTTACCTAGTTTGCAAGTGTTTGGGCATGGTCTTATTAAATTTGTACCAAGTTTGCAAGTGTTTTGACATGGTCTTAGGAAGTTTGTTCCAAGCTTGCAAGTGTTTTGCCACGGTCTTATTAAATTTGTACCAAGTTTGCAAGTGTTTGGCATGGTCGTGTTAAATAAGTACCAAGTTTGCAGGTGTTTGGCAAGTTCTTATTAAATTTGTACCAAGTTTGCAAGTGTTTTGGCATGTTCTTATTAAATTTGTACCAAGTTTGCAAGTGTTTTGGCATGGTCTTATTAAAATTGTACCAAGTTTGCAAGTGTTTTGGCATGGTCTTAGGAAGTTTGTATCAAGTTTGTAAGTGTTTTGGCATGGTCTAAGGACGTTTGTTCCAAGTTTGCAAGTGTTTGGCATGGTCGTATTAAATTTGTACCAAGTTTGCAAGTGTTTTGGCATGGTCTTAATAAATTTGTCCCAAGTTTGCAAGTGTTTTGGCATGGTCTTAGGAAGTTTGTACCAAGTTTGCAAGTGTTTTGGCATGGTCTTATTAAGTTTGTACAAAGTTTGCAAGTGTTTTGGCATGGTCTTATTAAAATTGTACCAAGGTTGCAAGTGTTTTGGCTTGGTCTTAGGAAGTTTGTTCCAAAATTGCAAGTGTTTTGGCATGGTCTTATTAAATTTGTACCAAGTTTGCAAGTGTTTTGGCATGGTCTTAGGAAATTGTTCCAAGTTTGCAAGTGTTTGGCATGGTCTTATTAAATTTGTACAGAGTTTGCAAGTGTTTGGCATGGTCTTAGGAAGTTTGTACCAAGTTTGCAAGTGTTTTGGCATGGTCTTATTAAATTTGTACCAAGTTTGCAAGTGTTTTGGCATGGTCTTAGGAAGTTTGTTCCAAGTTTGCAAGTGTTTTGGCATGGTCTTATTAAATTTGTACCAAGTTTGCAAGTGTTTGGCATGGTCATAGGAAGTTTGTTCCAAGTTTGCAAGTGTTTTGGCATGGTCTTATTAAATTTGTTCCAAGGTTGCAAGTGTTTTGGCATGGTCTTATTAAATTTGTTCCAAGGTTGCAAGTGTTTTGGCATGGTCTTAGGAAGTTTGTTCCAAGTTTGCAAGTGCTTTGGCATGGTCGTATTAAATTTGTACCAAGGTTGCAAGTGTTTGGCATGTCCTTATTAAATTTGTACCAAGTTTGCAAGTGTTTTGGCATGGTCTTAGGAAGTTTGTTCCAAGTTTGCAAGTGTTTGGCATGGTCTTATAAAATTTTTACCAAGTTTGCAGGTGTTTTGACATGGTCTTATTAAATTTGTTCCAAGTTTGCAAGTGTTTTGGCAGGGTCTTATTAAATTTGTACCAAGTTTGCAAGTGTTTTGGCATGGTCTTATTAAACTTGTACCAAGTTTGCAAGTGTTTTGGCATGGTCTTATTAAATTTGTACCAAGTTTGCAAGTGTTTTGGCATGGTCTTAGGAAGTTGGTTCCAAGTTTGCAAGTGTTTTGGCATTATCTTATTAAAATTGTACCAAGTTTGCAAGTGTTTTGGCATGGTATTAGGAAGTTTGTACCAAGTTTGCAAGTGTTTGGCATGGTCGTGTTAAATAAGTACCAAGTTTGCAAGTGTTTTGGCATGGTCTTAATAAATTTGTACCAAGTTTGCAAGTGTTTTGGCATGGTCTTAGGAAGTTTGTACCAAGTTTGCAAGTGTTTTGGCATGGTCTTAGGAAGTTTGTTCCAAGTTTGCAAGTGTTTTGGCATTATCTTATTAAAATTGTACCAAGTTTGCAAGTGTTTTGGCATGGTCTTATTAAATTTGTACCAAGTTTGCAAGTGTTTGGCATGGTCGTGTTAAATAAGTACCAAGTTTGCAAGTGTTTTGGCATGGTCTTAATAAATTTGTACCAAGTTTGCAAGTGTTTTGGCATGGTCTTAGGAAGTTTGTACCAAGTTTGCAAGTGTTTTGGCATGGTCTTAGGAAGTTTGTTCCAAGTTTGCAAGTGTTTTGGCATGGTCTTAGGAAGTTTGTACCAAGTTTGCAAGTGTTTTGGCATGGTCTTAGGAAGTTTGTTCCAAGTTTGCAAGTGTTTTGGCATGGTCTTATTAAATTTGTACCAAGTTTGCAAGTGTTTTGGCATGGTCTTAGGAAGTTTGTTCCAAGTTTGCAAGTGTTTGGCATGATCTTAATAAATTTGTGCCAAGTTTGCAAGTGTTTTGGCATGGTCTTAGGAAGTTTGTTCCAAGTTTGCAAGTGTTTTGGCATGGTCTTAGGAAGTTTGTACCAAGTTTGCAAGTGTTTTGGCATGGTCCTAGGAAGCTTGTTCCAAGTTTGCAAGTGTTTTGGCATGGTCTTATTAAATTTGTACCAAGTTTGCAAGTGTTTTGGCATGGTCTTATTAAATTTGTACCAAGTTTGCAAGTGTTTTGGCATGGTCTTAGGAAGTTTGTACCAAGTTTGCAAGTGTTTGGCATGGTCGTATTACATTTGTTCCAAGTTTGCAAGTGTTTGGCATGGTCTTATTAAAATTGTACCAAGTTTGCAAGTGTTTTGGCATGGTCTTAGGAAGTTTGTACCAAGTTTGCAAGTGTTTTGGCATGGTCTTAGGAAGCTTGTTCCAAGTTTGCAAGTGTTTTGGCATGGTCTTATTAAACTTGTACCAAGTTTGCAAGTGTTTGGCATGGTCTTATTAAATTTGTACCAAGTTTGCAAGTGTTTTGACATGGTCTTAGGAAGTTTGTTCCAAGCTTGCAAGTGTTTTGCCACGGTCTTATTAAATTTGTACCAAGTTTGCAAGTGTTTGGCATGGTCGTGTTAAATAAGTACCAAGTTTGCAGGTGTTTGGCAAGTTCTTATTAAATTTGTTACAAGTTTGCAAGTGTTTTGGCATGTTCTCATTAAATTTGTACCAAGTTTGCAAGTGTTTTGGCATGGTCTTATTAAAATTGTACCAAGTTTGCAAGTGTTTTGGCATGGTCTTAGGAAGTTTGTATCAAGTTTGTAAGTGTTTTGGCATGGTCTAAGGAAATTTGTTCCAAGTTTGCAAGTGTTTGGCATGGTCGTATTAAATTTGTACCAAGTTTGCAAGTGTTTTGGCATGGTCTTAATAAATTTGTCCCAAGTTTGCAAGTGTTTTGGCATGGTCTTAGGAAGTTTGTACCAAGTTTGCAAGTGTTTGGCATGGTCTTATTAAATTTGTACCAAGTTTGCAAGTGTTTTGGCATGGTCTTATTAAAATTGTACCAAGGTTGCAAGTGTTTTGGCTTGGTCTTAGGAAGTTTGTTCCAAAATTGCAAGTGTTTTGGCATTGTCTTATTAAATTTGTACCAAGTTTGCAAGTGTTTTGGCATGGTCTTAGGAAATTGTTCCAAGTTTGCAAGTGTTTGGCATGGTCTTATTAAATTTGTACAGAGTTTGCAAGTGTTTGGCATGGTCTTAGGAAGTTTGTACCAAGTTTGCAAGTGTTTTGGCATGGTCTTATTAAATTTGTACCAAGTTTGCAAGTGTTTTGGCATGGTCTTAGGAAGTTTGTTCCAAGTTTGCAAGTGTTTTGGCATGGTCTTATTAAATTTGTACCAAGTTTGCAAGTGTTTGGCATGGTCATAGGAAGTTTGTTCCAAGTTTGCAAGTGTTTTGGCATGGTCTTATTAAATTTGTTCCAAGGTTGCAAGTGTTTTGGCATGGTCTTATTAAATTTGTTCCAAGGTTGCAAGTGTTTTGGCATGGTCTTAGGAAGTTTGTTCCAAGTTTGCAAGTGCTTTGGCATGGTCGTATTAAATTTGTACCAAGGTTGCAAGTGTTTGGCATGTCCTTATTAAATTTGTACCAAGTTTGCAAGTGTTTTGGCATGGTCTTAGGAAGTTTGTTCCAAGTTTGCCAGTGTTTGGCATGGTCTTATAAAATTTTTACCAAGTTTGCAGGTGTTTTGACATGGTCTTATTAAATTTGTTCCAAGTTTGCAAGTGTTTTGGCAGGGTCTTATTAAATTTGTACCAAGTTTGCAAGTGTTTTGGCATGGTCTTATTAAACTTGCACCAAGTTTGCAAGTGTTTTGGCATGGTCTTATTAAATTTGTACCAAGTTTGCAAGTGTTTTGGCATGGTCTTAGGAAGTTGGTTCCAAGTTTGCAAGTGTTTTGGCATTATCTTATTAAAATTGTACCAAGTTTGCAAGTGTTTTGGCATGGTCTTATTAAATTTGTACCAAGTTTGCAAGTGTTTGGCATGGTCGTGTTAAATAAGTACCAAGTTTGCAAGTGTTTTGGCATGGTCTTAATAAATTTGTACCAAGTTTGCAAGTGTTTTGGCATGGTCTTAGGAATTAAGAGTCATCTTAATAAGTGTTTGGCATGGTCGTGTTAAATAAGTACCAAGTTTGCAAGTGTTTTGGCATGGTCTTAATAAATTTGTACCAAGTTTGCAAGTGTTTTGGCATGGTCTTAATAAATTTGTACCAAGTTTGCAAGTGTTTTGGCATGGTCTTAGGAAGTTTGTACCAAGTTTGCAAGTGTTTTGGCATGGTCTTAGGAAGTTTGTTCCAAGTTTGCAAGTGTTTTGGCATGGTCTTAGGAAGTTTGTACCAAGTTTGCAAGTGTTTTGGCATGGTCTTATTAAATTTGTACCAAGTTTGCAAGTGTTTTGGCATGGTCTTAGGAAGTTTGTTCCAAGTTTGCAAGTGTTTGGCATGATCTTAATAAATTTGTGCCAAGTTTGCAAGTGTTTTGGCATGGTCTTAGGAAGTTTGTTCCAAGTTTGCAAGTGTTTTGGCATGGTCTTAGGAAGTTTGTACCAAGTTTGCAAGTGTTTTGGCATGGTCTTAGGAAGCTTGTTCCAAGTTTGCAAGTGTTTGGCATGGTCTTATTAAACTTGTACCAAGTTTGCAAGTGTTTGGCATGGTCTTATTAAATTTGTACCAAGTTTGCAAGTGTTTTGGCATGGTCTTAGGAAGTTTGTTCCAAGTTTGCAAGTGTTTTGGCATGATCTTATTAAAATTGTACCAAGTTTGCAAGTGTTTTGGCATGGTCTTATTAAATTTGTACCAAGTTTGCAAGTGTTTTGGCATGGTCTTAGGAAGTTTGTTCCAAGTTTGCAAGTGTTTGGCATGATCTTAATAAATTTTTGCCAAGTTTGCAAGTGTTTTGGCATGGTCTTAGGAAGTTTGTTCCAAGTTTGCAAGTGTTTTGGCATGGTCTTAGGAAGTTTGTACCAAGTTTGCAAGTGTTTTGGCATGGTCTTAGGAAGCTTGTTCCAAGTTTGCAAGTGTTTTGGCATGGTCTTATTAAATTTGTACCAAGTTTGCAAGTGTTTTGGCATGGTCTTATTAAATTTGTACCAAGTTTGCAAGTGTTTTGGCATGGTCTTAGGAAGTTTGTACCAAGTTTGCAAGTGTTTGGCATGGTCGTATTACATTTGTTCCAAGTTTGCAAGTGTTTGGCATGGTCTTATTAAAATTGTACCAAGTTTGCAAGTGTTTTGGCATGGTCTTAGGAAGTTTGTACCAAGTTTGCAAGTGTTTTGGCATGGTCTTAGGAAGCTTGTTCCAAGTTTGCAAGTGTTTTGGCATGGTCTTATTAAACTTGTACCAAGTTTGCAAGTGTTTGGCATGGTCTTATTAAATTTGTACCAAGTTTGCAAGTGTTTTGGCATGATCTTATTAAATTTGTACCAAGTTTGCAAGTGTTTTGGCATGGTCTTATTAAATTTGTTCCAAGTTTGCAAGTGTTTGGCATGGTCGTTTTAAATTTGTACCAAGTTTGCAAGTGTTTTGGCATGGTCTTATTAAACTTGTACCAAGTTTGCAAGTGTTTTGGCATGGTTTTATTAAATTTGTACCAAGTTTGCAAGTGTTTTGGCAGGGTCTTATTAAATTTGTACCAAGGTTGCAAGTGTTTTGTCATGTTCTTAGGAAGTTTGTTCCAAGTTTGCAAGTGTTTTGGCATGGTCGTATTAAATTTGTACCAAGTTTGCAAGTGTTTTGGCATGGTCTTATTAAATTTGTACCAAGTTTGCAAGTGTTTTGGCATGGTCTTATTAAATTTGTACCAAGTTTGCAAGTGTTTTGGCATGGTCTTATTAAATTTGTACCAAGTTTGCAAGTGTTTTGGCATGGTCTTATTTCATTTGTACCAAGGTTGCAAGTGTTTTTGCATGGTCTTATTAAATTTGTACCAAGTTTGCAAGTGTTTGGCATGGTCTTATTAATTTGTACCAAGTTTGCAAGTGTTTTGGCATGGTCTTATTAAATTTGTACCAAGTTTGCAAGTGTGTTGGCATGGTTTTAGGAAGTTTGTACCAAGTTTGCAAGTGTTTTGGCATGGTCTTATTAAATTTGTACCAAGTTTGCAAGTGTTTGGCATGGTCTTAATAAATTTGTACCAAGTTTGCAAGTGTTTTGGCATGGTCTTATTAAATTTGTACCAAGTTTGCAAGTGTTTTGGCATGGTCTTATTAAATTTTTACCAAGTTTGCAAGTGTTTGGGCATGGTCTTATTAATTTTGTACCAAGTTTGCAAGTGTTTTGACATGGTCTTAGGAAGTTTGTTCCAAGCTTGCAAGTGTTTTGCCACGGTCTTATTAAATTTGTACCAAGTTTGCAAGTGTTTGGCATGGTCGTGTTAAATAAGTACCAAGTTTGCAGGTGTTTGGCAAGTTCTTATTAAATTTGTACCAAGTTTGCAAGTGTTTTGGCATGTTCTTATTAAATTTGTACCAAGTTTGCAAGTGTTTTGGCATGGTCTTATTTCATTTGTACCAAGGTTGCAAGTGTTTTTGCATGGTCTTATTAAATTTGTACCAAGTTTGCAAGTGTTTGGCATGGTCTTATTAAATTTGTACCAAGTTTGCAAGTGTTTTGGCATGGTCTTATTAAATTTGTACCAAGTTTGCAAGTGTTTTGGCATGGTTTTAGGAAGTTTGTACCAAGTTTGCAAGTGTTTTGGCATGGTCTTATTAAATTTGTACCAAGTTTGCAAGTGTTTGGCATGGTCTTAATAAATTTGTACCAAGTTTGCAAGTGTTTTGGCATGGTCTTATTAAATTTGTACCAAGTTTGCAAGTGTTTTGGCATGGTCTTATTAAATTTTTACCTAGTTTGCAAGTGTTTGGGCATGGTCTTATTAAATTTGTACCAAGTTTGCAAGTGTTTTGACATGGTCTTAGGAAGTTTGTTCCAAGCTTGCAAGTGTTTTGCCACGGTCTTATTAAATTTGTACCAAGTTTGCAAGTGTTTGGCATGGTCGTGTTAAATAAGTACCAAGTTTGCAGGTGTTTGGCAAGTTCTTATTAAATTTGTACCAAGTTTGCAAGTGTTTCGGCATGTTCTTATTAAATTTGTACCAAGTTTGCAAGTGTTTTGGCATGGTCTTATTAAAATTGTACCAAGTTTGCAAGTGTTTTGGCATGGTCTTAGGAAGTTTGTATCAAGTTTGTAAGTGTTTTGGCATGGTCTAAGGAAGTTTATTCCAAGTTTGCAAGTGTTTGGCATGGTCGTATTAAATTTGTACCAAGTTTGCAAGTGTTTTGGCATGGTCTTAATAAATTTGTCCCAAGTTTGCAAGTGTTTTGGCATGGTCTTAGGAAGTTTGTACCAAGTTTGCAAGTGTTTTGGCATGGTCTTATTAAGTTTGTACAAAGTTTGCAAGTGTTTTGGCATGGTCTTATTAAAATTGTACCAAGGTTGCAAGTGTTTTGGCTTGGTCTTAGGAAGTTTGTTCCAAAATTGCAAGTGTTTTGGCATTGTCTTATTAAATTTGTACCAAGTTTGCAAGTGTTTTGGCATGGTCTTAGGAAATTGTTCCAAGTTTGCAAGTGTTTGGCATGGTCTTATTAAATTTGTACAGAGTTTGCAAGTGTTTGGCATGGTCTTAGGAAGTTTGTACCAAGTTTGCAAGTGTTTTGGCATGGTCTTATTAAATTTGTACCAAGTTTGCAAGTGTTTTGGCCGTCTTAGGAAGTTTGTTCCAAGTTTGCAAGTGTTTTGGCATGGTCTTATTAAATTTGTACCAAGTTTGCAAGTGTTTGGCATGGTCATAGGAAGTTTGTTCCAAGTTTGCAAGTGTTTTGGCATGGTCTTATTAAATTTGTTCCAAGGTTGCAAGTGTTTTGGCATGGTCTTATTAAATTTGTTCCAAGGTTGCAAGTGTTTTGGCATGGTCTTAGGAAGTTTGTTCCAAGTTTGCAAGTGTTTGGCATGGTCTTATAAAATTTTTACCAAGTTTGCAGGTGTTTTGACATGGTCTTATTAAACTTGTACCAAGTTTGCAAGTGTTTTGGCATGGTCTTATTAAATTTGTACCAAGTTTGCAAGTGTTTTGGCATGGTCTTAGGAAGTTGGTTCCAAGTTTGCAAGTGTTTTGGCATTATCTTATTAAAATTGTACCAAGTTTGCAAGTGTTTTGGCATGGTCTTATTAAATTTGTACCAAGTTTGCAAGTGTTTGGCATGGTCGTGTTAAATAAGTACCAAGTTTGCAAGTGTTTTGGCATGGTCTTAATAAATTTGTACCAAGTTTGCAAGTGTTTTGGCATGGTCTTAGGAAGTTTGTACCAAGTTTGCAAGTGTTTTGGCATGGTCTTAGGAAGTTTGTTCCAAGTTTGCAAGTGTTTTGGCATTATCTTATTAAAATTGTACCAAGTTTGCAAGTGTTTTGGCATGGTCTTATTAAATTTGTACCAAGTTTGCAAGTGTTTGGCATGGTCGTGTTAAATAAGTACCAAGTTTGCAAGTGTTTTGGCATGGTCTTAATAAATTTGTACCAAGTTTGCAAGTGTTTTGGCATGGTCTTAGGAAGTTTGTACCAAGTTTGCAAGTGTTTTGGCATGGTCTTAGGAAGTTTGTTCCAAGTTTGCAAGTGTTTTGGCATGGTCTTAGGAAGTTTGTACCAAGTTTGCAAGTGTTTTGGCATGGTCTTAGGAAGTTTGTTCCAAGTTTGCAAGTGTTTTGGCATGGTCTTATTAAATTTGTACCAAGTTTGCAAGTGTTTTGGCATGGTCTTAGGAAGTTTGTTCCAAGTTTGCAAGTGTTTGGCATGATCTTAATAAATTTGTGCCAAGTTTGCAAGTGTTTTGGCATGGTCTTAGGAAGTTTGTTCCAAGTTTGCAAGTGTTTTGGCATGGTCTTAGGAAGTTTGTACCAAGTTTGCAAGTGTTTTGGCATGGTCTTAGGAAGCTTGTTCCAAGTTTGCAAGTGT
Organism: Anopheles atroparvus; assembly: GCA_914969975.1. Lineage (NCBI taxonomy): Eukaryota > Metazoa > Arthropoda > Insecta > Diptera > Culicidae > Anopheles > Anopheles atroparvus. Next base: position 10,122,368 of record CAJZCY010000006.1, on the reverse strand, counting down.
TTTGGCATGGTCTTATTAAACTTGTACCAAGTTTGCAAGTGTTTGGCATGGTCTTATTAAATTTGTACCAAGTTTGCAAGTGTTTTGGCATGGTCTTAGGAAGTTTGTTCCAAGTTTGCAAGTGTTTTGGCATGATCTTATTAAAATTGTACCAAGTTTGCAAGTGTTTTGGCATGGTCTTATTAAATTTGTACCAAGTTTGCAAGTGTTTTGGCATGGTCTTATTAAATTTGTACCAAGTTTGCAAGTGTTTTGGCATGGTCTTAGGAAGTTTGTACCAAGTTTGCAAGTGTTTGGCATGGTCGTATTACATTTGTTCCAAGTTTGCAAGTGTTTGGCATGGTCTTATTAAAATTGTACCAAGTTTGCAAGTGTTTTGGCATGGTCTTAGGAAGTTTGTACCAAGTTTGCAAGTGTTTTGGCATGGTCTTAGGAAGCTTGTTCCAAGTTTGCAAGTGTTTTGGCATGGTCTTATTAAACTTGTACCAAGTTTGCAAGTGTTTGGCATGGTCTTATTAAATTTGTACCAAGTTTGCAAGTGTTTTGGCATGATCTTATTAAATTTGTACCAAGTTTGCAAGTGTTTTGGCATGGTCTTATTAAATTTGTTCCAAGTTTGCAAGTGTTTGGCATGGTCGTTTTAAATTTGTACCAAGTTTGCAAGTGTTTTGGCATGGTCTTATTAAACTTGTACCAAGTTTGCAAGTGTTTTGGCATGGTTTTATTAAATTTGTACCAAGTTTGCAAGTGTTTTGGCAGGGTCTTATTAAATTTGTACCAAGGTTGCAAGTGTTTTGTCATGTTCTTAGGAAGTTTGTTCCAAGTTTGCAAGTGTTTTGGCATGGTCGTATTAAATTTGTACCAAGTTTGCAAGTGTTTTGGCATGGTCTTATTAAATTTGTACCAAGTTTGCAAGTGTTTTGGCATGGTCTTATTAAATTTGTACCAAGTTTGCAAGTGTTTTGGCATGGTCTTATTAAATTTGTACCAAGTTTGCAAGTGTTTTGGCATGGTCTTATTTCATTTGTACCAAGGTTGCAAGTGTTTTTGCATGGTCTTATTAAATTTGTACCAAGTTTGCAAGTGTTTGGCATGGTCTTATTAAATTTGTACCAAGTTTGCAAGTGTTTTGGCATGGTCTTATTAAATTTGTACCAAGTTTGCAAAAGTGTTGGCATGGTTTTAGGAAGTTTGTACCAAGTTTGCAAGTGTTTTGGCATGGACTTATTAAATTTGTACCAAGTTTGCAAGTGTTTGGCATGGTCTAAATAAATTTGTACCAAGTTTGCAAGTGTTTTGGCATGGTCTTATTAAATTTGTACCAAGTTTGCAAGTGTTTTGGCATGGTCTTATTAAATTTTTACCAAGTTTGCAAGTGTTTGGGCATGGTCTTATTAAATTTGTACCAAGTTTGCAAGTGTTTTGACATGGTCTTAGGAAGTTTGTTCCAAGCTTGCAAGTGTTTTGCCACGGTCTTATTAAATTTGTACCAAGTTTGCAAGTGTTTGGCATGGTCGTGTTAAATAAGTACCAAGTTTGCAGGTGTTTGGCAAGTTCTTATTAAATTTGTACCAAGTTTGCAAGTGTTTTGGCATGTTCTTATTAAATTTGTACCAAGTTTGCAAGTGTTTTGGCATGGTCTTATTAAAATTGTACCAAGTTTGCAAGTGTTTTGGCATGGTCTTAGGAAGTTTGTACCAAGTTTGTAAGTGTTTTGGCATGGTCTAAGGAAGTTTGTTCCAAGTTTGCAAGTGTTTGGCATGGTCGTATTAAATTTGTACCAAGTTTGCAAGTGTTTTGGCATGGTCTAAATAAATTTGCCCAAGTTTGCAAGTGTTTTGGCATGGTCTTAGGAAGTTTGTACCAAGTTTGCAAGTGTTTTGGCATGGTCTTATTAAGTTTGTACCAAGTTTGCAAGTGTTTTGGCATGGTCTTATTAAAATTGTACCAAGGTTGCAAGTGTTTTGGCTTGGTCTTAGGAAGTTTGTTCCAAAATTGCAAGTGTTTTGGCATTGTCTTATTAAATTTGTACCAAGTTTGCAAGTGTTTTGGCATGGTCTTAGGAAATTGTTCCAAGTTTGCAAGTGTTTGGCATGGTCTTATTAAATTTGTACAGAGTTTGCAAGTGTTTGGCATGGTCTTAGGAAGTTTGTACCAAGTTTGCAAGTGTTTTGGCATGGTCTTATTAAATTTGTACCAAGTTTGCAAGTGTTTTGGCATGGTCTTAGGAAGTTTGTTCCAAGTTTGCAAGTGTTTTGGCATGGTCTTATTAAATTTGTACCAAGTTTGCAAGTGTTTGGCATGGTCATAGGAAGATTGTTCCAAGTTTGCAAGTGTTTTGGCATGGTCTTAGGAAGTTTGTTCCAAAATTGCAAGTGTTTTGGCATGGTCTTATTAAATTTGTACCAAGTTTGCAAGTGTTTTGGCATGGTCTTAGGAAGTTTGTTCCAAGTTTGCAAGTGTTTTGGCATGGTCTTATTAAACTTGTAACAAGTTTGCAAGTGTTTTGGTAAGGTCTTATTAAATTTGTTCCAAGTTTGCAAGTGTTTTGGCATGGTCTTAGGAAGTTTGTTCCAAGTTTGCAAGTGCTTTGGCATGGTCGTATTAAATTTGTACCAAGGTTGCAAGTGTTTTGGCATGGTCTAATTAAATTTGTACAGAGTTTGCAAGTGTTTGGCATGGTCTTAGGAAGTTTGTACCAAGTTTGCAAGTGTTTTGGCATGGTCTTATTAAATTTGTACCAAGTTTGCAAGTGTTTTGGCATGGTCTTAGGAAGTTTGTTCCAAGTTTGCAAGTGTTTTGGCATGGTCTTATTAAATTTGTACCAAGTTTGCAAGTGTTTTGGCATGGTCTTATTAAATTTGTACCAAGTTTGCAAGTGTTTTGGCATGGTCATAGGAAGTTTGTTCCAAAATTGCAAGTGTTTTGGCATGGTCTTATTAAATTTGTACCAAGTTTGCAAGTGTTTTGGCATGGTCTTAGGAAGTTTGTTCCAAGTTTGCAAGTGTTTGGCATGGTCTTATTAAATTTGTACCAAGTTTGCAAGTGTTTTGGCATGGTCTAATTAAATTTGTACCAAGTTTGCAAGTGTTTTGGCATGGTCTTAGGAAGTTTGTTCCAAGTTTGCAAGTGTTTGGCATGGTCTTATTAAATTTGTTCCAAGGTTGCAAGTGTTTTGGCATGGTCTTATTAAATTTGTTCCAAGGTTGCAAGTGTTTTGGCATGGTCTTAGGAAGTTTGTTCCAAGTTTGCAAGTGCTTTGGCATGGTCGTATTAAATTTGTACCAAGGTTGCAAGTGTTTGGCATGTCCTTATTAAATTTGTACCAAGTTTGCAAGTGTTTTGGCATGGTCTTAGGAAGTTTGTTCCAAGTTTGCAAGTGTTTGGCATGGTCTTATAAAATTTTTACCAAGTTTGCAGGTGTTTTGACATGGTCTTATTAAATTTGTTCCAAGTTTGCAAGTGTTTTGGCAGGGTCTTATTAAATTTGTACCAAGTTTGCAAGTGTTTTGGCATGGTCTTATTAAACTTGTACCAAGTTTGCAAGTGTTTTGGCATGGTCTTATTAAATTTGTACCAAGTTTGCAAGTGTTTTGGCATGGTCTTAGGAAGTTGGTTCCAAGTTTGCAAGTGTTTTGGCATTATCTTATTAAAATTGTACCAAGTTTGCAAGTGTTTTGCCATGGTCTTATTAAATTTGTACCAAGTTTGCAAGTGTTTGGCATGGTCGTGTTAAATAAGTACCAAGTTTGCAAGTGTTTTGGCATGGTCTTAATAAATTTGTACCAAGTTTGCAAGTGTTTTGGCATGGTCTTAGGAAGTTTGTACCAAGTTTGCAAGTGTTTTGGCATGGTCTTAGGAAGTTTGTTCCAAGTTTGCAAGTGTTTTGGCATTATCTTATTAAAATTGTACCAAGTTTGCAAGTGTTTTGGCATGGTCTTATTAAATTTGTACCAAGTTTGCAAGTGTTTGGCATGGTCGTGTTAAATAAGTACCAAGTTTGCAAGTGTTTTGGCATGGTCTTAATAAATTTGTACCAAGTTTGCAAGTGTTTTGGCATGGTCTTAGGAAGTTTGTACCAAGTTTGCAAGTGTTTGGCATGGTCTTAGGAAGTTTGTTCCAAGTTTGCAAGTGTTTTGGCATGGTCTTAGGAAGTTTGTACCAAGTTTGCAAGTGTTTTGGCATGGTCTTAGGAAGTTTGTTCCAAGTTTGCAAGTGTTTTGGCATGGTCTTATTAAATTTGTACCAAGTTTGCAAGTGTTTTGGCATGGTATTAGGAAGTTTGTTCCAAGTTTGCATGTGTTTGGCATGATCTTATTAAATTTGTGCCAAGTTTGCAAGTGTTTTGGCATGGTCTTAGGAAGTTTGTTCCAAGTTTGCAAGTGTTTTGGCATGGTCTTAGGAAGTTTGTACCAAGTTTGCAAGTGTTTTGGCATGGTCTTAGGAAGCTTGTTCCAAGCTTGCAAGTGTTTTGGCATGGTCTTATTAAACTTGTACCAAGTTTGCAAGTGTTTGGCATGGTCTTATTAAATTTGTACCAAGTTTGCAAGTGTTTTGGCATGGTCTTATTAAATTTGTACCAAGTTTGCAAGTGTTTTGGCATGGTCTTAGGAAGTTTGTACCAAGTTTGCAAGTGTTTGGCATGGTCGTATTACATTTGTTCCAAGTTTGCAAGTGTTTGGCATGGTCTTATTAAAATTGTACCAAGTTTGCAAGTGTTTTGGCATGGTCTTAGGAAGTTTGTACCAAGTTTGCAAGTGTTTTGGCATGGTCTTAGGAAGCTTGTTCCAAGTTTGCAAGTGTTTTGGCATGGTCTTATTAAACTTGTACCAAGTTTGCAAGTGTTTGGCATGGTCTTATTAAATTTGTACCAAGTTTGCAAGTGTTTTGGCATGGTCTTAGGAAGTTTGTTCCAAGTTTGCAAGTGTTTTGGCATGATCTTATTAAAATTGTACCAAGTTTGCAAGTGTTTTGGCATGGTCTTTTAAATTTGTACCAAAATTGCAAGTGTTTTGGCATGGTCTTATTAACTTTGTACCAAGGTTGCAAGTGTTTTGGCATGGTCTTAGGAAGTTTGTTCCAAGTTTGCAAGTGTTTGGCATGGTCTTAGGAAGTTTGTTCCAAGTTTGCAAGTGTTTTGCCACGGTCTTATTAAATTTGTACCAAGTTTGCAAGTGTTTTGGCATGGTCTTATTAAATTTGTACCAAGTTTGCAAGTGTTTTGGCATGGTCTTATTAACTTTGTACCAAGGTTGCAAGTGTTTTGGCATGGTCTTAGGAAGTTTGTTCCAAGTTTGCAAGTGTTTGGCATGGTCTTAGGAAGTTTGTTCCAAGTTTGCAAGTGTTTTGCCACGGTCTTATTAACTTTGTACCAAGGTTGCAAGTGTTTTGGCATGGTCTTAGGAAGTTTGTTCCAAGTTTGCAAGTGTTTGGCATGGTCTTAGGAAGTTTGTTCCAAGTTTGCAAGTGTTTTGGTATGGTCTTATTAAATTTGTACCAAGTTTGCAAGTGTTTTGGCATGGTCTTATTAACTTTGTACCAAGGTTGCAAGTGTTTTGGCATGGTCTTAGGAAGTTTGTTCCAAGTTTACAAGTGTTTGGCATGATCTTATTAAATTTGTGCCAAGTTTGCAAGTGTTTGGCATGGTCTTACTAAAATTGTACCAAGTTTGCAAGCGTTTTGGCATGGTCTTATTAACTTTGTACCAAGTTTGCAGGTGTTTTGGCATGGTCTTAGGAAGTTTGTTCCAAATTTGCAAGTGTTTTGCCACGGTCTTAGAAAGTTTGTTCCAAGTTTGCAAGTGTTTGGCATGGTCTTATTAAATTTGTACCAAGTTTGCAAGTGTTTTGGCATGTCCTTATTAAATTTGTACAGAGTTTGCAAGTGTTTGGCATGGTCTTATTAAAATTGTACCAAGTTTGCAAGTGTTTTGGCATGGTCTTATTAAATTTGTACCAGGTTTGCAAGTGTTTTGGCATGGTCTTAGCAAGTTTGTTCCAAGTTTGCAAGTGTTTTGGCATGGTCTTATTCAATTTGTACCAAGTTTGCAAGTGTTTTGGCATGGTCTTATTAAATTTGTACAGAGTTTGCAAGTGTTTGGCATGGTCTTACTAAAATTGTACCAAGTTTGCAAGTGTTTTGGCATGGTCTTATTAACTTTGTACCAAGTTTGCAGGTGTTTTGTCATGGTCTTATTCAATTTGTACCAAGTTTGCAAGTGTTTTGCCACGGTCTTAGGAAGTTTGTTCCAAGTTTGCAAGTGTTTGGCATGGTCTTATTAAATTTGTACCAAGTTTGCAAGTGTTTTGGCAGGGTCTTATTAAATTTGTACAGAGTTTGCAAGTGTTTGGCATGGTCTTATTAAAATTGTACCAAGTTTGCAAGTGTTTTGGCATGGTCTTATTTACTTTGTACCAAGTTTGCAGGTGTTTTGGCATGGTCTTATTCAATTTGTACCAAGTTTGCAAGTGTTTTGCCACGGTCTTAGGAAGTTTGTTCCAAGTTTGCAAGTGTTTGGCATGGTCTTATTAAATTTGTACCAAGTTTGCAAGTGTTTTGGCAGGGTCTTATTAAATTTGTACAGAGTTTGCAAGTGTTTGGCATGGTCTTATTAAACTTGTACCAAGTTTGCAAGTGTTTTGGCATGGTTTTATTAAATTTGTACCAAGTTTGCAAGTGTTTTGGCAGGGTCTTATTAAATATGTACCAAGGTTGCAAGTGTTTTGTCATGTTCTTAGGAAGTTTGTTCCAAGTTTGCAAGTGTTTTGGCATGGTCGTTTTAAATTTGTACCAAGTTTGCAAGTGTTTTGGCATGGTCTTATTAAATTTGTACAAAGTTTGCAAGTGTTTTGGCATGGTCTTATTAAATTTGTACCAAGTTTGCAAGTGTTTTGGCATGGTCTTATTAAATTTGTACCAAGTTTGCAAGTGTTTTGGCATGGTCTTATTTCATTTGTACCAAGGTTGCAAGTGTTTTTGCATGGTCTTATTAAATTTGTACCAAGTTTGCAAGTGTTTGGCATGGTCTTATTAAATTTGTACCAAGTTTGCAAGTGTTTTGGCATGGTCTTATTAAATTTGTACCAAGTTTGCAAGTGTTTTGGCATGGTTTTAGGAAGTTTGTACCAAGTTTGCAAGTGTTTTGGCATGGTCTTATTAAATTTGTACCAAGTTTGCAAGTGTTTGGCATGGTCTTAATAAATTTGTACCAAGTTTGCAAGTGTTTTGGCATGGTCTTTTTAAATTTGTACCAAGTTTGCAAGTGTTTTGGCATGGTCTTATTAAATTTTTACCAAGTTTGCAAGTGTTTGGGCATGGTCTTATTAAATTTGTACCAAGTTTGCAAGTGTTTTGACATGGTCTTAGGAAGTTTGTCCCAAGCTTGCAAGTGTTTTGTCACGGTCTTATTAAATTTGTACCAAGTTTGCATGTGTTTGGCATGGTCGTGTTAAATAAGTACCAAGTTTGCAGGTGTTTGACAAGTTCTTATTTAATTTGTACCAAGTTTGCAAGTGTTTTGGCATGTTCTTATTAAATTTGTACCAAGTTTGCAAGTGTTTTGCATGGTCTTATTAAAATTGTACCAAGTTTGCAAGTGTTTTGGCATGGTCTTATTAAATTTGTCCCAAGTTTGCAAGTGTTTTGGCATGGTCTTAGGAAGTTTGTACCAAGTTTGCAAGTGTTTTGGCATGGTCTTATTAAGTTTGTACCAAGTTTGCAAGTGTTTTGGCATGGTCTTATTAAAATTGTACCAAGGTTGCAAGTGTTTTGGCTTGGTCTTAGGAAGTTTGTTCCAAAATTGCAAGTGTTTTGGCATTGTCTTATTAAATTTGTACCAAGTTTGCAAGTGTTTTGGCATGGTCTTAGGAATTTGTTCCAAGTTTGCAAGTGTTTGGCATGGTCTTATTAAATTTGTACAGAGTTTGCAAGTGTTTGGCATGGTCTTAGGAAGTTTGTACCAAGTTTGCAAGTGTTTTGGCATGGTCTTATTAAATTTGTACCAAGTTTGCAAGTGTTTTGGCATGGTCTTAGGAAGTTTGTTCCAAGTTTGCAAGTGTTTTGGCATGGTCTTATTAAATTTGTACCAAGTTTGCAAGTGTTTGGCATGGTCATAGGAAGTTTGTTCCAAGTTTGCAAGTGTTTTGGCATGGTCTTATTAAATTTGTTCCAAGGTTGCAAGTGTTTTGGCATGGTCTTATTAAATTTGTTCCAAGGTTGCAAGTGTTTTGGCATGGTCTTAGGAAGTTTGTTCCAAGTTTGCAAGTGCTTTGGCATGGTCGTATTAAATTTGTACCAAGGTTGCAAGTGTTTGGCATGTCCTTATTAAATTTGTACCATGTTTGCAAGTGTTTTGGCATGGTCTTAGGAAGTTTGTTCCAAGTTTGCAAGTGTTTGGCATGGTCTTATAAAATTTTTACCAAGTTTGCAGGTGTTTTGACATGGTCTTATTAAATTTGTTCCAAGTTTGCAAGTGTTTTGGCAGGGTCTTATTAAATTTGTACCAAGTTTGCAAGTGTTTTGGCATGGTCTTATTAAACTTGTACCAAGTTTGCAAGTGTTTTGACGTGGTCTTATTTAATTTGTACCAAGTTTGCAAGTGTTTGGCATGGTCTTATTAACTTTGTACCAAGGTTGCAAGTGTTTTGGCATGGTCTTAGGAAGTTTGTACCAAGTTTGCAAGTGTTTTGGCATGGTCTTATTAAATTTGTACCAAGTTTGCAAATGTTTTGGCATGGTCTTAGGAAGTTTGTTCCAAGTTTACAAGTGTTTGGCATGATCTTATTAAATTTGTTCCAAGTTTGCAAGTGTTTTGGCATGGTCTTAAGAAGTTTGTTCCAAGTTTGCAAGTGTTTGGCATGGTCTTATTGAATTTGTACCAAGTTTGCAAGTGTTTGGCATGGTCGTATTAAATTTGTTCCAAGTTTGCAAGTGTTTTGGCATGGTCTTATTACATTTGTACCAAGTTTGCAAGTGTTTTGGCATGGTCTTAGGAAGTTTGTTCCAAGTTTGCAAGTGTTTTGGCATGGTCTTATTAAACTTGTACCAAGTTTGCAAGTGTTTTGGCATGGTCTTAGGAAGTTTGTTCCAAGTTTGCTAGTGTTTTGGCATGATCTTATTAAAATTGTACCAAGTTTGCAAGTGTTTTGGCATGGTCTTATTAAATTTGTACCAAGTTTGCAAGTGTTTTGGCATGGTCTTATTAAATTTGTACCAAGTTTGCAAGTGTTTTGGCATGGTCTTAGAAAGTTTGTACCAAGTCTGCAAGTGTTTGGCATGGTCTTATTAAATTTGTACCAAGTTTGCTAGTGTTTGGCATGGTCTTATTAAATTTGTACCAAGTTTGCAAGTGTTTTGGCATGGTCTTATTAAATTTTTATCAAGTTTGCAAGTGTTTTGGCATGGTCTTAGGAAGTTTGTTCCAAGTTTGCAAGTGTTTTGGCATTATCTTATTAAAATTGTACCAAGTTTGCAAGTGTTTTGGCATGGTCTTATTAAATTTGTACCAAGTTTGCAAGTGTTTGGCATGGTCGTTTTAAATAAGTACCAAGTTTGCAAGTGTTTTGGCATGGTCTTAATAAATTTGTACCAAGTTTGCAAGTGTTTTGGCATGGTCTTAGGAAGTTTGTACCAAGTTTGCAAGTGTTTTGGCATGGTCTTATTAAATTTGTACCAAGTTTGCAAGTGTTTTGGCATGGTCTTAGGAAGTTTGTTCCAAGTTTGCAAGTGTTTGGCATGATCTTATTAAATTTGTGCCAAGTTTGCAAGTGTTTTGGCATGGTCTTAGGAAGTTTGTTCCAAGTTTGCAAGTGTTTTGGCATGGTCTTATTAAACTTGTACCAAGTTTGCAAGTGTTTTGGCAAGGTCTTATTAAATTTGTTCCATGTTTGCAGGTGTTTTGGCATGGTCTTAGGAAGTTTGTTTCAAGTTTGCAAGTGTTTGGCATGGTCTTTTTAAAATTGTACCAAGTTTGCAAGTGTTTTGGCATGGTCTTAGGAAGTTTGTACCAAGTTTACAAGTGTTTTGGCATGGTCTTAGGAAGCTTGTTCCAAGTTTGCAAGTGTTTTGGCATGGTCTTATTAAACTTGTACCAAGTTTGCAAATGTTTGGCATGGTCTTATTAAATTTGTACCAAGTTTGCAAGTGTTTTGGCATGGTCTTAGGAAGTTTGTTCCAAGTTTGCAAGTGTTTTGGCATGATCTTATTAAAATTGTACCAAGTTTGCAAGTGTTTTGGCATGGTCTTATTAAATTTGTACCAAGTTTGCAAGTGTTTTGGCATGGTCTTATTAAATTTGTACCAAGTTTGCAAGTGTTTTGGCATGGTCTTAGGAAGTTTGTACCAAGTTTGCAAGTGTTTGGCATGGTCATATTACATTTGTTCCAAGTTTGCAAGTGTTTGGCATGGTCTTATTAAAATTGTACCAAGTTTGCAAGTGTTTTGGCATGGTCTTAGGAAGTTTGTACCAAGTTTGCAAGTGTTTTGGCATGGTCTTAGGAAGCTTGTTCCAAGTTTGCAAGTGTTTTGGAATGGTCTTATTAAACTTGTACCAAGTTTGCAAGTGTTTGGCATGGTCTTATTAAATTTGTACCAAGTTTGCAAGTGTTTTGGCATGGTCTTAGGAAGTTTGTTCCAAGTTTGCAAGTGTTTTGGCATGATCTTATTAAAATTGTACCAAGTTTGCAAGTGTTTTGGCATGGTCTTATTAAATTTGTACCAAAATTGCCTGTGTTTTGGCATGGTCTTATTAACTTTGTACCAAGGTTGCAAGTGTTTTGGCATGGTCTAAGGAAGTTTGTTCCAAGTTTGCAAGTGTTTGGCATGGTCTTAGGAAGTTTGTTCCAAGTTTGCAAGTGTTTTGCCACGGTCTTATTAAATTTGTACCAAGTTTGCAAGTGTTTTGGCATGGTCTTATTAAATTTGTACCAAGTTTGCAAGTGTTTTGGCATGGTCTTATTAACTTTGTACCAAGGTTGCAAGTGTTTTGGCATGGTCTTAAGAAGTTTGTTCCAAGTTTGCAAGTGTTTGGCATGGTCTTAGGAAGTTTGTTCCAAGTTTGCAAGTGTTTTGCCACGGTCTTATTAACTTTGTACCAAGGTTGCAAGTGTTTTGGCATGGTCTTAGGAAGTTTGTTCCAAGTTTGCAAGTGTTTGGCATGGTCTTAGGAAGTTTGTTCCAAGTTTGCAAGTGTTTTGGTATGGTCTTATTAAATTTGTACCAAGTTTGCAAGTGTTTTGGCATGGTCTTATTAACTTTGTACCAAGGTTGCAAGTGTTTTGGCATGGTCTTAGGAAGTTTGTTCCAAGTTTACAAGTGTTTGGCATGATCTTATTAAATTTGTGCCAAGTTTGCAAGTGTTTGGCATGGTCTTACTAAAATTGTACCAAGTTTGCAAGTGTTTTGGCATGGTCTTATTAACTTTGTACCAAGTTTGCAGGTGTTTTGGCATGGTCTTAGGAAGTTTGTTCCAAGTTTGCAAGTGTTTTGCCACGGTCTTAGGAAGTTTGTTCCAAGTTTGCAAGTGTTTGGCATGGTGTTATTAAATTTGTACCAAGTTTGCAAGTGTTTTGGCATGTCCTTATTAAATTTGTACAGAGTTTGCAAGTGTTTGGCATGGTCTTATTAAAATTGTACCAAGTTTGCAAGTGTTTTGGCATGGTCTTATTAAATTTGTACCAGGTTTGCAAGTGTTTTGGCATGGTCTTAGGAAGTTTGTTCCAAGTTTGCAAGTGTTTTGGCATGGTCTTATTCAATTTGTACCAAGTTTGCAAGTGTTTTGGCATGGTCTTATTAAATTTGTACAGAGTTTGCAAGTGTTTGGCATGGTCTTACTAAAATTGTACCAAGTTTGCAAGTGTTTTGGCATGGTCTTATTAACTTTGTACCAAGTTTGCAGGTGTTTTGTCATGGTCTTATTCAATTTGTACCAAGTTTGCAAGTGTTTTGCCACGGTCTTAGGAAGTTTGTTCCAAGTTTGCAAGTGTTTGGCATGGTCTTATTAAATTTGTACCAAGTTTGCAAGTGTTTTGGCAGGGTCTTATTAAATTTGTACAGAGTTTGCAAGTGTTTGGCATGGTCTTATTAAAATTGTACCAAGTTTGCAAGTGTTTTGGCATGGTCTTATTAACTTTGTACCAAGTTTGCAGGTGTTTTGGCATGGTCTTATTCAATTTGTACCAAGTTTGCAAGTGTTTTGCCACGGTCTTAGGAAGTTTGTTCCAAGTTTGCAAGTGTTTGGCATGGTCTTATTAAATTTGTACCAAGTTTGAAAGTGTTTTGGCATGTCCTTATTAAATTTGTTCCAAGTTTGCAAATTTTTTGACATGGTTTTATTAAATTTGTACCAAGTTTACAAGTGTTTTGGCATGGTCTTAGGAAGTTTGTTCCAAGTTTACAAGTGTTTGGCATGATCTTATTAAATTTGTGCCAAGTTTGCAAGTGTTTGGCATGGTCTTACTAAAATTGTACCAAGTTTGCAAGTGTTTTGGCATGGTTTTATTAACTTTGTACCAAGTTTGCAGGTGTTTTGGCATGGTCTTAGGAAGTTTGTTCCAAATTTGCTAGTGTTTTGCCACGGTCTTAGGAAGTTTGTTCCAAGTTTGCAAGTGTTTGGCATGGTCTTATTAAATTTGTACCAAGTTTGCAAGTGTTTTGGCATGGTCTTATTAAATTTGTACAGAGTTTGCAAGTGTTTGGCATGGTCTTACTAAAATTGTACCAAGTTTGCAAGTGTTTTGGCATGGTCTTATTAACTTTGTACCAAGTTTGCAGGTGTTTTGTCATGGTCTTATTCAATTTGTACCAAGTTTGCAAGTGTTTTGCCACGGTCTTAGGAAGTTTGTTCCAAGTTTGCAAGTGTTTGGCATGGTCTTATTAAATTTGTACCAAGTTTGCAAGTGTTTTGGCAGGGTCTTATTAAATTTGTACAGAGTTTGCAAGTGTTTGGCATGGTCTTATTAAAATTGTACCAAGTTTGCAAGTGTTTTTGCATGGTCTTATTAACTTTGTACCAAGTTTGCAGGTGTTTTGGCATGGTCTTATTCAATTTGTACCAAGTTTGCAAGTGTTTTGCCACGGTCTTAGGAAGTTTGTTCCAAGTTTGCAAGTGCTTGGCATGGTCTTATTAAATTTGTACCAAGTTTGCAAGTGTTTTGGCATGTCCTTATTAAATTTGTTCCAAGTTTGCAAATTTTTTGACATGGTTTTATTAAATTTGTACCAAGTTTACAAGTGTTTTGGCATGGTCTTAGGAAGTTTGTTCCAAGTTTGCAAGTGTTTGGCATGGTCTTATAAAATTTTTACCAAGTTTGCAGGTGTTTTGACATGGTCTTATTAAATTTGTTCCTCGTTTGCAAGTGTTTTGGCAGGGTCTTATTAAATTTGTACCAAGTTTGCAAGTGTTTTGGCATGGTCTTATTAAACTTCTACCAAGCTTGCAAGTGTTTTGACAGGTCTTACTTAATTTGTACCAAGTTTGCAAGTGTTTGGCATGGTCTTATTAACTTTGTACCAAGGTTGCAAGTGTTTTGGCATGGTCTTAGGAAGTTTGTTCCAAGTTTGCAAGTGTTTGGCATGGTCTTATTAAATTTGTACCAAGTTTGCAAGTGTTTGGCATGGTCGTATTAAATTTGTTCCAAGTTTGCAAGTGTTTTGGCATGGTCTTACTACATTTGTACCAAGTTTGCAAGTGTTTTGGCATGGTCTTAGGAAGTTTGTTCCAAGTTTGCAAGTGTTTTGGCATGGTCTTATTAAACTTGTACCAAGTTTGCAAGTGTTTTGGCAAGGTCTTATTAAATTTGTTCCAAGTTTGCAGGTGTTTTGGCATGGTCTTAGGAAGTTTGTTTCAAGTTTGCAAGTGTTTGGCATGGTCTTATTAAAATTGTACCAAGTTTGCAAGTGTTTTGGCATGGTCTTAGGAAGTTTGTACCAAGTTTGCAAGTGTTTTGGCATGGTCTTATTAAACTTGTACCAAGTTTGCAAGTGTTTTGGCATGGTCTTAGGAAGTTTGTTCCAAGTTTGCAAGTGTTTTGGCATGGTCTTATTAAACTTGTACCAAGTTTGCAAGTGTTTTGGCAAGGTCTTATTAAATTTGTTCCAAGTTTGCAGGTGTTTTGGCATGGTCTTAGGAAGCTTGTTTCAAGTTTGCAAGTGTTTGGCATGGTCTTATTAAAATTGTACCAAGTTTGCAAGTGTTTTGGCATGGTCTTATTAAATTTGTACCAAGTTTGCAAGTGTTTTGGCATGGTCTTATTAAATTTGTACCAAGTTTGCAAGTGTTTTGGCATGGTCTTAGGAAGTTTGTACCAAGTTTGCAAGTGTTTGGCATGGTCTTATTAAATTTGTACCAAGTTTGCTAGTGTTTGGCATGGTCTTATTAAATTTGTACCAAGTTTGCAAGTGTTTTGGCATGGTCTTATTAAATTTTTATCAAGTTTGCAAGTGTTTTGGCATGGTCTTAGGAAGTTTGTTCCAAGTTTGCAAGTGTTTTGGCATTATCTTATAAAAATTGTACCAAGTTTGCAAGTGTTTTGGCATGGTCTTATTAAATTTGTACCAAGTTTGCAAGTGTTTGGCATGGTCGTGTTAAATAAGTACCAAGTTTGCAAGTGTTTTGGCATGGTCTTATTAACTTTGTACCAAGGTTGTAAGTGTTTTGGCATGGTCTTAATAAATTTGTACCAAGTTTGCAAGTGTTTTGGCATGGTCTTAGGAAGTTTGTACCAAGTTTGCAAGTGTTTTGGCATGGTCTTAGGAAGTTTGTTCCAAGTTTGCAAGTGTTTTGGCATGGTCTTATTAAATTTGTACCAAGTTTGCAAGTGTTTTGGCATGGTCTTAGGAAGTTTGTTCCAAGTTTGCAAGTGTTTTGGCATGGTCTTATTAAATTTGTACCAATTTTGCAAGTGTTTTGGCATGGTCTTAGGAAGTTTGTTCCAAGTTTGCAAGTGTTTTGGCATGGTCTTATTAAACTTGTAACAAGTTTGCAAGTGTTTTGGCAAGGTCTTATTAAATTTGTTCCAAGTTTGCAGGTGTTTTGGCATGGTCTTAGGAAGTTTGTTTCAAGTTTGCAAGTGTTTGGCATGGTCTTATTAAAATTGTACCAAGTTTGCAAGTGTTTTGGCATGGTCTTAGGAAGTTTGTACCAAGTTTGCAAGTGTTTTGGCATGTTCTTAGGAAGTTTGTTCCAAGTTTGCAAGTGTTTTGGCATGGTCTTATTAAACTTGTACCAAGTTTGCAAGTGTTTGGCATGGTCTTATTAAATTTGTACCAAGTTTGCAAGTGTTTTGGCATGGTCTTAGGAAGTTTTTTCCAAGTTTGCAAGTGTTTTGGCATGATCTTTTTAAAATTGTACCAAGTTTGCAAGTGTTTTGGCATGGTCTTATTAAATTTGTACCAAGTTTGCAAGTGTTTTGGCATGGTCTTATTAAATTTGTACCAAGTTTGCAAGTGTTTTGGCATGGTCTTAGGAAGTTTGTTCCAAGTTTGCAAGTGTTTGGCATGGTCTTATTAAATTTGTACCAAGTTTGTAAGTGTTTTGGCATGGTCTTATTAAATTTGTACCAAGTTTGCAAGTGTTTTGGCGTGATCTTATTAAAATTGTACCAAGTTTGCAAGTGTTTTGGCATGGTCTTATTAAATTTGTACCAAATTTACAAGTGTTTGGCATGGTCTTATTAAAATTGTACCAAGTTTGCAAGTGTTTTGGCATGGTCTTATTAAATTTGTACCAAGTTTGCAAGTGTTTTGGCATGGTCTTATTAAATTTGTACCAAGTTTGCAAGTGTTTTGGCATGGTCTTAGGAAGTTTGTACCAAGTTTGCAAGTGTTTGGCATGGTCTTATTAAATTTGTACCAAGTTTGCTAGTGTTTGGCATGGTCTTATTAAATTTGTACCAAGTTTGCAAGTGTTTTGGCATGGTCTTATTAAATTTTTATCAAGTTTGCAAGTGTTTTGGCATGGTCTTAGGAAGTTTGTTCCAAGTTTGCAAGTGTTTTGGCATTATCTTATAAAAATTGTACCAAGTTTGCAAGTGTTTTGGCATGGTCTTATTAAATTTGTACCAAGTTTGCAAGTGTTTGGCATGGTCGTGTTAAATAAGTACCAAGTTTGCAAGTGTTTTGGCATGGTCTTATTAACTTTGTACCAAGGTTGTAAGTGTTTTGGCATGGTCTTAATAAATTTGTACCAAGTTTGCAAGTGTTTTGGCATGGTCTTAGGAAGTTTGTATCAAGTTTGCAAGTGTTTTGGCATGGTCTTAGGAAGTTTGTTCCAAGTTTGCAAGTGTTTTGGCATGGTCTTATTAAATTTGTACCAAGTTTGCAAGTGTTTTGGCATGGTCTAAGGAAGTTTGTTCCAAGTTTGCAAGTGTTTTGGCATGGTCTTATTAAATTTGTACCAAGTTTGCAAGTGTTTTGGCATGGTCTTAGGAAGTTTGTTCCAAGTTTGCAAGTGTTTTGGCATGGTCTTATTAAACTTGTAACAAGTTTGCAAGTGTTTTGGCAAGGTCTTATTAAATTTGTTCCAAGTTTGCAGGTGTTTTGGCATGGTCTTAGGAAGTTTGTTTCAAGTTTGCAAGTGTTTGGCATGGTCTTATTAAAATTGTACCAAGTTTGCAAGTGTTTTGGCATGGTCTTAGGAAGTTTGTACCAAGTTTGCAAGTGTTTTGGCATGTTCTTAGGAAGTTTGTTCCAAGTTTGCAAGTGTTTTGGCATGGTCTTATTAAACTTGTACCAAGTTTGCAAGTGTTTGGCATGGTCTTATTAAATTTGTACCAAGTTTGCAAGTGTTTTGGCATGGTCTTAGGAAGTTTTTTCCAAGTTTGCAAGTGTTTTGGCATGATCTTTTTAAAATTGTACCAAGTTTGCAAGTGTTTTGGCATGGTCTTATTAAATTTGTACCAAGTTTGCAAGTGTTTTGGCATGGTCTTATTAAATTTGTACCAAGTTTGCAAGTGTTTTGGCATGGTCTTAGGAAGTTTGTACCAAGTTTGCAAGTGTTTGGCATGGTCTTATTAAATTTGTACCAAGTTTGCAAGTGTTTTGGCATGGTCTTATTAAATTTGTACCAAGTTTGCAAGTGTTTTGGCATGATCTTATTAAAATTGTACCAAGTTTGCAAGTGTTTTGGCATGGTCTTATTAAATTTGTACCAAATTTACAAGTGTTTGGCATGGTCGTGTTAAATAAGTACCAAGTTTACAAGTGTTTTGGCATGGTCTTATTAACTTTGTACCAAGTTTGCAAGTGTTTTGGCATGGTCTTATTAAATTTGTACCAAAATTGCAAGTGTTTTGGCATGGTCTTAGTAAGTTTGTACCAAGATTGCAAGTGTTTTGGCATGGTCTAAGGAAGTTTGTTACAAGTTTGCAAGTGTTTTGGCATGGTCGTATTACATTTGTACCAAGTTTGCAAGTGTTTTGGCATGGTCTTATTAAATTTTGACCAAGTTTGCAAGTGTTTTGGTATGGTCTTATTAAATTTGTACCAAGTTTGCAAGTGTTTTGGCATAGTCTTAGGAAGTTTTTTCCAAGTTTGCAAGTGTTTTGGTATGGTCTTATTAAATTTGTACCAAGTTTGCAAGTGTTTTGGCATGGTCTTATTAACTTTGTACCAAGGTTGCAAGTGTTTTGGCATGGTCTTAGGAAGTTTGTTCCAAGTTTGCAAGTGTTTGGCATGATCTTATTAAATTTGTGCCAAGTTTGCAAGTGTTTTTGCATGGTCTTAGGAAGTTTGTACCAAGTTTGCAAGTGTTTGGCATGGTCGTATTACATTTGTACCAAGTTTGCAAGTGTTTTGGCATGGTCTTATTAAATTTTGACCAAGTTTGCAAGTGTTTTGGTATGGTCTTATTAAATTTGTACCAAGTTTGCAAGTGTTTTGGCATGGTCTTATTAACTTTGTACCAAGGTTGCAAGTGTTTTGGCATGGTCTTAGGAAGTTTGTTCCAAGTTTGCAAGTGTTTGGCATGGTCTTAGGAAGTTTGTTCCAAGTTTGCAAGTGTTTTGGCATGGTCTTATGAAATTTGTACCAAGTTTGCAAGTGTTTTGGCATGGTCTTAGGAAGTTTGTTCCAAGTTTGCAAGTGTTTTGGTATGGTCTTATCAAATTTGTACCAAGTTTGCAAGTGTTTTGGCATGGTCTTATTAACTTTGTACCAAGGTTGCAAGTGTTTTGGCATGGTCTTAGGAAGTTTGTTCCAAGTTTGCAAGTGTTTGGCATGATCTTATTAAATTTGTGCCAAGTTTGCAAGTGTTTTGGCATGGTCTGATTAACTTTGGGCCATGTTTGCAAGTGTTTTGGCATGGTCTTATTAAATTTGTACCAAGTTTGCAAGTGTTTTGGCATGGTCTTATTAAATTTGTACCAGGTTTGCAAGTGTTTTGGCATGGTCTTAGGAAGTTTGTTCCAAGTTTGCAAGTGTTTTGGCATGGTCTTTTTCAATTTGTACCAAGTTTGCAAGTGTTTTGGCATGGTCTTATTAAATTTGTACCAAAATTGCAAGTGTTTTGGCATGGTCTTAGTAAGTTTGTACCAAGATTGCAAGTGTTTTGGCATGGTCTAAGGAAGTTTGTTACAAGTTTGCAAGTGTTTTGGCATGGTCTTATTAAATTTGTACCAAGGTTGCAAGTGTTTTGGCATAGTCTTAGGAAGTTTTTTCCAAGTTTGCAAGTGTTTTGGTATGGTCTTATTAAATTTGTACCAAGTTTGCAAGTGTTTTGGCATGGTCTTATTAACTTTGTACCAAGGTTGCAAGTGTTTTGGCATGGTCTTAGGAAGTTTGTTCCAAGTTTGCAAGTGTTTGGCATGATCTTATTAAATTTGTGCCAAGTTTGCAAGTGTTTTTGCATGGTCTTAGGAAGTTTGTACCAAGTTTGCAAGTGTTTGGCATGGTCGTATTACATTTGTACCAAGTTTGCAAGTGTTTTGGCATGGTCTTATTAAATTTTGACCAAGTTTGCAAGTGTTTTGGTATGGTCTTATTAAATTTGTACCAAGTTTGCAAGTGTTTTGGCATGGTCTTATTAACTTTGTACCAAGGTTGCAAGTGTTTTGGCATGGTCTTAGGAAGTTTGTTCCAAGTTTGCAAGTGTTTGGCATGGTCTTAGGAAGTTTGTTCCAAGTTTGCAAGTGTTTTGGCATGGTCTTATGAAATTTGTACCAAGTTTGCAAGTGTTTTGACATGGTCTTAGGAAGTTTGTTCCAAGTTTGCAAGTGTTTTGGTATGGTCTTATCAAATTTGTACCAAGTTTGCAAGTGTTTTGGCATGGTCTTATTAACTTTGTACCAAGGTTGCAAGTGTTTTGGCATGGTCTTAGGAAGTTTGTTCCAAGTTTGCAAGTGTTTGGCATGATCTTATTAAATTTGTGCCA
This sequence comes from Anopheles atroparvus, assembly GCA_914969975.1. Lineage (NCBI taxonomy): Eukaryota > Metazoa > Arthropoda > Insecta > Diptera > Culicidae > Anopheles > Anopheles atroparvus. The sequence continues at coordinate 10,103,005 of CAJZCY010000006.1, read as the reverse complement.
AGTTTGCAAGTGTTTTGGCATGGTCTTATTAACTTTGTGCCATGTTTGCAAGTGTTTTGGCATGGTCTTATTAAATTTGTACCAAGTTTGCAAGTGTTTTGGCATGGTCTTATTAAATTTGTACCAGGTTTGCAAGTGTTTTGGCATGGTCTTAGGAAGTTTGTTCCAAGTTTGCAAGTGTTTTGGCATGGTCTTATTCAATTTGTACCAAGTTTGCAAGTGTTTTGGCATGGTCTTATTAAATTTGTACAGAGTTTGCAAGTGTTTGGCATGGTCTTAGTAAGTTTGTACCAAGATTGCAAGTGTTTTGGCATGGTCTTAGGAAGTTTGTTCCAAGTTTGCAAGTGTTTTGGCATGGTCTTATTAAATTTGTACCAAGGTTGCAAGTGTTTTGGCATAGTCTTAGGAAGTTTTTTCCAAGTTTGCAAGTGTTTGGCATGGTCTTAGGAAGTTTGTTCCAAGTTTGCAAGTGTTTTGGTATGGTCTTATTAAATTTGTACCAAGTTTGCAAGTGTTTTGGCATGTCCTTATTAAATTTGTACACAGTTTGCAAGTGTTTGGCATGGTCTTATTAAAATTGTACCAAGTTTGCAAGTGTTTTGGCATGGTCTTATTAACTTTGTACCAAGTTTGCAGGTGTTTTGGCATGGTCTTATTCAATTTGTACCAAGTTTGCAAGTGTTTTGCCACGGTCTTAGGAAGTTTGTTCCAAGTTTGCAAGTGTTTGGCATGGTCTTATTAAATTTGTACCAAGTTTGCAAGTGTTTTGGCATGTCCTTATTAAATTTGTACACAGTTTGCAAGTGTTTGGCATGGTCTTATTAAAATTGTACCAAGTTTGCAAGTGTTTTGGCATGGTCTTATTAATTTTGTACCAAGTTTGCAAGTGTTTTGGCATGGTCTTAGGAAGTTTGTTCCAAGTTTGCAAGTGTTTTGGCATGGTTTTAGGAAGTTTGTTCCAAGTTTGCAAGTGTTTTGGCATGGTCTTATAAAATTTGTACAGAGTTTGCAAGTGTTTTGGCATGGTCTTATTCAATTTGTACCATGTTTGCAAGTGTTTTGGCATGGTCTTATTCAATTTGTACCAAGTTTGCAAGTGTTTTGCCACGGTCTTAGGAAGTTTGTTCCAAGTTTGCAAGTGTTTGGCATGATCTTATTAAATTTGTACCAAGTTTGCAAGTGTTTTGGCATGTCCTTATTAAATTTGTTCCAAGTTTGCAAGTGTTTTGGCATGGTCTTAGGAAGTTTGTACCAAGTTTGCAAGTGTTTGGCATGGTCTTATGAATTTTGTACCAAGTTTGCAAGTGTTTTGGCATGGTCTTATTAAATTTGTACCAAGTTTGCAAGTGTTTTGGCATGGTCTTAGGAAGTTTGTTCCAAGTTTGCAAGTGTTTTGGCATGGTTTTAGGAAGTTTGTTCCAAGTTTGCAAGTGTTTTGGCATGGTCTTATAAAATTTGTACAGAGTTTGCAAGTGTTTTGGCATGGTCTTATTCAATTTGTACCAAGTTTGCAAGTGTTTTGGCATGGTCTTATTAAATTTGTTCCAAGTTTGCAAGTGTTTTGGCATGGTCTTATTAAATTTGTACCAATTTTGCAGGTGTTTTGGCATGGTCTTATTAAATTTGTACCAAGTTTGCAAGTGTTTTGGCATGGTCTTAGGAAGTTTGTACCAAGTTTGCAAGTGTTTGGCATGGTCTTAGGAAGTTTGTTCCAAGTTTGCAAGTGTTTTGAAATGGTCTTATTAAATTTGTACCAAGTTTGCAGGTGTTTTGGCATGGTCTTAGGAAGTTTGTTCCAAGTTTGCAAGTGTTTTGGCATGGTCTTATTAAATTTGTACCAAGTTTGCAAGTGTTTTGGCATGGTCTTAGGAAGTTTGTACCAAGTTTGCAAGTGTTTGGCATGGTCTTATTAAATGTGTACCAAGTTTGCTAGTGTTTGGCATGGTCTTATTAAATTTGTACCAAGTTTGCAAGTGTTTTGGCATGGTCTTATTAAATTTGTACCAAGGTTGCAAGTGTTTTGGCATAGTCTTAGGAAGTTTTTTCCAAGTTTGCAAGTGTTTGGCATGGTCTTAGGAAGTTTGTTCCAAGTTTGAAAGTGTTTTGGTATGGTCTTATTAAATTTGTACCAAGTTTGCAAGTGTTTTGGCATGGTCTTATTAACTTTGTACCAAGTTTGCAGGTGTTTTGGCATGGTCTTATTCAATTTGTACCAAGTTTGCAAGTGTTTTGCCACGGTCTTAGGAAGTTTGTTCCAAGTTTGCAAGTGTTTGGCATGGTCTTATTAAATTTGTACCAAGTTTGCAAGTGTTTTGGCATGTCCTTATTAAATTTGTACACAGTTTGCAAGTGTTTGGCATGGTCTTATTAAAATTGTACCAAGTTTGCAAGTGTTTTGGCATGGTCTTATTAACTTTGTACCAAGTTTGCAGGTGTTTTGGCATGGTCTTATTCAATTTGTACCAAGTTTGTAAGTGATTTGGCATGGTCTTAGGAAGTTTGTTCCAAGTTTGCAAGTGTTTGGCATGGTCTTATTAAATTTGTACCAAGTTTGCAAGTGTTTTGGCATGTCCTTATTAAATTTGTTCCAAGTTTGCAAGTGTTTTGGCATGGTCTTAGGAAGTTTGTACCAAGTTTGCAAGTGTTTGGCATGGTCTTATGAATTTTGTACCAAGTTTGCAAGTGTTTTGGCATGGTCTTATTAAATTTGTATCAAGTTTGCAAGTGTTTTGGCATGGTCTTAGGAAGTTTGTTCCAAGTTTGCAAGTGTTTTGGCATGGTTTTAGGAAGTTTGTTCCAAGTTTGCAAGTGTTTTGGCATGGTCTTATAAAATTTGTACAGAGTTTGCAAGTGATTTGGCATGGTCTTATTCAATTTGTACCAAGTTTGCAAGTGTTTTGGCATGGTCTTATTAAATTTGTTCCAAGTTTGCAAGTGTTTTGGCATGGTTTTATTAAATTTGTACCAAGTTTGCAAGTGTTTTGGCATGGTCTTATTAAATTTGTTCCAAGTTTGCAAGTGTTCTGGCATGGTCTTAATAAATTTGTACCAAGTTTGCAAGTGTTTTGGCATGGTCTTATTAAATGTGTACCAAGTTTGCTAGTGTTTGGCATGGTCTTATTAAATTTGTACCAAGTTTGCAAGTGTTTTGGCATGGTCTTATTAAATTTGTACCAAGTTTGCAAGTGTTTTGGCATGGTCTTAGGAAGTTTGTACCAAGTTTGCAAGTGTTTGGCATGGTCTTATTAAATGTGTACCAAGTTTGCTAGTGTTTGGCATGGTCTTATTAAATTTGTACCAAGTTTGCAAGTGTTTTGGCATGGTCTTAGGAAGTTTGTACCAAGTTTGCAAGTGTTTGGCATGGTCTTAGGAAGTTTGTTCCAAGTTTGCAAGTGTTTTGAAATGGTCTTATTAAATTTGTACCAAGTTTGCAGGTGTTTTGGCATGGTCTTAGGAAGTTTGTTCCAAGTTTGCAAGTGTTTTGGCATGGTCTTATTAAATTTGTACCAAGTTTGCAAGTGTTTTGGCATGGTCTTAGGAAGTTTGTACCAAGTTTGCAAGTGTTTGGCATGGTCTTATTAAATGTGTACCAAGTTTGCTAGTGTTTGGCATGGTCTTATTAAATTTGTACCAAGTTTGCAAGTGTTTTGGCATGGTCTTATTAAATTTTTATCAAGTTTGCAAGTGTTTTGGCATGGTCTTAGGAAGTTTGTTCCAAGTTTGCAAGTGTTTTGGCATGATCTTATTAAAATTGTACCAAGTTTGCAAGTGTTTTGGCATGGTCTCATTAAATTTGTACCAAGTTTGCAAGTGTTTTGGCATGGTCTTATTAAATTTGTTCCAAGTTTGCAAGTGTTTTGGCATGGTCTTATTAAATTTGTACCAAGTTTGCAAGTGTTTTGGCATGGTCTTATTAAATTTGTACCAAATGTGCATGTGTTTTGGCATGGTCTTATTAACCTTGTGCCAAGTTTGCAAGTGTTTTGGCATGGGCTTATTAAATTTGTACCAAGTTTGCAAGTGTTTTGGCATGGTCTTATTAAATTTGTACCAGGTTTGCAAGTGTTTTGGCATGGTCTTAGGAAGTTTGTTCCAAGTTTGCAAGTGTTTTGGCATGGTCTTATTCAATTTGTACCAAGTTTGCAAGTGTTTTGGCATGGTCTTATTAAATTTGTACAGAGTTTGCAAGTGTTTGGCATGGTCTTATTAAAATTGTACCAAGTTTGCAAGTGTTTTGGCATGGTCTCATTAAATTTGTACCAAGTTTGCAAGTATTTTGGCATGGTCTTATTCACTTTGTACCAAGGTTGCAAGTGTTTTGGCATGGTCTTAGGAAGTTTGTTCCAAGTTCGCAAGTGTTTGGCATGATCTTATTAAATTTGTGCCAAGTTTGCAAGTGTTTTGGCATGGTCTGATTAACTTTGTGCCATGTTTGCAAGTGTTTTGGCATGGTCTTATTAAATTTGTACCAAGTTTGCAAGTGTTTTGGCATGGTCTTATTAAATTTGTACCAGGTTTGCAAGTGTTTTGGCATGGTCTTAGGAAGTTTGTTCCAAGTTTGCAAGTGTTTTGGCATGGTCTTATTCAATTTGTACCAAGTTTGCAAGTGTTTTGGCATGGTCTTATTAAATTTGTACAGAGTTTGCAAGTGTTTGGCATGGTCTTAGTAAGTTTGTACCAAGATTGCAAGTGTTTTGGCATGGTCTTAGGAAGTTTGTTCCAAGTTTGCAAGTGTTTTGGCATGGTCTTATTAAATTTGTACCAAGGTTGCAAGTGTTTTGGCATAGTCTTAGGAAGTTTTTTCCAAGTTTGCAAGTGTTTGGCATGGTCTTAGGAAGTTTGTTCCAAGTTTGCAAGTGTTTTGGTATGGTCTTATTAAATTTGTACCAAGTTTGCAAGTGTTTTGGCATGGTCTTATTAACTTTGTACCAAGTTTGCAGGTGTTTTGGCATGGTCTTATTCAATTTGTACCAAGTTTGCAAGTGTTTTGCCACGGTCTTAGGAAGTTTGTTCCAAGTTTGCAAGTGTTTGGCATGGTCTTATTAAATTTGTACCAAGTTTGCAAGTGTTTTGGCATGTCCTTATTAAATTTGTACACAGTTTGCAAGTGTTTGGCATGGTCTTATTAAAATTGTACCAAGTTTGCAAGTGTTTTGGCATGGTCTTATTAACTTTGTACCAAGTTTGCAGGTGTTTTGGCATGGTCTTATTCAATTTGTACCAAGTTTGCAAGTGTTTTGCCACGGTCTTAGGAAGTTTGTTCCAAGTTTGCAAGTGTTTGGCATGGTCTTATTAAATTTGTACCAAGTTTGCAAGTGTTTTGGCATGTCCTTATTAAATTTGTTCCAAGTTTGCAAGTGTTTTGGCATGGTCTTAGGAAGTTTGTACCAAGTTTGCAAGTGTTTGGCATGGTCTTATGAATTTTGTACCAAGTTTGCAAGTGTTTTGGCATGGTCTTATTAAATTTGTACCAAGTTTGCAAGTGTTTTGGCATGGTCTTAGGAAGTTTGTTCCAAGTTTGCAAGTGTTTTGGCATGGTTTTAGGAAGTTTGTTCCAAGTTTGCAAGTGTTTTGGCATGGTCTTATAAAATTTGTACAGAGTTTGCAAGTGTTTTGGCATGGTCTTATTCAATTTGTACCAAGTTTGCAAGTGTTTTGGCATGGTCTTATAAAATTTGTTCCAAGTTTGCAAGTGTTTTGGCATGGTCTTATTAAATTTGTACCAATTTTGCAGGTGTTTTGGCATGGTCTTATTAAATTTGTACCAAGTTTGCAAGTGTTTTGGCATGGTCTTAGGAAGTTTGTACCAAGTTTGCAAGTGTTTGGCATGGTCTTAGGAAGTTTGTTCCAAGTTTGCAAGTGTTTTGAAATGGTCTTATTAAATTTGTAGCAAGTTTGCAGGTGTTTTGGCATGGTCTTAGGAAGTTTGTTCCAAGTTTGCAAGTGTTTTGGCATGGTCTTATTAAATTTGTACCAAGTTTGCAAGTGTTTTGGCATGGTCTTAGGAAGTTTGTACCAAGTTTGCAAGTGTTTGGCATGGTCTTATTAAATGTGTACCAAGTTTGCTAGTGTTTGGCATGGTCTTATTAAATTTGTACCAAGTTTGCAAGTGTTTTGGCATGGTCTTATTAAATTTGTACCAAGGTTGCAAGTGTTTTGGCATAGTCTTGGGAAGTTTTTTCCAAGTTTGCAAGTGTTTGGCATGGTCTTAGGAAGTTTGTTCCAAGTTTGAAAGTGTTTTGGTATGGTCTTATTAAATTTGTACCAAGTTTGCAAGTGTTTTGGCATGGTCTTATTAACTTTTTACCAAGTTTGCAGGTGTTTTGGCATGGTCTTATTCAATTTGTACCAAGTTTGCAAGTGTTTTGCCACGGTCTTAGGAAGTTTGTTCCAAGTTTGCAAGTGTTTGGCATGGTCTTATTAAATTTGTACCAAGTTTGCAAGTGTTTTGGCATGTCCTTATTAAATTTGTACACAGTTTGCAAGTGTTTGGCATGGTCTTATTAAAATTGTACCAAGTTTGCAAGTGTTTTGGCATGGTCTTATTAACTTTGTACCAAGTTTGCAGGTGTTTTGGCATGGTCTTATTCAATTTGTACCAAGTTTGCAAGTGTTTTGCCACGGTCTTAGGAAGTTTGTTCCAAGTTTGCAAGTGTTTGGCATGGTCTTATTAAATTTGTACCAAGTTTGCAAGTGTTTTGGCATGTCCTTATTAAATTTGTTCCAAGTTTGCAAGTGTTTTGGCATGGTCTTAGGAAGTTTGTACCAAGTTTGCAAGTGTTTGGCATGGTCTTATGAATTTTGTACCAAGTTTGCAAGTGTTTTGGCATGGTCTTATTAAATTTGTATCAAGTTTGCAAGTGTTTTGGCATGGTCTTAGGAAGTTTGTTCCAAGTTTGCAAGTGTTTTGGCATGGTTTTAGGAAGTTTGTTCCAAGTTTGCAAGTGTTTTGGCATGGTCTTATAAAATTTGTACAGAGTTTGCAAGTGTTTTGGCATGGTCTTATTCAATTTGTACCAAGTTTGCAAGTGTTTTGGCATGGTCTTTTTAAATTTGTTCCAAGTTTGCAAGTGTTTTGGCATGGTCTTATTAAATTTGTACCAATTTTGCAGGTGTTTTGGCATGGTCTTATTAAATTTGTACCAAGTTTGCAAGTGTTTTGGCATGGTCTTAGGAAGTTTGTACCAAGTTTGCAAGTGTTTGGCATGGTCTTAGGAAGTTTGTTCCAAGTTTGCAAGTGTTTTGAAATGGTCTTATTAAATTTGTACCAAGTTTGCAGGTGTTTTGGCATGGTCTTAGGAAGTTTGTTCCAAGTTTGCAAGTGTTTTGGCATGGTCTTATTAAATTTGTACCAAGTTTGCAAGTGTTTTGGCATGGTCTTAGGAAGTTTGTACCAAGTTTGCAAGTGTTTGGCATGGTCTTATTAAATGTGTACCAAGTTTGCTAGTGTTTGGCATGGTCTTATTAAATTTGTACCAAGTTTGCAAGTGTTTTGGCATGGTCTTATTAAATTTTTATCAAGTTTGCAAGTGTTTTGGCATGGTCTTAGGAAGTTTGTTCCAAGTTTGCAAGTGTTTTGGCATGATCTTATTAAAATTGTACCAAGTTTGCAAGTGTTTTGGCATGGTCTCATTAAATTTGTACCAAGTTTGCAAGTGTTTTGGCATGGTCTTATTAAATTTGTTCCAAGTTTGCAAGTGTTTTGGCATGGTCTTATTAAATTTGTACCAAGTTTGCAAGTGTTTTGGCATGGTCTTATTAAATTTGTACCAAATGTGCATGTGTTTTGGCATGGTCTTATTAACTTTGTGCCAAGTTTGCAAGTGTTTTGGCATGGGCTTATTAAATTTGTACCAAGTTTGCAAGTGTTTTGGCATGGTCTTATTAAATTTGTACCAGGTTTGCAAGTGTTTTGGCATGGTCTTAGGAAGTTTGTTCCAAGTTTGCAAGTGTTTTGGCATGGTCTTATTCAATTTGTACCAAGTTTGCAAGTGTTTTGGCATGGTCTTATTAAATTTGTACAGAGTTTGCAAGTGTTTGGCATGGTCTTATTAAAATTGTACCAAGTTTGCAAGTGTTTTGGCATGGTCTTATTAACTTTGTACCAAGTTTGCAGGTGTTTTGGCATGGTCTTATTAAATTTGTACCAAGTTTGCAAGTGTTTTGCCACGGTCTTAGGAAGTTTGTTCCAAGTTTGCAAGTGTTTGGCATGGTCTTATTAAATTTGTACCAAGTTTGCAAGTGTTTTGGCATGGTCTTATTAAATTTGTTCCAAGTTTGCAAGTGTTTTGGCATGGTCTTAGGAAGTTTGTACCAAGTTTGCAAGTGTTTGGCATGGTCTTATGAAATTTGTACCAAGTTTGCAAGTGTTTTGGCATGGTTTTATTAAATTTGTACCAAGTTTAAAGTGTTTTGGCATGGTCTTAGGAAGTTTGTTCCAAGTTTGCAAGTGTTTTGGCATGGTCTTAGGAAGTTTGTACCAAGTTTGCAAGTGTTTTGGCATGGTCTTATTAAATTTGTACCAAGTTTGCAAGTGTTTTGGCATGGTCTTATTAAATTTGTTCCAAGTTTGCAAGTGTTTTGGCATGGTCTTATTAACTTTGTGCCAAGTTTGCAAGTGTTTTGGCATGGTCTTATTAAATTTGTACCAAGTTTGCAAGTGTTTGGCATGGTCTTAGGAAGTTTTATCCAAGTTTGTAAGTGTTTGGCATGGTCTTATTACATTTGTACCAAGTTTGCAAGTGTTTTGGCATGGTCTTAGGAAGTTTGTTCCAAGTTTGCAAATGTTTTGGCATGGTCTTAGGAAGTTTGTTCCAAGTTTGCAAGTGTTTTGGCATGGTCTTAGGAAGTTTGTTCCAAGTTTGCAAGTGTTTTGGCATGGTCCTATTAAATTTGTACCAAGGTTGTAAGTGTTTTGGCATGGTCTTAGGAAGTTTTTTCCAAGTTTGCAAGTGTTTTGGCATGGTCTTAGGAAGTTTGTTCCAAGTTTGCAAGTGTTTGGCATGGTCTTATTAAATTTGTACCAAGTTTGCAAGTGTTTTGGCATGGTCTTATTAAATTTGTACCAAGTTTGCAAGTGTTTTAGCATGGTCTTAGGAAGTTTGTTCCAAGGTTGCAAGTGTTTTGGCATGGTCTCATTAAATTTGTTCCAAGTTTGCAAGTTTTAGGCATGGTCTTATTAAACTTGTATCAAGTTTGCAATTGTTTTGGCATGGTCTTATTAAATTTGTACCAAGTTTGCAAGTGTTTTGGCATGGTCTTATTAAATTTGTACCAAGTTTGCAAGTGTTTGGCATGGTCTTAGGAAGTTTTTTCCAAGTTTGCAAGTGTTTGGCATGGTTTTATTACATTTGTACCAAGTTTGCAAGTGTTTTGGCATGGTCTTAGGAAGTTTGTTCCAAGTTTGCAAATGTTTTGGCATGGTCTTAGGAAGTTTTTTCCAAGTTTGTAAGTGTTTTGGCATGGTCTTATTAAATTTGTACCAAGTTTGCAAGTGTTTTGGCATGGTCTTATTAAATTTGTTCCAAGTTTGCAAGTGTTTTGGCATGGTCTTAGGAAGTTTGTTCAAAGTTTGCAAGTGTTTTGGCATGGTCTTATTCAATTTGTACCAAGTTTGCAAGTGTTTTGGCATGGTCTTATTAAATTTGTACAGAGTTTGCAAGTGTTTGGCATGGTCTTATTAAAATTGTACCAAGTTTGCAAGTGTTTTGGCATGGTCTTATTAACTTTGTGCCAAGTTTGCAAGTGTTTTGGCATGGGCTTATTAAATTTGTACCAAGTTTGCAAGTGTTTTGGCATGGTCTTATTAAATTTGTACCAGGTTTGCAAGTGTTTTGGCATGGTCTTAGGAAGTTTGTTCCAAGTTTGCAAGTGTTTTGGCATGGTCTTATTCAATTTGTACCAAGTTTGCAAGTGTTTTGGCATGGTCTTATTAAATTTGTACAGAGTTTGCAAGTGTTTGGCATGGTCTTATTAAAATTGTACCAAGTTTGCAAGTGTTTTGGCATGGTCTTATTAACTTTGTACCAAGTTTGCAGGTGTTTTGGCATGGTCTTATTAAATTTGTACCAAGTTTGCAAGTGTTTTGCCACGGTCTTAGGAAGTTTGTTCCAAGTTTGCAAGTGTTTGGCATGGTCTTATTAAATTTGTACCAAGTTTGCAAGTGTTTTGGCATGGTCTTATTAAATTTGTTCCAAGTTTGCAAGTGTTTTGGCATGGTCTTAGGAAGTTTGTACCAAGTTTGCAAGTGTTTGGCATGGTCTTATGAAATTTGTACCAAGTTTGCAAGTGTTTTGGCATGGTTTTATTAAATTTGTACCAAGTTTAAAGTGTTTTGGCATGGTCTTAGGAAGTTTGTTCCAAGTTTGCAAGTGTTTTGGCATGGTCTTAGGAAGTTTGTACCAAGTTTGCAAGTGTTTTGGCATGGTCTTATTAAATTTGTACCAAGTTTGCAAGTGTTTTGGCATGGTCTTATTAAATTTGTTCCAAGTTTGCAAGTGTTTTGGCATGGTCTTATTAACTTTGTGCCAAGTTTGCAAGTGTTTTGGCATGGTCTTATTAAATTTGTACCAAGTTTGCAAGTGTTTGGCATGGTCTTAGGAAGTTTTATCCAAGTTTGTAAGTGTTTGGCATGGTCTTATTACATTTGTACCAAGTTTGCAAGTGTTTTGGCATGGTCTTAGGAAGTTTGTTCCAAGTTTGCAAATGTTTTGGCATGGTCTTAGGAAGTTTGTTCCAAGTTTGCAAGTGTTTTGGCATGGTCTTAGGAAGTTTGTTCCAAGTTTGCAAGTGTTTTGGCATGGTCCTATTAAATTTGTACCAAGGTTGTAAGTGTTTTGGCATGGTCTTAGGAAGTTTTTTCCAAGTTTGCAAGTGTTTTGGCATGGTCTTAGGAAGTTTGTTCCAAGTTTGCAAGTGTTTGGCATGGTCTTATTAAATTTGTACCAAGTTTGCAAGTGTTTTGGCATGGTCTTATTAAATTTGTACCAAGTTTGCAAGTGTTTTAGCATGGTCTTAGGAAGTTTGTTCCAAGGTTGCAAGTGTTTTGGCATGGTCTCATTAAATTTGTTCCAAGTTTGCAAGTTTTAGGCATGGTCTTATTAAACTTGTATCAAGTTTGCAATTGTTTTGGCATGGTCTTATTAAATTTGTACCAAGTTTGCAAGTGTTTTGGCATGGTCTTATTAAATTTGTACCAAGTTTGCAAGTGTTTGGCATGGTCTTAGGAAGTTTTTTCCAAGTTTGCAAGTGTTTGGCATGGTTTTATTACATTTGTACCAAGTTTGCAAGTGTTTTGGCATGGTCTTAGGAAGTTTGTTCCAAGTTTGCAAATGTTTTGGCATGGTCTTAGGAAGTTTTTTCCAAGTTTGTAAGTGTTTTGGCATGGTCTTATTAAATTTGTACCAAGTTTGCAAGTGTTTTGGCATGGTCTTATTAAATTTGTTCCAAGTTTGCAAGTGTTTTGGCATGGTCTTATTAACTTTGTGCCAAGTTTGCAAGTGTTTTGGCATGGTCTTATTAAATTTGTACCAAGTTTGCAAGTGTTTGGCATGGTCTTAGGAAGTTTTTTCCAAGTTTGTAAGTGTTTGGCATGGTCTTATTACATTTGTACCAAGTTTGCAAGTGTTTTGGCATGGTCTTAGGAAGTTTGTTCCAAGTTTGCAAATGTTTTGGCATGGTCTTATTAAATTTGTACCAAGTTTGCAAGTGTTTTGGCATGGTCTTATTAACTTTGTACCAAGGTTGCAAGTGTTTTGGCATGGTCTTAGGAAGTTTGTTCCAAGTTTGCAAGTGTTTGGCATGGTCTTAGGAAGTTTGTTCCAAGTTTGCAAGTGTTTTGGCATGGTCTTATTAAATTTGTACCAAGTTTGCAAGTGTTTTGGCATGGTCTTAGGAAGTTTGTTCCAAGTTTGCAAGTGTTTTGGTATGGTCTTATCAAATTTGTACCAAGTTTGCAAGTGTTTTGGCATGGTCTTATTAAATTTGTACCAAGTTTGCAAGTGTTTGGCATGGTCTTAGGAAGTTTGTTCCAAGTTTGAAAGTGTTTTGGTATGGTCTTATTAAATTTGTACCAAGTTTGCAAGTGTTTTGGCATGGTCTTATTAACTTTGTACCAAGTTTGCAGGTGTTTTGGCATGGTCTTATTCAATTTGTACCAAGTTTGCAAGTGTTTTGCCACGGTCTTAGGAAGTTTGTTCCAAGTTTGCAAGTGTTTGGCATGGTCTTATTAAATTTGTACCAAGTTTGCAAGTGTTTTGGCATGTCCTTATTAAATTTGTACACAGTTTGCAAGTGTTTGGCATGGTCTTATTAAAATTGTACCAAGTTTGCAAGTGTTTTGGCATGGTCTTTTTAACTTTGTACCAAGTTTGCAGGTGTTTTGGCATGGTCTTATTCAATTTGTACCAAGTTTGCAAGTGTTTTGCCACGGTCTTAGGAAGTTTGTTCCAAGTTTGCAAGTGTTTGGCATGGTCTTATTAAATTTGTACCAAGTTTGCAAGTGTTTTGGCATGGTCTTATTAAATTTGTTCCAAGTTTGCAAGTGTTTTGGCATGGTCTTAGGAAGTTTGTACCAAGTTTGCAAGTGTTTGGCATGGTCTTATGAAATTTGTACCAAGTTTGCAAGTGTTTTGGCATGGTTTTATTAAATTTGTACCAAGTTTAAAGTGTTTTGGCATGGTCTTAGGAAGTTTGTTCCAAGTTTGCAAGTGTTTTGGCATGGTCTTAGGAAGTTTGTACCAAGTTTGCAAGTGTTTTGGCATGGTCTTATTAAATTTGTACCAAGTTTGCAAGTGTTTTGGCATGGTCTTATTAAATTTGTTCCAAGTTTGCAAGTGTTTTGGCATGGTCTTATTAACTTTGTGCCAAGTTTGCAAGTGTTTTGGCATGGTCTTATTAAATTTGTACCAAGTTTGCAAGTGTTTGGCATGGTCTTAGGAAGTTTTTTCCAAGTTTGTAAGTGTTTGGCATGGTCTTATTACATTTGTACCAAGTTTGCAAGTGTTTTGGCATGGTCTTAGGAAGTTTGTTCCAAGTTTGCAAATGTTTTGGCATGGTCTTAGGAAGTTTGTTCCAAGTTTGCAAGTGTTTTGGCATGGTCTTAGGAAGTTTGTTCCAAGTTTGCAAGTGTTTTGGCATGGTCCTATTAAATTTGTACCAAGGTTGTAAGTGTTTTGGCATGGTCTTAGGAAGTTTTTTCCAAGTTTGCAAGTGTTTTGGCATGGTCTTAGGAAGTTTGTGCCAAGTTTGCAAGTGTTTGGCATGGTCTTATTAAATTTGTACCAAGTTTGCAAGTGTTTTGGCATGGTCTTATTAAATTTGTACCAAGTTTGCAAGTGTTTTAGCATGGTCTTAGGAAGTTTGTTCCAAGGTTGCAAGTGTTTTGGCATGGTCTCATTAAATTTGTTCCAAGTTTGCAAGTTTTAGGCATGGTCTTATTAAACTTGTATCAAGTTTGCAATTGTTTTGGCATGGTCTTATTAAATTTGTACCAAGTTTGCAAGTGTTTTGGCATGGTCTTATTAAATTTGTACCAAGTTTGCAAGTGTTTGGCATGGTCTTAGGAAGTTTTTTCCAAGTTTGCAAGTGTTTGGCATGGTTTTATTACATTTGTACCAAGTTTGCAAGTGTTTTGGCATGGTCTTAGGAAGTTTGTTCCAAGTTTGCAAATGTTTTGGCATGGTCTTAGGAAGTTTTTTCCAAGTTTGTAAGTGTTTTGGCATGGTCTTATTAAATTTGTACCAAGTTTGCAAGTGTTTTGGCATGGTCTTATTAAATTTGTTCCAAGTTTGCAAGTGTTTTGGCATGGTCTTATTAACTTTGTGCCAAGTTTGCAAGTGTTTTGGCATGGTCTTATTAAATTCGTACCAAGTTTGCAAGTGTTTGGCATGGTCTTAGGAAGTTTTTTCCAAGTTTGTAAGTGTTTGGCATGGTCTTATTACATTTGTACCAAGTTTGCAAGTGTTTTGGCATGGTCTTAGGAAGTTTGTTCCAAGTTTGCAAATGTTTTGGCATGGTCTTATTAAATTTGTACCAAGTTTGCAAGTGTTTTGGCATGGTCTTATTAACTTTGTACCAAGGTTGCAAGTGTTTTGGCATGGTCTTAGGAAGTTTGTTGCAAGTTTGCAAGTGTTTGGCATGGTCTTAGGAAGTTTGTTCCAAGTTTGCAAGTGTTTTGGCATGGTCTTATTAAATTTGTACCAAGTTTGCAAGTGTTTTGGCATGGTCTTAGGAAGTTTGTTCCAAGTTTGCAAGTGTTTTGGTATGGTCTTATCAAATTTGTACCAAGTTTGCAAGTGTTTTGGCATGGTCTTATTAAATTTGTACCAAGTTTGCTAGTGTTTGGCATGGTCTTAGGAAGTTTGTTCCAAGTTTGAAAGTGTTTTGGTATGGTCTTATTAAATTTGTACCAAGTTTGCAAGTGTTTGGCATGGTCTTAGGAAGTTTTTTCCAAGTTTGTAAGTGTTTGGCATGGTCTTATTACATTTGTACCAAGTTTGCAAGTGTTTTGGCATGGTCTTAGGAAGTTTGTTCCAAGTTTGCAAATGTTTTGGCATGGTCTTATTAAATTTGTACCAAGTTTGCAAGTGTTTTGGCATGGTCTTATTAACTTTGTACCAAGGTTGCAAGTGTTTTGGCATGGTCTTAGGAAGTTTGTTCAAAGTTTGCAAGTGTTTGGCATGGTCTTATTAAATTTGTACCAAGTTTGCAAGTGTTTTGGCATGGTCTTATTCAATTTGTACCAAGTTTGCAAGTGTTTTGGCATGGTCTTATTAAATTTGTTCCAAGTTTGCAAGTGTTTTGGCATGGTCTTAATAAATTTGTACCAAGTTTGCAAGTGTTTTGGCATGGTCTTATTAAATTTGTACCAAGTTTGCAAGTGTTTGGCATGGTCTTAGGAAGTTTGTTCCAAGTTTGAAAGTGTTTTGGTATGGTCTTTTTAAATTTGTACCAAGTTTGCAAGTGTTTTGGCATGGTCTTATTAACTTTGTACCAAGTTTGCAGGTGTTTTGGCATGGTCTTATTCAATTTGTACCAAGTTTGCAAGTGTTTTGCCACGGTCTTAGGAAGTTTGTTCCAAGTTTGCAAGTGTTTGGCATGGTCTTATTAAATTTGTACCAAGTTTGCAAGTGTTTTGGCATGTCCTTATTAAATTTGTACACAGTTTGCAAGTGTTTGGCATGGTCTTCTTAAAATTGTACCAAGTTTGCAAGTGTTTTGGCATGGTCTTATTAACTTTGTACCAAGTTTGCAGGTGTTTTGGCATGGTCTTATTCAATTTGTACCAAGTTTGCAAGTGTTTTGCCACGGTCTTAGGAAGTTTGTTCCAAGTTTGCAAGTGTTTGGCATGGTCTTATTAAATTTGTACCAAGTTTGCAAGTGTTTTGGCATGTCCTTATTAAATTTGTTCCAAGTTTGCAAGTGTTTTGGCATGGTCTTAGGAAGTTTGTACCAAGTTTGCAAGTGTTTGGCATGGTCTTATGAATTTTGTACCAAGTTTGCAAGTGTTTTGGCATGGTCTTATTAAATTTGTATCAAGTTTGCAAGTGTTTTGGCATGGTCTTAGGAAGTTTGTTCCAAGTTTGCAAGTGTTTTGGCATGGTTTTAGGAAGTTTGTTCCAAGTTTGCAAGTGTTTTGGCATGGTCTTATAAAATTTGTACAGAGTTTGCAAGTGTTTTGGCATGGTCTTATTCAATTTGTACCAAGTTTGCAAGTGTTTTGGCATGGTCTTATTAAATTTGTTCCAAGGTTGAAAGTGTTTTGGCATGGTCTTATTAAATTTGTACCAATTTTGCAGGTGTTTTGGCATGGTCTTATTAAATTTGTACCAAGTTTGCAAGTGTTTTGGCATGGTCTTAGGAAGTTTGTACCAAGTTTGCAAGTGTTTGGCATGGTCTTAGGAAGTTTGTTCCAAGTTTGCAAGTGTTTTGAAATGGTCTTATTAAATTTGTACCAAGTTTGCAGGTGTTTTGGCATGGTCTTAGGAAGTTTGTTCCAAGTTTGCAAGTGTTTTGGCATGGTCTTATTAAATTTGTACCAAGTTTGCAAGTGTTTTGGCATGGTCTTAGGAAGTTTGTACCAAGTTTGCAAGTGTTTGGCATGGTTATATTAAATGTGTACCAAGTTTGCTAGTGTTTGGCATGGTCTTATTAAATTTGTACCAAGTTTGCAAGTGTTTTGGCATGGTCTTATTAAATTTTTATCAAGTTTGCAAGTGTTTTGGCATGGTCCTAGGAAGTTTGTTCCAAGTTTGCAAGTGTTTTGGCATGATCTTATTAAAATTGTACCAAGTTTGCAAGTGTTTTGGCATGGTCTCATTAAATTTGTACCAAGTTTGCAAGTGTTTTGGCATGGTCTTATTAAATTTGTTCCAAGTTTGCAAGTGTTTTGGCATGGTCTTATTAAATTTGTACCAAGTTTGCAAGTGTTTTGGCATGGTCTTATTAAATTTGTACCAAATGTGCATGTGTTTTGGCATGGTCTTATTAACTTTGTGCCAAGTTTGCAAGTGTTTTGGCATGGGCTTATTAAATTTGTACCAAGTTTGCAAGTGTTTTGGCATGGTCTTATTAAATTTGTACCAGGTTTGCAAGTGTTTTGGCATGGTCTTAGGAAGTTTGTTCCAAGTTTGCAAGTGTTTTGGCATGGTCTTATTCAATTTGTTCCAAGTTTGCAAGTGTTTTGGCATGGTCTTATTAAATTTGTACAGAGTTTGCAAGTGTTTGGCATGGTCTTATTAAAATTGTACCAAGTTTGCAAGTGTTTTGGCATGGTCTTATTAACTTTGTACCAAGTTTGCAGGTGTTTTGGCATGGTCTTATTAAATTTGTACCAAGTTTGCAAGTGTTTTGCCACGGTCTTAGGAAGTTTGTTCCAAGTTTGCAAGTGTTTGGCATGGTCTTATTAAATTTGTACCAAGTTTGCAAGTGTTTTGGCATGGTCTTATTAAATTTGTTCCAAGTTTGCAAGTGTTTTGGCATGGTCTTAGGAAGTTTGTACCAAGTTTGCAAGTGTTTGGCATGGTCTTATGAAATTTGTACCAAGTTTGCAAGTGTTTTGGCATGGTTTTATTAAATTTGTACCAAGTTTAAAGTGTTTTGGCATGGTCTTAGGAAGTTTGTTCCAAGTTTGCAAGTGTTTTGGCATGGTCTTAGGAAGTTTGTACCAAGTTTGCAAGTGTTTTGGCATGGTCTTATTAAATTTGTACCAAGTTTGCAAGTGTTTTGGCATGGTCTTATTAAATTTGTTCCAAGTTTGCAAGTGTTTTGGCATGGTCTTATTAACTTTGTGCCAAGTTTGCAAGTGTTTTGGCATGGTCTTATTAAATTTGTACCAAGTTTGCAAGTGTTTGGCATGGTCTTAGGAAGTTTTTTCCAAGTTTGTAAGTGTTTGGCATGGTCTTATTACATTTGTACCAAGTTTGCAAGTGTTTTGGCATGGTCTTAGGAAGTTTGTTCCAAGTTTGCAAATGTTTTGGCATGGTCTTAGGAAGTTTGTTCCAAGTTTGCAAGTGTTTTGGCATGGTCTTAGGAAGTTTGTTCCAAGTTTGCAAGTGTTTTGGCATGGTCCTATTAAATTTGTACCAAGGTTGTAAGTGTTTTGGCATGGTCTTAGGAAGTTTTTTCCAAGTTTGCAAGTGTTTTGGCATGGTCTTAGGAAGTTTGTTCCAAGTTTGCAAGTGTTTGGCATGGTCTTATTAAATTTGTACCAAGTTTGCAAGTGTTTTGGCATGGTCTTATTAAATTTGTACCAAGTTTGCAAGTGTTTTAGCATGGTCTTAGGAAGTTTGTTCCAAGGTTGCAAGTGTTTTGGCATGGTCTCATTAAATTTGTTCCAAGTTTGCAAGTTTTAGGCATGGTCTTATTAAACTTGTATCAAGTTTGCAATTGTTTTGGCATGGTCTTATTAAATTTGTACCAAGTTTGCAAGTGTTTTGGCATGGTCTTATTAAATTTGTACCAAGTTTGCAAGTGTTTGGCATGGTCTTAGGAAGTTTTTTCCAAGTTTGCAAGTGTTTGGCATGGTTTTATTACATTTGTACCAAGTTTGCAAGTGTTTTGGCATGGTCTTAGGAAGTTTGTTCCAAGTTTGCAAATGTTTTGGCATGGTCTTAGGAAGTTTTTTCCAAGTTTGTAAGTGTTTTGGCATGGTCTTATTAAATTTGTACCAAGTTTGCAAGTGTTTTGGCATGGTCTTATTAAATTTGTTCCAAGTTTGCAAGTGTTTTGGCATAGTCTTAGGAAGTTTTTTCCAAGTTTGCAAGTGTTTGGCATGGTTTTATTACATTTGTACCAAGTTTGCAAGTGTTTTAGCATGGTCTTAGGAAGTTTGTTCCAAGGTTGCAAGTGTTTTGGCATGGTCTCATTAAATTTGTTCCAAGTTTGCAAGTTTTAGGCATGGTCTTATTAAACTTGTATCAAGTTTGCAAGTGTTTTGGCATGGTCTTATTAAATTTGTACCAAGTTTGCAAGTGTTTTGGCATGGTCTTATTAAATTTGTTCCAAGTTTGCAAGTGTTTTGGCATGGTCTTATTAACTTTGTGCCAAGTTTGCAAGTGTTTTGGCATGGTCTTATTAAATTTGTACCAAGTTTGCAAGTGTTTGGCATGGTCTTAGGAAGTTTTTTCCAAGTTTGTAAGTGTTTCGCATGGTCTTATTACATTTGTACCAAGTTTGCAAGTGTTTTGGCATGGTCTTAGGAAGTTTGTTCCAAGTTTGCAAATGTTTTGGCATGGTCTTATTAAATTTGTACCAAGTTTGCAAGTGTTTTGGCATGGTCTTATTAACTTTGTACCAAGGTTGCAAGTGTTTTGGCATGGTCTTAGGAAGTTTGTTCCAAGTTTGCAAGTGTTTGGCATGGTCTTAGGAAGTTTGTTCCAAGTTTGCAAGTGTTTTGGCATGGTCTTATTAAATTTGTACCAAGTTTGCAAGTGTTTTGGCATGGTCTTAGGAAGTTTGTTCCAAGTTTGCAAGTGTTTTGGTATGGTCTTATCAAATTTGTACCAAGTTTGCAAGTGTTTTGGCATGGTCTTATTAACTTTGTACCAAGGTTGCAAGTGTTTTGGCATGGTCTTAGGAAGTTTGTTCCAAGTTTGCAAGTGTTTGGCATGATCTTATTAAATTTGTGCCAAGTTTGCAAGTGTTTTGGCATGGTCTGATTAACTTTGTGCCAAGTTTGCAAGTGTTTTGGCATGGTCTTATTAAATTTGTACCAAGTTTGCAAGTGTTTTGGCATGGTCTTATTAAATTTGTTCCAGGTTTGCAAGTGTTTTGGCATGGTCTTAGGAAGTTTGTTCCAAGTTTGCAAGTGTTTTGGCATGGTCTTATTAAATTTGTACCAAGTTTGCAAGTGTTTGGGCATGGTCTTAGGAAGTTTGTTCCAAGTTTGAAAGTGTTTTGGCATGGTCTTATTAAATTTGTACCAAGGTTGCAAGTGTTTTGGCATAGTCTTAGGAAGTTTTTTCCAAGTTTGCAAGTGTTTGGCATGGTCTTAGGAAGTTTGTTCCAAGTTGGCAAGTGTTTTGGTATGGTCTTATTAAATTTGTACCAAGTTTGCAAGTGTTTTGGCATGGTCTTATTAACTTTGTACCAAGTTTGCAGGTGTTTTGGCATGGTCTTATTCAATTTGTACCAAGTTTGCAAGTGTTTTGCCACGGTCTTAGGAAGTTTGTTCCAAGTTTGCAAGTGTTTGGCATGGTCTTATTAAATTTGTACCAAGTTTGCAAGTGTTTTGGCATGTCCTTATTAAATTTGTACAGAGTTTGCAAGTGTTTGGCATGGTCTTATTAAAATTGTACCAAGTTTGCAAGTGTTTTGGCATGGTCTTATTATCTTTGTACCAAGTTTGCAGGTGTTTTGGCATGGTCTTATTCAATTTTTACCAAGTTTGCAAGTGTTTTGCCACGGTCTTAGGAAGTTTGTTCCAAGTTTGCAAGTGTTTGGCATGGTCTTATTAAATTTGTACCAAGTTTGCAAGTGTTTTGGCATGTCCTTATTAAATTTGTTCCAAGTTTGCAAGTGTTTTGGCATGGTCTTAGGAAGTTTATACCAAGTTTGCAAGTGTTTGGCATGGTCTTATGAAATTTGTACCAAGTTTGCAAGTGTTTTGGCATGGTCTTATTAAATTTGTACCAAGTTTGCAAGTGTTTTGGCATGGTCTTAGGAAGTTTGTTCCAAGTTTGCAAGTGTTTTGGCATGGTTTTAGGAAGTTTGTTCCAAGTTTGCAAGTGTTTTGGCATGGTCTTATTAAATTTGTACAGAGTTTGCAAGTGTTTTGGCATGGTCTTATTCAATTTGTACCAGGTTTGCAAGTGTTTTGGCATGGTCTTATTAAATTTGTTCCAAGTTTGCAAGTGTTTTGGCATGGTCTTATTACATTTGTACCAATTTTGCAGGTGTTTTGGCATGGTCTTATTAAATTTGTACCAAGTTTGCAAGTGTTTTGGCATGGTCTCAGGAAGTTTGTACCAAGTTTGCAAGTGTTTGGCATGGTCTTAGGAAGTTTGTTCCAAGTTTGCAAGTGTTTTGAAATGGTCTTATTAAATTTGTACCAAGTTTGCAGGTGTTTTGGCATGGTCTTAGGAAGTTTGTTCCAAGTTTGCAAGTGTTTTGGCATGGTCTTATTAAATTTGTACCAAGTTTGCAAGTGTTTTGGCATGGTCTTAGGAAGTTTGTACCAAGTTTGCAAGTGTTTGGCATGGTCTTATTAAATGTGTACCAAGTTTGCTAGTGTTTGGCATGGTCTTATTAAATTTGTACCAAGTTTGCAAGTGTTTTGGCATGGTCTTATTAAATTTGTACCAAGTTTGCAAGTGTTTTGGCATGGTCTTATTAAATTTTTATCAAGTTTGCAAGTGTTTTGGCATGGTCTTAGGAAGTTTGTTCCAAGTTTGCAAGTGTTTTGGCATGATCTTATTAAAATTGTACCAAGTTTGCAAGTGTTTTGGCATGGTCTCATTAAATTTGTACCAAGTTTGCAAGTGTTTTGGCATGGTCTTATTAAATTTGTTCCAAGTTTGCAAGTGTTTTGGCATGGTCTTATTAAATTTGTACCAAGTTTGCAAGTGTTTTGGCATGGTCTTATTAAATTTGTACCAAATGGGCATGTGTTTTGGCATGGTCTTATTAACTTTGTGCCAAGTTTGCAAGTGTTTTGGCATGGTCTTATTAAATTTGTACCAAGTTTGCAAGTGTTTTGGCATGGTCTTATTAAATTTGTACCAGGTTTGCAAGTGTTTTGGCATGGTCTTAGGAAGTTTGTTCCAAGTTTGCAAGTGTTTTGGCATGGTCTTATTCAATTTGTACCAAGTTTGCAAGTGTTTTGGCATGGTCTTATTAAATTTGTACAGAGTTTGCAAGTGTTTGGCATGGTCTTATTAAAATTGTACCAAGTTTGCAAGTGTTTTGGCATGGTCTCATTAACTTTGTATCAAGTTTGCAGGTGTTTTGGCATGGTCTTATTAAATTTGTACCAAGTTTGCAAGTGTTTTGTCACGGTCTTAGGAGGTTTGTTCCAAGTTTGCAAGTGTTTGGCATGGTCTTATTAAATTTGTACCAAGTTTGCAAGTGTTTTGGCATGGTCTTATTAAATTTGTTCCAAGTTTGCAAGTGTTTTGGCATGGTCTTGGGAAGTTTGTACCAAGTTTGCAAGTGTTTGGCATGGTCTTATGAAATTTGTACCAAGTTTGCAAGTGTTTTGGCATGGTTTTATTAAATTTGTACCAAGTTTGAAAGTGTTTTGGCATGGTCTTAGGAAGTTTGTTCCAAGTTTGCAAGTGTTTTGGCATGGTCTTAGGAAGTTTGTACCAAGTTTGCAAGTGTTTTGGCATGGTCTTATTAAATTTGTACCAAGTTTGCAAGTTTTTTGGCATGGTCTTATTAAATTTGTTCCAAGTTTGCAAGTGTTTTGGCATGGTCTTATTAACTTTGTGCCAAGTTTGCAAGTGTTTTGGCATGGTCTTATTAAATTTGTACCAAGTTTGCAAGTGTTTGGCATGGTCTTAAGAAGTTTTTTCCAAGTTTGTAAGTGTTTGGCATGGTCTTATTACATTTGTACCAAGTTTGCAAGTGTTTTTACATGGTCTTAGGAAGTTTGTTCCAAGTTTGCAAATGTTTTGGCATGGTCTTAGGAAGTTTGTTCCAAGTTTGCAAGTGTTTTGGCATGGTCTTAGGAAGTTTGTTCCAAGTTTGCAAGTGTTTTGGCATGGGCTTATTAAATTTGTACCAAGGTTGTAAGTGTTTTGGCATGGTCTTAGGAAGTTTTCTCCAAGTTTGCAAGTGTTTTGGCATGGTCTTAGGAAGTTTGTTCCAAGTTTGCAAGTGTTTTGGCATGGTCTTATTAAATTTGTACCAAGTTTGCAAGTGTTTTGGCATGGTCTTATTAAATTTGTACCAAGTTTGCAAGTGTTTTAGCATGGTCTTAGGAAGTTTGTTCCAAGGTTGCAAGTGTTTTGGCATGGTCTCATTAAATTTGTTCCAAGTTTGCAAGTTTTAGGCATGGTCTTATTAAACTTGTATCAAGTTTGCAATTGTTTTGGCATGGTCTTATTAAATTTGTACCAAGTTTGCAAGTGTTTTGGCATGGTCTTATTAAATTTGTACCAAGTTTGCAAGTGTTTGGCATGGTCTTAGGAAGTTTTTTCCAAGTTTGCAAGTGTTTGGCATGGTTTTATTACATTTGTACCAAGTTTGCAAGTGTTTTGGCATGGTCTTAGGAAATTTGTTCCAAGTTTGCAAATGTTTTGGCATGGTCTTAGGAAGTTTGTTCCAAGTTTGCAAGTGTTTAGCATGGTCTTAGAAAGTTTGTTCCAAGTTTGCAAGTGTTTTGGCATGGGCTTATTAAATTTGTACCAAGGTTGTAAGTGTTTTGGCATGGTCTTAGGAAGTCTTTTCCAAGTTTGCAAGTGTTTTGGCATGGTCTTAGGAAGTTTGTTCCAAGTTTGCAAGTGTTTGGCATGGTCTTATTAAATTTGTACCAAGTTTGCAAGTGTTTTGGCATGGTCTTATTAAATTTGTACCAAGTTTGCAAGTGTTTGGCATGGTCTAAGGAAGTTTGTTCCAAGTTTGTAAGTGTTTGGCTTGGTCTTATTAAATTTGTTCCAAGTTTGCAAGTGTTTTGGCATGGTCTTATTAAATTTGTACCAAGTTTGCAAGTGTTTTGGCATGGTCTTATTAAATTTGTACCAAATGTGCAAGTGTTTTGGCATAGTCTTATTAACTTTGTGCCAAGTTTGCAAGTGTTTTGGCATGGTCTTATTAAATTTGTACCAAGTTTGCAAGTGTTTTGGCATGTTCTTATTAAATTTGTACCAGGTTTGCAAGTGTTTTGGCATGGTCTTAGGAAGTTTGTTCCAAGTTTGCAAGTGTTTTGGCATGGTCTTATTAAATTTGTACCAAGTTTGCAAGTGTTTTGCCACGGTCTTAGGAAGTTTGTTCCAAGTTTGCAAGTGTTTGGCATGGTCTTATTAAATTTGTACCAAGTTTGCAAGTGTTTTGGCATGGTCTTATTAAATTTGTTCCAAGTTTGCAAGTGTTTTGGCATGGTCTTAGGAAGTTTGTACCAAGTTTGCAAGTGTTTGGCATGGTCTTTTGAAATTTGTACCAAGTTTGCAAGTGTTTTGGCATGGTTTTATTAAATTTGTACCAAGTTTGAAAGTGTTTTGGCATGGTCTTAGCAAGTTTGTTCCAAGTTTGCAAGTGTTTTGGCATGGTCTTAGGAAGTTTGTACCAAGTTTGCAAGTGTTTTGGCATGGTATTATTAAATTTGTACCAAGTTTGCAAGTGTTTTGGCATGGTCTTATTAAATTTGTTCCAAGTTTGCAAGTGTTTTGGCATGGTCTTATTAACTTTGTGCCAAGTTTGCAAGTGTTTTGGCATGGTCTTATTAAATTTGTACCAAGTTTGCAAGTGTTTGGCATGGTCTTAGGAAGTTTTTTCCAAGTTTGTAAGTGTTTGGCATGGTCTTATTACATTTGTACCAAGTTTGCAAGTGTTTTGGCATGGTCTTATTAAATTTGTACCAAATGGGCATGTGTTTTGGCATGGTCTTATTAACTTTGTGCCAAGTTTGCAAGTGTTTTGGCATGGTCTTATTAAATTTGTACCAAGTTTGCAAGTGTTTTGGCATGGTCTTATTAAATTTGTACCAGGTTTGCAAGTGTTTTGGCATGGTCTTAGGAAGTTTGTTCCAAGTTTGCAAGTGTTTTGGCATGGTCTTATTCAATTTGTACCAAGTTTGCAAGTGTTTTGGCATGGTCTTATTAAATTTGTACAGAGTTTGCAAGTGTTTGGCATGGTCTTATTAAAATTGTACCAAGTTTGCAAGTGTTTTGGCATGGTCTCATTAACTTTGTATCAAGTTTGCAGGTGTTTTGGCATGGTCTTATTAAATTTGTACCAAGTTTGCAAGTGTTTTGTCACGGTCTTAGGAGGTTTGTTCCAAGTTTGCAAGTGTTTGGCATGGTCTTATTAAATTTGTACCAAGTTTGCAAGTGTTTTGGCATGGTCTTATTAAATTTGTTCCAAGTTTGCAAGTGTTTTGGCATGGTCTTGGGAAGTTTGTACCAAGTTTGCAAGTGTTTGGCATGGTCTTATGAAATTTGTACCAAGTTTGCAAGTGTTTTGGCATGGTTTTATTAAATTTGTACCAAGTTTGAAAGTGTTTTGGCATGGTCTTAGGAAGTTTGTTCCAAGTTTGCAAGTGTTTTGGCATGGTCTTAGGAAGTTTGTACCAAGTTTGCAAGTGTTTTGGCATGGTCTTATTAAATTTGTACCAAGTTTGCAAGTTTTTTGGCATGGTCTTATTAAATTTGTTCCAAGTTTGCAAGTGTTTTGGCATGGTCTTATTAACTTTGTGCCAAGTTTGCAAGTGTTTTGGCATGGTCTTATTAAATTTGTACCAAGTTTGCAAGTGTTTGGCATGGTCTTAAGAAGTTTTTTCCAAGTTTGTAAGTGTTTGGCATGGTCTTATTACATTTGTACCAAGTTTGCAAGTGTTTTTACATGGTCTTAGGAAGTTTGTTCCAAGTTTGCAAATGTTTTGGCATGGTCTTAGGAAGTTTGTTCCAAGTTTGCAAGTGTTTTGGCATGGTCTTAGGAAGTTTGTTCCAAGTTTGCAAGTGTTTTGGCATGGGCTTATTAAATTTGTACCAAGGTTGTAAGTGTTTTGGCATGGTCTTAGGAAGTTTTCTCCAAGTTTGCAAGTGTTTTGGCATGGTCTTAGGAAGTTTGTTCCAAGTTTGCAAGTGTTTTGGCATGGTCTTATTAAATTTGTACCAAGTTTGCAAGTGTTTTGGCATGGTCTTATTAAATTTGTACCAAGTTTGCAAGTGTTTTGGCATGGTCTTAGGAAGTTTGTTCCAAGTTTGCAAGTGTTTTGGCATGGTCTTATTAAATTTGTACCAAGTTTGCAAGTGTTTTGGCATGGTCTTATTAAATTTGTACCAAGTTTGCAAGTGTTTTGGCATGGTCTTAGGAAGTTTGTTCCAAGGTTGCAAGTGTTTTGGCATGGTCTCATTAAATTTGTTCCAAGTTTGCAAGTTTTAGGCATGGTCTTATTAAACTTGTATCAAGTTTGCAATTGTTTTGGCATGGTCTTATTAAATTTGTACCAAGTTTGCAAGTGTTTTGGCATGGTCTTATTAAATTTGTACCAAGTTTGCAAGTGTTTGGCATGGTCTTAGGAAGTTTTTTCCAAGTTTGCAAGTGTTTGGCATGGTTTTATTACATTTGTACCAAGTTTGCAAGTGTTTTGGCATGGTCTTAGGAAATTTGTTCCAAGTTTGCAAATGTTTTGGCATGGTCTTAGGAAGTTTGTTCCAAGTTTGCAAGTGTTTAGCATGGTCTTAGAAAGTTTGTTCCAAGTTTGCAAGTGTTTTGGCATGGGCTTATTAAATTTGTACCAAGGTTGTAAGTGTTTTGGCATGGTCTTAGGAAGTCTTTTCCAAGTTTGCAAGTGTTTTGGCATGGTCTTAGGAAGTTTGTTCCAAGTTTGCAAGTGTTTGGCATGGTCTTATTAAATTTGTACCAAGTTTGCAAGTGTTTTGGCATGGTCTTATTAAATTTGTACCAAGTTTGCAAGTGTTTGGCATGGTCTAAGGAAGTTTGTTCCAAGTTTGTAAGTGTTTGGCTTGGTCTTATTAAATTTGTTCCAAGTTTGCAAGTGTTTTGGCATGGTCTTATTAAATTTGTACCAAGTTTGCAAGTGTTTTGGCATGGTCTTATTAAATTTGTACCAAATGTGCAAGTGTTTTGGCATAGTCTTATTAACTTTGTGCCAAGTTTGCAAGTGTTTTGGCATGGTCTTATTAAATTTGTACCAAGTTTGCAAGTGTTTTGGCATGTTCTTATTAAATTTGTACCAGGTTTGCAAGTGTTTTGGCATGGTCTTAGGAAGTTTGTTCCAAGTTTGCAAGTGTTTTGGCATGGTCTTATTAAATTTGTACCAAGTTTGCAAGTGTTTTGCCACGGTCTTAGGAAGTTTGTTCCAAGTTTGCAAGTGTTTGGCATGGTCTTATTAAATTTGTACCAAGTTTGCAAGTGTTTTGGCATGGTCTTATTAAATTTGTTCCAAGTTTGCAAGTGTTTTGGCATGGTCTTAGGAAGTTTGTACCAAGTTTGCAAGTGTTTGGCATGGTCTTTTGAAATTTGTACCAAGTTTGCAAGTGTTTTGGCATGGTTTTATTAAATTTGTACCAAGTTTGAAAGTGTTTTGGCATGGTCTTAGCAAGTTTGTTCCAAGTTTGCAAGTGTTTTGGCATGGTCTTAGGAAGTTTGTACCAAGTTTGCAAGTGTTTTGGCATGGTATTATTAAATTTGTACCAAGTTTGCAAGTGTTTTGGCATGGTCTTATTAAATTTGTTCCAAGTTTGCAAGTGTTTTGGCATGGTCTTATTAACTTTGTGCCAAGTTTGCAAGTGTTTTGGCATGGTCTTATTAAATTTGTACCAAGTTTGCAAGTGTTTGGCATGGTCTTAGGAAGTTTTTTCCAAGTTTGTAAGTGTTTGGCATGGTCTTATTACATTTGTACCAAGTTTGCAAGTGTTTTGGCATGGTCTTAGGAAGTTTGTTCCAAGTTTGCAAATGTTTTGGCATGGTCTTAGGAAGTTTGTTCCAAGTTTGCAAGTGTTTTGGCATGGTCTTAGGAAGTTTGTTCCAAGTTTGCAAGTGTTTTGGCATGGGCTTATTAAATTTGTACCAAGGTTGTAAGTGTTTTGGCATGGTCTTAGGAAGTTTTTTCCAAGTTTGCAAGTGTTTTGGCATGGTCTTAGGAAGTTTGTTCCAAGTTTGCAAGTGTTTGGCATGCTCTTATTAAATTTGTACCAAGTTTGCAAGTGTTTTGGCATGGTCTTATTAAATTTGTACCAAGTTTGCAAGTGTTTTAGCATGGTCTTAGGAAGTTTGTTCCAAAGTTGCAAGTGTTTTGGCATGGTCTCATTAAATTTGTTCCAAGTTTGCAAGTTTTAGGCATGGTCTTATTAAACTTGTATCAAGTTTGCAATTGTTTTGGCATGGTCTTATTAAATTTGTACCAAGTTTGCAAGTGTTTTGGCATGGTCTTATTAAATTTGTACCAAGTTTGCAAGTGTTTGGCATGGTCTTAGGAAGTTTTTTCCAAGTTTGCAAGTGTTTGGCATGGTCTTATTACATTTGTACCAAGTTTGCAAGTGTTTTGGCATGGTCTTAGGAAGTTTGTTCCAAGTTTGCAAATGTTTTGGCATGGTCTTAGGAAGTTTGTTCCAAGTTTGCAAGTGTTTTGGCATGGTCTTAGGAAGTTTGTTGCAAGTTTGCAAGTGTTTTGGCATGGGCTTATTAAATTTGTACCAAGTTTGCAGGTGTTTTGGCATGGTCTTAGGAAGTTTTTTCCAAGTTTGCAAGTGTTTTGGCATGGTCTTAGGAAGTTTGTTCCAAGTTTGCAAGTGTTTGGCATGGTCTTATTAAATTTGTACCAAGTTTGCAAGTGTTTTGGCATGGTCTTATTAAATTTGTACCAAGTTTGCAAGTGTTTTGGCATGGTCTTATTAAATTTGTATCAAGTTTGCAAGTGTTTTGGCATGGTCTTATTAAATTTGTACCAAGTTTGCAAGTGTTTTGGCATGGTCTTAGGAAGTTTGTACCAGGTTTGCAAGTGTTTGGCATGGTCTTATTAAATTTGTACCAAGTTTGCAAGTGTTTTGGCATGGTCTTTTGAAATTTGTACCAAGTTTGCAAGTGTTTTGGCATGGTCTTATTAAATTTGTACCAAGATTGCAAGTGTTTTGGCATGGTCTTAGGAAGTTTGTTCCAAGTTTGCAAGTGTTTTGGCATGGTCGTTTTAAATTTGTTCCAAGTTTGCAAGTGTTTGGCATGGTCGTATTAAATTTGTTCCAAGTTTGCAAGTGTTTTGGCATGGTCTTAGGAAGTTTGTTCCAAGTTTGAAAGTGTTTGGCATGGTTTTATCAAATTTGTTCCAAGGTTGCAAGTGGTTTGGCATGGTCTTATTACATTTTTACCAAGTTTGCAAGTGTTTTGGCATGGTCTTATTAAATTTGTACCAAGTTTGCAGGTGTTTTGGCATGGTCTTATTAAATTTGTTCCGATTTGCAAGTGTTTTGGCTTGGTCTTATTAAATTTGTACCAAGTTTGAAAGTGTTTTGGCATGGTCTCATTTTATTTGTAACAAGTTTGCAAGTGTTTTGGCATGGTCTTATTAAATTTGTACCAAGTTTGCAAGTGTTTTGGCTTGGTCTTAGGAAGTTTGTTCCAAGTTTGCAAGTGTTTGGCATGGTCTTATCAATTTTGTACCAAGTTTGCAAGTGTTTTGGCATGGTCTTAGTAAGTTTGTTCCAAGTTTGCAAGTGTTTTGGCATGGTCTTATTAAATTTGGACCAAGTTTGCAAGTGTTTTGGCATGGTCTTATAAAATTTGTACAAAGTTTGCAAGTGTTTTGGCATGGTCTTAGGAAGTTTGTACCAAGTTTGCAAGTGTATTGGCATGGTCTTAGTAAGTTTGTTCCAAGTTTGCAAGTGTTTTGGCATGGTGTTATTAAATTTTTTCCAAGTTTGCAAGTGTTTGGCATGGTCTTAGTAAGTTTGTTCCTAGTTTGCAAGTGTTTGGCATGGTCTTAGTAAGTTTGTTCCAAGTTTGCAAGTGTTTGGCATGGTCTTATTAACTTTGTACCAAGTTTGCAAGTGTTTTGGCATGGTCTTATTAAATTTGTGCCATGTTTGCAAGTGTTTGGCATGGTCGTGTTAAATAAGTACCAAGTTTGCAAGTGTTTTTGCATGGTCTTAGGAAGTTTGTACCAAGTTTGCTAGTGTTTTGGCAGGGTCTTAGGAAGTTTGTTCCAAGTTTGCAAGTGTTAGGCATGGTCTTATTACATTTGTGCCAAGGTTGCAAGTTTTTGGCATGGTCTCATTAAACTTGTACCAAGTTTGCAAGTGTTTTGGCATGGTCTTATTACATTTGTACCAAGTTTGCAAGTGTCTTTGCATGGTCTTATTAAATTTGTACCAAGTTTGCAGGTGTTTTGGCATGGTCTTAGGAAGTTTGTACCAAGTTTGCAAGTGTTTTGGCATAGTCTTATTAAATTTGTACCAAGTTTGCAAGTGTTTTGGCATGGTCTTATTGAATTTGTTCCAAGTTTGCAAGTGTTTGGCATGGTCTAATTAAATTTGTACCAAGTTTGCAGGTGTTTTGGCATGGTCTTAGGAAGTTTGTACCAAGTTTGCAAGTGTTTTGGCATGGTCTTATTAAATTTGTACCAAGTTTGCAAGTGTTTTGGCATGGTCTTATTAAATTTGTTCCAAGTTTGCAGGTGTTTTGGCATGGTCTTAGGAAGTTTGTTCCAAGTTTGCAAGTGTTTTGGCATGGTCTTTTGAAATTGTACCAAGTTTGCAAGTGTTTTGGCATGGTCTTAGGAAGTTTGTTCCAAGTTTGTAAGTGTTTTGACATGGTCTTATTAAATTTGTACCAAGTTTGCAAGTGTTTTGGCATGGTCTTAATAAATTTGTACCAAGTTTGCAAGTGTTTTGGCATGGTCTTATTAAATTTGTACCAAGTTTGCAAGTGTTTTGGCAAGGTCTTAGGAAGTTTGTTCCAAGTTTGCAAGTGTTTTGGCATGGTCTTAATAAATTTGTACCAAGTTTGCAAGTGTTTTGGCATGGTCTTATTAAATTTGTACCAAGTTTGCAAGTGTTTTGGCATGGTCTTAGGAAGTTTGTTCCAAGTTTGCAAGTGTTTTGGCATGGTCTTATTAAATTTGTACCAAGTTTGCAGGTGTTTTGGCATGGTCTTATTAAATTTGTTCCAAGTTTGCAAGTGTTTTGGCATGGTCTTTTGAAATTGTACCAAGTTTGCTAGTGTTTGGCATGGTCGTGTTTAATAAGTACCAAGTTTGCAAGTGTTTTGGCATGGTCTTAGGAAGTTTGTACCAAGTTTGCAAGTGTTTTGGCAGGGTCTTAGGAAGTTTGTTCCAAGTTTGCAAGTGTTAGGCATGGTCTTATTACATTTGTACCAAGGTTGCAAGTGTTTGGCATGGTCTTATTAAATTTGTACCAAGTTTGCAGGTGTTTTGGCATGGTCTTAGGAAGTTTGTACCAAGTTTGCAAGTGTTTTGGCATGGTCTTATTAAATTTGTACCAAGTTTGCAAGGTTTTTGGCATGGTCTTATTAAATTTGTTCCAAGTTTGCAAGTGTTTGGCATGGTCTAATTAAATTTGTACCAAGTTTGCAGGTGTTTTGGCATGGTCTTAGGATGTTTGTACCAAGTTTGCAAGTGTTTTGGCATGGTCTTATTAAATTTGTACCAAGTTTGCAAGTGTTTTGGCATGTTCTTATTAAATTTGTTCCAAGTTTGCAGGTGTTTTGGCATGGTCTTAGGAAGTTTGTTCCAAGTTTGCAAGTGTTTTGGCATGGTCTTTTGAAATTGTACCAAGTTTGCAAGTGTTTTGGCATGGTCTTAGGAAGTTTGTTCCAAGTTTGCAAGTGTTTTGACATGGTCTTATTAAATTTGTACCAAGTTTGCAAGTGTTTTGGCATGGTCTTAATAAATTTGTACCAAGTTTGCAAGTGTTTTGGCATGGTCTTATTAAATTTGTACCAAGTTTGCAAGTGTTTTGGCATGGTCTTAGGAAGTTTGTTCCAAGTTTGCAAGTGTTTTGGCATGGTCTTAATAAATTTGTACCAAGTTTGCAAGTGTTTTGGCATGGTCTTATTAAATTTGTACCAAGTTTGCAAGTGTTTTGGCATGGTCTTAGGAAGTTTGTTCCAAGTTTGCAAGTGTTTTGGCATGGTCTCATTAAATTTGTACCAAGTTTGCAAGTGTTTTGGCATGGTCTTATTAAATTTGTACCAAGTTTGCAAGTGTTTTGGCATGGTCTTATTAAATTTGTGCCAAGTTTGCAAGTGTTTGGCATGGTCGTGTTAAATAAGTACCAAGTTTGCAGGTGTTTTGGCATGGTCTTAGGAAGTTTGTTCCAAGTTTGCAAGTATTTTGGCATGGTCTTTTGAAATTGTACCAAGTTTGCAAGTGTTTTGGCATGGTCTTAGGAAGTTTGTTCCAAGTTTGCAAGTGTTTTGACATGGTCTTATTAAATTTGTACCAAGTTTGCAAGTGTTTTGGCATGGTCTTAATAAATTTGTACCAAGTTTGCAAGTGTTTTGGCATGGTCTTATTAAATTTGTACCAAGTTTGCAAGTGTTTTGGCTTGGTCTTAGGAAGTTTGTTCCAAGTTTGCAAGTGTTAGGCATGGTCTTATTACATTTGTACCAAGGTTGCAAGTGTTTGGCATGGTCTCATTAAACTTGTACCAAGTTTGCAAGTGTTTTGGCATGGTCTTAATAAATTTGTACCAAGTTTGCAAGTGTTTTGGCATGGTCTTATTAAATTTGTACCAAGTTTGCAAGTGTTTTGGCATGGTCTTAGGAAGTTTGTTCCAAGTTTGCAAGTGTTTTGGCATGGTCTTAATAAATTTGTACCAAGTTTGCAAGTGTTTTGGCATGGTCTTATTAAATTTGTACCAAGTTTGCAAGTGTTTTGGCATGGTCTTAGGAAGTTTGTTCCAAGTTTGCAAGTGTTTTGGCATGGTCTCATTAAATTTGTACCAAGTTTGCAAGTGTTTTGGCATGGTCTTATTAAATTTGTACCAAGTTTGCAAGTGTTTTGGCATGGTCTTATTAAATTTGTACCAAGTTTGCAAGTGTTTTGGCATGTTCTTATTAAATTTGTTCCAAGTTTGCAGGTGTTTTGGCATGGTCTTAGGAAGTTTGTTCCAAGTTTGCAAGTGTTTTGGCATGGTCTTTTGAAATTGTACCAAGTTTGCAAGTGTTTTGGCATGGTCTTAGGAAGTTTGTTCCAAGTTTGCAAGTGTTTTGACATGGTCTTATTAAATTTGTACCAAGTTTGCAAGTGTTTTGGCATGGTCTTAATAAATTTGTACCAAGTTTGCAAGTGTTTTGGCATGGTCTTATTAAATTTGTACCAAGTTTGCAAGTGTTTTGGCTTGGTCTTAGGAAGTTTGTTCCAAGTTTGCAAGTGTTAGGCATGGTCTTATTACATTTGTACCAAGGTTGCAAGTGTTTGGCATGGTCTCATTAAACTTGTACCAAGTTTGCAAGTGTTTTGGCATGGTCTTAATAAATTTGTACCAAGTTTGCAAGTGTTTTGGCATGGTCTTATTAAATTTGTACCAAGTTTGCAAGTGTTTTGGCATGGTCTTAGGAAGTTTGTTCCAAGTTTGCAAGTGTTTTGGCATGGTCTTAATAAATTTATACCAAGTTTGCAAGTGTTTTGGCATGGTCTTATTAAATTTGTACCAAGTTTGCAAGTGTTTTGGCATGGTCTTAGGAAGTTTGTTCCAAGTTTGCAAGTGTTTTGGCATGGTCTTATAAAATTTGTACCAAGTTTGCAAGTGTTTTGGCATGGTCTTATTAAATTTGTACCAAGTTTGCAAGTGTTTTGGCATGGTCTTAGGAAGTTTGTACCAAGTTTGCAAGTGTTTTGGCATGGTCTTATTAAATTTGTACCAAGTTTTGCAAGTGTTTTGGCATGGTCTTATTAAATTTGTACCAAGTTTGCAAGTGTTTTGGCAACGTCTTATTAAATTTGTACCAAGTTTGCAAGTGTTTTGGCATGATCTTATTAAATTTGTACCAAGTTTGCAAATGTTTTTGCATGGTCTTATTAAATTTGTTCCAAGTTTGCAAGTGTTTGGCATGGTCGTTTTAAATTTGTACCAAGTTTGCAAGTGTTTTGGCATGGTCTTATTAAACTTGTACCAAGTTTGCAAGTGTTTTGGCATGGTTTTATTAAATTTGTACCAAGTTTGCAAGTGTTTTGGCAGGGTCTTATTAAATTTGTACCAAGGTTGCAAGTGTTTTGTCATGTTCTTAGGAAGTTTGTTCCAAGTTTGCAAGTGTTTTGGCATGGTCGTATTAAATTTGTACCAAGTTTGCAAGTGTTTTGGCATGGTCTTATTAAATTTGTACCAAGTTTGCAAGTGTTTTGGCATGGTCTTATTAAATTTGTACCAAGTTTGCAAGTGTTTTGGCATGGTCTTATTAAATTTGTACCAAGTTTGCAAGTGTCTTGGCATGGTCTAATTTCATTTGTACCAAGGTTGCAAGTGTTTTGGCATGGTCTTATTAAATTTGTACCAAGTTTGCAAGTGTTTGGCATGGTCTTATTAAATTTGTACCAAGTTTGCAAGTGTTTTGGCATGGTCTTATTAAATTTGTACCAAGTTTGCAAGTGTTTTGGCATGGTCTTATTAAATTTGTACCAAGTTTGCAAGTGTCTTGGCATGGTCTAATTTCATTTGTACCAAGGTTGCAAGTGTTTTGGCATGGTCTTATTAAATTTGTACCAAGTTTGCAAGTGTTTGGCATGGTCTTATTAAATTTGTACCAAGTTTGCAAGTGTTTTGGCATGGTCTTATTAAATTTGTACCAAGTTTGCAAGTGTTTTGGCATGGTTTTAGGAAGTTTGTACCAAGTTTGCAAGTGTTTTGGCATGGTCTTAATAAATTTGTACCAAGTTTGCAAGTGTTTTGGCATGTTCTTATTAAATTTGTTCCAAGTTTGCAAGTGTTTTGGCATGGTCTTAGGAAGTTTGTTCCAAGTTTGCAAGTGTTTTGGCATGGTCTTTTGAAATTGTACCAAGTTTGCAAGTGTTTTGGCATGGTCTTAGGAAGTTTGTTCCAAGTTTGCAAGTGTTTTGACATGGTCTTATTAAATTTGTACCAAGTTTGCAAGTGTTTTGGCATGGTCTTAATAAATTTGTACCAAGTTTGCAAGTGTTTTAGCATGGTCTTATTAAATTTGTACCAAGTTTGCAAGTGTTTTGGCATGGTCTTAGGAAGTTTGTTCCAAGTTTGCAAGTGTTTTGGCATGGTCTTAATAAATTTGTACCAAGTTTGCAAGTGTTTTGGCATGGTCTTATTAAATTTGCACCAAGTTTGCAAGTGTTTTGGCATGGTCTTAGGAAGTTTGTTCCAAGTTTGCAAGTGTTTTGGCATGGTCTTATTAAATTTGTACCAAGTTTGCAAGTGTTTTGGCATGGTCTTATTAAATTTGTACCAAGTTTGCAAGTGTTTTGGCATGGTCTTATTAAATTTGTGCCAAGTTTGCAAGTGTTTGGCATGGTCGTGTTAAATAAGTACCAAGTTTGCAAGTGTTTTGGCATAGTCTTAGGAAGTTTGTACCAAGTTTGCAAGTGTTTTGGCAGGGTCTTAGGAAGTTTGTTCCAAGTTTGCAAGTGTTAGGCATGGTCTTATTACATTTGTACCAAGGTTGCAAGTGTTTGGCATGGTCTCATTAAACTTGTACCAAGTTTGCAAGTGTTTTGGCATGGTCTTAAGAAATTTGTACCAAGTTTGCAAGTGTTTTGGCATGGTCTTATTGAATTTGTACCAAGTTTGCAAGTGTTTTGGCATGGTCTTAGGAAGTTTGTTCCAAGTTTGCAAGTGTTTTGGCTTGGTCTTAATAAATTTATACCAAGTTTGCAAGTGTTTTGGCATGGTCTTATTAAATTTGTACCAAGTTTGCAAGTGTTTTGGCATGGTCTTAGGAAGTTTGTTCCAAGTTTGCAAGTGTTTTGGCATGGTCTTATAAATTTTGTACCAAGTTTGCAAGTGTTTTGGCATGGTCTTATTAAATTTGTACCAAGTTTGCAAGTGTTTTGGCATGGTCTTAGGAAGTTTGTACCAAGTTTGCAAGTGTTTTGGCATGGTCTTATTAAATTTGTACCAAGTTTTGCAAGTGTTTTGGCATGGTCTTATTAAATTTGTACCAAGTTTGCAAGTGTTTTGGCAACGTCTTATTAAATTTGTACCAAGTTTGCAAGTGTTTTGGCATGATCTTATTAAATTTGTACCAAGTTTGCAAGTGTTTTTGCATGGTCTTATTAAATTTGTTCCAAGTTTGCAAGTGTTTGGCATGGTCGTTTTAAATTTGTACCAAGTTTGCAAGTGTTTTGGCATGGTCTTATTAAACTTGTACCAAGTTTGCAAGTGTTTTGGCATGGTTTTATTAAATTTGTACCAAGTTTGCAAGTGTTTTGGCAGGGTCTTATTAAATTTGTACCAAGGTTGCAAGTGTTTTGTCATGTTCTTAGAAAGTTTGTTCCAAGTTTGCAAGTGTTTTGGCATGGTCGTATTAAATTTGTACCAAGTTTGCAAATGTTTTGGCATGGTCTTATTAAATTTGTACCAAGTTTGCAAGTGTTTTGGCATGGTCTTATTAAATTTGTACCAAGTTTGCAAGTGTTTTGGCATGGTCTTATTAAATTTGTACCAAGTTTGCAAGTG
This sequence comes from Anopheles atroparvus, assembly GCA_914969975.1. Lineage (NCBI taxonomy): Eukaryota > Metazoa > Arthropoda > Insecta > Diptera > Culicidae > Anopheles > Anopheles atroparvus. Next base: position 10,067,225 of record CAJZCY010000006.1, on the reverse strand, counting down.
TCTTGGCATGGTCTAATTTCATTTGTACCAAGGTTGCAAGTGTTTTGGCATGGTCTTATTAAATTTGTACCAAGTTTGCAAGTGTTTGGCATGGTCTTATTAAATTTGTACTAAGTTTGCAAGTGTTTTGGCATGGTCTTATTAAATTTGTACCAAGTTTGCAAGTGTTTTGGCATGGTTTTAGGAAGTTTGTACCAAGTTTGCAAGTGTTTTGGCATGGTCTTATTAAATTTGTACCAAGTTTGCAAGTGTTTTGGCATTGTCTTATTAAATTTGTACCAAGGTTGCAAGTGTTTTGGCATGGTCTTATTAAATTTGTACCAAGTTTGCAAGTGTTTTGGCATGGTCTTAGGAAGTTTGTTCCAAATTTGCAAGTGTTTTGGCATGATCTTATTAAATTTGTACCAAGGTTGCAATTGTTTTGGCATGGTCTTAGGAAGTTTGTTCCAAGTTTGCAAATGTTTGGCATGGTCTTATTAAATTTGTACCAAGTTAGCAAGTGTTTTGGCATGGTTTTAGGAAGTTTGTTCCAAGTTTGCAAGTGTTTTGGCATGGTCTTAGGAAGTTTGTACCAAGTTTGCAAGTGTTTTGGCATGGTCTAAGGAAGTTTGTTCCAAGTTTGCAAGTGTTTTGTCATGGTCTTAGGAAGTTTGTTCCAAGTTTGTAATTGTTTTGGCATGGTCTTATTAAATTTGTGCCAAGTTTGCAAGTGTTTTGGCATGGTTTTAGGAAGTTTGTTCCAAGTTTTCAAGTGTTTTGGCATGGTCTTATTAAATTTGTTCCAAGTTTGCAAGTGTTTTGGCATGGTCTTATTAAATTTGTACCAAGGTTGCAAGTGTTTTGGCATGTTCTAAGGAAGTTTGTTCCAAGTTTGCAAGTGTTTTGGCATGGTCTTTTTAAATTTGTTCCAAGTTTGCAAGTGTTTGGCATGGTCGTATTAAATTTGTACCAAGTTTGCAAGTGTTTGGCATGGTCTTATTAAATTTGTACCAAGTTTGCAATTGTTTTGGCATGGTCTTATTAAATTTGTACCAAGATTGCAGGTGTTTGGCATGGTCTTATTAAATTTGTACCAAGTTTGCAAGTGTTTTGGCATGGTCTTATTAAATTTGTACCAAGTTTGCAAGTGTTTGGCATGGTCTTAATAAATTTGTACCAAGTTTGCAAGTGTTTTGGCATGGTCTTATTAAATTTGTACCAAGTTTGCAAGTGTTTTGGCATGGTCTTATTAAATTTGTACCAAGTTTGCAAGTGTTTGGGCATGGTCTTATTAAATTTGTACCAAGTTTGCAAGTGTTTTGACATGGTCTTAGGAAGTTTGTTCCAAGCTTGCAAGTGTTTTGCCACGGTCTTATTAAATTTGTACCAAGTTTGCAAGTGTTTGGCATGGTCGTGTTAAATAAGTACCAAGTTTGCAGGTGTTTGGCAAGTTCTTATTAAATTTGTACCAAGTTTGCAAGTGTTTTGGCATGTTCTTATTAAATTTGTACCAAGTTTGCAAGTGTTTTGGCATGGTCTTATTAAAATTGTACCAAGTTTGCAAGTGTTTTGGCATGGTCTTAGGAAGTTTGTACCAAGTTTGCAAGTGTTTTGGCATGGTCTAAGGAAGTTTGTTCCAAGTTTGCAAGTGTTTGGCATGGTCGTATTAAATTTGTACCAAGTTTGCAAGTGTTTTGGCATGGTCTTAATAAATTTGTCCCAAGTGTGCAAGTGTTTTGGCATGGTCTTAGGAAGTTTGTACCAAGTTTGCAAGTGTTTTGGCATGGTCTTATTAAATTTGTACCAAGTTTGCAAGTGTTTTGGCATGGTCTTATTAAAATTGTACCAAGTTTGCAAGTGTTTTGGCATGGTCTTAAGAAGTTTGTTCCAAGTTTGCAAGTGTTTGGCATGGTCTTATTAAAATTGTACCAAGTTTGCAATTGTTTTTGCATGGTCTTATTAAATTTGTACCAAGTTTGCAAGTGTTTGGCATGGTCTTATAAAATTTGTACTAAGTTTGCATGTGTAGGCATGGTCTTATTAAATTTGTACCAAGTTTGCAAGTGTTTTGGCTTGGTCTTAGGAAGTTTGTTCCAAGTTTGCAAGTGTTTTGGCATGGTCTTATTAAATTTGTACCAAGTTTGCAAGTGTTTTGGCATGGTCTTAGGAAATTGTTCCAAGTTTGCAAGTGTTTGGCATGGTCTTATTAAATTTGTACAGAGTTTGCAAGTGTTTGGCATGGTCTTATTAAATTTGTACCAAGTTTTCAAGTGTTTTGGCATGGTCTTATTAAATTTGTACCAAGTTTGCAAGTGTTTTGGCTTGGTCTTAGGAAGTTTGTTCCAAGTTTGCAAGTGTTTTGGCATGGTCGTATTAAATTTGTATCAAGTTTGCAAGTGTTTTGGCATGGTCTTATTAAACTTGTTCCAAGTTTGCAAGTGTTTGGCATGGTCGTTTTAAATTTGTACCAAGTTTGCAAGTGTTTTGGCATGGTCTTAGGAAGTTTGTACCAAGTTTGCAAGTTTTTTGGCATGGTCTTATTAAATTTGTACCAAGTTTGCAAGTGTTTTGGCATGGTCTTATTAAATTTGTTCCAAGGTTGCAAGTGTTTTGGGATGGTCTTAGGAAGTTTGTTCCAAGTTTGCAAGTGTTTTGGCATGGTCTTAGTAAGTTTGTTCCAAGTTTGCAAGTGTTTTGGCATGGTGTTATTAAATTTGTTCCAAGTTTGCAAGTGTTTGGCATGGTCTTAGTAAGTTTGTTCCAAGTTTGCAAGTGTTTGGCATGGTCTTAGTAAGTTTGTTCCAAGTTTGCAAGTGTTTGGCATGGTCTTATTAAATTTGTACCAAGTTTGCAAGTGTTTTGGCATGGTCTTATTAAATTTGTGCCAAGTTTGCAAGTGTTTGGCATGGTCGTGTTGAATAAGTACCAAGTTTGCAAGTGTTTTGGCATGGTCTTAGGAAGTTTGTACCAAGTTTGCAAGTGTTTTGGCAGGGTCTTAGGAAGTTTGTTCCAAGTTTGCAAGTGTTAGGCATGGTCTTATTACATTCGTGCCAAGGTTGCAAATGTTTGGCTTGGTCTCATTAAACTTGTACCAAGTTTGCAAGTGTTTTGGCATGGTCTTATTACATGTGTACCAAGTTTGCAAGTGTCTTGGCATGGTCATATTAAATTTGTACCAAGTTTGCAGGTGTTTTGGCATGGTCTTAGGAAGTTTGTACCAAGTTTGCAAGTGTTTTGGCATGGTCTTATTAAATTTGTACCAAGTTTGCAAGTGTTTTGGCATGGTCTTATTGAATTTGTTCCAAGTTTGCAAGTGTTTGGCATGGTCTAATTAAATTTGTACCAAGTTTGCAGGTGTTTTGGCATGGTCTTAGGAAGTTTGTACCAAGTTTGCAAGTGTTTTGGCATGGTCTTATTAAATTTGTACCAAGTTTGCAAGTGTTTTGGCATGGTCTTATTAAATTTGTTCCAAGTTTGCAGGTGTTTTGGCATGGTCTTAGGAAGTTTGTTCCAAGTTTGCAAGTGTTTTGGCATGGTCTTTTGAAATTGTACCAAGTTTGCAAGTGTTTTGGCATGGTCTTAGGAAGTTTGTTCCAAGTTTGCAAGTGTTTTGACATGGTCTTATTAAATTTGTACCAAGTTTGCAAGTGTTTTGGCATGGTCTTAATAAATTTGTACCAAGTTTGCAAGTGTTTTGGCATGGTCTTATTAAATTTGTACCAAGTTTGCAAGTGTTTTGGCATGGTCTTAGGAAGTTTGTTCCAAGTTTGCAAGTGTTTTGGCATGGTCTTATTAAATTTGTACCAAGTTTGCAAGTGTTTTGGCATGGTCTTATTAAATTTGTACCAAGTTTGCAAGTGTTTTGGCATGGTCTTATTAAATTTGTGCCAAGTTTGCAAGTGTTTGGCATGGTCGTGTTAAATAAGTACCAAGTTTGCAAGTGTTTTGGCATAGTCTTAGGAAGTTTGTACCAAGTTTGCAAGTGTTTTGGCAGGGTCTTAGGAAGTTTGTTCCAGGTTTGCAAGTGTTAGGCATGGTCTTATTACATTTGTACCAAGGTTGCAAGTGTTTGGCATGGTCTCATTAAACTTGTACCAACTTTGCAAGTGTTTTGGCATGGTCTTAATAAATTTGTACCAAGTTTGCAAGTGTTTTGGCATGGTCTTATTAAATTTGTACCAAGTTTGCAAGTGTTTTGGCATGGTCTTATTAAATTTGTGCCAAGTTTGCAAGTGTTTGGCATGGTCGTGTTAAATAAGTACCAAGTTTGCAAGTGTTTTGGCATAGTCTTAGGAAGTTTGTACCAAGTTTGCAAGTGTTTTGGCAGGGTCTTAGGAAGTTTGTTCCAGGTTTGCAAGTGTTAGGCATGGTCTTATTACATTTGTACCAAGGTTGCAAGTGTTTGGCATGGTCTCATTAAACTTGTACCAAGTTTGCAAGTGTTTTGGCATGGTCTTAATAAATTTGTACCAAGTTTGCAAGTGTTTTGGCATGGTCTTATTAAATTTGTACCAAGTTTGCAAGTGTTTTGGCATGGTCTTAGGAAGTTTGTTCCAAGTTTGCAAGTGTTTTGGCATGGTCTTAAGAAATTTGTACCAAGTTTGCAAGTGTTTTGGCATGGTCTTATTGAATTTGTACCAAGTTTGCAAGTGTTTTGGCATGGTCTTAGGAAGTTTGTTCCAAGTTTGCAAGTGTTTTGGCTTGGTCTTAATAAATTTATACCAAGTTTGCAAGTGTTTTGGCATGGTCTTATTAAATTTGTACCAAGTTTGCAAGTGTTTTGGCATGGTCTTAGGAAGTTTGTTCCAAGTTTGCAAGTGTTTTGGCATGGTCTTATAAATTTTGTACCAAGTTTGCAAGTGTTTTGGCATGGTCTTATTAAATTTGTACCAAGTTTGCAAGTGTTTTGGCATGGTCTTAGGAAGTTTGTACCAAGTTTGCAAGTGTTTTGGCATGGTCTTATTAAATTTGTACCAAGTTTTGCAAGTGTTTTGGCATGGTCTTATTAAATTTGTACCAAGTTTGCAAGTGTTTTGGCAACGTCTTATTAAATTTGTACCAAGTTTGCAAGTGTTTTGGCATGATCTTATTAAATTTGTACCAAGTTTGCAAGTGTTTTTGCATGGTCTTATTAAATTTGTTCCAAGTTTGCAAGTGTTTGGCATGGTCGTTTTAAATTTGTACCAAGTTTGCAAGTGTTTTGGCATGGTCTTATTAAACTTGTACCAAGTTTGCAAGTGTTTTGGCATGGTTTTATTAAATTTGTACCAAGTTTGCAAGTGTTTTGGCAGGGTCTTATTAAATTTGTACCAAGGTTGCCAGTGTTTTGTCATGTTCTTAGGAAGTTTGTTCCAAGTTTGCAAGTGTTTTGGCATGGTCGTATTAAATTTGTACCAAGTTTGCAAATGTTTTGGCATGGTCTTATTAAATTTGTACCAAGTTTGCAAGTGTTTTGGCATGGTCTTATTAAATTTGTACCAAGTTTGCAAGTGTTTTGGCATGGTCTTATTAAATTTGTACCAAGTTTGCAAGTGTCTTGGCATGGTCTAATTTCATTTGTACCAAGGTTGCAAGTGTTTTGGCATGGTCTTATTAAATTTGTACCAAGTTTGCATGTGTTTGGCATGGTCTTATTAAATTTGTACTAAGTTTGCAAGTGTTTTGGCATGGTCTTATTAAATTTGTACCAAGTTTGCAAGTGTTTTGGCATGGTTTTAGGAAGTTTGTACCAAGTTTGCAAGTGTTTTGGCATGGTCTTATTAAATTTGTACCAAGTTTGCAAGTGTTTTGGCATTGTCTTATTAAATTTGTACCAAGGTTGCAAGTGTTTTGGCATGGTCTTATTAAATTTGTACCAAGTTTGCAAGTGTTTTGGCATGGTCTTAGGAAGTTTGTTCCAAGTTTGCAAGTGTTTTGGCATGATCTTATTAAATTTGTACCAAGGTTGCAATTGTTTTGGCATGGTCTTAGGAAGTTTGTTCCAAGTTTGCAAATGTTTGGCATGGTCTTATTAAATTTGTACCAAGTTAGCAAGTGTTTTGGCATGGTTTTAGGAAGTTTGTTCCAAGTTTGCAAGTGTTTTGGCATGGTCTTAGGAAGTTTGTACCAAGTTTGCAAGTGTTTTGGCATGGTCTAAGGAAGTTTGTTCCAAGTTTGCAAGTGTTTTGTCATGGTCTTAGGAAGTTTGTTCCAAGTTTGTAATTGTTTTGGCATGGTCTTATTAAATTTGTGCCAAGTTTGCAAGTGTTTTGGCATGGTTTTAGGAAGTTTGTTCCAAGTTTTCAAGTGTTTTGGCATGGTCTTATTAAATTTGTTCCAAGTTTGCAAGTGTTTTGGCATGGTCTTATTAAATTTGTACCAAGGTTGCAAGTGTTTTGGCATGTTCTAAGGAAGTTTGTTCCAAGTTTGCAAGTGTTTTGGCATGGTCTTTTTAAATTTGTTCCAAGTTTGCAAGTGTTTGGCATGGTCGTATTAAATTTGTACCAAGTTTGCAAGTGTTTGGCATGGTCTTATTAAATTTGTACCAAGTTTGCAATTGTTTTGGCATGGTCTTATTAAATTTGTACCAAGATTGCAGGTGTTTGGCATGGTCTTATTAAATTTGTACCAAGTTTGCAAGTGTTTTGGCATGGTCTTATTAAATTTGTACCAAGTTTGCAAGTGTTTGGCATGGTCTTAATAAATTTGTACCAAGTTTGCAAGTGTTTTGGCATGGTCTTATTAAATTTGTACCAAGTTTGCAAGTGTTTTGGCATGGTCTTATTAAATTTGTACCAAGTTTGCAAGTGTTTGGGCATGGTCTTATTAAATTTGTACCAAGTTTGCAAGTGTTTTGACATGGTCTTAGGAAGTTTGTTCCAAGCTTGCAAGTGTTTTGCCACGGTCTTATTAAATTTGTACCAAGTTTGCAAGTGTTTGGCATGGTCGTGTTAAATAAGTACCAAGTTTGCAGGTGTTTGGCAAGTTCTTATTAAATTTGTACCAAGTTTGCAAGTGTTTTAGCATGTTCTTATTAAATTTGTACCAAGTTTGCAAGTGTTTTGGCATGGTCTTATTAAAATTGTACCAAGTTTGCAAGTGTTTTGGCATGGTCTTAGGAAGTTTGTACCAAGTTTGCAAGTGTTTTGGCATGGTCTAAGGAAGTTTGTTCCAAGTTTGCAAGTGTTTGGCATGGTCGTATTAAATTTGTACCAAGTTTGCAAGTGTTTTGGCATGGTCTTAATAAATTTGTCCCAAGTGTGCAAGTCTTTTGGCATGGTCTTAGGAAGTTTGTACCAAGTTTGCAAGTGTTTTGGCATGGTCTTATTAAATTTGTACCCAGTTTGCAAGTGTTTTGGCATGGTCTTATTAAAATTGTACCAAGTTTGCAAGTGTTTTGGCATGGTCTTAAGAAGTTTGTTCCAAGTTTGCAAGTGTTTGGCATGGTCTTATTAAAATTGTACCAAGTTTGCAATTGTTTTTGCATGGTCTTATTAAATTTGTACCAAGTTTGCAAGTGTTTGGCATGGTCTTATAAAATTTGTACTAAGTTTGCATGTGTAGGCATGGTCTTATTAAATTTGTACCAAGTTTGCAAGTGTTTTGGCTTGGTCTTAGGAAGTTTGTTCCAAGTTTGCAAGTGTTTTGGCATGGTCTTATTAAATTTGTACCAAGTTTGCAAGTGTTTTGGCATGGTCTTAGGAAATTGTTCCAAGTTTGCAAGTGTTTGGCATGGTCTTATTAAATTTGTACAGAGTTTGCAAGTGTTTGGCATGGTCTGATTAAATTTGTACCAAGTTTTCAAGTGTTTTGGCATGGTCTTATTAAATTTGTACCAAGTTTGCAAGTGTTTTGGCTTGGTCTTAGGAAGTTTGTTCCAAGTTTGCAAGTGTTTTGGCATGGTCGTATTAAATTTGTATCAAGTTTGCAAGTGTTTTGGCATGGTCTTATTAAACTTGTTCCAAGTTTGCAAGTGTTTGGCATGGTCGTTTTAAATTTGTACCAAGTTTGCAAGTGTTTTGGCATGGTCTTAGGAAGTTTGTACCAAGTTTGCAAGTTTTTTGGCATGGTCTTATTAAATTTGTACCAAGTTTGCAAGTGTTTTGGCATGGTCTTATTAAATTTGTTCCAAGGTTGCAAGTGTTTTGGGATGGTCTTAGGAAGTTTGTTCCAAGTTTGCAAGTGTTTTGGCATGGTCTTAGTAAGTTTGTTCCAAGTTTGCAAGTGTTTTGGCATGGTGTTATTAAATTTGTTCCAAGTTTGAAAGTGTTTGGCATGGTCTTAGTAAGTTTGTTCCAAGTTTGCAAGTGTTTGGCATGGTCTTAGTAAGTTTGTTCCAAGTTTGCAAGTGTTTGGCATGGTCTTATTAAATTTGTACCAAGTTTGCAAGTGTTTTGGCATGGTCTTATTAAATTTGTGCCAAGTTTGCAAGTGTTTGGCATGGTCGTGTTGAATAAGTACCAAGTTTGCAAGTGTTTTGGCATGGTCTTAGGAAGTTTGTACCAAGTTTGCAAGTGTTTTGGCAGGGTCTTAGGAAGTTTGTTCCAAGTTTGCAAGTGTTAGGCATGGTCTTATTACATTCGTGCCAAGGTTGCAAATGTTTGGCTTGGTCTCATTAAACTTGTACCAAGTTTGCAAGTGTTTTGGCATGGTCTTATTACATGTGTACCAAGTTTGCAAGTGTCTTGGCATGGTCTTTTGAAATTTGTACCAAGTTTGCAGGTGTTTTGGCATGGTCTTAGGAAGTTTGTACCAAGTTTGCAAGTGTTTTGGCATGGTCTTATTAAATTTGTACCAAGTTTGCAAGTGTTTTGGCATGGTCTTATTGAATTTGTTCCAAGTTTGCAAGTGTTTGGCATGGTCTAATTAAATTTGTACCAAGTTTGCAGGTGTTTTGGCATGGTCTTAGGAAGTTTGTACCAAGTTTGCAAGTGTTTTGGCATGGTCTTATTAAATTTGTACCAAGTTTGCAAGTGTTTTGGCATGGTCTTATTAAATTTGTTCCAAGTTTGCAGGTGTTTTGGCATGGTCTTAGGAAGTTTGTTCCAAGTTTGCAAGTGTTTTGGCATGGTCTTTTGAAATTGTACCAAGTTTGCAAGTGTTTTGGCATGGTCTTAGGAAGTTTGTTCCAAGTTTGCAAGTGTTTTGACATGGTCTTATTAAATTTGTACCAAGTTTGCAAGTGTTTTGGCATGGTCTTAATAAATTTGTACCAAGTTTGCAAGTGTTTTGGCATGGTCTTATTAAATTTGTACCAAGTTTGCAAGTGTTTTGGCATGGTCTTAGGAAGTTTGTTCCAAGTTTGCAAGTGTTTTGGCATGGTCTTATTAAATTTGTACCAAGTTTGCAAGTGTTTTGGCATGGTCTTATTAAATTTGTACCAAGTTTGCAAGTGTTTTGGCATGGTCTTATTAAATTTGTGCCAAGTTTGCAAGTGTTTGGCATGGTCGTGTTAAATAAGTACCAAGTTTGCAAGTGTTTTGGCATAGTCTTAGGAAGTTTGTACCAAGTTTGCAAGTGTTTTGGCAGGGTCTTAGGAAGTTTGTTCCAGGTTTGCAAGTGTTAGGCATGGTCTTATTACATTTGTACCAAGGTTGCAAGTGTTTGGCATGGTCTCATTAAACTTGTACCAAGTTTGCAAGTGTTTTGGCATGGTCTTAATAAATTTGTACCAAGTTTGCAAGTGTTTTGGCATGGTCTTATTAAATTTGTACCAAGTTTGCAAGTGTTTTGGCATGGTCTTAGGAAGTTTGTTCCAAGTTTGCAAGTGTTTTGGCATGGTCTTAATAAATTTATACCAAGTTTGCAAGTGTTTTGGCATGGTCTTATTAAATTTGTACCAAGTTTGCAAGTGTTTTGGCATGGTCTTAGGAAGTTTGTTCCAAGTTTGCAAGTGTTTTGGCATGGTCTTATAAAATTTGTACCAAGTTTGCAAGTGTTTTGGCATGGTCTTATTAAATTTGTACCAAGTTTGCAAGTGTTTTGGCATGGTCTTAGGAAGTTTGTACCAAGTTTGCAAGTGTTTTGGCATGGTCTTATTAAATTTGTACCAAGTTTTGCAAGTGTTTTGGCATGGTCTTATTAAATTTGTACCAAGTTTGCAAGTGTTTTGGCATGGTCTTATTAAATTTGTACCAAGTTTGCAAGTGTTTTGGCATGGTCTTATTAAATTTGTACCAAGTTTGCAAGTGTCTTGGCATGGTCTTAGGAAGTTTGTTCCAAGTTTGCAAGTGTTTTGGCATGGTCTTATTAAATTTGTACCAAGGTTGCAATTGTTTTGGCATGGTTTTAGGAAGTTTGTTCCAAGTTTGCAAATGTTTGGCATGGTCTTATTAAATTTGTACCAAGTTTGCAAGTGTTTTGGCATGGTCTTATTAAATTTGTACCAAGTTTGCAAGTGTTTTGGCATGGTCTTATTAAATTTGTACCAAGTTTGCAAGTGTTTGGCATGGTCGTTTTAAATTTGTACCAAGTTTGCAAGTGTTTTGGCATGGTCTTATTAAACTTGTACCAAGCTTGCAAGTGTTTTGGCATGGTTTTATTAAATTTGTACCAAGTTTGCAAGTGTTTTGGCAGGGTCTTATTAAATTTGTACCAAGGTTGCAAGTGTTTTGTCATGTTCTTAGGAAGTTTGTTCCAAGTTTGCAAGTGTTTTGGCATGGTCGTATTAAATTTGTACCAAGTTTGCAAGTGTTTTGGCATGGTCTTATTAAATTTGTACCAAGTTTGCAAGTGTTTTGGCATGGTCTTATAAAATTTGTACCAAGTTTGCAAGTGTTTTGGCATGGTCTTATTAAATTTGTACCAAGTTTGCAAGTGTTTTGGCATGGTCTTATTAAATTTGTACCAAGTTTGCAAGTGTCTTGGCATGGTCTAATTTCATTTGTACCAAGGTTGCAAGTGTTTTGGCATGGTCTTATTAAATTTGTACCAAGTTTGCAAGTGTTTGGCATGGTCTTATTAAATTTGTACCAAGTTTGCAAGTGTTTTGGCATGGTCTTATTAAATTTGTACCAAGTTTGCAAGTGTTTTGGCATGGTTTTAGGAAGTTTGTACCAAGTTTGCAAGTGTTTTGGCATGGTCTTATTAAATTTGTACCAAGTTTGCAAGTGTTTTGGCATTGTCTTATTAAATTTGTACCAAGGTTGCAAGTGTTTTGGCATGGTCTTATTAAATTTGTACCAAGTTTGCAAGTGTTTTGGCATGGTCTTAGGAAGTTTGTTCCAAGTTTGCAAGTGTTTTGGCATGGTCTTATTAAATTTGTACCAAGGTTGCAATTGTTTTGGCATGGTCTTAGGAAGTTTGTTCCAAGTTTGCAAATGTTTGGCATGGTCTTATTAAATTTGTACCAAGTTAGCAAGTGTTTTGGCATGGTTTTAGGAAGTTTGTTCCAAGTTTGCAAGTGTTTTGGCATGGTCTTAGGAAGTTTGTACCAAGTTTGCAAGTGTTTTGGCATGGTCTAAGGAAGTTTGTTCCAAGTTTGCAAGTGTTTTGTCATGGTCTTAGGAAGTGTGTTCCAAGTTTGTAATTGTTTTGGCATGGTCTTATTAAATTTGTGCCAAGTTTGCAAGTGTTTTGGCATGGTTTTAGGAAGTTTGTTCCAAGTTTTCAAGTGTTTTGGCATGGTCTTATTAAATTTGTTCCAAGTTTGCAAGTGTTTTGGCATGGTCTTATTAAATTTGTACCAAGGTTGCAAGTGTTTTGGCATGTTCTTAGGAAGTTTGTTCCAAGTTTGCAAGTGTTTTGGCATGGTCTTTTTAAATTTGTTCCAAGTTTGCAAGTGTTTGGCATGGTCGTATTAAATTTGTACCAAGTTTGCAAGTGTTTGGCATGGTCTTATTAAATTTGTACCAAGTTTGCAATTGTTTTGGCATGGTCTTATTAAATTTGTACCAAGATTGCAGGTGTTTGGCATGGTCTTATTAAATTTGTACCAAGTTTGCAAGTGTTTTGGCATGGTCTTATTAAATTTGTACCAAGTTTGCAAGTGTTTGGCATGGTCTTAATAAATTTGTACCAAGTTTGCAAGTGTTTTGGCATGGTCTTATTAAATTTGTACCAAGTTTGCAAGTGTTTTGGCATGGTCTTATTAAATTTGTACCAAGTTTGCAAGTGTTTGGGCATGGTCTTATTAAATTTGTACCAAGTTTGCAAGTGTTTTGGCATGGTGTTATTAAATTTGTACCAAGTTTGCAAGTGTTTTGGCATGGTCTTAGGAAGTTTGTCCCAAGTTTGCAAGTGTTTGGCATGGTCGTATTAAATTTGTACCAAGGTTGCAAGTGTTTTGGCATGGTCTTAGGAAGTTTGTTCCAAGTTTGCAAGTGTTTGGCATGGTCTTATTAAATTTGTACCAACTTTGCAAGTGTTTGGCATGGTCGTGTTAAATAAGTACCAAGTTTGCAGGTGTTTGGCAAGTTCTTATTAAATTTGTACCAAGTTTGCAAGTGTTTTGGCATGTTCTTATTAAATTTGTACCAAGTTTGCAAGTGTTTTGACATGGTCTTAGGAAATTGTTCCAAGTTTGCAAGTGTTTGGCATGGTCGTATTAAATTTGTACCAAGGTTGCAAGTGTTTTGGCATGGTCTTAGGAAGTTTGTCCCAAGTTTGCAAGTGTTTGGCATGGTCGTATTAAATTTGTACCAAGGTTGCAAGTGTTTTGGCATGGTCTTAGGAAGTTTGTCCCAAGTTTGCAAGTGTTTGGCATGGTCGTATTAAATTTGTACCAAGGTTGCAAGTGTTTTGGCATGGTCTTAGGAAGTTTGTTCCAAGCTTGCAAGTGTTTTGCCACGGTCTTATTAAATTTGTACCAAGTTTGCAAGTGTTTGGCATGGTCGTGTTAAATAAGTACCAAGTTTGCAGGTGTTTGGCAAGTTCTTATTAAATTTGTACCAAGTTTGCAAGTGTTTTGGCATGTTCTTATTAAATTTGTACCAAGTTTGCAAGTGTTTTGGCATGGTCTTATTAAAATTGTACCAAGTTTGCAAGTGTTTTGGCATGGTCTTAGGAAGTTTGTACCAAGTTTGCAAGTGTTTTGGCATGGTCTAAGGAAGTTTGTTCCAAGTTTGCAAGTGTTTGGCATGGTCGTATTAAATTTGTACCAAGTTTGCAAGTGTTTTGGCATGGTCTTAATAAATTTGTCCCAAGTGTGCAAGTGTTTTGGCATGGTCTTATTAAATTTGTACCAAGTTTGCAAGTGTTTGGGCATGGTCTTATTAAATTTGTACCAAGTTTGCAAGTGTTTTGACATGGTCTTAGGAAGTTTGTTCCAAGCTTGCAAGTGTTTTGCCACGGTCTTATTAAATTTGTACCAAGTTTGCAAGTGTTTGGCATGGTCGTGTTAAATAAGTACCAAGTTTGCAGGTGTTTGGCAAGTTCTTATTAAATTTGTACCAAGTTTGCAAGTGTTTTAGCATGTTCTTATTAAATTTGTACCAAGTTTGCAAGTGTTTTGGCATGGTCTTATTAAAATTGTACCAAGTTTGCAAGTGTTTTGGCATGGTCTTAGGAAGTTTGTACCAAGTTTGCAAGTGTTTTGGCATGGTCTAAGGAAGTTTGTTCCAAGTTTGCAAGTGTTTGGCATGGTCGTATTAAATTTGTACCAAGTTTGCAAGTGTTTTGGCATGGTCTTAATAAATTTGTCCCAAGTGTGCAAGTCTTTTGGCATGGTCTTAGGAAGTTTGTACCAAGTTTGCAAGTGTTTTGGCATGGTCTTATTAAATTTGTACCCAGTTTGCAAGTGTTTTGGCATGGTCTTATTAAAATTGTACCAAGTTTGCAAGTGTTTTGGCATGGTCTTAAGAAGTTTGTTCCAAGTTTGCAAGTGTTTGGCATGGTCTTATTAAAATTGTACCAAGTTTGCAATTGTTTTTGCATGGTCTTATTAAATTTGTACCAAGTTTGCAAGTGTTTGGCATGGTCTTATAAAATTTGTACTAAGTTTGCATGTGTAGGCATGGTCTTATTAAATTTGTACCAAGTTTGCAAGTGTTTTGGCTTGGTCTTAGGAAGTTTGTTCCAAGTTTGCAAGTGTTTTGGCATGGTCTTATTAAATTTGTACCAAGTTTGCAAGTGTTTTGGCATGGTCTTAGGAAATTGTTCCAAGTTTGCAAGTGTTTGGCATGGTCTTATTAAATTTGTACAGAGTTTGCAAGTGTTTGGCATGGTCTGATTAAATTTGTACCAAGTTTTCAAGTGTTTTGGCATGGTCTTATTAAATTTGTACCAAGTTTGCAAGTGTTTTGGCTTGGTCTTAGGAAGTTTGTTCCAAGTTTGCAAGTGTTTTGGCATGGTCGTATTAAATTTGTATCAAGTTTGCAAGTGTTTTGGCATGGTCTTATTAAACTTGTTCCAAGTTTGCAAGTGTTTGGCATGGTCGTTTTAAATTTGTACCAAGTTTGCAAGTGTTTTGGCATGGTCTTAGGAAGTTTGTACCAAGTTTGCAAGTTTTTTGGCATGGTCTTATTAAATTTGTACCAAGTTTGCAAGTGTTTTGGCATGGTCTTATTAAATTTGTTCCAAGGTTGCAAGTGTTTTGGGATGGTCTTAGGAAGTTTGTTCCAAGTTTGCAAGTGTTTTGGCATGGTCTTAGTAAGTTTGTTCCAAGTTTGCAAGTGTTTTGGCATGGTGTTATTAAATTTGTTCCAAGTTTGAAAGTGTTTGGCATGGTCTTAGTAAGTTTGTTCCAAGTTTGCAAGTGTTTGGCATGGTCTTAGTAAGTTTGTTCCAAGTTTGCAAGTGTTTGGCATGGTCTTATTAAATTTGTACCAAGTTTGCAAGTGTTTTGGCATGGTCTTATTAAATTTGTGCCAAGTTTGCAAGTGTTTGGCATGGTCGTGTTGAATAAGTACCAAGTTTGCAAGTGTTTTGGCATGGTCTTAGGAAGTTTGTACCAAGTTTGCAAGTGTTTTGGCAGGGTCTTAGGAAGTTTGTTCCAAGTTTGCAAGTGTTAGGCATGGTCTTATTACATTCGTGCCAAGGTTGCAAATGTTTGGCTTGGTCTCATTAAACTTGTACCAAGTTTGCAAGTGTTTTGGCATGGTCTTATTACATGTGTACCAAGTTTGCAAGTGTCTTGGCATGGTCTTATTAAATTTGTACCAAGTTTGCAGGTGTTTTGGCATGGTCTTAGGAAGTTTGTACCAAGTTTGCAAGTGTTTTGGCATGGTCTTATTAAATTTGTACCAAGTTTGCAAGTGTTTTGGCATGGTCTTATTGAATTTGTTCCAAGTTTGCAAGTGTTTGGCATGGTCTAATTAAATTTGTACCAAGTTTGCAGGTGTTTTGGCATGGTCTTAGGAAGTTTGTACCAAGTTTGCAAGTGTTTTGGCATGGTCTTATTAAATTTGTACCAAGTTTGCAAGTGTTTTGGCATGGTCTTATTAAATTTGTTCCAAGTTTGCAGGTGTTTTGGCATGGTCTTAGGAAGTTTGTTCCAAGTTTGCAAGTGTTTTGGCATGGTCTTTTGAAATTGTACCAAGTTTGCAAGTGTTTTGGCATGGTCTTAGGAAGTTTGTTCCAAGTTTGCAAGTGTTTTGACATGGTCTTATTAAATTTGTACCAAGTTTGCAAGTGTTTTGGCATGGTCTTAATAAATTTGTACCAAGTTTGCAAGTGTTTTGGCATGGTCTTATTAAATTTGTACCAAGTTTGCAAGTGTTTTGGCATGGTCTTAGGAAGTTTGTTCCAAGTTTGCAAGTGTTTTGGCATGGTCTTATTAAATTTGTACCAAGTTTGCAAGTGTTTTGGCATGGTCTTATTAAATTTGTACCAAGTTTGCAAGTGTTTTGGCATGGTCTTATTAAATTTGTGCCAAGTTTGCAAGTGTTTGGCATGGTCGTGTTAAATAAGTACCAAGTTTGCAAGTGTTTTGGCATAGTCTTAGGAAGTTTGTACCAAGTTTGCAAGTGTTTTGGCAGGGTCTTAGGAAGTTTGTTCCAGGTTTGCAAGTGTTAGGCATGGTCTTATTACATTTGTACCAAGGTTGCAAGTGTTTGGCATGGTCTCATTAAACTTGTACCAAGTTTGCAAGTGTTTTGGCATGGTCTTAATAAATTTGTACCAAGTTTGCAAGTGTTTTGGCATGGTCTTATTAAATTTGTACCAAGTTTGCAAGTGTTTTGGCATGGTCTTAGGAAGTTTGTTCCAAGTTTGCAAGTGTTTTGGCATGGTCTTAATAAATTTATACCAAGTTTGCAAGTGTTTTGGCATGGTCTTATTAAATTTGTACCAAGTTTGCAAGTGTTTTGGCATGGTCTTAGGAAGTTTGTTCCAAGTTTGCAAGTGTTTTGGCATGGTCTTATAAAATTTGTACCAAGTTTGCAAGTGTTTTGGCATGGTCTTATTAAATTTGTACCAAGTTTGCAAGTGTTTTGGCATGGTCTTAGGAAGTTTGTACCAAGTTTGCAAGTGTTTTGGCATGGTCTTATTAAATTTGTACCAAGTTTTGCAAGTGTTTTGGCATGGTCTTATTAAATTTGTACCAAGTTTGCAAGTGTTTTGGCATGGTCTTATTAAATTTGTACCAAGTTTGCAAGTGTTTTGGCATGGTCTTATTAAATTTGTACCAAGTTTGCAAGTGTCTTGGCATGGTCTTAGGAAGTTTGTTCCAAGTTTGCAAGTGTTTTGGCATGGTCTTATTAAATTTGTACCAAGGTTGCAATTGTTTTGGCATGGTTTTAGGAAGTTTGTTCCAAGTTTGCAAATGTTTGGCATGGTCTTATTAAATTTGTACCAAGTTTGCAAGTGTTTTGGCATGGTCTTATTAAATTTGTACCAAGTTTGCAAGTGTTTTGGCATGGTCTTATTAAATTTGTACCAAGTTTGCAAGTGTTTGGCATGGTCATTTTAAATTTGTACCAAGTTTGCAAGTGTTTTGGCATGGTCTTATTAAACTTGTACCAAGCTTGCAAGTGTTTTGGCATGGTTTTATTAAATTTGTACCAAGTTTGCAAGTGTTTTGGCAGGGTCTTATTAAATTTGTACCAAGGTTGCAAGTGTTTTATCATGTTCTTAGGAAGTTTGTTCCAAGTTTGCAAGTGTTTTGGCATGGTCGTATTAAATTTGTACCAAGTTTGCAAGTGTTTTGGCATGGTCTTATTAAATTTGTACCAAGTTTGCAAGTGTTTTGGCATGGTCTTATAAAATTTGTACCAAGTTTGCAAGTGTTTTGGCATGGTCTTATTAAATTTGTACCAAGTTTGCAAGTGTTTTGGCATGGTCTTATTAAATTTGTACCAAGTTTGCAAGTGTCTTGGCATGGTCTAATTTCATTTGTACCAAGGTTGCAAGTGTTTTGGCATGGTCTTATTAAATTTGTACCAAGTTTGCAAGTGTTTGGCATGGTCTTATTAAATTTGTACCAAGTTTGCAAGTGTTTTGGCATGGTCTTATTAAATTTGTACCAAGTTTGCAAGTGTTTTGGCATGGTTTTAGGAAGTTTGTACCAAGTTTGCAAGTGTTTTGGCATGGTCTTATTAAATTTGTACCAAGTTTGCAAGTGTTTTGGCATTGTCTTATTAAATTTGTACCAAGGTTGCAAGTGTTTTGGCATGGTCTTATTAAATTTGTACCAAGTTTGCAAGTGTTTTGGCATGGTCTTAGGAAGTTTGTTCCAAGTTTGCAAGTGTTTTGGCATGGTCTTATTAAATTTGTACCAAGGTTGCAATTGTTTTGGCATGGTCTTAGGAAGTTTGTTCCAAGTTTGCAAATGTTTGGCATGGTCTTATTAAATTTGTACCAAGTTAGCAAGTGTTTTGGCATGGTTTTAGGAAGTTTGTTCCAAGTTTGCAAGTGTTTTGGCATGGTCTTAGGAAGTTTGTACCAAGTTTGCAAGTGTTTTGGCATGGTCTAAGGAAGTTTGTTCCAAGTTTGCAAGTGTTTTGTCATGGTCTTAGGAAGTGTGTTCCAAGTTTGTAATTGTTTTGGCATGGTCTTATTAAATTTGTGCCAAGTTTGCAAGTGTTTTGGCATGGTTTTAGGAAGTTTGTTCCAAGTTTTCAAGTGTTTTGGCATGGTCTTATTAAATTTGTTCCAAGTTTGCAAGTGTTTTGGCATGGTCTTATTAAATTTGTACCAAGGTTGCAAGTGTTTTGGCATGTTCTTAGGAAGTTTGTTCCAAGTTTGCAAGTGTTTTGGCATGGTCTTTTTAAATTTGTTCCAAGTTTGCAAGTGTTTGGCATGGTCGTATTAAATTTGTACCAAGTTTGCAAGTGTTTGGCATGGTCTTATTAAATTTGTACCAAGTTTGCAATTGTTTTGGCATGGTCTTATTAAATTTGTACCAAGATTGCAGGTGTTTGGCATGGTCTTATTAAATTTGTACCAAGTTTGCAAGTGTTTTGGCATGGTCTTATTAAATTTGTACCAAGTTTGCAAGTGTTTGGCATGGTCTTAATAAATTTGTACCAAGTTTGCAAGTGTTTTGGCATGGTCTTATTAAATTTGTACCAAGTTTGCAAGTGTTTTGGCATGGTCTTATTAAATTTGTACCAAGTTTGCAAGTGTTTGGGCATGGTCTTATTAAATTTGTACCAAGTTTGCAAGTGTTTTGGCATGGTGTTATTAAATTTGTACCAAGTTTGCAAGTGTTTTGGCATGGTCTTAGGAAGTTTGTCCCAAGTTTGCAAGTGTTTGGCATGGTCGTATTAAATTTGTACCAAGGTTGCAAGTGTTTTGGCATGGTCTTAGGAAGTTTGTTCCAAGTTTGCAAGTGTTTGGCATGGTCTTATTAAATTTGTACCAACTTTGCAAGTGTTTGGCATGGTCGTGTTAAATAAGTACCAAGTTTGCAGGTGTTTGGCAAGTTCTTATTAAATTTGTACCAAGTTTGCAAGTGTTTTGGCATGTTCTTATTAAATTTGTACCAAGTTTGCAAGTGTTTTGACATGGTCTTAGGAAATTGTTCCAAGTTTGCAAGTGTTTGGCATGGTCGTATTAAATTTGTACCAAGGTTGCAAGTGTTTTGGCATGGTCTTAGGAAGTTTGTCCCAAGTTTGCAAGTGTTTGGCATGGTCGTATTAAATTTGTACCAAGGTTGCAAGTGTTTTGGCATGGTCTTAGGAAGTTTGTCCCAAGTTTGCAAGTGTTTGGCATGGTCGTATTAAATTTGTACCAAGGTTGCAAGTGTTTTGGCATGGTCTTAGGAAGTTTGTTCCAAGCTTGCAAGTGTTTTGCCACGGTCTTATTAAATTTGTACCAAGTTTGCAAGTGTTTGGCATGGTCGTGTTAAATAAGTACCAAGTTTGCAGGTGTTTGGCAAGTTCTTATTAAATTTGTACCAAGTTTGCAAGTGTTTTGGCATGTTCTTATTAAATTTGTACCAAGTTTGCAAGTGTTTTGGCATGGTCTTATTAAAATTGTACCAAGTTTGCAAGTGTTTTGGCATGGTCTTAGGAAGTTTGTACCAAGTTTGCAAGTGTTTTGGCATGGTCTAAGGAAGTTTGTTCCAAGTTTGCAAGTGTTTGGCATGGTCGTATTAAATTTGTACCAAGTTTGCAAGTGTTTTGGCATGGTCTTAATAAATTTGTCCCAAGTGTGCAAGTGTTTTGGCATGGTCTTAGGAAGTTTGTACCAAGTTTGCAAGTGTTTTGGCATGGTCTTATTAAATTTGTACCAAGTTTGCAAGTGTTTTGGCATGGTCTTATTAAAATTGTACCAAGTTTGCAAGTGTTTTGGCATGGTCTTAAGAAGTTTGTTCCAAGTTTGCAAGCGTTTGGCATGGTCTTATTAAAATTGTACCAAGTTTGCAATTGTTTTTGCATGGTCTTATTAAATTTGTACCAAGTTTGCAAGTGTTTGGCATGGTCTTATAAAATTTGTACTAAGTTTGCATGTGTAGGCATGGTCTTATTAAATTTGTACCAAGTTTGCAAGTGTTTTGGCTTGGTCTTAGGAAGTTTGTTCCAAGTTTGCAAGTGTTTTGGCATGCTCTTATTAAATTTGTACCAAGTTTGCAAGTGTTTTGACATGGTCTTAGGAAATTGTTCCAAGTTTGCAAGTGTTTGGCATGGTCTTATTAAATTTGTACAGAGTTTGCAAGTGTTTGGCATGGTCTTATTAAATTTGTACCAAGTTTTCAAGTGTTTTGGCATGGTCTTATTAAATTTGTACCAAGTTTGCAAGTGTTTTGGCTTGGTCTTAGGAAGTTTGTTCCAAGTTTGCAAGTGTTTTGGCATGGTCGTATTAAATCTGTATCAAGTTTGCAAGTGTTTTGGCATGGTCTTATTAAACTTGTTCCAAGTTTGCAAGTGTTTGGCATGGTCGTTTTAAATTTGTACCAAGTTTGCAAGTGTTTTGGCATGGTCTTAGGAAGTTTGTACCAAGTTTGCAAGTTTTTTGGCATGGTCTTATTAAATTTGTACCAAGTTTGCAAGTGTTTTGGCATGGTCTTATTAAATTTGTTCCAAGGTTGCAAGTGTTTTGGGATGGTCTTAGGAAGTTTGTTCCAAGTTTGCAAGTGCTTTGGCATGGTCGTATTAAATTTGTACCAAGGTTGCAAGTGTTTGGCATGTCCTTATTAAATTTGTACCAAGTTTGCAAGTGTTTTGGCATGGTCTTAGGAAGTTTGTTCCAAGTTTGCAAGTGTTTGGCATGGTCTCATTAAACTTGTACCAAGTTTGCAAGTGTTTTGGCATGGTCTTATTAAATTTGTACCAAGTTTGCAAGTGTTTTGGCATGGTCGTATTAAATTTGTGCCAAGTTTGCAAGTGTTTTGGCATGGTCTTAGGAAGTTTGATCCAAGTTTGCAAGTGTTTTGGCATGGTCTTATTAAATTTGTACCAAGTTTGCAAGTGTTTGGCATGGTCATAGGAAGTTTGTTCCAAGTTTGCAAGTGTTTTGGCATGGTCTTATTAAATTTGTACCAAGTTTGCAGGTGTTTTGGCATGGTCTTATTAAATTTGTACCAAGTTTGCAAGTGTTTTGGCTTGGTCTTAGGAAGTTTGTTCCAAGTTTGCAAGTGTTTGGCATGGTCTTATTAATTTTGTACCAAGTTTGCAAGTGTTTTGGCATGGTCTTAGTAAGTTTGTTCCAAGTTTGCAAGTGTTTTGGCATGGTCTTATTCAATTTGGACCAAGTTTGCAAGTGTTTTGGCATGGTCTTATTAAATTTGTACAAAGTTTGCAAGTGTTTTGGCATGGTCTTAGGAAGTTTGTACCAAGTTTGCAAGTGTTTTGGCATGGTCTTAGTAAGTTTGTTCCAAGTTTGCAAGTGTTTTGGCATGGTGTTATTAAATTTGTTCCAAGTTTGCAAGTGTTTGGCATGGTCTTAGGAAGTTTGTTCCAAGTTTGCAAGTGTTTGGCATGGTCTTAGTAAGTTTGTTCCAAGTTTGCAAGTGTATGGCATGGTCTTATTAAATTTGTACCAAGTTTGCAAGTGTTTTGGCATGGTCTTATTAAATTTGTGCCAAGTTTGCAAGTGTTTGGCATGGTCGTGTTAAATAAGTACCAAGTTTGCAAGTGTTTTGGCATGGTCTTAGGAAGTTTGTACCAAGTTTGCAAGTGTTTTGGCAGGGTCTTAGGAAGTTTGTTCCAAGTTTGCAAGTGTTAGGCATGGTCTTATTACATTCGTGCCAAGGTTGCAAGTGTTTGGCTTGGTCTCATTAAACTTGTACCAAGTTTGCAAGTGTTTTGGCATGGTCTTATTACATGTGTACCAAGTTTGCAAGTGTCTTGGCATGGTCTTATTAAATTTGTACCAAGTTTGCAGGTGTTTTGGCATGGTCTTAGGAAGTTTGTACCAAGTTTGCAAGTGTTTTGGCATGGTCTTATTAAATTTGTACCAAGTTTGCAGGTGTTTTGGCATGGTCTTATTGAATTTGTTCCAAGTTTGCAAGTGTTTGGCATGGTCTAATTAAATTTGTACCAAGTTTGCAGGTGTTTTGGCATGGTCTTAGGAAGTTTTCACCAAGTTTGCAAGTGTTTTGGCATGGTCTTATTAAATTTGTACCAAGTTTGCAAGTGTTTTGGCATGGTCTTATTAAATTTGTTCCAAGTTTGCAGGTGTTTTGGCATGGTCTTAGGAAGTTTGTTCCAAGTTTGCAAGTGTTTTGGCATGGTCTTTTGAAATTGTACCAAGTTTGCAAGTGTTTTGGCATGGTCTTAGGAAGTTTGTTCCAAGTTTGCAAGTGTTTTGACATGGTCTTATTAAATTTGTACCAAGTTTGCAAGTGTTTTGGCATGGTCTTAATAAATTTGTACCAAGTTTGCAAGTGTTTTGGCATGGTCTTATTAAATTTGTACCAAGTTTGCAAGTGTTTTGGCATGGTCTTAGGAAGTTTGTTCCAAGTTTGCAAGTGTTTTGGCATGGTCTTAATAAATTTGTTCCAAGTTTGCAAGTGTTTTGGCATGGTCTTTTGAAATTGTATCAAGTTTGCAAGTGTTTGGCATGGTCGTGTTTAATAAGTACCAAGTTTGAAAGTGTTTTGGCATGGTCTTATTACATTTGTACCAAGTTTGCAAGTGTTTTGGCATGGTCTCATTAAATTTGTACCAAGTTTGCAAGTGTTTTGGCAGGGTCTTAGGAAGTTTGTTCCAAGTTTGCAAGTGTTAGGCAGTGTCTTATTACATTTGTACCAAGGTTGCAAGTTTTTGGCATGGTCTCATTAAACATGTACCAAGTTTGCAAGTGTTTTGGCATGGTCTTATTACATTTGTACCAAGTTTGCAAGTGTTTTGGCATGGTCTTATTAAATTTGTACCAAGTTTGCAGGTGTTTTGGCATGGTCTTAGGAAGTTTGTACCAAGTTTGCAATTGTTTTGGTATGGTCTTATTAAATTTGTACCAAGTTTGCAAGTGTTTTGGCATAGTCTTATTAAATTTGTTCCAAGTTTGCAAGTGTTTGGCATGGTCTAATTAAATTTGTACCAAGTTTGCAGGTGTTTTGGCATGGTCTAAGGATGTTTGTACCAAGTTTGCAAGTGTTTTGGCATGGTCTTATTAAATTTGTACCAAGTTTGCAAGTGTTTTGGCATGGTCTTAGGAAGTTTGTTCCAAGTTTGCAAGTGTTTTGGCATGGTCTTATTAAATTTGTACCAAGTTTGCAGGTGTTTTGGCATGGTCTTATTAAATTTGTTCCAAGTTTGCAAGTGTTTTGGAATGGTCTTTTGAAATTGTATCAAGTTTGCAAGTGTTTGGCATGGTCGTGTTTAATAAGTACCAAGTTTGAAAGTGTTTTGGCATGGTCTTAGGAAGTTTGTACCAAGTTTGCAAGTGTTTTGGCAGGGTCTTAGGAAGTTTGTTCCAAGTTTGCAAGTGTTAGGCATGGTCTTATTACATTTGTACCAAGGTTGCAAGTGTTTGGCATGGTCTCATTAAACTTGTACCAAGTTTGCAAGTGTTTTGGCATGGTCTTATTACATTTGTACCAAGTTTGCAAGTGTTTTGGCATGGTCTTTTTAAATTTGTACCAAGTTTGCAGGTGTTTTGGCATGGTCTTAGGAAGTTTGTACCAAGTTTGCAAGTGTTTTGGTATGGTCTTATTAAATTTGTACCAAGTTTGCAAGTGTTTTGGCATGGTCTTATTAAATTTGTTCCAAGTTTGCAAGTGTTTGGCATGGTCTAATTAAATTTGTACCAAGTTTGCAAGTGTTTTGGCATGGTCTAAGGATGTTTGTACCAAGTTTGCAAGTGTTTTGGCACGGTCTTATTAAATTTGTACCAAGTTTGCAAGTGTTTTGGCATGGTATTATTAAATTTGTTCCAAGTTTGCAGGTGTTTTGGCATGGTCTTAGGAAGTTTGTTCCAAGTTTGCAAGTGTTTTGGCATGGTCTTTTGAAATTGTACCAAGTTTGCAAGTGTTTTGGCATGGTCTTAGGAAGTTTGTTCCAAGTTTGCAAGTGTTTTGACATGGTCTTATTAAATTTGTACCAAGTTTGCAAGTGTTTTGGCATGGTCTTAATAAATTTGTACCAAGTTTGCAAGTGTTTTGGCATGGTCTTATTAAATTTGTACCAAGTTTGCAAGTGTTTTGGCATGGTCTTAGGAAGTTTGTTCCAAGTTTGCAAGTGTTTTGGCATGGTATTAATAAATTTGTACCAAGTTTGCAAGTGTTTTGGCATGGTCTTATTAAATTTGTACCAAGTTTGCAAGTGTTTTGGCATGGTCTTAGGAAGTTTGTTCCAAGTTTGCAAGTGTTTTGGCATGGTCTTATTAAATTTGTACCAAGTTTGCAAGTGTTTTGGCATGGTCTTATTAAATTTGTACCAAGTTTGCAAGTGTTTTGGCATGGTCTTATTAAATTTGTGCCAAGTTTGCAAGTGTTTGGCATGGTCGTGTTAAATAAGTACCAAGTTTGCAAGTGTTTTGGCATGGTCTTAGGAAGTTTGTACCAAGTTTGCAAGTGTTTTGGCAGGGTCTTAGGAAGTTTGTTCCAAGTTTGCAAGTGTTAGGCATGGTCTTATTACATTTGTACCAATTTTGCAAGTGTTTGGCATGGTCTCATTAAACTTGTACCAAGTTTGCAAGTGTTTTGGCATGGTCTTAATAAATTTGTACCAAGTTTGCAAGTGTTTTGGCATGGTCTTTTTAAATTTGTACCAAGTTTGCAAGTGTTTTGGCATGGTCTTAGGAAGTTTGTTCCAAGTTTGCAAGTGTTTTGGCATGGTCTTAATAAATTTATACCAAGTTTGCAAGTGTTTTGGCATGGTCTTATTAAAATTGTACCAAGTTTGCAAGTGTTTTGGCATGGTCTTAGGAAGTTTGTTCCAAGTTTGCAAGTGTTTTGGCATGGTCTTATAAAATTTGTACCAAGTTTGCAAGTGTTTTGGCATGGTCTTATTAAATTTGTACCAAGTTTGCAAGTGTTTTGGCATGGTCTTAGGAAGTTTGTACCAAGTTTGCAAGTGTTTTGGCATGGTCTTATTAAATTTGTACCAAGTTTTGCAAGTGTTTTGGCATGGTCTTATTAAATTTGTACCAAGTTTGCAAGTGTTTTGGCAACGTCTTATTAAATTTGTACCAAGTTTGCAAGTGTTTTGGCATGATCTTATTAAATTTGTACCAAGTTTGCAAGTGTTTTGGCATGGTCTTATTAAATTTGTTCCAAGTTTGCAAGTGTTTGGCATGGTCGTTTTAAATTTGTACCAAGTTTGCAAGTGTTTTGGCATGGTCTTATTAAACTTGTACCAAGTTTGCAAGTGTTTTGGCATGGTTTTATTAAATTTGTACCAAGTTTGCAAGTGTTTTGGCGGGGTCTTATTAAATTTGTACCAAGGTTGCAAGTGTTTTGTCATGTTCTTAGGAAGTTTGTTCCAAGTTTGCAAGAGTTTTGGCATGGTCGTATTAAATTTGTACCAAGTTTGCAAGTGTTTTGGCATGGTCTTATTAAATTTGTACCAAGTTTGCAAGTGTTTTGGCATGGTCTTATTAAATTTGTACCAAGTTTGCAAGGGTTTTGGCATGGTCTTATTAAATTTGTACCAAGTTTGCAAGTGTTTTGGCATGGTCTTATTTCATTTGTACCAAGGTTGCAAGTGTTTTGGCATGGTCTTATTAAATTTGTACGAAGTTTGCAAGTGTTTGGCATGGTCTTATTAAATTTGTACCAAGTTTGCAAGTGTTTTGGCATGGTCTTATTAAATTTGTACCAAGTTTGCAAGTGTTTTGGCATGGTTTTAGGAAGTTTGTACCAAGTTTGCAAGTGTTTTGGCATGGTCTTATTAAATTTGTACCAAGTTTGCAAGTGTTTTGGCATGGTCTTATTAAATTTGTACCAAGGTTGCAAGTGTTTTGGCATGGTCTTATTAAATTTGTACCAAGTTTGCAAGTGTTTTGGCATGGTCTTAGGAAGTTTGTTCCAAGTTTGCAAGTGTTTTGGCATGGTCTTATTAAATTTGTACCAAGGTTGCAATTGTTTTGGCATGGTCTTAGGAAGTTTGTTCCAAGTTTGCAAATGTTTGGCATGGTCTTATTAAATTTGTACCAAGCTAGCAAGTGTTTTGGCATGGTTTTAGGAAGTTTGTTCCAAGTTTGCAAGTGTTTTGGCATGGTCTTAGGAAGTTTGTACCAAGTTTGCAAGTGTTTTGGCATGGTCTAAGGAAGTTTGTTCCAAGTTTGCAAGTGTTTTGGCATGGTCTTAGGAAGTTTGTTCCAAGTTTGTAATTGTTTTGGCATGGTCTTATTAAATTTGTGCCAAGTTTGCAAGTGTTTTGGCATGGTTTTAGGAAGTTTGTTCCAAGTTTGCAAGTGTTTTGGCATGGTCTTATTAAATTTGTTCCAAGTTTGCAAGTGTTTTGGCATGGTCTTATTAAAATTGTACCAAGTTTGCAAGTGTTTTGGCATGGTCTTATTAAATTTGTTCCAAGTTTGCAAGTGTTTGGCATGGTCTAATTAAATTTGTACCAAGTTTGCAAGTGTTTTGGCATGGTCTAAGGATGTTTGTACCAAGTTTGCAAGTGTTTTGGCACGGTCTTATTAAATTTGTACCAAGTTTGCAAGTGTTTTGGCATGGTATTATTAAATTTGTTCCAAGTTTGCAGGTGTTTTGGCATGGTCTTAGGAAGTTTGTTCCAAGTTTGCAAGTGTTTTGGCATGGTCTTTTGAAATTGTACCAAGTTTGCAAGTGTTTTGGCATGGTCTTAGGAAGTTTGTTCCAAGTTTGCAAGTGTTTTGACATGGTCTTATTAAATTTGTACCAAGTTTGCAGGTGTTTTGGCATGGTCTTATTAAATTTGTTCCAAGTTTGCAAGTGTTTTGGAATGGTCTTTTGAAATTGTATCAAGTTTGCAAGTGTTTGGCATGGTCGTGTTTAATAAGTACCAAGTTTGAAAGTGTTTTGGCATGGTCTTAGGAAGTTTGTACCAAGTTTGCAAGTGTTTTGGCAGGGTCTTAGGAAGTTTGTTCCAAGTTTGCAAGTGTTAGGCATGGTCTTATTACATTTGTACCAAGGTTGCAAGTGTTTGGCATGGTCTCATTAAACTTGTACCAAGTTTGCAAGTGTTTTGGCATGGTCTTAATAAATTTGTTCCAAGTTTGCAAGTGTTTTGGCATGGTCTTTTGAAATTGTATCAAGTTTGCAAGTGTTTGGCATGGTCGTGTTTAATAAGTACCAAGTTTGAAAGTGTTTTGGCATGGTCTTATTACATTTGTACCAAGTTTGCAAGTGTTTTGGCATGGTCTCATTAAATTTGTACCAAGTTTGCAAGTGTTTTGGCAGGGTCTTAGGAAGTTTGTTCCAAGTTTGCAAGTGTTAGGCAGTGTCTTATTACATTTGTACCAAGGTTGCAAGTTTTTGGCATGGTCTCATTAAACATGTACCAAGTTTGCAAGTGTTTTGGCATGGTCATATTACATTTGTACCAAGTTTGCAAGTGTTTTGGCATGGTCTTATTAAATTTGTACCAAGTTTGCAGGTGTTTTGGCATGGTCTTAGGAAGTTTGTACCAAGTTTGCAAGTGTTTTGGTATGGTCTTATTAAATTTGTACCAAGTTTGCAAGTGTTTTGGCATAGTCTTATTAAATTTGTTCCAAGTTTGCAAGTGTTTGGCATGGTCTAATTAAATTTGTACCAAGTTTGCAGGTGTTTTGGCATGGTCTAAGGATGTTTGTACCAAGTTTGCAAGTGTTTTGGCATGGTCTTATTAAATTTGTACCAAGTTTGCAAGTGTTTTGGCATGGTCTTAGGAAGTTTGTTCCAAGTTTGCAAGTGTTTTGGCATGGTCTTATTAAATTTGTACCAAGTTTGCAGGTGTTTTGGCATGGTCTTATTAAATTTGTTCCAAGTTTGCAAGTGTTTTGGAATGGTCTTTTGAAATTGTATCAAGTTTGCAAGTGTTTGGCATGGTCGTGTTTAATAAGTACCAAGTTTGAAAGTGTTTTGGCATGGTCTTAGGAAGTTTGTACCAAGTTTGCAAGTGTTTTGGCAGGGTCTTAGGAAGTTTGTTCCAAGTTTGCAAGTGTTAGGCATGGTCTTATTACATTTGTACCAAGGTTGCAAGTGTTTGGCATGGTCTCATTAAACTTGTACCAAGTTTGCAAGTGTTTTGGCATGGTCTTATTACATTTGTACCAAGTTTGCAAGTGGTTTGGCATGGTCTTTTTAAATTTGTACCAAGTTTGCAGGTGTTTTGGCATGGTCTTAGGAAGTTTGTACCAAGTTTGCAAGTGTTTTGGTATGGTCTTATTAAATTTGTACCAAGTTTGCAAGTGTTTTGGCATGGTCTTATTAAATTTGTTCCAAGTTTGCAAGTGTTTGGCATGGTC
This sequence comes from Anopheles atroparvus, assembly GCA_914969975.1. NCBI lineage: Eukaryota > Metazoa > Arthropoda > Insecta > Diptera > Culicidae > Anopheles > Anopheles atroparvus. Next base: position 10,039,073 of record CAJZCY010000006.1, on the reverse strand, counting down.
TAATAAAATTTGTACCAAGTTTGCAAGTGTTTTGGCATGGTCTAAGGATGTTTGTACCAAGTTTGCAAGTGTTTTGGCACGGTCTTATTAAATTTGTACCAAGTTTGCAAGTGTTTTGGCATGGTATTATTAAATTTGTTCCAAGTTTGCAGGTGTTTTGGCATGGTCTTAGGAAGTTTGTTCCAAGTCTGCAAGTGTTTTGGCATGGTCTTTTGAAATTGTACCAAATTTGCAAGTGTTTTGGCATGGTCTTAGGAAGTTTGTTCCAAGTTTGCAAGTGTTTTGACATGGTCTTATTAAATTTGTACCAAGTTTGCAAGTGTTTTGGCATGGTCTTAATAAATTTGTACCAAGTTTGCAAGTGTTTTGGCATGGTCTTATTAAATTTGTACCAAGTTTGCAAGTGTTTTGGCATGGTCTTAGGAAGTTTGTTCCAAGTTTGCAAGTGTTTTGGCATGGTATTAATAAATTTGTACCAAGTTTGCAAGTGTTTTGGCATGGTCTTATTAAATTTGTACCAAGTTTGCAAGTGTTTTGGCATGGTCTTAGGAAGTTTGTTCCAAGTTTGCAAGTGTTTTGGCATGGTCTTATTAAATTTGTACCAAGTTTGCAAGTGTTTTGGCATGGTCTTATTAAATTTGTACCAAGTTTGCAAGTGTTTTGGCATGGTCTTATTAAATTTGTGCCAAGTTTGCAAGTGTTTGGCATGGTCGTGTTAAATAAGTACCAAGTTTGCAAGTGTTTTGGCATGGTCTTAGGAAGTTTGTACCAAGTTTGCAAGTGTTTTGGCAGGGTCTTAGGAAGTTTGTTCCAAGTTTGCAAGTGTTAGGCATGGTCTTATTACATTTGTACCAATTTTGCAAGTGTTTGGCATGGTCTCATTAAACTTGTACCAAGTTTGCAAGTGTTTTGGCATGGTCTTAATAAATTTGTACCAAGTTTGCAAGTGTTTTGGCATGGTCTTTTTAAATTTGTACCAAGTTTGCAAGTGTTTTGGCATGGTCTTAGGAAGTTTGTTCCAAGTTTGCAAGTGTTTTGGCATGGTCTTAATAAATTTATACCAAGTTTGCAAGTGTTTTGGCATGGTCTTATTAAAATTGTACCAAGTTTGCAAGTGTTTTGGCATGGTCTTAGGAAGTTTGTTCCAAGTTTGCAAGTGTTTTGGCATGGTCTTATAAAATTTGTACCAAGTTTGCAAGTGTTTTGGCATGGTCTTATTAAATTTGTACCAAGTTTGCAAGTGTTTTGGCATGGTCTTAGGAAGTTTGTACCAAGTTTGCAAGTGTTTTGGCATGGTCTTATTAAATTTGTACCAAGTTTTGCAAGTGTTTTGGCATGGTCTTATTAAATTTGTACCAAGTTTGCAAGTGTTTTGGCAACGTCTTATTAAATTTGTACCAAGTTTGCAAGTGTTTTGGCATGATCTTATTAAATTTGTACCAAGTTTGCAAGTGTTTTGGCATGGTCTTATTAAATTTGTTCCAAGTTTGCAAGTGTTTGGCATGGTCGTTTTAAATTTGTACCAAGTTTGCAAGTGTTTTGGCATGGTCTTATTAAACTTGTACCAAGTTTGCAAGTGTTTTGGCATGGTTTTATTAAATTTGTACCAAGTTTGCAAGTGTTTTGGCGGGGTCTTATTAAATTTGTACCAAGGTTGCAAGTGTTTTGTCATGTTCTTAGGAAGTTTGTTCCAAGTTTGCAAGAGTTTTGGCATGGTCGTATTAAATTTGTACCAAGTTTGCAAGTGTTTTGGCATGGTCTTATTAAATTTGTACCAAGTTTGCAAGTGTTTTGGCATGGTCTTATTAAATTTGTACCAAGTTTGCAAGGGTTTTGGCATGGTCTTATTAAATTTGTACCAAGTTTGCAAGTGTTTTGGCATGGTCTTATTTCATTTGTACCAAGGTTGCAAGTGTTTTGGCATGGTCTTATTAAATTTGTACGAAGTTTGCTAGTGTTTGGCATGGTCTTATTAAATTTGTACCAAGTTTGCAAGTGTTTTGGCATGGTCTTATTAAATTTGTACCAAGTTTGCAAGTGTTTTGGCATGGTTTTAGGAAGTTTGTACCAAGTTTGCAAGTGTTTTGGCATGGTCTTATTAAATTTGTACCAAGTTTGCAAGTGTTTTGGCATGGTCTTATTAAATTTGTACCAAGGTTGCAAGTGTTTTGGCATGGTCTTATTAAATTTGTACCAAGTTTGCAAGTGTTTTGGCATGGTCTTAGGAAGTTTGTTCCAAGTTTGCAAGTGTTTTGGCATGGTCTTATTAAATTTGTACCAAGGTTGCAATTGTTTTGGCATGGTCTTAGGAAGTTTGTTCCAAGTTTGCAAATGTTTGGCATGGTCTTATTAAATTTGTACCAAGCTAGCAAGTGTTTTGGCATGGTTTTAGGAAGTTTGTTCCAAGTTTGCAAGTGATTTGGCATGGTCTTAGGAAGTTTGTACCAAGTTTGCAAGTGTTTTGGCATGGTCTAAGGAAGTTTGTTCCAAGTTTGCAAGTGTTTTGGCATGGTCTTAGGAAGTTTGTTCCAAGTTTGTAATTGTTTTGGCATGGTCTTATTAAATTTGTGCCAAGTTTGCAAGTGTTTTGGCATGGTTTTAGGAAGTTTGTTCCAAGTTTGCAAGTGTTTTGGCATGGTCTTATTAAATTTGTTCCAAGTTTGCAAGTGTTTTGGCATGGTCTTATTAAATTTGTACCAAGGTTGCAAGTGTTTTGGCATGTTCTTAGGAAGTTTGTTCCAAGTTTGCAAGTGTTTAGGCATGGTCTTTTTAAATTTGTTCCAAATTTGCAAGTGTTTGGCATGGTCGTATTAAATTTGTACCAAGTTTGCAAGTGTTTTGGCATGGTCTTATTAAATTTGTACCAAGTTTGCAATTGTTTTGGCATGGTCTTATTAAATTTGTACCAAGATTGCAGGTGTTTGGCATGGTCTTATTAAATTTGTACCAAGTTTGCAAGTGTTTTGGCATGGTCTTATTAAATTTGTACCAAGTTTGCAAGTGTTTGGCATGGTCTTAATAAATTTGTACCAAGTTTGCAAGTGTTTTGGCATGGTCTTATTAAATTTGTACCAAGTTTGCAAGTGTTTTGGCATGGTCTTATTAAATTTGTACCAAGTTTGCAAATGTTTGGGCATGGTCTAATTAAATTTGTACCAAGTTTGCAAGTGTTTTGACATGGTCTTAGGAAGTTTGTTCCAAGCTTGCAAGTGTTTTGCCACGGTCTTATTAAATTTGTACCAAGTTTGCAAGTGTTTGGCATGGTCGTGTTAAATAAGTACCAAGTTTGCAGGTGTTTGGCAAGTTCTTATTAAATTTGTACCAAGTTTGCAAGTGTTTTGGCATGGTCTTATTAAATTTGTACCAAGTTTGCAGGTGTTTTGGCATGGTCTTAGGAAGTTTGTACCAAGTTTGCAAGTGTTTTGGCGTGGTCTAAGGAAGTTTGTTCCAAGTTTGCAAGTGTTTGGCATGGTCGTATTAAATTTGTACCAAGTTTGCAAGTGTTTTGGCATGATCTTATTAAATTTGTACCAAGTTTGCAAGTGTTTTGGCATGGTCTTATTAAATTTGTTCCAAGTTTGCAAGTGTTTGGCATGGTCGTTTCAAATTTGTACCAAGTTTGCAAGTGTTTTGGCATGGTCTTATTAAACTTGTACCAAGTTTGCAAGTGTTTTGGCATGGTTTTATTAAATTTGTACCAAGTTTGCAAGTGTTTTGGCGGGGTCTTATTAAATTTGTACCAAGGTTGCAAGTGTTTTGTCATGTTCTTAGGAAGTTTGTTCCAAGTTTGCAAGAGTTTTGGCATGGTCGTATTAAATTTGTACCAAGTTTGCAAGTGTTTTGGCATGGTCTTATTAAATTTGTACCAAGTTTGCAAGTGTTTTGGCGTGGTCTAAGGAAGTTTGTTCCAAGTTTGCAAGTGTTTGGCATGGTCGTATTAAATTTGTACCAAGTTTGCAAGTGTTTTGGCATGGTCTTATTAAATTTGTACCAAGTTTGCAAGTGTTTTGGCATGATCTTATTAAATTTGTACCAAGTTTGCAAGTGTTTTGGCATGGTCTTATTAAATTTGGTCCAAGTTTGCAAGTGTTTGGCATGGTCGTTTTAAATTTGTACCAAGTTTGCAAGTGTTTTGGCATGGTCTTATTAAACTTGTACCAAGTTTGCAAGTGTTTTGGCATGGTTTTATTAAATTTGTACCAAGTTTGCAAGTGTTTTGGCGGGGTCTTATTAAATTTGTACCAAGGTTGCAAGTGTTTTGTCATGTTCTTAAGAAGTTTGTTCCAAGTTTGCAAGAGTTTTGGCATGGTCTTATTAAATTTGTACCAAGTTTGCAAGTGTTTTGGCATGGTCTTATTAAATTTGTACCAAGTTTGCAAGTGTTTTGGCATGGTCTTATTAAATTTGTACCAAGTTTGCAAGGGTTTTGGCATGGTCTTATTAAATTTGTACCAAGTTTGCAAGTGTTTTGGCATGGTCTTATTTCATTTGTACCAAGGTTGCAAGTGTTTTGGCATGGTCTTATTAAATTTGTACGAAGTTTGCAAGTGTTTGGCATGGTCTTATTAAATTTGTACCAAGTTTGCAAGTGTTTTGGCATGGTCTTATTAAATTTGTACCAAGTTTGCAAGTGTTTTGGCATGGTTTTAGGAAGTTTGTACCAAGTTTGCAAGTGTTTTGGCATGGTCTTATTAAATTTGTACCAAGTTTGCAAGTGTTTTGGCATGGTCTTATTAAATTTGTACCAAGGTTGCAAGTGTTTTGGCATGGTCTTATTAAATTTGTACTAAGTTTGCAAGTGTTTTGGCATGGTCTTAGGAAGTTTGTTCCAAGTTTGCAAGTGTTTTGGCATGATCTTATTAAATTTGTACCAAGGTTGCAATTGTTTTGGCATGGTCTTAGGAAGTTTGTTCCAAGTTTGCAAATGTTTGGCATGGTCTTATTAAATTTGTACCAAGCTAGCAAGTGTTTTGGCATGGTTTTAGGAAGTTTGTACCAAGTTTGCAAGTGTTTTGGCATGGTCTTAGGAAGTTTGTACCAAGTTTGCAAGTGTTTTGGCATGGTCTAAGGAAGTTTGTTCCAAGTTTGCAAGTGTTTTGGCATGGTCTTAGGAAGTTTGTTCCAAGTTTGTAATTGTTTTGGCATGGTCTTATTAAATTTGTGCCAAGTTTGCAAGTGTTTTGGCATGGTTTTAGGAAGTTTGTTCCAAGTTTGCAAGTGTTTTGGCATGGTCTTATTAAATTTGTACCAAGGTTGCAAGTGTTTTGGCATGTTCTTAGGAAGTTTGTTCCAAGTTTGCAAGTGTTTTGGCATGGTCTTTTTAAATTTGTTCCAAGTTTGCAAGTGTTTGGCATGGTCGTATTAAATTTGTACCAAGTTTGCAAGTGTTTGGCATGGTCTTATTAAATTTGTACCAAGTTTGCAATTGTTTTGGCATGGTCTTATTAAATTTGTACCAAGATTGCAGGTGTTTGGCATGGTCTTATTAAATTTGTACCAAGTTTGCAAGTGTTTTGGCATGGTCTTATTAAATTTGTACCAAGTTTGCAAGTGTTTGGCATGGTCTTAATAAATTTGTACCAAGTTTGCAAGTGTTTTGGCATGGTCTTATTAAATTTGTACCCAGTTTGCAAGTGTTTTGGCATGGTCTTATTAAATTTGTACCAAGTTTGCAAATGTTTGGGCATGGTCTAATTAAATTTGTACCAAGTTTGCAAGTGTTTTGACATGGTCTTAGGAAGTTTGTTCCAAGCTTGCAAGTGTTTTGCCACGGTCTTATTAAATTTGTACCAAGTTTGCAAGTGTTTGGCATGGTCGTGTTAAATAAGTACCAAGTTTGCAGGTGTTTGGCAAGTTCTTATTAAATTTGTACCAAGTTTGCAAGTGTTTTGGCATGTTCTTATTAAATTTGTACCAAGTTTGCAAGTGTTTTGGCATGGTCTTATTAAACTTGTACCAAGTTTGCAAGTGTTTTGGCATGGTCTTAGGAAGTTTGTACCAAGTTTGCAAGTGTTTTGGCGTGGTCTAAGGAAGTTTGTTCCAAGTTTGCAAGTGTTTGGCATGGTCGTATTAAATTTGTACCAAGTTTGCAAGTGTTTTGGCATGGTATTAATAAATTTGTCCCAAGTTTGCAAGTGTTTTGGCATGGTCTTAGGAAGTTTGTACCAAGTTTGCAAGTGTTTTGGCATGGTCTTATTAAATTTGTACCAAGTTTGCAAGTGTTTTGGCATGGTCATATTAAAATTGTACCAAGTTTGCAAGTGTTTTGGCATGGTCTTAGGAAGTTTGTTCCAAGTTTGCAAGTGTTTGGCATGGTCTTATTAAAATTGTACCAAGTTTGCAATTGTTTTGGCATGGTCTTTTGAAATTTGTACCAAGTTTGCAAGTGTTTTGGCATGGTCTTATTAAATTTGTACCAAGATTGCAAGTGTTTTGGCATGGTCTTAGGAAGTTTGTTCCAAGTTTGCAAGTGTTTTGGCATGGTCGTTTTAAATTTGTTCCAAGTTTGCAAGTGTTTGGCATGGTCGTATTAAATTTGTTCCAAGTTTGCAAGTGTTTTGGCATGGTCTTAGGAAGTTTGTTCCAAGTTTGCAAGTGTTTGGCATGGTTTTATCAAATTTGTTCCAAGGTTGCAAGTGGTTTGGCATGGTCTTATTACATTTTTACCAAGTTTGCAAGTGTTTTGGCATGGTCTTATTAAATTTGTACCAAGTTTGCAGGTGTTTTGGCATGGTCTTATTAAATTTGTTCCGATTTGCAAGTGTTTTGGCTTGGTCTTATTAAATTTGTACCAAGTTTGAAAGTGTTTTGGCATGGTCTCATTTTATTTGTAACAAGTTTGCAAGTGTTTTGGCATGGTCTTATTAAATTTGTACCAAGTTTGCAAGTGTTTTGGCTTGGTCTTATTAAATTTGTACCAAGTTTGCAAGTGTTTTGGCATGGTCTTATTAAATTTGTACCAAGATTGCAGGTGTTTGGCATGGTTTTATTAAATTTGTACCAAGTTTGCAAGTGTTTTGGCATGGTCTTATTAAATTTGTACCAAGTTTGCAAGTGTTTGGCATGGTCTTAATAAATTTGTACCAAGTTTGCAAGTGTTTTGGCATGGTCTTATTAAATTTGTACCAAGTTTGCAAGTGTTTTGGCATGGTCTTATTAAATTTGTACCAAGTTTGCAAATGTTTGGGCATGGTCTAATTAAATTTGTACCAAGTTTGCAAGTGTTTTGACATGGTCTTAGGAAGTTTGTTCCAAGCTTGCAAGTGTTTTGCCACGGTCTTATTAAATTTGTACCAAGTTTGCAAGTGTTTGGCATGGTCGTGTTAAATAAGTACCAAGTTTGCAGGTGTTTGGCAAGTTCTTATTAAATTTGTACCAAGTTTGCAAGTGTTTTGGCATGTTCTTATTAAATTTGTACCAAGTTTGCAAGTGTTTTGGCATGGTCTTATTAAACTTGTACCAAGTTTGCAAGTGTTTTGGCATGGTCTTAGGAAGTTTGTACCAAGTTTGCAAGTGTTTTGGCGTGGTCTAAGGAAGTTTGTTCCAAGTTTGCAAGTGTTTGGCATGGTCGTATTAAATTTGTACCAAGTTTGCAAGTGTTTTGGCATGGTATTAATAAATTTGTCCCAAGTTTGCAAGTGTTTTGGCATGGTCTTATTAAATTTGTACCAAGTTTGCAAGTGTTTTGGCATGGTCTTATTAAATTTGTATCAAGTTTGCAAGTGTTTTGGCATGGTCTTATTAAATTTGTACCAAGTTTGCAAGTGTTTTGGCATGGTCTTAGGAAGTTTGTACCAGGTTTGCAAGTGTTTGGCATGGTCTTATTAAATTTGTACCAAGTTTGCAAGTGTTTTGGCATGGTCTTTTGAAATTTGTACCAAGTTTGCAAGTGTTTTGGCATGGTCGTTTTAAATTTGTTCCAAGTTTGCAAGTGTTTGGCATGGTCGTATTAAATTTGTTCCAAGTTTGCAAGTGTTTTGGCATGGTCTTAGGAAGTTTGTTCCAAGTTTGCAAGTGTTTGGCATGGTTTTATCAAATTTGTTCCAAGGTTGCAAGTGGTTTGGCATGGTCTTATTACATTTTTACCAAGTTTGCAAGTGTTTTGGCATGGTCTTATTAAATTTGTACCAAGTTTGCAGGTGTTTTGGCATGGTCTTATTAAATTTGTTCCGATTTGCAAGTGTTTTGGCTTGGTCTTATTAAATTTGTACCAAGTTTGAAAGTGTTTTGGCATGGTCTCATTTTATTTGTAACAAGTTTGCAAGTGTTTTGGCATGGTCTTATTAAATTTGTACCAAGTTTGCAAGTGTTTTGGCTTGGTCTTAGGAAGTTTGTTCCAAGTTTGCAAGTGTTTGGCATGGTCTTATTAATTTTGTACCAAGTTTGCAAGTGTTTTGGCATGGTCTTAGTAAGTTTGTTCCAAGTTTGCAAGTGTTTTGGCATGGTCTTATTAAATTTGGACCAAGTTTGCAAGTGTTTTGGCATGGTCTTATAAAATTTGTACAAAGTTTGCAAGTGTTTTGGCATGGTCTTAGGAAGTTTGTACCAAGTTTGCAAGTGTATTGGCATGGTCTTAGTAAGTTTGTTCCAAGTTTGCAAGTGTTTTGGCATGGTGTTATTAAATTTTTTCCAAGTTTGCAAGTGTTTGGCATGGTCTTAGTAAGTTTGTTCCTAGTTTGCAAGTGTTTGGCATGGTCTTATTAAATTTGTACCAAGTTTGCAAGTGTTTTGGCATGGTCTTATTAAATTTGTGCCAAGTTTGCAAGTGTTTGGCATGGTCGTGTTAAATAAGTACCAAGTTTGCAAGTGTTTTTGCATGGTCTTAGGAAGTTTGTACCAAGTTTGCTAGTGTTTTGGCATGGTCTTAGGAAGTTTGTTCCAAGTTTGCAAGTGTTTTGGCATGATCTTATTAAATTTGTACCAAGGTTGCAATTGTTTTGGCATGGTCTTAGGAAGTTTGTTCCAAGTTTGCAAATGTTTGGCATGGTCTTATTAAATTTGTACCAAGCTAGCAAGTGTTTTGGCATGGTTTTAGGAAGTTTGTACCAAGTTTGCAAGTGTTTTGGCATGGTCTTAGGAAGTTTGTACCAAGTTTGCAAGTGTTTTGGCATGGTCTAAGGAAGTTTGTTCCAAGTTTGCAAGTGTTTTGGCATGGTCTTAGGAAGTTTGTTCCAAGTTTGTAATTGTTTTGGCATGGTCTTATTAAATTTGTGCCAAGTTTGCAAGTGTTTTGGCATGGTTTTAGGAAGTTTGTTCCAAGTTTGCAAGTGTTTTGGCATGGTCTTATTAAATTTGTTCCAAGTTTGCAAGTGTTTTGGCATGGTCTTATTAAATTTGTACCAAGGTTGCAAGTGTTTTGGCATGTTCTTAGGAAGTTTGTTCCAAGTTTGCAAGTGTTTTGGCATGGTCTTTTTAAATTTGTTCCAAGTTTGCAAGTGTTTGGCATGGTCGTATTAAATTTGTACCAAGTTTGCAAGTGTTTGGCATGGTCTTATTAAATTTGTACCAAGTTTGCAATTGTTTTGGCATGGTCTTATTAAATTTGTACCAAGATTGCAGGTGTTTGGCATGGTCTTATTAAATTTGTACCAAGTTTGCAAGTGTTTTGGCATGGTCTTATTAAATTTGTACCAAGTTTGCAAGTGTTTGGCATGGTCTTAATAAATTTGTACCAAGTTTGCAAGTGTTTTGGCATGGTCTTATTAAATTTGTACCAAGCTTGCAAGTGTTTTGGCATGGTCTTATTAAATTTGTACCAAGTTTGCAAATGTTTGGGCATGGTCTAATTAAATTTGTACCAAGTTTGCAAGTGTTTTGACATGGTCTTAGGAAGTTTGTTCCAAGCTTGCAAGTGTTTTGCCACGGTCTTATTAAATTTGTACCAAGTTTGCAAGTGTTTGGCATGGTCGTGTTAAATAAGTACCAAGTTTGCAGGTGTTTGGCAAGTTCTTATTAAATTTGTACCAAGTTTGCAAGTGTTTTGGCATGTTCTTATTAAATTTTTACCAAGTTTGCAAGTGTTTTGGCATGGTCTTATTAAACTTGTACCAAGTTTGCAAGTGTTTTGGCATGGTCTTAGGAAGTTTGTACCAAGTTTGCAAGTGTTTTGGCGTGGTCTAAGGAAGTTTGTTCCAAGTTTGCAAGTGTTTGGCATGGTCGTATTAAATTTGTACCAAGTTTGCAAGTGTTTTGGCATGGTATTAATAAATTTGTCCCAAGTTTGCAAGTGTTTTGGCATGGTCTTAGAGAGTTTGTACCAAGTTTGCAAGTGTTTTGGCATGGTCTTATTAAATTTGTACCAAGTTTGCAAGTGTTTTGGCATGGTCATATTAAAATTGTACCAAGTTTGCAAGTGTTTTGGCATGGTCTTAGGAAGTTTGTTCCAAGTTTGCAAGTGTTTGGCATGGTCTTATTAAAATTGTACCAAGTTTGCAATTGTTTTGGCATGGTCTTTTGAAATTTGTACCAAGTTTGCAAGTGTTTTGGCATGGTCTTATTAAATTTGTACCAAGATTGCAAGTGTTTTGGCATGGTCTTAGGAAGTTTGTTCCAAGTTTGCAAGTGTTTTGGCATGGTCGTTTTAAATTTGTTCCAAGTTTGCAAGTGTTTGGCATGGTCGTATTAAATTTGTTCCAAGTTTGCAAGTGTTTTGGCATGGTCTTAGGAAGTTTGTTCCAAGTTTGCAAGTGTTTGGCATGGTTTTATCAAATTTGTTCCAAGGTTGCAAGTGGTTTGGCATGGTCTTATTACATTTTTACCAAGTTTGCAAGTGTTTTGGCATGGTCTTATTAAATTTGTACCAAGTTTGCAGGTGTTTTGGCATGGTCTTATTAAATTTGTTCCGATTTGCAAGTGTTTTGGCTTGGTCTTATTAAATTTGTACCAAGTTTGAAAGTGTTTTGGCATGGTCTCATTTTATTTGTAACAAGTTTGCAAGTGTTTTGGCATGGTCTTATTAAATTTGTACCAAGTTTGCAAGTGTTTTGGCTTGGTCTTATTAAATTTGTACCAAGTTTGCAAGTGTTTTGGCATGGTCTTATTAAATTTGTACCAAGATTGCAGGTGTTTGGCATGGTCTTATTAAATTTGTACCAAGTTTGCAAGTGTTTTGGCATGGTCTTATTAAATTTGTACCAAGTTTGCAAGTGTTTGGCATGGTCTTAATAAATTTGTACCAAGTTTGCAAGTGTTTTGGCATGGTCTTATTAAATTTGTACCAAGTTTGCAAGTGTTTTGGCATGGTCTTATTAAATTTGTACCAAGTTTGCAAATGTTTGGGCATGGTCTAATTAAATTTGTACCAAGTTTGCAAGTGTTTTGGCATGGTCTTAGGAAGTTTGTTCCAAGTTTGCAAGTGTTTTGGCATGGTCTTATTAAATTTGTACCAAGCTTGCAAGTGTTTTGGCATGGTCTTATTAAATTTGTACCAAGTTTGCAAATGTTTGGGCATGGTCTAATTAAATTTGTACCAAGTTTGCAAGTGTTTTGACATGGTCTTAGGAAGTTTGTTCCAAGCTTGCAAGTGTTTTGCCACGGTCTTATTAAATTTGTACCAAGTTTGCAAGTGTTTGGCATGGTCGTGTTAAATAAGTACCAAGTTTGCAGGTGTTTGGCAAGTTCTTATTAAATTTGTACCAAGTTTGCAAGTGTTTTGGCATGTTCTTATTAAATTTGTACCAAGTTTGCAAGTGTTTTGGCATGGTCTTATTAAACTTGTACCAAGTTTGCAAGTGTTTTGGCATGGTCTTAGGAAGTTTGTACCAAGTTTGCAAGTGTTTTGGCGTGGTCTAAGGAAGTTTGTTCCAAGTTTGCAAGTGTTTGGCATGGTCGTATTAAATTTGTACCAAGTTTGCAAGTGTTTTGGCATGGTATTAATAAATTTGTCCCAAGTTTGCAAGTGTTTTGGCATGGTCTTATTAAATTTGTACCAAGTTTGCAAGTGTTTTGGCATGGTCTTATTAAATTTGTATCAAGTTTGCAAGTGTTTTGGCATGGTCTTATTAAATTTGTACCAAGTTTGCAAGTGTTTTGGCATGGTCTTAGGAAGTTTGTACCAGGTTTGCAAGTGTTTGGCATGGTCTTATTAAATTTGTACCAAGTTTGCAAGTGTTTTGGCATGGTCTTTTGAAATTTGTACCAAGTTTGCAAGTGTTTTGGCATGGTCTTATTAAATTTGTACCAAGATTGCAAGTGTTTTGGCATGGTCTTAGGAAGTTTGTTCCAAGTTTGCAAGTGTTTTGGCATGGTCGTTTTAAATTTGTTCCAAGTTTGCAAGTGTTTGGCATGGTCGTATTAAATTTGTTCCAAGTTTGCAAGTGTTTTGGCATGGTCTTAGGAAGTTTGTTCCAAGTTTGCAAGTGTTTGGCATGGTTTTATCAAATTTGTTCCAAGGTTGCAAGTGGTTTGGCATGGTCTTATTACATTTTTACCAAGTTTGCAAGTGTTTTGGCATGGTCTTATTAAATTTGTACCAAGTTTGCAGGTGTTTTGGCATGGTCTTATTAAATTTGTTCCGATTTGCAAGTGTTTTGGCTTGGTCTTATTAAATTTGTACCAAGTTTGAAAGTGTTTTGGCATGGTCTCATTTTATTTGTAACAAGTTTGCAAGTGTTTTGGCATGGTCTTATTAAATTTGTACCAAGTTTGCAAGTGTTTTGGCTTGGTCTTAGGAAGTTTGTTCCAAGTTTGCAAGTGTTTGGCATGGTCTTATTAATTTTGTACCAAGTTTGCAAGTGTTTTGGCATGGTCTTAGTAAGTTTGTTCCAAGTTTGCAAGTGTTTTGGCATGGTCTTATTAAATTTGGACCAAGTTTGCAAGTGTTTTGGCATGGTCTTATAAAATTTGTACAAAGTTTGCAAGTGTTTTGGCATGGTCTTAGGAAGTTTGTACCAAGTTTGCAAGTGTATTGGCATGGTCTTAGTAAGTTTGTTCCAAGTTTGCAAGTGTTTTGGCATGGTGTTTTTAAATTTTTTCCAAGTTTGCAAGTGTTTGGCATGGTCTTAGTAAGTTTGTTCCTAGTTTGCAAGTGTTTGGCATGGTCTTATTAAATTTGTACCAAGTTTGCAAGTGTTTTGGCATGGTCTTATTAAATTTGTGCCAAGTTTGCAAGTGTTTGGCATGGTCGTGTTAAATAAGTACCAAGTTTGCAAGTGTTTTTGCATGGTCTTAGGAAGTTTGTACCAAGTTTGCTAGTGTTTTGGCAGGGTCTTAGGAAGTTTGTTCCAAGTTTGCAAGTGTTAGGCATGGTCTTATTACATTTGTGCCAAGGTTGCAAGTTTTTGGCATGGTCTCATTAAACTTGTACCAAGTTTGCAAGTGTTTTGGCATGGTCTTATTACATTTGTACCAAGTTTGCAAGTGTCTTTGCATGGTCTTATTAAATTTGTACCAAGTTTGCAGGTGTTTTGGCATGGTCTTAGGAAGTTTGTACCAAGTTTGCAAGTGTTTTGGCATAGTCTTATTAAATTTGTACCAAGTTTGCAAGTGTTTTGGCATGGTCTTATTGAATTTGTTCCAAGTTTGCAAGTGTTTGGCATGGTCTAATTAAATTTGTACCAAGTTTGCAGGTGTTTTGGCATGGTCTTAGGAAGTTTGTACCAAGTTTGCAAGTGTTTTGGCATGGTCTTATTAAATTTGTACCAAGTTTGCAAGTGTTTTGGCATGGTCTTATTAAATTTGTTCCAAGTTTGCAGGTGTTTTGGCATGGTCTTAGGAAGTTTGTTCCAAGTTTGCAAGTGTTTTGGCATGGTCTTTTGAAATTGTACCAAGTTTGCAAGTGTTTTGGCATGGTCTTAGGAAGTTTGTTCCAAGTTTGTAAGTGTTTTGACATGGTCTTATTAAATTTGTACCAAGTTTGCAAGTGTTTTGGCATGGTCTTAATAAATTTGTACCCAGTTTGCAAGTGTTTTGGCATGGTCTTATTAAATTTGTACCAAGTTTGCAAGTGTTTTGGCATGGTCTTAGGAAGTTTGTTCCAAGTTTGCAAGTGTTTTGGCATGGTCTTATTAAATTTGGACCAAGTTTGCAAGTGTTTTGGCATGGTCTTATAAAATTTGTACAAAGTTTGCAAGTGTTTTGGCATGGTCTTAGGAAGTTTGTACCAAGTTTGCAAGTGTATTGGCATGGTCTTAGTAAGTTTGTTCCAAGTTTGCAAGTGTTTTGGCATGGTGTTATTAAATTTTTTCCAAGTTTGCAAGTGTTTGGCATGGTCTTAGTAAGTTTGTTCCTAGTTTGCAAGTGTTTGGCATGGTCTTATTAAATTTGTACCAAGTTTGCAAGTGTTTTGGCATGGTCTTATTAAATTTGTGCCAAGTTTGCAAGTGTTTGGCATGGTCGTGTTAAATAAGTACCAAGTTTGCAAGTGTTTTTGCATGGTCTTAGGAAGTTTGTACCAAGTTTGCTAGTGTTTTGGCAGGGTCTTAGGAAGTTTGTTCCAAGTTTGCAAGTGTTAGGCATGGTCTTATTACATTTGTGCCAAGGTTGCAAGTTTTTGGCATGGTCTCATTAAACTTGTACCAAGTTTGCAAGTGTTTTGGCATGGTCTTATTACATTTGTACCAAGTTTGCAAGTGTCTTTGCATGGTCTTATTAAATTTGTACCAAGTTTGCAGGTGTTTTGGCATGGTCTTAGGAAGTTTGTACCAAGTTTGCAAGTGTTTTGGCATAGTCTTATTAAATTTGTACCAAGTTTGCAAGTGTTTTGGCATGGTCTTATTGAATTTGTTCCAAGTTTGCAAGTGTTTGGCATGGTCTAATTAAATTTGTACCAAGTTTGCAGGTGTTTTGGCATGGTCTTAGGAAGTTTGTACCAAGTTTGCAAGTGTTTTGGCATGGTCTTATTAAATTTGTACCAAGTTTGCAAGTGTTTTGGCATGGTCTTATTAAATTTGTTCCAAGTTTGCAGGTGTTTTGGCATGGTCTTAGGAAGTTTGTTCCAAGTTTGCAAGTGTTTTGGCATGGTCTTATTACATTTGTACCAAGTTTGCAAGTGTTTTGGCATGGTCTTATTAAATTTGTACCAAGTTTGCAGGTGTTTTGGCATGGTCTTAGGAAGTTTGTACCAAGTTTGCAAGTGTTTTGGCATGGTCTTATTAAATTTGTACCAAGTTTGCAAGGTTTTTGGCATGGTCTTATTAAATTTGTTCCAAGTTTGCAAGTGTTTGGCATGGTCTAATTAAATTTGTACCAAGTTTGCAGGTGTTTTGGCATGGTCTTAGGATGTTTGTACCAAGTTTGCAAGTGTTTTGGCATGGTCTTATTAAATTTGTACCAAGTTTGCAAGTGTTTTGGCATGTTCTTATTAAATTTGTTCCAAGTTTGCAAGTGTTTTGGCATGGTCTTTTGAAATTGTACCAAGTTTGCTAGTGTTTGGCATGGTCGTGTTTAATAAGTACCAAGTTTGCAAGTGTTTTGGCATGGTCTTAGGAAGTTTGTACCAAGTTTGCAAGTGTTTTGGCAGGGTCTTAGGAAGTTTGTTCCAAGTTTGCAAGTGTTAGGCATGGTCTTATTACATTTGTACCAAGGTTGCAAGTGTTTGGCATGGTCTCATTAAACTTGTACCAAGTTTGCAAGTGTTTTGGCATGGTCTTATTACATTTGTACCAAGTTTGCAAGTGTTTTGGCATGGTCTTATTAAATTTGTACCAAGTTTGCAGGTGTTTTGGCATGGTCTTAGGAAGTTTGTACCAAGTTTGCAAGTGTTTTGGCATGGTCTTATTAAATTTGTACCAAGTTTGCAAGGTTTTTGGCATGGTCTTATTAAATTTGTTCCAAGTTTGCAAGTGTTTGGCATGGTCTAATTAAATTTGTACCAAGTTTGCAGGTGTTTTGGCATGGTCTTAGGATGTTTGTACCAAGTTTGCAAGTGTTTTGGCATGGTCTTATTAAATTTGTACCAAGTTTGCAAGTGTTTTGGCATGTTCTTATTAAATTTGTTCCAAGTTTGCAGGTGTTTTGGCATGGTCTTAGGAAGTTTGTTCCAAGTTTGCAAGTGTTTTGGCATGGTCTTTTGAAATTGTACCAAGTTTGCAAGTGTTTTGGCATGGTCTTAGGAAGTTTGTTCCAAGTTTGCAAGTGTTTTGACATGGTCTTATTAAATTTGTACCAAGTTTGCAAGTGTTTTGGCATGGTCTTAATAAATTTGTACCAAGTTTGCAAGTGTTTTGGCATGGTCTTATTAAATTTGTACCAAGTTTGCAAGTGTTTTGGCATGGTCTTAGGAAGTTTGTTCCAAGTTTGCAAGTGTTTTGGCATGGTCTTAATAAATTTGTACCAAGTTTGCAAGTGTTTTGGCATGGTCTTATTAAATTTGTACCAAGTTTGCAAGTGTTTTGGCATGGTCTTAGGAAGTTTGTTCCAAGTTTGCAAGTGTTTTGGCATGGTCTCATTAAATTTGTACCAAGTTTGCAAGTGTTTTGGCATGGTCTTATTAAATTTGTACCAAGTTTGCAAGTGTTTTGGCATGGTCTTATTAAATTTGTGCCAAGTTTGCAAGTGTTTGGCATGGTCGTGTTAAATAAGTACCAAGTTT
Organism: Anopheles atroparvus; assembly: GCA_914969975.1. Lineage (NCBI taxonomy): Eukaryota > Metazoa > Arthropoda > Insecta > Diptera > Culicidae > Anopheles > Anopheles atroparvus. The sequence goes on along the minus strand of CAJZCY010000006.1, from coordinate 10,022,545 downwards.
GCAGGTGTTTTGGCATGGTCTTAGGAAGTTTGTTCCAAGTTTGCAAGTGTTTTGGCATGGTCTTTTGAAATTGTACCAAGTTTGCAAGTGTTTTGGCATGGTCTTAGGAAGTTTGTTCCAAGTTTGCAAGTGTTTTGACATGGTCTTATTAAATTTGTACCAAGTTTGCAAGTGTTTTGGCATGGTCTTAATAAATTTGTACCAAGTTTGCAAGTGTTTTGGCATGGTCTTATTAAATTTGTACCAAGTTTGCAAGTGTTTTGGCTTGGTCTTAGGAAGTTTGTTCCAAGTTTGCAAGTGTTAGGCATGGTCTTATTACATTTGTACCAAGGTTGCAAGTGTTTGGCATGGTCTCATTAAACTTGTACCAAGTTTGCAAGTGTTTTGGCATGGTCTTAATAAATTTGTACCAAGTTTGCAAGTGTTTTGGCATGGTCTTATTAAATTTGTACCAAGTTTGCAAGTGTTTTGGCATGGTCTTAGGAAGTTTGTTCCAAGTTTGCAAGTGTTTTGGCATGGTCTTAATAAATTTGTACCAAGTTTGCAAGTGTTTTGGCATGGTCTTATTAAATTTGTACCAAGTTTGCAAGTGTTTTGGCATGGTCTTAGGAAGTTTGTTCCAAGTTTGCAAGTGTTTTGGCATGGTCTCATTAAATTTGTACCAAGTTTGCAAGTGTTTTGGCATGGTCTTATTAAATTTGTACCAAGTTTGCAAGTGTTTTGGCATGGTCTTATTAAATTTGTACCAAGTTTGCAAGTGTTTTGGCATGTTCTTATTAAATTTGTTCCAAGTTTGCAGGTGTTTTGGCATGGTCTTAGGAAGTTTGTTCCAAGTTTGCAAGTGTTTTGGCATGGTCTTTTGAAATTGTACCAAGTTTGCAAGTGTTTTGGCATGGTCTTAGGAAGTTTGTTCCAAGTTTGCAAGTGTTTTGACATGGTCTTATTAAATTTGTACCAAGTTTGCAAGTGTTTTGGCATGGTCTTAATAAATTTGTACCAAGTTTGCAAGTGTTTTGGCATGGTCTTATTAAATTTGTACCAAGTTTGCAAGTGTTTTGGCTTGGTCTTAGGAAGTTTGTTCCAAGTTTGCAAGTGTTAGGCATGGTCTTATTACATTTGTACCAAGGTTGCAAGTGTTTGGCATGGTCTCATTAAACTTGTACCAAGTTTGCAAGTGTTTTGGCATGGTCTTAATAAATTTGTACCAAGTTTGCAAGTGTTTTGGCATGGTCTTATTAAATTTGTACCAAGTTTGCAAGTGTTTTGGCATGGTCTTAGGAAGTTTGTTCCAAGTTTGCAAGTGTTTTGGCATGGTCTTAATAAATTTATACCAAGTTTGCAAGTGTTTTGGCATGGTCTTATTAAATTTGTACCAAGTTTGCAAGTGTTTTGGCATGGTCTTAGGAAGTTTGTTCCAAGTTTGCAAGTGTTTTGGCATGGTCTTATAAAATTTGTACCAAGTTTGCAAGTGTTTTGGCATGGTCTTATTAAATTTGTACCAAGTTTGCAAGTGTTTTGGCATGGTCTTAGGAAGTTTGTACCAAGTTTGCAAGTGTTTTGGCATGGTCTTATTAAATTTGTACCAAGTTTTGCAAGTGTTTTGGCATGGTCTTATTAAATTTGTACCAAGTTTGCAAGTGTTTTGGCAACGTCTTATTAAATTTGTACCAAGTTTGCAAGTGTTTTGGCATGATCTTATTAAATTTGTACCAAGTTTGCAAGTGTTTTTGCATGGTCTTATTAAATTTGTTCCAAGTTTGCAAGTGTTTGGCATGGTCGTTTTAAATTTGTACCAAGTTTGCAAGTGTTTTGGCATGGTCTTATTAAACTTGTACCAAGTTTGCAAGTGTTTTGGCATCGTTTTATTAAATTTGTACCAAGTTTGCAAGTGTTTTGGCAGGGTCTTATTAAATTTGTACCAAGGTTGCAAGTGTTTTGTCATGTTCTTAGGAAGTTTGTTCCAAGTTTGCAAGTGTTTTGGCATGGTCGTATTAAATTTGTACCAAGTTTGCAAGTGTTTTGGCATGGTCTTATTAAATTTGTACCAAGTTTGCAAGTGTTTTGGCATGGTCTTATTAAATTTGTACCAAGTTTGCAAGTGTTTTGGCATGGTCTTATTAAATTTGTACCAAGTTTGCAAGTGTCTTGGCATGGTCTAATTTCATTTGTACCAAGGTTGCAAGTGTTTTGGCATGGTCTTATTAAATTTGTACCAAGTTTGCAAGTGTTTGGCATGGTCTTATTAAATTTGTACCAAGTTTGCAAGTGTTTTGGCATGGTCTTATTAAATTTGTACCAAGTTTGCAAGTGTTTTGGCATGGTCTTATTAAATTTGTACCAAGTTTGCAAGTGTCTTGGCATGGTCTAATTTCATTTGTACCAAGGTTGCAAGTGTTTTGGCATGGTCTTATTAAATTTGTACCAAGTTTGCAAGTGTTTGGCATGGTCTTATTAAATTTGTACCAAGTTTGCAAGTGTTTTGGCATGGTCTTATTAAATTTGTACCAAGTTTGCAAGTGTTTTGGCATGGTTTTAGGAAGTTTGT